>JAGXOD010000009.1:1617500-2367500 GCA_020368025.1 Brachyhypopomus occidentalis | reverse complement strand
CAACACTGTGCTACTCACCACTAGTTTACTCAACACTGTGCAGCTCACCACTAGTTTAGTCAACACTGTGCGGCTCACCTCTAGTCTACTCAACACTGTGCCGCTCACCTCTGGTCTACTCAACACTGTGCCGCTCACCTCTAGTCTACTCAACACTGTGCGGCTCACCTCTAGTCTACTCAACACTGTGCTGCTCACCTCTAGTCTACTCAACACTGTGCGGCTCACCTCTAGTCTACTCAACACTGTGCCGCTCACCTCTAGTCTACTCAACCTCTCACCTCTAGTCTACTCAACACTGTGCCGCTCACCTCTAGTCTACTCAACACTGTGCTCACCTCTAGTCTACTCAACACTGTGCTGCTCACCTCTAGTCTACTCAACACTGTGCTGCACCTCTAGTCTAGTCTGCTCACCTCCTGCTCACCTCTAGTCTACTCAACACTGTGCCGCTCACCTCTAGTCTACTCAACACTGTGCCGCTCACCTCTAGTCTACTCAACACTGTGCCGCTCACCTCTAGTCTACTCAACACTGTGCCGCTCACCTCTAGTCTACTCAACACTGTGCCGCTCACCTCTAGTCTACTCAACACTGTGCCGCTCACCTCTAGTCTACTCAACACTGTGCTGCTCACCTCTATGCCAGTTCAGGATCAATAGGCTAAGCTTGATGGTTGATGTGATGTATTATATTTTTAAGATATAAGATATTTTCTATTTAATGTATTTCTAAGATATTTGTATTCATCCATTCTGCAGTGCTCTGTGTGTAGTAGCAGTGAAATAGCTGCCTGTATTTCTATTATAACTTCAGTGTAATATCCATGTGTATTAGCAGTGTAATATCCATGTGTATTACCAGTGTAATATCCATATGTATTAGCAGTGTAATATCCTTATGTATTACCAGTGTAATATCCATATGTATTACCAGTGTAATATCCATATGTATTATCAGTGTAATATCCATATGTATTACCAGTGTAATATCCATATGTATTACCAGTGTAATATCCATATGTATTAGCAGTGTAATATCCATATGTATTAGCAGTGTAATATCCATTTCTTGTTGGAAAGGTTTGTCTCACAGTCTTCAGCACATTTTCATTTGCATGTCAACAGCTGAATGTGGCTATTGACCATGCTGAGTATTGACAGAAGACGGCTTGCTAAAAGTGAAAAGTGCTTTTCATGCGCCCCCCAGACACCACCACCCCCACCCGCCGTTTGGTCTATATTCCTGTGTCTGTCTGCATCTCCAGAGGAAGGAGTGGGCCTGAGGTCTTGCGGCAGCTGTGTGATCCATAGTCAGGGGAGGAATCGGGGCTTGTGCTGATGGCCCACTGGCTGGCCACCCTGCGAAAACGATTGGCAGGAATCATCGGCCCTCTCGTAGCCTTCCCAGAAGGCCGTGCTGGAGCAGGTAAGCAACCTCCCGGTCTGGGACAGAGCGCAAACCCAGCCATCTACACAGCAGAAGGGAAATAAACACAGTGGCAGCCAGATTTAGGAGGTGAACATGTGAGCTTCTTTAGCTTTTCATGCACTTCCACAACTCCCTGGTGTGTGAATCGGCACTGGGAGAAGGAGTTTGTCCAGGGAAAGCCAGTAAGGCCTGCGGTAGGAGATTGGAAGTCCTGCTAAATCCAGCCTCCCTCTTCCTGTGAGCTGCTAATCCTCTAAACAACACAGGCAGCTGAAATGCAGACTCTAGGCACCCGCTCCTCCTCACCCACCTGGAACTCGATACAAACGTGAGCATGCCCGATGGTATGCATGCAATACCTGGGACAGATATTGCTGCATTTGCAGTGAGGCTCCCCCCCCCAGTAATCTTAAAGCAGACGGGAGGAGCAGACACAGGAACAGGAACAGAGCAGGAACATTTGCGGCGGGCATGAGTGATCGGAGCGTGGAACAGCAAGGCCGTCTGATAAGTGAGAAACAGTGGAAACAGAGTCTCATGAAAGGCTTGGAGTCTGGGGGATCAGAGGGTCTTATGGCCAACTACAGTGGTGTCACATGGGGGGCTGTGTTTCCTATCAAGAGCCTTGGCATGAAAGAAGCAGAGAAGAGAGAGAGAGAGAGAGAGGTGGAAAAGGCAGAGGGGGAGAGATTATGTCCTGGTATGAGCACGCCTGGATGGCAGGAAGACTGGGCCTCAGTCTGCACCACAAGAAAGTGCGGCTGGTTTCCCAGCGCGCCCAGCTCAGCTAGTCCCCGGGGAGATTAATGAAAAGCAGGCAGAGCAGGCGCTAGGCAGAGAGATCCTACACAGAACACACAGCTCCTGGGGGAAACAGCAGAAATGCTCACAATCATTTGATTTGCTGGTGCACGTCATTAGCAAATGGTGGGTAAAAGATATTTCCCTCTTTGTCATTATTATAAAGGATTATTTGATAAACTGGTGTTTGTTAACTTCGCTAACATTGTTTGGATGCCTCTCCACTCAGGTTGTGTCTGCACTACAAATGGATTTTTATGAAAAACTCGAATCCCAGTATCTGAACGCAATTAGTCTGGAATTTCCTATGGTGCAGTCGCATGGCGTAGACGGCAAAGTCGGCCTTTGTTTCGCCCCACGGTTGTAATTAGAGCAGGCAGGGCAGGCATGTGGTGACTGCAGGGTGGAAGTCCCCATATCACATCGCCCCACAGCAAACACACAGCTCTGCTCAGACAGTGCCTGTAAACCACCAAGCACGACTCCGGTGACCCTTCAGAACGACCTCTGTGCTAAACCGTCACGCTGTTCACTTCCACTTTCCACCTGATATTTTCAGAAATGCTCTGCAAGACTTTTCAGGTCCCTGAACCAAAAAACCAATGTGTGACTAATTACTACTATTATTATTATCATTATTATTACTGTTATTATTGTTGTTAATAATAACACTAGTGTTTTCAGCGTATGCACGGGCGCAATAGTGATGTGTATGAGTCTTTAATGCGGCATTTAACAGTGTGAATTAAATTAATCAACATCATTTATATTTGTGGCATTTAGGAGACACTTTCATCCAAAGAAGCTTACAAGGACATTTCAAGCATTTGAGGGTTAAGGGCATTACTCAGGGGCCCAACAGTGGTAACTTGGCAATGGGGAGGCAACTTTCTGATTAGCAGACTAGTACCTTAACTGCTAAGCTACCACTGCCCAACATGATTTAGCACATAGACTTCAATAAAAAATCAGCATTATCATATTTTCTGACATAGCACTCAACTACCACACTACACACTGAACTTCCCAGAATCCCCTGGGGAGTCAGGTAGACTTCCACACCTAGCAATCAGATGTTATCAGCATCACCTTCCCAGAGTACTGAATGGGTCCACCTGCTCTTCGTTAATGCTTTTTAATAAAAACGGTGTGCTTCACCTGTGGTGTGGTGTGTGTGTGTGTGTGTGTGTGTGTGTGTGTGTGTGTGTGTGTGTGTGTGTGTGTGTGTGTACACCAGACCGGTTCTGGATTTCACTCAGCCTGTCTTTCATACTGTTTTGGCTTTGGCCTGATATTTGACTATGTGTTTGGCTTATCCATCTGTCAATAAAAACACAACTACTATTATCCACAAGAATCTTGCTGATCCTGCTTTGTTACACATCAGAATAAGTGCCTTTCCCTCACTGCTGAAGCTTTTCTCCAAAAGCTCGACTGCAAACTTCACAAGAAAGGTTCAACACACAGCGACCATTATTATGTGCAATGATCACACAATAATTTCTTGCTTCATGCTGCTAAGAAAAGCCATCCAACAGCCTCTGTATCATCTGTGTGTGTGTGTGTGTGTGTGTGTGGTCAGGAATGCCAAACATTTGTTTAAATTCAAGGCTGCAGGCTTGTGAAGACTCACTGTAAACAAACCTCCAGCGCTAAACATGAGGAAGACCAGAGTCCCACATGCTGCAGAATCAACAGGCAGCCCCAGCAGACATATCCAGCTGGCCTGCAGGAGCCCCTGACCAGCCATCAACTCCGTACTACAGTGAAGAACCAGTGAAGAACCAGTGAAGAACCAGCGGCCCCTTCGTTCCGCCAGCCTCACTGCTTCACCATGAAACTACGGTGGAAAAACAGAAAAGGTACATTTATTGTATAAACATAGCAATCAATGCTCTATAAATGTTACTTTCAAAGATCAAAGTATTCATTCATGAAGGAGTGAGGGTAGCTCTGTGTGTGCAAGAATCCAAGACAATTTCTCTTTTCTCTTTACCATCTTATACTGAATAAATTAAATGAATTACAGCACCATTACACATGCATTTCCTACCCCAAAGCTCTGAAGCAGAAGAGATTTTAAAATGAATGCTTGATTCACATATTTCAGATGTCATACTGTTTTGTGCTTTACTTTTTATTGCTGTGTGTGTGTGTGTGTATGTGAGTGCATGTGTGTGTGTGTGTGTACATGTGCCAATCTGGGTCACACATTATATGTTTAGCACCATATGTATTTTACAGAACAGTAGGATATTTACACAGATATTAAATCTAGTGCCAATGTAGCATGAAAACATTTGAGTGAAATATACATATGTCTTGGCAAGAAATGCACGTCTTGGCATGATAGTATGGTCAGCCTTGGCAGGGAAGACATCACGGTTCGTGAGTGGGGCCTTGGAGTGCTCTGGGTAATGGCACTGGTGATCACTAAGGAGTCTTCCTCATACAATAATGAAGATGTGCACCAAACACACCCAGACGGAATATCAGGGCCAAAAACAAACTGAACATTTTGATTTTTTCCCTTCAAAATCTAATGTTTTTTTTTGTGTGTGTGAAATTACAGCCAATTTCTGTAGCCTTTCATTTGCTGTCATTCAAAAAAGACAAATCTCCTTAAACCCTCCGAGCCATTGATTGCAGGTATTGATAGAACAGCAAGAAGAAGGGAACGCTTTTTAGTTTAATTGGGGGGTTGAATTTTAGGCAAAGGGACGCAGTCAGACTCTGATCACAATCAACACGAAATTATCCTAGTGCTAGCAGGTGCTAATACTCAGCATCCTACGACTGTGTGTGTGTGTGTGTGTGTGTGTGTGTGTGTGTGTGAGAGAGAGAGAGAGAGTGTGAGAGAAAGAAATAAAGAGAGAGAGAGAGAAAGAGAGAGACTGAGTTTGTATTGATTAGGATTCCACTTTGGCAGCATCATACAATAGACTAGTAAACTCCAAGTCTCCCCTAAACATCTGCAGCCACTTGTACAAAGGGAGTAGGGGCTCCAACACACCCTCTCCGTCAGTGCAATCAGACCCCAGCTGAAGAACGCTCTGTTGTCTGATTTGTTAAGAAGCCGTGGACTTCTCTCTGTTTTCTCCTGCTGCAGTTGGTAGACAGAGATCGTTAATTTATTCCCTTACTTTTGAACGTGTGGCACAGACAAGAAGCTGTTGCCAGGCAGAAGCTTATCTGTCTGCTGTGCTAAGTCAAGTGACCTGGAGAATGGTCATAGCTGGGTTTACGTCAAAGACCCCATGATCCTGAACAATGAGCTGCTTTTGAGGTGAGCTTCTGCTCCACTTCATCTATTGGAGTGGCGCTGTGATCTGAAAGGCATTTCATGCGTACTGATGGACATTCGCAGGTTGAATGAGGTTTTCTTGAAGACCTTCAGTGTTTTTGAGATGATAGATCAGTCTCTTTGTTTTCCTCCCACACATTGGCCATGTTATTTGTGTCCAGGAAAAAAAGAGGCCTCCATCATCATCATCATCATCATCATTGTCGATAGGTGCTTACATGAAGATAATATATTTCCATCATCCTCTCTGTCTCTCTACCCCATCCCCCACCCTTTTTGTATATAAAACCACACAAACACATGATGAATAGATTGACCTTCATTAAAAATGTTTAAAGTGATACATTAGGACTCTGAGAGCTTTTAAAGTCTTCGAAGGAAGAAAAAAAATTCTAAAACTGGCTGGATCTTGTTTTATAGATAAGGAGAGAGCCAGGCGAGCGAGTGTAATGAAAGTTTGATCTGGCCTGATCCTTAGATCTCCGCACTGCACCAGCCTCGTGGAGCTTCTCCCTCAGAACCGCAGTCAGATGAGGGTATTGATGATTTATCCTTTTGATTATAAGGTGTAAGAAAACACAGACAAACACATAACTCAGAAGCAATGTTCCATCAGTTCCAAATCCTTGCTGGTACTTGCTGTTCCTGCAAAAGTACACAGTGTCTGTTTTGTTCATTCATTTGCCTGTACTAAGATGGTTATGCATTGTTATAGTACAGAGGACCCAGTGGTTTCTTTTTTGCATGATTTCCACAAAGTGCCCAAGGGAAGTCATTATGCAGGATCGCTCTCACACTACCCATCAATCTGTAATCACACGCAATTCAGATGGCCTAGATCCACGTAGTAGTCCAATCACATAAACAGCCATCAATAAACAGCTTAAACATACTGTATTTTTTTTTTTCATAAACAAGGTGGTAGCCAAGCCAGCAAAGAGTATTGACAGTTAAATAAAGGTATTGGGTCATAGCTGACATATTTATTGTTAAAATCAGGGGATCAACAGGCTGTGAGTTTGAATGGCAGGAAGCCATGTGTGGAATAGAACGGTACAGGGAGCGCGTGGAATTCCTCTGCGCCTTTGTGTGAAGCCACAGCTGCAGTGCTGCTTACTCCTGACTGCATTAGCATTAGCATTAGCGTGTGTGAGAGGACTGACCGGCAAAACCTGGAGGGATCCATCTGCTTACACACACACGCACACACACACGGCACACACACGCGCGCGCGCGCACACACACTTCAGAGGTACAAAGAGCAATGAGGGAATGAGAAAGACAGGGATAGCAAGGGACGAAATGAAAAGAAAAAGACAGAAGGTGGGTTTTGTGAGCCAGTAAAAAGGGCTAGGGGAGAGAATGCAGCGCCAAGAGGCAAGAAATATTTTCACGCACAGCTGTAACGGTAGATTGCCAAAGCGAATGTGTGTTTTTGTGATAACGCGCGCTTTGAGTCTTTCATCTGGGGCAGAAAACTGCGCAAGGCAGATCTTGCGGGTTCCGTCGCTTCACTCCGCGCGATGAAAGAAGGCGAGGCAACAAAAGAATAAAGGCGCTTTCTTTTCTCATCGGTGAGAACCCGTACGGCTTGTCTCCTCTGATTTGACACCACGTATAGTTCCTGTTAATCACCGCTTCGGCCCCTGTCTTTGTATAACGTTGTTTTGTAGGGGAGACAGCCAGTCACGCTCATTAACATTCTTTTGCAACGTTCATGAATTCATTTAAAGAAACAGGTGGAGATGCGTGCCTAGTCCTCGCAGCGTTAGAGGACCTGTCTCGAGTCGTTACGTTGGCAGTCGCCGGTTTAATTTGCGTGCAGAGAATGAGGAACTCTCTCAGGTGCGCTCGCTAGCACGTGGACTTGGAGGCTTCTGCGTCTGGCGATGTGGCGACTACCCGCATGAAACTACATCTGCTTTTCGTAAAAATAATTTGTAAATACGGGCACTTGACAGATTTACTGAAAACAATTTCATTTCGCTCTTTAGTTAGATTCTTAACCATCCTGCTCTGCTGGAGCTGGAAGGGGATATATATATATATATATATATATATATATATATATATATATATATATATATATATATATATATATATATATCCACAGCTAAGTTTATAGTTTATATGTATATCCAAATTAAGAGAACACTTTTTGCTTGCCCTGATCGTGCTCATGCAGAAGCGCTAGATTCTGGTGCTAGATCCCAAGTCTCGAGCACACTCCCATTCCTCCCTATTGTCTGTCACTTGCTTCCTTCTCTATCTCAAACTCAGCTCTGCTTCTGCAGCCTAGATGATGGGATAGCAGAGGCCCCGAGGGACAGCCTGCTCTCATTAATGTTGCGGTGTGATGCGGCCTGCTCGCTGCACACGGGGGCCGTTGGCAGGGGGTACGATTTAGCACGGGTGACAGGGCTGAACCGCACCACCCCTGCGTCTGAGGGGGAGAGCTTCTGCGTCGGGAAGTGTGCAGCGGGGAAATGGGACTTGGCGGCCAGCTCGCCTGCCGAGCCGGTCCGCAGCGTGAGCCGCAGCTCGAGAGCTCTTGCAGGATGAGAGCGTTGAACTGTGCTGCGTGAACCTGCTAACCATGGAAAAACTCCATCTGTGTCTCGTGCTCCAGGCTTACTGTTACTGTAGGAACCAGCGAATGGGGTGGCAGTGGGTGCTAAAACAAAGTACAGAGTTTAGATATCTGCTGGAGTGAGAAATGACGATTATAACAATTCTTGGGAATGTCAGTGAGTAAACATATCCTTGAAATGGCTGGCCAGTTGGTTTAAGAGTATGTTGTCCATCATTTTGTCAGGAGACTTTATTTAAAAGTGCAAGAAACCCAAGCAAACAATATCAGGAACTACCCTGAAGAGGAGCTACTGAAGATGCGAGCTGCTGTTTATTGCTAGGAAAAAAGCAGACAGCTCGTTTGGAGGCCTGTAAGCTTTCAGGAGATTTCCAAACGAAGCTTCTTGGAGACATATCCAGGAAAGCTTGCTTTCCAACAGGTCAGTTGAGATTCGTGTCTGGAACAGTGCTTTCTCTGAAGCTTCCCGGGCTTCTGGCTCAAGTGAGTTTGTCTGAGCAAGCAGATCTGTGGCCACCGCCTTCCTGACCCTCCAGACGGGCACCCCAGAGAGAATCTGCTTGAGGAGGAGTGTTCAACCGAGAAAGCTGCAAGTTACAAAGCTAGAAGCAGTGGGAGAGTGTGATCATGACCAAAACAAAGAGGTCAGCATATTCAGTATAAGCCCTGAGCCAAACTAATGATATGGAACGGTAACTACGAATGGCTTTAAGTAGTAGACTAAATTCCTCAAACGCAGGTAAAATGCTTTCATTACGAAAACCCTAAACAGTGACTGATGTATGCTCTAAGCCCATTGCTATCTCTGTCTCTGGATTGCCTGCCATCACTTTGTAGCCAAACATGAGGCCTCAGCTGGTGTGTCCAGTCAGGAGTGAGGGAGTGTGAAGGAGTATGATGGAAAGAGAGAGAGAGAGAGAGAGAGGAGAGGAGACGAATGAGCTCAGCTTGTGGCCTCACACCATCAAGGTCTAGATTGCACAACACCAAACAGATGTGGTGTGTCATTATGGGGACATAAATGTAATAACTTCCCCAGCAGGGAAATCATGAGACTCAGTTGCTCAAAATAAATGTTTAGGCTGTAAACAACACATCTTGTGATTCATCTATATCTAAAACTAAAATATGGAATTTTAGCACAATTACATTTCTCTTCAGCACCTAAAACATGCTTTTATCGATCTAAGTGTGTGCTTGAACTCCAGAGATTCACTGGTAGCATATGTTGCTAACAATATAAGAAGGCCAGCATGTTCCCTTCCTGTTTCTTTTGTTGTTGTGGTTTTCAGAACCGAGAAATCATCAGCAATTTTTGAGGAAGCTCAAACATTCAGATTACGCAGGAAACGCACCTCTGATGGGCACCACACTTCCACGCCTCCTACATGTCCATTCTCCAGTCAGACTGCTGATCAGAGGAAAGTGAGAAAGTTGGAGAAAAAAAGAAGATGAATAGACAAATTCTTCTAAACTGTGACAACAGCACTGTGCTCTGAGCACTACTCGTTACGGGAAAGGTCATGTCTAGATGAACTTGAGTAAGGACTGAGGTAAACATTACAGATTACAGCTGGGGCATGTGCTTACAAGCCATCCTCAACCGGCTGTGGAAACACATCAGCACCCAGAGCTGCAGCTCTGTCTGAGAGCACCACTGCCGAGAAAGGGCAATTTTTTAAAAAAAGACAGCGATATGCAAATATTGCGGAACTGTCAGGGGAGTTGGACCTGGAATGCTGTAAGTTCTATGCAAATCCAGTGTTCAAATGAGAAAGAAAGAAAGAAAGAAAGAAAGAGAAAGATCATCACAAGCTAGGTACAGACAATCAGGGAGGTTGAACTGGGGCAGACGTGTTTGATCATGTCGTGCTGCTACTGCGTCTCATTCAGTGTGATTAGAGTCTTTTCTCCCGGATTCACTAATATTGAACCCATTAATTCTACAACCCTCACACCACTACCAACACCGTTGGGTGTGCTGATTGGTCCTTAGGTTTCCTCTCTAGGCTGCAAGACCACAGGCTCCTTGTTTAAAGTGGCCTTTATAAATGGCTTCAGCCTCAGTATCATGTGCGTGTAGTAACGTGTTTCCTTAAGTTAATAATGCCATTAAACTTTATTGTCCCATTAAATTATACACATCTATTAATGCCACACGAATAGGCAGCAGATGTTCTGAATCACACTGCATTAATGCTCTTTGTGTATAGACTGTTTCTTAAAGTAGCAAATAACTGATCTTTTGTTTTAACTTTTATTGCTCTGTGCTAGTCCTTCATTTAATGGATATAGTTTTTGTTTTACAACTACAAACATGTTTTATTACTTTTTTATCATGATCTAAATGTTATTTTATTGTCTCAAAGTTATCACAGGTTTTTGTTATCAGCCGTCTACATAATTGGCTCGTGGTTAAGTTGACTGTCCAATTTCCTATATACTTCATTTTCATGGTGAAGTGAAAAGCTGAGAATTATATCATAATTAGTTGAAAACTCATTTGGGACCATTATCAGTGTGGGATCCAGTAGGTTCCTTCTCTGGGCCCCATGGTGAGCGCAGTTGGAGTAAAAGCTGTAACGTGAGTCTTTCCTCATTGCTACACTGAATAGCTGTGTTTTTACCAACACATCTCACCAAATATGTTGATGGACCCAGACCCGTTTCAGAGCAGATCCACCACATGGCATAGCATTCGACACAACTACAGAAGATTCATCCCAGACCTAAGATGAAGAGATGACTAGTTTTGCACGTGTGTGTGTGTGTGTGTGTGTGTGTGCATCCATGCGTGTATGCGTGTAATTGTCAGCAAGGTGTCTCACATTCTTGTTATCGCTATTTTTAATCACAATTTCAAAATACATCCCATCTGGCACTTAGATGAGACCCCCGGTCAGAGGCAGCAGAGCCGATCCGTCGTTTCCAAACGCACAATCAGCCAAGCTGATCTGTCATTTCCAACCTCCAAATGTGTGTTTTGTTGGTCAAGCTTGGGGCTCTGACGTGATAGGGCGATGCTGGCAAGCAAGCAGGGTAGGTTGGAGATAAGAGTCAGCAGCTTCGGAATGGAACCCATGAAGATGAACAGAAGGCCACAAATTATAGCATGTCCTTCAGGACAGGAGTGAGTGTTACTGGAAAATCCAGTAACTTCATTTATTCCAATAAACCATGGGACGTTCACTCAGACTGCCCTCGATTTAGCTGAATACAGAAATAGTGCTGAATCAAAACATTGTTCATTTATGTGCAGTTAAACCAATGGACACTGGACAAGAGGTAATGCTAATGTGCTCCATTTTTATTGTTTTTCATAGCGAGGGTGACTGAATGACATGAGGCCACTTGTTTACAAAAATATATATTTTGGATAATTGTAGATTTACACATTATAGTAAACATCAAGGAGTGCAGGAATTGGTGCAAGCATATAATCTACGCAGGTTTGTAGATGTTCTATATTTAGCTGGTTATACTAACGCTATACTGCTGCATGTTATACTTATCGTCTTTATTCGGTTTATTTAGGACAATCTAGAATGGCTGATCTGTCTTTGTTGTTGTGCAGGTCTTGATGAAGTGGGTAGAATAATTGATACCTGATCCAGAGAGCACTGTGGCAGTGGCTGGATAATGGAACCTGCCATTTTGGATGATAAGGCACCCAATACATTACACAGTACAATGCAGGCTGTACATCAGCCCAGATTTGACCTGGGGCACCCCGTGGAGTTTCACGGCATTAACTGTCGTAGGGCAGCAGGTAGCGGGGACTGTGGATGGATGAGGATGAGGTTCCACAGGCTGAGGATGAGGTTCCACAGGCTTTTCTTGTGGAGACAAAAGAAAGTGTTCACACTGGTCAGAATATGAATGATAAAGCAGATATTAGGTCAGTGCTTTCTAAGAAGTTCCATAATCCCCCACAGTAAAGTGATCTCAGCCAGCATGCCGATTCATGCGAGTTTAACAGGCTTACGGGCTTTTGTATGTCGTCATGGTAAAGCCCAAGAGAAATTAGACAAAACTAAAGTGATCAAAACTGACAATTGAATAGCAAATCATTTCAATCACCTTCACTGAACTTGTCATGCTATTCTGGGCCTCCATGCCTGAATTATGACACTAATTATTTGATCCTGCTTGGATATGACACATTTCACATCTCTTACAACTTAATCAAAAATAGCATTAAAGTCTGAATGGTAATTGGACAAGCGAGCTTTCTTTGATTGTTATCCAAGCTTCAGCATTTCTTGCCACATATTAACGACAAACCACAGTCAAGTAACAAACGGGGATGAAACAACTGCAAGCAAGTTCATTTCGAGGATGATTATGCTAAATGAACCCTGTCTGCTGTCTCTGTGGTTAGCCTGGAAAGTCAGAGTAGGGAAGGAGCAGAACTGGGAGACTTGACATGTTACTTCCTGTTGGTACTGGTTACATTTCTTTCAAGTGAGGCTTTGTTTTTTTCTCATAAGGTCTTTGGTAGCACTTAATATCTGAAGACAGCATGTAAGGGGGCCTGTTTGAAGGTGCGTTATGTCTGAAAGGGGATGTTGAATGAGATTAAGTGTGACGGTATCCACTAGCATAGAGATGAATGTTAAGAATCACAAGTCTCATGTTGTGTTCATTCATCTTCAGCAGACTGTGGGCCAGTTTTATAGTCACAGCCACAGCCGAATCTGCCCGGCACACAGATGAAATGTAAACAAACACTGACAACAGCTCTCATACCCATGACCTGAGTCATAACATCATAATAGTCGTGTAACTGATGATTTTGGAAAGCATTTGTCCTCGGTAGGTTGTGCGTGGCTAGGGGTTGAATTGTAATGCTAGCACAAAGGTGAAGAGAAATCCTTGACATAGACCAAACCCTTCCCAGCATGCCCAGATACCCCAACTACCAGGGACCCCCTCCACCCTGAAACAGATGGAGGAAAGCCTTATGGCCGTGGTATGTGACTAACCTCCTGGGAAATGTGTCAATCTCTCTTAAGCCTCCCCTAAAATGTTGGTGCCTCTGGCAGACACGCGCAACCCTGAAATTAGAGAGGGCAGCACCTTTATGCAGACGAGTGGGAAAGGTGGGTCGCTGGGAAGCAAATCTGTAACATCCCTGTCATGTTCCTCCTCAGGTCACAGCATAACCTTTGACCTCTGCACAGAGCCAGCTTGCATGTGTCTGTCATACGTCTTGTCCTTCACTCGCTCTCTTTCCGACAGATTTGTGGGTTTTGCACATTAAAATCTGTCTTCTAATGCGCTTATGAGACATTAATTGAGCACTGATGTCATTGATGATGTGTGTGTGTGTAATGGCATGATACATCCATGTGTGATTTTAATGCCTGACGGTGCAGTCATAGAAAATGTTCTCTGAATCACCTTAAGGGCAGCATTTTGACCCATGACCTCTTGAACAGGAATAACGACAAGTAACAATAACACTTTGTGAGGCTCTATCCAAAAGTGTCAATCATCCAGACATGCACGCCATCTTAGCTTAAGAGTCCATTACGATGTCTGTGATGCAGCACAGTGATATGAAGGAGCAATAAACTTTAACTCAGACTCTACATTAAAAGCCAAGCTGTCAAAATAAGGGTATCATTTCAAACAAAGAACACAATTCACATATATGTAAAGATCAGGATTAGTTAATGGATTAGCTAATCACTAATATATTTTGTTCGTGTCTTTGTTTATGTGCTTATATTATGAAGACCAGTACTACATTCTCATTGTAAAATTTGCTGTTAAAAATAAAGATGAATAAAAAAAAGGTCAGCCATGGTTGTTGAGGTAAAGACAATGCAGTTCACATCAAGAGGAAAAAATGTCATTGAATTCCTTCCTACTGCACCACATGTCTCAATAACCTTGAAGATCTTTGGAAAAAGAACAGGGGTGAAAATAAGAGAGAACAGGCATCTAACACTCTAGCATCTAACATTCTAAAGGTGATGAAAGTGAGGGAGGGAGAGAGAGAGAGAAAGAAAGAGAGAGAGAGGCAGGCTCTGGGTCTGGAGTATCTATGGTTACCTTGGCTTTATCGCTGTTTGTCTTGGATTGCAAATGCAATAAGGTGAGAGTGGGCAGGGAGCTGCTGTGCAGAGGCCTTCTCTTTCATGAGCACGCTTTCACACATAGCCACCAGGAGACAATGCAGGGGTCCAAACAGTGTTAGCATCTCTCTCTCTCTCTCTCTCTCTCTCTCTCTCTGGCCTCCATCTGCACTGTGTGTTTATTACACACACTAGAGTCTCATTAAAGCAGATTATGACTTTTATTTCCCCAAATGTCCAGCGGCGTCATATTTCAGCATGTTTCTAGTTAAGATGTAGAGCTCCAGGACACTCAGGTCTGTTATTAAAGAAAGATTGAAAAATAAGTATCTCTAGCTGGAGTCTTGATCAGACACTGACACAATAAACACTAATGAAATTTCAGGGTTGTAACTCACGAGGGGGGTCATGAGTGAGGAAAATGGGCTACCAGCTCTGAAAACCCCAGCTGAATGCATCTCCCGTTACCTAGTTTTATATCAACTTGTCTTCACACACACACGCACACACACACACGCACATACACACACATGCACACACCAAGCATAAGTCTTGCTTTGATCCTGCTGGACACCTCCTGGGATCCCTGGAGTGTGATGAAAAGTAAGAGGAACACATATACACACATTCGCACACATACACACACACGCACACTCGCTCTTACACACACACACACACTTTAATGTCCCTAAATGTCTCCTTCTAGATGGGGTGCACATTAACTCCCATGGTCCCCACTCTTCAAGATGAATCATCCCCAGGGATCTGAACCATCAGTTTCCCCTCCAACACACACACACACACACACACACACATACACACACATACACTCAGCAGAGAATTGCAAACTGGGCTATTATTAGCCACTGAAAGGACACCGTTTGGGAGAGCCATTTGGAGGAAATAAAGTGAGAAGGAAGGAGAGCAATGGGATGCCAACCAAGCTTCTCTCTCTCTCTCTCTCTCTATCTCTCTCCCTCTTCCCTCATTTTGTCTCCTTTCCTGCTGTGAAGTAAACATGCTTTCTGATGCACTCTTCTTCATGTTTGACAGGGTAAGGAACAGAAGCTATACACCTGAAGGACTTTAGACACATGAGAATCTGAGATTATTCAGTACTCCATCCAAGTTACATTATGCATCTGTTAGATTATGTGGTAATATACCAGATGAAAAACTGAGATTATACCACTGATTATCCTTTAGCACATAATGATACTATGTATTAAATGACTTACTTTGCAGCCACTTTGTTTTGAATGCTCCTTAATAGATAAAGATGAATAAACTCTCCACAGGGTATCTGTAACATTGTCAAGGATGAATCCATGAAGAGTTTAGATAGAACTGCTCTGAAGTTTACTCACAAGTGGAATTGTTCAAGGGTCAGACACCATTGATTAGACCTCAGACTAATCAAACTAACTTTAACCTCAACCCATAACCTACTCCTAACCCTAATCCTAACTCCAATCTTAACCTCAATCCCAAATCTAATCATAACCTTCACCCTGGCCCTAACCCTAATCAATATCCTGTTAAAGTCGAGTTACAGAGAGTTGTCAAAAGAATGTCTGTAGGAGCTTGTTGAGAATGCAGAGATGGTATTCATTACATCTGTTACGGGTTCACACATTTAATGTCTATGAACTTGGACACTCCAAATAAAGCCCGAATTCTTCAGATTAAAAGCAAATCTGATTTATACATTAATGAAAATTCTCTTGATTAATCAATTCAGATTCCTCTCTCCTGCTATGTCATTGCCATGATGGTGAGTTTGATGCTTAATCTTATTTTAAATGACCACTCAAAATAGTGTCACCAAAAATAAACACACAAAACAACAACAACAACAATTACAACAGGTTTCCCGCACTACGTGTGTGAACCCTAATAACGTGGCCAAAAAAACAGACAAATATGTCTACCCACTCTTATGTTAGAAGGGAGGAGAATTAGGAGAATTTGACGATGTCGACTGAAGCACTAAGAGGCCTGAAGTGAAGCGGCGTCCTTGCTGAAAGCTCGCGTGGTGAGGAAGCCTTACGCAGAGTCCTCGCCCTTCACCCGCAGGCCTGCCGCAGACACCCAGTGCTCATAACTGACCTTAAAGTCAAACACACACGCGCGGACGGTCCCTGCTGCAAAATTACACTGCTCACTTTTACAGTGTCATTCTCCAACACGCCACTTTATTGACTGCTCATAGTCTCACAACATGTACCAGCTTAAACGTGTGTGCGTGACAATGAGTAAACAACTTCCACTTTTGTTCTCTTTTATTTGCCTTCATACCAAATAGAGAGGATACATCAGTATTCACACGCTTCTCTTTAGCCGTGACTCTCTCCCAACAAGGCTTGATATTTCCTGACGTCCCCACTTCCATGTTAAGTGCGGCTTGCGTCGTCTCCCTGAGCTGCGTGTCACACACCAGGCACCTCTCAGTCGGTCCTCTGTTGGTTATTTGTGTTGAATGAAATATGTTTATCATGTGTTCGCCGTATCCAGCAAAAAGCATTTATTTTGTGGCAGAACGACATGGACTTTTGTCATGCAAAAGTAAACACAGCTCTGACTGTTTTTGATTCAAGATATCTCTATTTCTTTTGTGTGGAATATATAAGGACCAGTAGGTGAAAGACATACAAGGGTGGGAATCCTCAAGTCCATTTCATAAATGTATCATCTTCTAGGTCTTCTTTTTTACTTTTTGTTGTTGCATGTGAGAGCTATGCTTCTGTGCCATTGATTTTCTACTATGTGCTGTAGGGAGTATATCAATATCTACAGCAGCAGAATGAAATCAATTGCAAGTACACCTCTTCAGGGGTGGTTAACAATGAAGGTATCGCTTTATTAAAAATCCCATATCCACCTCCTTGTGTTCTCTTCCAGGCAACAGGCGCTAATGGTGGACCACGAGCCGCTCTCTCACAGATGATCAATAGTACAAGCCCTCTCTCTCTCTACTCTCCTTACTTTGGATTTACATTGCATTAGGGTAGCTGATGGGCGAAAGGATTGAAGGGGGCATCCTGTGGCATTTACACATCACTGTTTCTCCAGAGATATGGAAAGATATTTCTGTGTTAATGAAGATTAACACCCTAATCTGGTCCTATCGATGTCGGTAATTACCTTCATTTGAGGAGCTGGCCAGAAGCCCTCACAAGAGACTGCCATTGTGCAGGAGGGCCATATCCAGTTGCTGCCGTGGCAACAGATGCCTAGAGACTACTACTGTGATGCCTGATGACAGTAAGCAGATACAGTAAGCTGTGTCGCCTACCCTTAACAGGAGGGGGGGCAAGTGAAACCACTTCTACCTCTGCCTCTCCATCTCTTACCCTCTCTAACCTCTCTCTCTCTCTCTCTCTCTCTCTCTCTCTCTCATCTCAGTGGGTGTGGTGACTGTGTTGAGGGGTTGGATGTGATGTGAACTCTCCTCCCACTTCTTCATGCGGTGCGCATCATAGGCAAAGCAGGCTCTTGCAGTGGTGCTGGCTAATTGCTCTGTGCCAACACTTAGGCCCATTAAAAGGTGCGAGACCCCCCCCCTTTATCCACCCCGCCCCCCGCACAAACAGATGGCCCCAGCAGCCTCCAGGATGCTGTTTAGCTAATTAGCAGCACTCTGAAAACTCAGAGAGGGGGCCGCACCATTGCTGCTCCCCCCACGGACAGGCGCTCAGGGGGCAAAGGTCAGGAACGAGGCTGGGTACAGCACAGTGCCGTGCACATGGGCACTGTGATTCCTCCTCCATGGGTAGGGAGAGGGGAAGGAAGAGAGGGGGGTTATGGGTAATGAAGTGAAGGGAAAACATGGAAAATATCTGATCATGGAAGCCGGTGGGGCTATGTTAGCAGGCACACTGCAGGAGAAGGCAGAACTGTACGCTTCTAAACAGCCCTGTTTGATGCATGCAATAACCAATCATTATTTTTTATTTTAGTTTCATTCATGCAGCTGTAAAAGTATATTAATTATTGATTTGAAATTCACATGGGGTCACCGTCCTCTAGTTCTCATTTTGCCTGAGCTTCTACAATGTTGATATAAAGTATTGACATAACCAGTGCATTTAACTTACGCACAGTGCTACAGAAGTTGTCACAGTACAGTCAGCACAGCCAGAGAGATGGAACAGAGCACACCATGGAAATAATGCCTTAAGAGTGTGGGTGTGTGTGTGTGTGTGTGTGTGTGTGTGTGCGTGTGCATGTGCGTGTGTGTATGTGGGCGGGTGTGTATTAATGTGTACATGCGTGGTTCAATAGCTTTGGGAGCACTGAATGCAAGAATTTATTCAATGCCTAATGAATGTGACATTTAACTGATATTTACATGCCATGTGTGCTGTTGCTTTGGCATGCCGTACGCTAAGCTTAGATTAAATAAAGCTCAGCAATTATACACAATCAGTCATGCACAAATATAGCTCAGGTGACCCGTGCTGGCCCTCCTGCTTATGCCTGACTCCTAATACCACAGAGCTCATTAAATGCAGCACACTGACCCGCTGGGCGTACCGATACAGCCATTCTGCTGAAAGTGCCAAATTTACTTCAGAATACAAATACCTGAACTTATTTATGTAGTCTGATGCCATATGGTTTACTCACACTGCTGCTGCTCTTCCAGCTTGTGAAGACAGGTTACCGTGGTGACCCTCTGTCACAGCCTATCGGTTCAATGTTCCCCGTCCATGAGAAAGACTGGGGAAGTTAACAAATTACCCCGGCAACCAGGGACGCATGCTGGGACTCTGTCCCCTGGGGTTTGCCCCTGGTGACACGATGGACTCGTGATAAAATTGCACAAATGTCTGAAGTGTCGTCTCTGACTGCATCAGCTCGGATTGGGAGGGGAATGCCATTACGGAGGTGTCACAAGCTCAGTGTGACAGACAGGCTACTGAATGGTCTCATGCCACAGGCTGCCTTTAAGGTGCATTAACATTAGCCCATCCATCTAGGCGGCACACAGCTCTGTCCAGCACCATCTAACGTGTATATATGCTCTAAGCAAGACTCGTGTTTTCATACAACCTGTCGAAGGACACCTGACTCGCAGAACGCTGTACACTTTTGATCTGAAACGGCTCTCAGCGCAATGCAATGTGTGACTATAAGAGCACAGTTTTATAAGTGTAAGTCATTAATAATGCCCAGGTAACGTTACAGGCAGGCCTGAGGCTTTAGGGCTCTCCAGGTTGCAATTTTGTAAAAATAAATATGTGGCCTAATAAATAAATCATTGTAAGCCTGTTATTAGGTACGTGGCTGTCCTTTCTGACGTTTGGACTTAAGGCTGATGAAGCCTGTAGTTACACTGCTTTAAAAGATATCTTCTCTAAGATCACACTCATTGATTAAATGTTCTACCAACGTTCTAGCTTCCTCAGCAGGAAAACCTTATGAAAGCATCATTCTCTGCAACGTTCTGCTTAATGTAGTCTAATATTGTGGTCCAGGTCACATAAAAAGCTTTGTGAATACTCACTTCTGGTCTTGTTTTGTCATGTTCCAGATGGGTGCATCCTCACAAAGGGCCGCTCTTGAAGGTCTTTGTCTTCTGAGAAATATCAGCCCCAGGTGTTCAAGGAGCTGCCTCCCAATCTAAATGGGTGTGTGGGCAAAGAGAGAGAGAGAATGACAGTGGTGGACTAAGGGTCCATCTGTAGGGTTGCCTCAAGAGCTTTAAGGGTGTGTGTGTGTGTGTGTGTGTGTGTGTGAGAGAGAGAGAGAGAGAGAGAGAACACGCATACACATGCAGACATGTGTTTATTCCTATGTCCTCCAGAGCCTGTGGATTGAGACTCAGAGTCTCTAATTATCCCTGACCTTCTAGAACTCTCTTTCTCCCCTTTCACTCTGAACCCCTGTGGCTCCACTCTCTTTCTCTCTCTTTCTCTCTCTTTCACTCTCTTTCTCTCTCTCTCGCTGCTTTTTCCCCTCAGCCCTATTTTTCCTCTCATTTTCTCATTCACAAAAATAACCCAACGGTCAGAGCAGTCCGTTAATTGGTACTATTTCACAGTGACAAAAAGACGGGCTTTAGCTAGGTAAGTGTTTTCATCTCAAGGTCAGAGAAAGAGAAGGGCAGCGATGGGCCTGGCGGTTGCCGTGGAGAGCCCTCTCTGTCATGCTGAGGTGGGTGCTGTTTCATTGTTTGCTGCAGAATCTAGGACTGATAAACCTATCATTTACTCCTACTCACCTCCAACCAATGCAATTACATTTTCCACGCATTTGCTTTTTTCCATGTTCGCTCACTGACTATACTCACTGATTATATGCATCAACTTAGATTTTAGTTTTAAATGGTTCAGAGGCAAAAGAGCATGATTGCAGGGCAAGGGCCAATGAAAAATGAGCTCCTCGTTAATTGTGTTAAATATTTAGTGGAAAATGGTACTCTGTGTGGTTTTTGCAATGAGGCAGTATATTAATCTGCACGTGCCTAATTGTGCTCGCGTTCCCCCATAATAGTGGCTGTATTAATAAAACACTATAAAAGTTAAAGTGGTGAAAACTTAGATGATGAAAATGTAAATGATATAATGAGTGGAGAAATGAAGTGACAAGGGATTCGTTCAGGAAATGCAAAATTTAGACAAATTAGATGCAAATTTTGTTTTTTTGTTTCGCTGTTCATCGTTCAGGGTGAGAAATACACCAGCCTACTTTCCTTCTTATTGATGCAAATTACAATTTTTGCTGTCAATTTCTACAACTTTTAACTAATTTGTAATGATATAATTGTGACATTGTTTAAAAAGTGCTATTTTGAGTTAATAAGTACATCAATAATATTATCAATCTATCAATAATATTTCAATAACCAATCATGTCTACTGTCACTGCTTTACATTTAAGTCCTCAGACAGTGTCATGTGACCAGTAGTTTTAGGCTAGACTACATTTTCTTTCCAAGCTGAGTGGAATACACACTGAGATGGGTGTACTAACACTAACCCTTGCTCGGTGTTTGCACGTCTAGGCCTTTAGGTTGTTTAACAAATTAAAAAGAAAGACAAATAAAAAACAAAAAGGCAGATGTGATCAAGCATACCTGAATGGTTGTTAAGTGCAACCACAAGCATGTGGTGTCCACAAACTGCCCCATTGTGTCGGTGTGCTCAGAGGACTGCTTTTGCCCTTTGCCCTTTAAACTGCGATTCAGAAGTTTACAACGTCAAAGAATCCACTTTAACATCCAGCAGTCACCTGCAAGCCAGCATATAAATGCCTGCGCATCTCCTCAGAAACACAGCAAATTCTGTCACATCTTCCCAGATGAAGGGAACCTCTGGTAATGTCTGAAGGGAAAGGATAGCGTGCTCATTAGCCCGAGTTCACCATAAGTATGACATTCTAAATAATATAAGCGCAGTGGAAAACTCTGGAGTGCTGTCTTATTCTTATTTCATATAGACAGCAGCTGGGACATTGATGAGTGTTTTCCAGAATCTCTGACTTGTAAAAGACACGAGGTATATGCAAATATGTAGCCTACATGAGGGTCAGAGCAGGATATGACAGTGAACCACTGAAATGTTCTACACAGGTTTTCCTCTTATATATTATATAAATATATAATGCCTCTTGATATAAACACGGGGCAGTCGGATATTCTGTCTGAAGAGAGGCAGCTCTGAGCTCACACAAGGGCCATGTATGACTTCATCATTCTGGAAGTGCTCAGGTAAGGCTAGACTTACTTTACAATGATATTCACTTCCTTTCAGATTAGGAGTACAACATTATTTAAATCAACATTTGTTTGTCCATAACTGACTAGGCGTGGAATTAGGGCCAGCATAGAAATGTGCTCTAATTATGGTTTCATCTTAACCAGTTCGCACTGAAAGGGCACCTACTGATATTTATGCCTGACAGAGGTCTATTACGCATTTGTTAACAAGGCTACGATTTGAATGTTTACCTTTCAGCTCTGCAGCAATTACTATGTAGAACATGTCTGATCACGGTTGACTGATCATTGTACATATACCGTAATTAATAATGGCTTACTGCATTTCACACACCCTTACATTTACATTCATCGCCTGCTGAGTATTGGCTAAGCTATTGCCAGTGTTTCAAATGTTTTATGAGGGGAAAAAGAAATGATTAAAAAGTGAATACACAAGGCATTAATTAGATTGCTGTGTTATGGCCCCAGGCCCTTAGACTGGACGGCTCGAAGAGGCGGATGGTCTGGCGAGCACAACAGTTCTATGTAAAAAATGTGAAAAACTCCAAGAAGCACAAAGACGAATGCAAAGGGGAATTCTAATGGTATTGCCATGGAGACCACAATTGTTGTGTAACGTTTCCACAAAAGTGTGCAGAGGTGGGGAGAGGGGTTGAATGAGGGTAGCGATGCTATGGGAGTGTGTCAGCGGATATTTGAGCCCTCAGCGCCAGAGAACAAGCGCTTACTACGAAACTAGTATCCCGCCGAGCAGTGTCTCTCCGGTTGGGTTGCCGTGGAAACCAGGAAGGAACAGAATGCCCCTGGATCTATGGCAGAGCGGCTGATAGGCCGCGTTCGCTGGTGGTGAGTCACGTGACCTTGTACGGCAGAACATGGACATGTATGAAGACGCGCATGCGGGATGTTCTGCCCTCTGTAGTCCACGCATATCTTTCCTCACAGTGAACATGCAGCAACCCAACGGAGCGGCTTGCTTGGGCAATATCAACACCTGCAAAACCAACAGTCAAATTGTGTAAAGTGAAAACCACCTGCGAACAAGAGCTGATCAAGGTAAAATCATAACTTGTACCTGGGGATGTGCTTAATGTGTGAGTCACAAACGCTGAGCTAGTCACACTAGCTACATGGTAAACAACACCACTGCCTTCCCGTGTTCCATGGTTTCTTGTGTAGAAAAAAAAGTTGACCTGTGTTGTATTTTTATGGGATCTGACTGTGGTTCAGGAACGGGAACACACGTCATGCACAGAGACAGACCCCAACCCTTAACGACCCGTCCTGCGACGCCTAATAATGCAGCACTCACGTCTGTGCTACCCCAACTAAAGCGCGCGCGGGCACATAAGCAGCCCCTTTAGCGCTGTTAAAGGAAGCTAAGAGCTGCGCGAGTCGTTCCAGCCTGCTTACAGCGCTTTCCCCCCTGCCAGCCGGGGACACCGCGCCGGCAGACTGCTGATGTCTGGCTTTCTTTAATTGACAGGCTGAAGGCTGCTGCCCTTGTGTCCGTAATCACTCCACGGCCATTAATTAGCTGTTTCTCCTCTCTGTCAATTAAGCGCGGCCTAAAGGGAGAAACCAAATAAATCATCCGGGCTGGGGCGCTGCTTGTCGGCTTCGCTCACGCCACTCCTCCCGATCCTGCCTCCCTTTATCCCGCGCGTTCTTTTCAAGCAATTAAAAACTGATCAAAGGTTTTCTTGATTTGACATGACGCAGGATGAAAGTAGATGTGTAACTGTGTAATTAATCTAGACAATAAATATATGTAAAAGAAGATTCATTAGTATGCGCATAGGTCGCTTTGACGGGCTCTTCAAAAGATTTGATACCGAGGAGAAAGCACAGCACATTGATACAGTATTTTCAATATTTTCATATTGGGTTTTTTTTGCCTTCAGTGAAAATAATGGGTGTACTGAGCCAAAAAAAGCACCATCAATTTAAAATAGAAAATGACTTGTAATGGCATTTCAATAACCTTGAATACGATACGTTTCCTTAATCTGTTTTTTTTTTATTGCTTGAACCCTTCGCTTTGGTTCTGAGGGTCTAAAAGGTTCATTTAAACACCAAGCTGCTCAGTATACTTTTCCGATCCACTCTATGTCTCTGTGTGCGAAAGGCAGTGTCAGCCAATGAGACTTAAGACTTTTTCATTATAAAGTAATCATTCCCCAAAGAAAGCATTTAGTGTTCAATCTCTTCTTTTTCTGTAGTCATCCTGCTTGTTTTCTAGCAAAGTGGTCATTAGCAACATGATGGCACTCTTGCCAACTTTCCTGGTTCTGTGAGGCGAGTCCTGATTTGCCTTCTTCCAACACTCCCCTTCTGTTATTCTGTTCCGCACCCTGCAGCATGAAGCTAGGTGGTGATGTGATCAGCAGAGGAAAAGATCTTCATGTTTAGTGTCAAAATCAATATGCCTCGAGTGGTATGTTATCTTTTTACGTGATCCCTGTTTCTTTAAATACCTACTCATGGACACACCCCAAGGACGATGATACAAGTAGAGAATCTTTGAGGTTGACCAAAGTTACAAATTGATATTTTAATAATTAACAAACATTTGCTTTTGGCATATGAATTTTCAAACATAAAAGCCACCAAAAAGGTGTGTTAAAATCAGCGTTTTTTTTATAATGCATAATATACTATATATACTTCTTAGCTAATAAGTGTAAAACAGGCTCCCAGGACGAGTAAGAGGTGGATCGTAACTTTATTGAATGTGTGGCAGAGAACAGGAGCGCTGGAGAAGGGATTAAATATCTCACACGCTGAAGGCTGTTCCCTTGCCACCTTTTCTGTCTTGTGCAGCCTTTTGCTTTAAATGGCAGAGGAGATATCAGCACTAGCATTAGTGCACCTAACCTAAATTCACTTGGAAGTCATTTGGTTATTTTGCTGCATAAAGAATGCAAACAGTTAGTTCGGTAGTTTACAAATGTGCAGGCACGTGCAGGTACACGTGCACCACCATTATCTGTCATCAACCACCATATGACTCGTCTGTACTCCATTTGTTGGAAGGGCAGAGGTTTGTGTAGTGCTTCTAACAGACTGATAGAAACTTCACACGATGAGAATAAGAGCAGCTGAAGTCATTTAGCTGCTTGCATTGTTTGATAAGGCCTATTACTCTTCAACTTAATGCCCATTAACAACTACATGGGATTTGTGATTAAATCAGCATTCAGTGTATATGTTGTGATGGGAGGGGTGTGGCTAATGAACCAGTGGCCACCAGTGACGCGCACACACACACACACACACACACTGAGGCCTACGCAGAGATGAAATGAAAGCTCTTGCATGTCTCCGACTCACTGATCAAGGGAACGGGAGTGTGTCCTTAAACTCCCTTAACATTCCCGCATCTTACGTTCATCATGGTCAGATGAAAGCAAGCACCTCTGGAGGACTTAAAAACCCAGCGCGGAGCTCCTGCCGTTCGGCTTTAATCAAGCGCACCTGAGAGGCTGCTGAAGAGATGCCACCTCTCCTGCCCCACTCTCCGTCTCCCCTCTGCCGCTCGACTGCCCTCAGGGGTGGCTCTCTCGTCTGGCTGTCAAATGGTGTGATTGTGTGATTGTGTTCTGGACACTCTTTCATGTGTGCGTTTCCTTGATGGGTCTGGCGGCTTTGGGGGCACTTGGCCCCACGTCTTCTCGGCATCTTTTCCCTCAGTTTGTCTATACGTAGTGAGCTGACTTGGGCGTGCTAGTTCTACTGAAGTACGCTTTCTCGGATGGATCAAAGACACAAGCATCTCCGCACTCAAAGCCTTTAAGTGTCAGACGCGAAGGAAGGAGGGTTCATTTCACACACGTGCCATTTTAAGCTTTCAGTTTCAGTACAAGAAATGATCAGAGATCTGCTGTACCATGGCTCTGTTCCAGCTCTCTCCCTCTCTCTGTCTTTGAAATATAGGTCCCATCCATCACTTATTTTTCTCATTTTCAAGCAGAAGCGAGACACCACTTATCTTTGTGGGGCCGTAATAAGAAGTGATGGTTTCTTTTATTAGGCCGTGTTTAGCAGCACAACTTCACAGCATGCCGGAGCCAGACTCCCTCCCCCCTCACTAGGGCGCTGACAGACCCACGGAATCTCTCCTTCTCACTTTTATCTGTCCCTTTGGAAGATAATTACTCAGCAGCAAATCAGCAGGAGCCCAACATCTGTGGAAAAGCTCAATCTTGGGATAAAAAGACAGAAAGAAAGAGTAAAACAAAGAGATAGGGCGAATGGCATGAATTAATATTGCCAATGATACTGTTTGAGCGCCTGGGTGAGTGGATCTGGGAGTTCATCTATAATGTATCAAGGGAAGCTTGGATAAGATATAACTTCTCTTTCAAAGTCTCTCTCTCTTTCTCTCCTCTCCTCCACTTCTTTCTCACTGTCCCTCACACAATCCATCTCCTGGGCAGTCACAGTAAGATGGACAGATAGCAAGAGGGTGGTGTGGACAAAGAAAGACCGTCCAAGGGTCTGCAAGTGAGAAAGAGATGTGGAGAGATGAGAGAGAGAGAGAGAGAAATACAGAGAGATGAGAAAGAGAGACAGATGCAGGAGGAGTACAAGAGAGGCGCTGCAGCTGCTCAAATATTGATGGCTCTCTTCTGTGCCGGGCCACTGTACTCTCCATCAGACGCCGGCGTCTCCATGACCAGGCTGGGCTACAGCATCACCTGCCTCAGCCACACGGAGCTGCTCCACCATGATGCTCTGTTTGACAAGCCTGTCACACACACAAATGTGGGCACCCAGGTACGGTCTGGCACATGCATGCGTGTATGCATTTTGTCCACCGGGAGGAAGAAGTCTGGTTGAAATGAAAAGCCTGAGCTCAAAGAGACCTTCATCTTGACTGAAGACATCCCATAATAGATTCTGTGTGATCTGACCATTGAGGGGAGTTGCGAGCCAAGGCTGTGATGAGGTCACATAGCTCCCCCTGACACGTGTGAGAGCAGCTCTTGGAGAACAGTGAGATCGAGGTGAGATTTGAGGTCTCTTAGTGGAACACTGCGAGGACATGTCTACTCTTTGTTTTTGCAGCGCTACTGGGGTTTTCGAATTCTGTTTCAAGCCTGCGTTGCAAATGTATTTTAACCAAAGCAAGTGTATGACACTCTTTGTTAAGTCATTTACTATCACTATTGCTACACATGTGCACACAGCTGAGCATGTACACACACACACACACGCACACACACACCAGTCCTGTGCCATAGCCGCAGGTGTGCATGCCTAATAACCCTATCCCACGTGCCTCAGCGGTGCCCATCACAGCGGTGCCCATCATGATGGGTAGCAGAGAGTGCTCGGCTGTGGATGGCGCTGCCCGGCTCCTCCCCTGCCTGCCAGCGGCCCAGAAGGGCCACAGACGCTCCGAGTGACACTAGGTCCCGCACCCCCGCGCCCTGGACCTGAGCCCAACCATCTGCTGCCCCTGCTGCAGTTGCCAGTCACTGAGTACGTCAAAAAAAAGAGAGGGAAAAAAAGAGAGAACGAGAACTCATCAGGGACATTCGAGCATGAGCCAACCACCTCAACAGGCATCAATCCATCTGTAGCTCCGCCCCCAGCCCTCTGAGGAGCTCCTCTGGCGTTAGCATGCTAATCGCTAACGCGTTTACTGCATAGAGCCCACTGTTAGCATGCTAATCTCTAAAGCCTCACGCGCACATATGTTTCAGGGCTTTGCTCAGGGAAATAGAATGAAAGTGCAGATAAACAAATTGCCAGCGAGAACCTGTGACCGGATTCAACGGTTCAAAAGCCTGTGTCGGCTAAAACGAAATCCTCGTTCAAAGCACAGGAGATGGAAATGTTGATTAGACTGATGACATTTTACCATGCAGTTCAGGAGCCCCATAAAGCGCATTAATACCTCTGCTTCTGCTGTATAAATACACAACTACCATGGCACATTTCATTAGATCACAACCAGGAGTCAAGGCTAATGGGTACGTGTTCTGCTTGCTTTGCTCTTTGTGTCTTTTCTTTGACATCTCCACTGCTTCAAGGACTGAGGATCCATTCACGCAACCTATACCGCTGATCATGAGCATACGTGTTTACCCGGTACATAACGCTTCGTGGCATATGGTGCCAGATGCACTCCGTGCTTTGTGGTATATTCTCCTTCAGTTAACAAAACATAAAAAATATAAAATATATATATATATATATATATATATATATATATATATATATATAGAGATAGAGATAGAGAGAGAGAGAGAGAAAATTGTAATAAAGTACACAGAGTAACTTTGTGTACTTTACTACAATTTTTATATCTGTATCTTACACTGCAGTTGCTTACCTTGAATCTTCTTCAGATATCTCAAATCAAAAGTGAAATTTATATATATATTATAAACAAGACATCCCTCAAACATGAATTTTTGTCTGTTCCAAGACAGATGTGTTCCATCTCTCTCCTTCTCTCTAACTCTCTTCATACCATCAGCCTGTTTTTTGGAATCTTCAAAGCAGCGCTTGGCTGCAGTGTTGTGGAAAGCATGTGAGGCCTCTCCTGCACTCTGCTAATCAGCTCCAGCGCTGTCCTTTCCCACGCCGTCAGGACAGAATGGACATGTTTAGGAACTGCCCCAGCGCATCGACTCTCTGCTAGCTTACACTTTCCAACCATTGTCCAAAGAGACCAATGGAAATGTGTGTGATGCAAAATAGATGTTTTTAATGATTCAGTCTGGTGGTCTAACTGGGAGGCCTGCGCCATTGGTGGCTAGGATCAGAACAGCAGGCGTAGGAAAGAATCGTTATGCAAACAAGCAAGCGACACCATCTTTGATTATGATTCGCTTTTATTCATTCACAAGAATCCGGCACCTGTTCAAGCTTATAGTCAAACACTTTTTGTTCTTTAGTTATAATGAAACACCTTCTTGCTCCAGTCTCTGAGGACCCTGAGCTCATTAGGATTTCTCTTGATTCTTCTCCTGTTCTAAACACTTACGGTGCCGCTCGTCTTTAGATGGAGATAACGAGTACGAGCGTTAGCAGGAAGAGAAATGCCGCCGTATTTCCTATTCTTCTCCTGGTGCACAGATAAGGCCGGCCACGGATGAAATAAAACAGCGCGCTGCATTTGTTCAGATCACGATAGCATCTTGGCAGAGCACACGGTGCAGATACCGTAGGCGGATAGAGTGGTGTTAAGATGAATGGGAATTCCAATAGAGGCCTTCAGACTTCAAAGGTGCGAGTTGCGAGAATCAAATGGCAGTCACTCTTTGTGTTCCGAAGTACCGCGCAACACTGAGGTGTGTTCTGTTTGATCTGGATCAAACAGGTATGTAGTTCCCTGCCCTAACATACCAGATTGAAACTCATCAGGCCCTTTATGATTTGAACGAGGTGTTTTGGAGCGGTGAAGGCATTTATCTTTATGGTGTGTGGCACCACAGGGACAAAAAGACACGTGTACAATATCAGTTTTTGGACTAATTTCTTGAATCAGTAAGCTTCTTTAGACATATGGGGAATTAAAGTAAATACATTATTAGTATGAGGTTTGATAGGAACAGGATGCTCACTATGCCCATCTGTCGTAATATATACAGTAGTATCTTCATGCATATAATATCGGTTAAGAATGACATGCCTCTGGTAGTCCTGTTTCCTTTACAACTCCAGGTATTCTGTCTCTTCAGTTTAGAAGACGCAAGAGATGAACTGGAGCTCCCTGATTGAAAAACTCCACTAGCAGCTCTTAGAAAGCACTAGAGACACCAAGAGTTTTCTTGCGGTGGGAAACTATCTGTAGTGATTTACTGCTCTTTTAATATTGGCTTTCAACACGACTGCACTGCAGTGGAGAGAGCTGAAGAGTGTTGGACTGCAGTTCCTCCATATCCGCAGCCCAACAAGAAGAGCGAAATAAAAAACCTCTAAAGTGATTTTGAAATGGTTGATCCACGGGGTTCTTTACCTCCCCACTGAAGCATTGTGTTAGACAGTGTGTTGTGTTGAATTGCCAGAAGGTTATCTTATCCAAGTAGATTTGTGTCCTGGTGTCTGGATGAACGTATTAATCATTAGCAATGGTTTAATTAAAAAGGACTTGGCAAAGAAAGCCAAAGAAATGAATTAAAGATAAGTGTTTTTATTAGTAGTGTAATTAGGCATTAGTAGCCTATGGGGTAGAAGTCATACTAAAAGCCCTAAAAGAGTCTTCAGGATCTCTGATGCACGTGAACTACTGTCATATCTCTTAGTAATCTTTGCCAGTCTTGTCATAAATGTCATAGTGTACTCACCCCGGACCAGCTACCCCTCACATTCCTTTTGAGACCTAGACGATAACTGTGGATGCTAACGTCTGCTATATGTTGAGTGTTTGGACAGAACCCAAATCAAACACTTACAGGTCATAATGTGGGATATTCCTCATGCACAGATGATGAGCGGTTCCAGAACCTTCTCCTGAAGTAGACCTCATCGTCCATGCATCCATTGCCCCTCTGGTCCTTCCAGTGTCTGTGTGACGACTGGAAACGACTCAGGCTGAATGGCATGTCAGTGCATTGCCTAACCCACTGAAGCCATGTTAAATCGTTGGGAGCACTACAATCGTTGCCATGGTGACTGAGCTGAAGCCTTGGATTCTACATTGCGTGTACGTGTGTGTCTTTAATTTAAGGATGAATCAGAAATTGCACCGTAGAAACGAGAGCTGTTCTATTGACATGTTTATCAAAAGAAACAACCTGACAACCATTCGATGATTGCGACATTATTTGTAATGATGCAAATGAGACATTGTGACTGTGGCTGGATATGATGCCGCCCTGCTTAAACCTTTTGTGGCACTGACTGGATAGTTTATCTGTGAAGGGCTTATCTGTACAGGCATGTGTGTAGGAGCACTGCAGGACCAGAAGGAGACCAGAACCTCCACTGCTTCTCCCGTTCCCCATGCTGAAACCAGCCCGGAGTGGCCTTGGGTTGTCTGATTCACAATCCCGTGAAGAGGCAACCCCTCCAAAATCAGCTTCCTTTGAGACGCCTCCTCTTGTGAGTAACAACTGGAGAGGAGTGAGAGGAGAAGGAGGAGGAAAAGGAGGATATCTTCTCCCCTCACACCAGCATGCTCTCGCTGTGCTCCTCACTTTGCATGTGTTCCCACCCTGCATATTAGGGCCAAGGAGAGGAGAGCCCTGCTTGTGCCCAATCACTCCGAATCCACAGAGATGAAGGGGCACTGGAGAGCTGTGGCTGTGTAGTGTGTCCTACGCAATTATCTCATTTTATATTGTCGATGCATGTGGGCAGGTGGCAGTGTTTCGTGTGTGTGAGTGTGCGTGTGTGTGTGTGTGTGCACACAAGAGAGAGAGAGAGAGAGCTCCTGGCGTATTGTATCTATGGGAGACTGAAAGCAGTTCAGAAATGGCTCTTCATGGCTGTTGAAACCAATTGTCTCTCATAATTCTGATACAAAAGTAAACAACTCCTCGCTAGTAGAGAGGCTGCAGTTCCAGACACATTACCGCAAACACAGCAGAACAAAGCTGCCATTAATACCTGCCGCATGCGGCTAATTAGCTGCACCGACCATCACCATTAGTTGTTTATAGTTGCTTAATTTGTGTGTGATATTACAGCTATAGAAGGAGAGCATTACAAAGTAAAGTACAACTAAGTGCAGCTAAGAACTAAAGCCACAGGCGGAGAAAGAGGCTGGTTAGTGAAGAGGGCCTGAAACAGGAGAGTGAGGCGTGCAGCCCCCCAGGGCCCAGCCAGGTGTGCAGGCCTGACGCTTTCTGATGAATAATCATACTGTATAAAACACTTTCGTCATCATCACCACCTCCCTGCTCTACCAGGTGCATTACACGAAGTGATCATCAGACAGACGTATTACTGTCTTAATCATCATCGTCATCATCACCGTGATCATCATCATCACCATTACCATTATCAGCTCCTTTGGACAGAGTCATCTACACACCGAAAACGTGATTGTAATTAAGGAGTAGCTGATATTATAGCCACAGACACTTCAGAGTCTCCCTGTGTCTCATCTGTGCCCTGTGTCAGAAGGCAGCAGCTAACACTGTGCTTGGAGGTCACAGGCTGTGCAGGAGCAGAGGAGTGCCCAGCCGTGAGCATCTGCCTGGGGCTGGCCGCGGGAGCTGCAAGGGCCGTGCCAGCTCCACCTCCGCACACAGTGTGTGTGTGTGTGTCTGCCCAAGTTTTCTGGTACACGCTAAGTAAAAACTTATAGCCCTCTCAATATAGCTGCTTTGTCTACATTGTGTGTGTGTGTGTGTGTGTGTATTGAAGCACTCACAGTCCTACTATAAATAATATAAACAAGGTTTTGAAAGAGAATTACATTAAAAAACATTACAGATGAAAAAGGAAACGTAACAGTGTGCAGCACACGCTTGTGTTGCTCCCCTAGATAACTGCAAGCCGCTTCGTTCTGCTTGCAAAAATTCAGGCAAAATGTATTTCCAATCCCCATGAGGAAGAAATAAAGTACAGCTTCAGATCCTCCTCATCAACACGAATCTGTTCAAGGACCAAATGATGTTTCTTGAGAGCAGGAAAGGAATAACAAAATGAATAGCATATTAACAGGAGATATAAGCACGTTCTTATGGCAAGCAGTGAAAGGGGACGAGATTAAGAATTTTAATAATCTACAGAAGGAAGACATAATTCACGAATAAAACCACAACATAGCAATCTGGGCCCCCAAGGATGTAGAACGACTAGCTTCATCACAAAGCTATACTCTAAAGAGGGGAGAGAGAGTGTGTGTGTGAAAGTGGGAGAGAGAGAGGCTAGAGAAAAACAAAAAGGAAAGCTAAAATTATTCTTCCTCTGGCTGTCTGTACTTTCCTCTTTGAACATTCACACTTCTATTAAATTTATGTTTAGTTATGAGAGAAATGGGTATGGCAGAGAGAGAGAGCAAACAGCTCTGCTATATGGAGAAGCTATAACACAACAGACCGCCACGACTGATGTCAGGGTTAGCATGAACTATCGCTGAGAGAGAGAGAGAGAGAGAAGGAAGGGGGGACTGAGTTATATACTGTAATCAAGTGTGCATTTCTCACCACGAACCATTTCCTGGAGGATTCAACAGATGTCTCCCATTCAGAATGGTACATCACATTACACACGCAAATGTTATGCTTCCACAAGATTCATGACAGTCATTTTTCTCCCCCCTCTCTCTCTCCCTCTCCCTCACACTCTCTCTCTCCACCAGACATAGCTTGGTGGGTTGATTAGATGTTGAACACACTGCACTGAACTCTGTACCGTCACAGGCTGACAGTTCGGAGGGGAGGAGAAGAAACAGAGAGAGGAGAGGAGCGAAGGACCGCGTGAGTGAGTGAGGGAGGGAGGGCGGGAGGGAGGGAGGAGTACACTGGAGTGCATGAAGAGGTCATTCCAGCTGTTCCTCCGTCTCAGCATTAAGGAGAGGGGCTGAGGGCCCATGGCAAGATTGCACTGGACGCTGGAGTCGGTAACCCGGCCCAGGCCATTCAGTCTGCACAAGAGGCACCAGAGAAATATAATTACTGCCTTAATGTTGCCATTAACCACTGGCAAGACACTTAAGTCAAGCAGACAGAGACGGAGCGAGAGGTGCAGAGACTGGCTGCAGAGGTCGGGAAGGAGAGCCAGAGCTCGGAGAGAAGGGACAGGGCGGGGAGCAACGAAACGGCCAATAGAGACGAGCGAAATGGCCAATGGAGACGAACGAAATGGCCAATAGAGACGAGCGGCGGGAGTTCCAGTGGAGCACGTGTGCAGGTCGTGTGGCTGCTGAGCGTCTGCGTTTCTGTGCCCGGCTGAAAGTGCTTTCCTGTCTCACACTTAAACAAGAAGGTGCTTGGGACGGCGAGGGGCAACGGGAGGCGGCCTGCTGCCACACTTCATTAGAGCATAATGGGGTGAAGGAGGCAGTAGAACCCCATCCCACCCGCCCCCGACTGATGGATGGGGCCCGCCACACACCCGACCTCATGAAGTCTTAAATGGGCGTGCACCATGGCCATATAAAACAAAGGGAAACAAATTGATACAATCATGGCGTTGCTGCCAGCATGCTGTTTCTGTAGCAAGTGCTCATGGGAATGCTCGGAGTGATGAGTGGCTGCTCCCGCCATCTCTCTCTCTCTCTCTCTCCTTCTGTCCCTCTCACTCACTCTCTCTCCTCCACTCAATCACACACACACTCACATACGGGCGACTTGATTCATCCTCATGGCCAGTGGATGGTTCTGCCAGTGCCAACACTATTGCTCAGAGGGCCGCAGCTCTGGGAGATGGAGGTCGTGACCCCGGAGCAGGCTCTCAGTGTGGTGTAACCTTGCTGAAAGAGCAGCAAGAGGCCGAGAAGAGCTGTGTGTGTAGCACTGCACCTCAGCGGTGCCTCCCATCATCCAGTGAACTGCAGTTCTTACAGTGAAGTCCTCACTTGAAACTGGCGTTGGAAAACCCAAGCTGTGAAAACATGCTGTAAAATCCCGAACTGTGAAGTCATGCTGTCTTTCGCCTTAAACTAAGGAACACACCACTACGAATCATTTCCAGTGACGTCTTGATCATGTACCGGCGCCGTAATAGCGTAGCTGCAGAATTTACATACTGTAAGCGGTGAACAGGAAAAGATCGCCTTTGTTTCCTGTTTCGTTTATTTGTTTACTGAGTTCAGTTATTTTGCATGTGGTTTTTGAGTACAATACCTATAGAGGAAGCAAGCACTTGTTTGCCCTTAAAGGACTCCTGTTTGTGCTGTTCCCAGAAACCACCCCTGAGGACTGGATCCTGCTTCCCAGACAGCTGGCCACCATGAAGCTCTGTTTGCTGGGCCAGTCTAATAGTGACCTGAGGGGGATTTCCCAAGCCCTCTCCTAGCCATTAACCAGCGACTGGGTGGTGTGGGAGACATCAGGGTGTGTTTACGGGGCTGTGGCAGTGTCTGCACCCTGCCCACAGAAGCTGGGTTAGCCCTTCCAGAGCTGTCGGAGACAGATAAGAGCAGGGGCACTGTGCCGAACAGGAATGACCTGTGTAAACAACCGCTAACCAGTTAGCACCGCTAATTTAGTCACAGGCTGATAGGAGAACATTAATGGCTTCTGAATTTAAACACACAGTACTGCCTGATTTTGCTTATCTGTGTTTGAAAGGATTTTTCCCTGAGAACAGTGATAGAGTCATTTCAGGAGACTATATGCAAAGGGCTGTTTGGTTTTCTCCCTACATCTTGAAGACAATGTGAGATCAGGACAAAGGAGTTATAATTTAATTTAATCTTTGTCATATAGCAGTTTGTATGTGAATGCAGACTGCACCTTCTACAGGAGCTGGAATGGAAGTGACTGTGAGACTGTAAAAGGGGGAGATGTTTAGTGAACGTTATGATGGAGGCCTTCATAGATGGTAGAAGCCAGCCCTCTTACTGAAGATGGAGAGAGGGAGAGAAACATCGGTCCCGAGTAGTAGGGGAGAAGGAGAAGGGGTGCGAGATTTTGGGAGCATAAACAGGGGTAAATAAGGGTGGAGTTTCAGGCATGGTGTTTCTCCCAAACTGCAGTTACTCCCAAATTCCATTTTCAGCCAGACTCGAATTGTCGTCGACTCTCCTGCTACGTCTGGATAATTATTTTCCACATTTGAAATATTTAGCCACATTCCATCCCAGAAGATCCCAGATACTGGCAGTCTCCAGTTTCTAGGAATCGATAGACAAATAAGAGTTGCATTTATTTGATTTGGGTCCATTTCCTGCTGAAGCAGCCTGCACACAGCAGTGGTTTATTATGGTGCAGTGGAAAGCTTTATTTAAAATCTGTTTGCTGAGCCAAAGTCATTATTGCTTGGTGGCATTTTAAATTGAATAAGATATCAAGTTATTATGTAGCTTTCAGTGCACAGAGGAGAATCCAATAAGGAAACAGTGTTTTGAAATAGAAATGTAATAAAGTTGCTCATATGAAAGCCAGGCATTTTTCTAAACAAAGCATGGAACCATGTTGTCTACCAAATAATTTCTGTACACTTTACACTTTACACTTTACTTTCTTTTTCTTTCTTTCTTTCTTTCTTTCTTTCTTTCTTTCTTTCTTTCTTTCATACTTTCCTTTTCTTTCTCCCTCTTTCTCTCTCTCCCTCTCTCTCTCTCCCTCTCCCTCTCTCTCTCTCTCATGCAAACACATTCACATTCCATCCTTATCTCAGTAGATATTGCATACATAGAATCCAGTAACACCATTTGCAGTGATGGATGTGTTCACTGTCAAAGTGGTTCATTCTTTAAAGTGACAGAGCAGCTTAGGGAGGTAAGCGTGCTCTGGGTGTCCAGCTGTAGTAGATACCCCCCCCACACACACACACACACACCTCCCCTCACTCACATATGTGTCTGCCAGCCTGCCTGAGATTTGTTTCTAACAGTTCTGGCTGATTGTCTAACATGTACTGAAGATATGTCAGCACAGTCTAAATTCACTGTAAACTGTTAAAAACTAAAAGGTCCTGTCATTTAGATTAAAGTGACTGCGAAATCTAACAGGTGATTTTAACACTGAATCAACAAACGGCATCTACATAGCAAGAATCACAGGCAGATTTGCTTTACATCCAATTTGCATGTTTTGAAAATAAGTCAAAACTGTGAGATGAATGTGCAGAAGTTGCCCTGAGAATACTGTATCAAAGAACATTCCACCTTGTTGGTTTCTTGTATCTATGCGCAGATCTTTTCTGACATTATCTTTGGAATAGAGTTCAGGCGTGAAAACCTGAAATCCACTGAAGGTAAAAAAAAAAAAGAAGCCCAATTTCTTTATCTAGACATTCCTGCAGAACAGCACAGCAGGCCGTATCTCTACAGATAGGGGATGTACGTAGTGCTTATGATACCTGCACTCTGCATGCCATCCGGATCTGTCCACGCTCCCTTTTCTCTGAAGCATATTTTCATATACAAGCTTTGATATACAAACTTTTGCTTGTTTTTTTCCAGTGATTATTCATAACTGCTTCCCTGTTTAGTCAGGTGCAACTCAATATTTATTGCAGAGAGTTTGTACTTTATATTTATTTTGCAACGCCTTGTGCATATACGGTGTGCATTTAGTCAAACATAAGTGGTATATTTTCTGTTTGTTCAGCCTGGAAGTTCATTAGAGGAGTAAGAGCTTCACTGTTGCAGCGTGCTTACTCTCTAGAATACCAAACACCTACCTGTGCACTTTCAAAGTTTTCTTTAGAACTAAATCCAGCTGCTTCTGCCCTGTAAGACGTCCATTACTTCAATTATTCAAGCTTTACTAATCCAGCAGGACCTTCACTATCAGCTATTCCGCACTTCTGTGCACATTGCCCCAAAATACCCCCACGCCAGAAAGCTGTTGTTCACAAATGAAGATGTTCGTAATGGACAATAACACAAATGAACCTTGGCCTGATTGTGCGAGGCTTGGGAAATTCAGGGAAAAAAAGCAGCAGAAACCCTGAGGTCCTTCACGTCAGACAGTGTTCAGTGTTCAATGTTCATCGCCTTGACTTGACTTTTTTTTTTTTTTTTTTTTTTTTTTTTTACCATCAGACCACTCGGTCCTACCACTCCAGTTTCACCTTCTTAATTATCACCTGACAGCATGAGATCCAGTTCTGCATCAAACTCAGATCAGGAGCCAGCAACTCAGCAGCTGTTCTCCAATTGTGTCTGTTTGGACTGGGGAGAAGAGTCTGGCCATGCGATTCCTGGGCTCCTATTGAGTCCGTACCGCTCTGCTTCCCAGCTAAGGGACTTTATTCAGTCCTGTCAGCCTGCAGATAAACCCTGCCTAGCCTCTGGAAGTCTGACAGCATCTAAAAACCTTCTGTCAGATGAGTCCTGGGCCGGGCCCCGGCTGCAGCGAGCTGTTATGAACATGAGGTGTCACTGAGAATGAGCGCGCTAGTTGGTCCTTCCCACCAGCTCCTGACTCGGCTCCCGGTGTTCCCGCTCTGCCAGTCCTGCGGAGGCCCCGGGTGAACTGTTCTGAGGAACTGCCGTTCACAGAGAACAACATCGAAATGATATTTGGGGTTTTTACTGTCTCACAATCCTGGCCACCGGAGAAGCCAAGCAGTGCCAACATTCCAAATGCTGCTTTCTGACCGTTGCCAAGTACAACAACCATCATTCCTCAAAGCTGAAGGAAGAAGGAGAGGCTGCATTAGTTCATCTGGACCTCATTGCAATCCCTCATGATTTATTTACAACAAATATATATATATATATATATATATATATATATATATATATATATATATATATATATATATATATTCACTGTTAGGATATTTCCATGAAGACATTCTCAACAGCAGAGTTTCAATAACCTGCTGCTAATAACATCAGGGCTGGGAGCGGCTTTGGTCTTATTTACAGTCGAGAGGCACACAGTCTCCATCTACAACACATTGTCTGCCCTTGGCCAAACTTTCTGATCTCTCAGTCCTACGCAAACATGCTTTTGCTGCAAGCAGTGTCATGTTCCGGCACTTTCTCTCCTGTTCTCACAGCTGGGCAAGAAAGGAGAGCAGGGAAAGGACTGCATTTGCCTAATGCTCTGTCTCTCCCCTCTACTCACAAACAGCCCGGAGCCACAGTGCAGCTCATATGAGTAGAATACGTGGCATCCATTAAAAATAGATAAAGGAACGAGCGGAAGTAGCCGGCCACGAGCAGGTCCTCCCGGGCTCCGCCGTAGCTCCTCAGGCTGTGTGTGTGTGTGTGTCAGCAAGGCTGTTCCTACCTGGCTGCTGGTTGCTGAACAGGAAACAGCAGAAGGTCCTGGAGGTGCCGAGCAGCCGTCTCATCTGTTTGAGACGTGTCCATCGGGTACAAGAGTAACTTTCCTGGAAGTTCTCCAAGCCAGTTGCTTCACCTACTTTAGACATAAGTCATTTTCTCCATCCACCCATGCCCTGGACAATTCAAGATATGAAAAATAATGCTCTCAACTTGACATGAGTTTTGAATGATTAGAATCAGACTTTCGTATTTTCTGCCCAAACATTACAGGAAATCAAAAGGAGAAGCCTACTGTCTCCAGCGAATATATGCAAACGCATCCATCTTCCTTGTCTTCAGCTTATCGGGCGTATGGGAGACATACATTCTGATGCATCGTCTTTTTCTGCTATACCAAAATGATGGTGTCGCTGCCATGCGTCACTGTCAGCAGTTGTATGATGTTTAGTCGATAAAGGCCATGTTTGCGAGGGTCACTCTCTGGCCAGAGCACTAATGACAAAGAGGGAGATAAATTAAGTGTCTGCCACGCCGGGCGCGCTCGGGATGGGGGATGACATGCACGCTGCTGTCCGAATAGGATTTTGAAAAGCGCGATTGCTTTTGCTGTCTCTTAGCCAACGCGCTTCGATGCGATGTGACACTGATTGCGAATGTGTTCGGCTAACGAGATAAACACATCGGTCAAGAAGACCATAGTTTAGCCCCCTCACCCGGCAGCGAATGCGCACACGTAAACACGCAGATGCACACACAGCCAAGGATGGAAGACCGGACAGATAAAGCAGACAGAGACGTATCACTGCACCGGAGAACTGTGGGCAAGACAAATGGGGTCGTGAGGGGTCAACGACATCGTTGTGTCAGTCAACAGCGGCGCAGGGCTGGCAGGCGCTCTTCTCCACCGTGACGTGAGAGTCCCCCCAGAGCCGTGATTCGCTCCATCTGCACCTTCCCCTCAGTGTCCCCACAGTGAACAGAGGCCCCTTTATGCCTTCGAGGCACCTCACCATTTCCCCACGCACACGGTGCCACCTTAAAACTGCTCCCAGCGCCAGGCTGTGGGACTGGGGCTCACCCAGACTCCTCTCTCGGGCCAGACGGTCTGTCTTTGAAGTGTGCTGAGCACCTCCTCCTAATCTGCTCAGCCTTTGTAAGACATCCTCCCACATCGAGTCCCTCGTAATTAAACGCAAAGAAGGAGCGGGCCTGCGCTGTCAGCCGGGTCACGGTTCCGAGCGGAGCAGGAACTGAGCGGAGGAGTGAAGTACATTAGTCAGGCGGCAGGAACACGGACACCGACGTGGCTGAACGCCAGGAGCCTTGAGGGCTGTTCAGTGACATGCGCTCAGAATCTGACCTTTAGCAAGTCTGGCTTTCTCTCTCATCCTCCTGCCTTCTCACTTCCGCCTTTCACGCTCTCTACCTCGCTCTTTTTCTCCATCCTCTCCGCGCCAAACAATAGGCCACGTCTTTTCTTTAGGGCGTCATGATTTATACTGGAAAGCCACGCAGGGGGGGAGTCTGCCGTGAGAAATGACCAGCGGTACGTGGAGGCATTTTCGGCACTCAGCTCTTGTGACATTACGCCGTGCAGTACAATGTGGCTGTAAAACAACAAACAATGACATGAACACTCTCCCAGGACATGTTGTGGCTTCACTGATAACTGTTTGTGCAGCTTGTATGTATGTGTGTGTGCGTGCGTGTGTTTGTGTGTGTTTATGTGTGTGTGTGTGTGTGTGTGTTTGCATCCTCATTGAGTACTTGTGTCTTCCTTGTGATAGGATCGACGTGTTGGTCTTTATTTGTCTTTGTGACCAGTTTGATTTCCCTGCGGATAAGACCCAGTCGCAGTCAAATAGACCTGTTTGTGTTACTTTGGCTTTTCATTGTCATGTCACTTCAATGGCTGGTGGCAGTAGACAGAGACGGAGCCGGTGGCAGTGACGAGGCTCTCCGCGTGACAGCAAAGTCTTTCACATCAAAGCACCATCGGTCTGCTTCCTTTACGTTCCACTCAAGTTGCTCAAATATTCATATTACCTAGAGAACACACCTCCATTTTCTTAGATCCCCATTTATCTCATTTCTCCATATGAGGAGTATTCCGCTGGAGTATTCTTTGCTCTAGACTGCTTTCAGCAGATAGGGACAAACACGTGAGTCCAGACACTGAGAATACATCAGGCCCGATAGCAACAGGAACTGTAATTGAAAAAGCTCTCCTACTATAATTACCTGGAAGCGTGTATCAGATCCATTCTGTCTTAGTGTTCGGCCTCCTGTCTGCCACATGCACGGCACAAACGTCTCAGTGGCCGGGAGCCGTGTGGGAGGGCCCTGCTGAGCTGAAGGACTTTGTTCCCTTCAGCACCTGCCTGTCACTCTCCACAACCATGTCACCGGACATGAAGAACACAGACCTACCCCCCCCCACACACACACACACACACACACCCCTCTGGTGCCCGCTGACCCCGATTTAATTAGGAAGGTCATTTGAAAGACTTTCATCCTCCCTTTTAAAACATGTTTGTGAAACCTCATGCAAGCTCCACGAAATCAATCACAGCCAAGAAAGGTTTGCTTTGAATGTCTGTTTACAGGTATTTCAGAGATAGTGAAAAATGAAAGACTGAGTGTGTGTGTTTTGGAAATGGAAAGAGAATATTTGTGCAGCCCGTAGAGTCTTATTATTATTCATTGTGTACTGCAGGGCACTCGGGTTAGCAAGTGTATACACACACTCACAGACTGAACATCGTGACTTAACTACAATATCTCCTCTCAGTTTCATGTAAATGACCTCATACTGAAAAAGTTGGTCCGTCACAAGACCCCAGTATCGGTGTTGGCCTAAACCCAACAGGAAGAGATCTAACACCAATCTGGAAAGCCCTAAACCACACACACAAACACATGCAGACAGACACACACACACACACACACACACACACACGCATGCGCAGACACAAAGAAAAGGCTGAAAGCCTCCACAAAGGGTATCAGAGACTCATCTTAAAGTGTCCCTTGCAGGGGTCCATTCACCATATCTGCAGATCTGTACTGCCACAGCGGCTGCCTTCTGTAACGGCTCGTCTGGGCTTTAGTACTTCAGCCAGTAGGTTTTGTGCTTACTGTGCACCAAGCGGCCGCCTCCATGACCCTGACAGCCTCTGGCTTGCTGGACACTGGATGTGAGGGGGAGGATGCAAGCTGTGCCACCTGTTACAGTAATTATTGACCAAACAAAGCCTGAAATGTGTGTGTGTGTGTGTGTGTGTGTGTGTGTGTGTGTGTGTGTGTGTGTGTGTGTGTGCGTGCGTCTGTGTGTGATGCTTTCTCCGCTTTCCTGATCTTTCTCAGAATTGCATGATGCCACTAGGACTTTCTTCGTGTGCCAGGGTCCACTGTGGAGTTTGCCGTCTCTGTTTCTCCTCTTTTCTCACCCTTTCTTGTTTCAAACAGATCAGAAAGCAAGTCCTCTTTTGCTTACTGGTGCACTGTTGCCAACAGGGGAAATTTTCAAAGGCAAAAATTCAGAAAGTGAGTTTTCACAGCACAAAAAAAAAAAAAAAAAAAAACATAAAATGTACCGATCCCGGTAGAGTAAGACTGGGCTGCTTTGCCTCTGAAATAATCTGAATAGCCTTCCACAGGGGCATCTGCCACTCTCTTTGTGGTATTTGTAAATGTATTCTCAGAATTGTTCTCCTGAAATACTGAAATATGAGTCACAAATAAATCCTTATGTCATGCCTGGCACTGTTGAGTCAACGTGCAATAATAAATCCAATTAAACAATGGCTAAGGCTCACAAGCTGTCTAATCCACTTGTGGTTCACCTGATTAGCCCTCAAAACTGTGTGGCTTGTTATTTATTCATGTAATGAAAACAAAGATGATAATAATAATGATGATGATGATGATGAAGATGGTGTTAGGGTGATGGATGTGAGCTCAGAAACCTGGATTAACTATTTGTGCTTTCAAGTCCATTCCTCTCCTCTTTCTCGCTCCCTCACATGCACAAACTCACTCAAAAACTGACTGCTTCATCATTAATTCACAAGCCACCGGCCGCGTCCCCCCTCTCTGGAGTAGGCCTCCGCATCTTTCTGCTAGGTGATGCATATTAATACACACTTCCACTCCACTTCTGCACATGTCATGGTGGTGAATGTTTCTCTTTCTAATGAAGGCATTCTCATCTTTCAGTTTCCCTTCCTCCGTCTCCCCACCCTCCTGCCAGCACATCCGGGTGAATTGGGGAAGCCCCTGCAAAACCCTGGGGCTTGGACTCATGTTTCCACATTTTGGAAATATGCAAACAGCAAAAAAATAGCAATTCAGTTCTCCTCACCTTAGATGATGGCATGTGAGAAGGATCATCTGCTTTGATTTGTGGCAGTAATATATTTGTTAAATATTGGCAGTTCTATCCCTATATATAGGGAGTTCTATCCATCTCTGGAGATTTATCAACAGCAGCAGTGGTGTACATTGTTTAAATGGGAATTAGCCGGCTGTGAATGGGAATTATGGCTGTTTGGATTAATGATAATTACAGTGATTCTTTCATGAACTGCTCTTAGTCCAAGAATAGAAATGCAATGCATAAAACAAAACATATCCCTCATATCCTTCCTCTTCTCGCCTTTGTTATAAGGATTTCTACAAGGGGGAAGTTCCAGTTTCATCTCTGGTTCTGACTGGTTATCTCTTAAGCTGCATAAGATGTAACCATGTAAACATTATCTACCTCTTGACATGTCTTTCATTACTAATTGTCTCTTTATATAGCAAAATGGTGCGTATTGACACAAGAGTCCAGCCACATCCAAGCTGGCAACACTGCACTGCAGTACTGCTGTTGGAAACAGGGCTTTTGTTTTTACAAACATTTTAACAACGTTGTTGATAGAAATTGTTGGTAGCTCAAGCCATGCTGAACTATTAATGTTCTGCCAAAACAAATGATTTTCTATGGAAAATGAAGAATGCTATGAACCAGCTAGCAGTTTGTGCCTCTTATACACGGCATGGAGATTTATAGGATGATTAGAGGCCATTCTCTGAGATACTGTCATTTTCTATTATGGTCCATAGTACCTGTCAGTCAAATATATGAGCATTTTATGATATTGTTTAAATTAAAATGCACGTAGTGGTTTAAGCTTCTCTGTGGTAAATAGTATTTTATGAGCAACAGGAGGTCTAAAATCTCAAAAATAAACAAAGCAAGTCTCTCATCTCTGTTTAGCCTTGGCACGTTGGCCACGAGCTCCAGACTGGTGTCGCACACCCTCTTATTTAGAGATGCTGAAATGGTTGCATTTATTAAATCACCCTGGATGTCTGCACATTTGACAGATAAACCCTTTTATCCTCCTAAAATATACAACCATGCAGTCAATTAATAAATAAAAATGAAGCATATATATGCAAGGCTTGTATTAAATGAATTAACATCCGCTTTGCTTTTGGGTCTGCGAATTAGTGAAAAGAACGCAAAGGGAATTGAACTGAATTCAGTGGGCAGCTTTCAGTGGCGTGAAGCACTTTTGTTCGTAGTTAATTATTCCACAGGAAAGTATTAAAGATTACTCCGGATATGCAGGAACAAATCCTTTAAATGGCCTGTGTATTATTCCTGCACAATCGCTGTCATTTCAGATATGGTTACGGTAGACCTTGTGAAATTACTCAGAGACATTGTTCCACATTCCTATTACCCTCAAGAGACATCACTCTACTGAGGAGCACAGATGGAAAAGCCTCTACAACCCCCCCCCCGCCATGCTATCAGCAAAATTAGTGTAATTACCAATAATGATTGGTCATAACCGGATGTGTTCCTTTGTTCAGGAAACACTTCATTATTGGGTTGTGATGGGGATTCTTAAATGGAAGTGCTCTTCTCAATCACATCTGAGTGATGCAAATACTGGGCTTGGGTCTCCCTGCACTGAAACACTGGCCTTCATGATATATAGGGTCGTATTTTCTACCCCTTTAGAGTGTATTTTCACTCTCTGAAAGGAACATCTGTGCAACAAGCTTTATATTCAAAACAAGGTCTACAAAAATTCCACAAAAGAACCTGATTCCTGGCAAAATCTTCTGAGTTCTCTGGACAAGTCCCTGATGAACACATGCTGATTGCTGACTAGCGTTTAGTATTTCCTCTTTGTAGGAAAACAAAGGTCAGTGACCTGGTGAGAGAGGCAGATAACCTAAGAGGTTGCCCACCCCTATGGAACATCGACCACAAAACAGAACTTTTCCTCCATGTAAAAACAAGGATAAGCACTTTTAACAGCAATGTCAGATGGAGACCATTTAAGATTCTTTTTCCATTTCCATTTCCACAAAAAAAAATATATATATATATTTTTTGCGATTATTTTATCAGTGTGCACTCCTTAAGTAACTGGACAGTGGCATTTTTGTTTTGGCTATGTACTCTTGCATATTATTTAAAATGAAATAATGACTATTGAGCTAAAGTGCAGAATATCAGTGTTTAATGTATTTACATCCTATTTGGTTGAAACCTCAACCTATACACAATGTCGTGCATTTAAATGAGAAATTATCATAATAATTAATAGTTTCACTTAGTTGCAAATCCTTTGTAACTGATGACTGCACTGTATCTGTTCACTCAAGGAAATTCACGGACTGACCTTTTCTATCCGATTAAGACTCCACCTACAGGAGGGACCAGCGCTCGTGCCCGTTCTTGCCCGCCTCCCGGGCTCTTGCCGTGTGGCGCGGCGCTGCGCGAAGACAAAGCATAGCTGAGCATAGCTGAGCTGCTGTCCCACCGTGCGGTCAGCCCAGACGCACTACTGGATATGCTGAGCCATAGGTATGTATGCCTGTTGAGCTTGCCGACATGTTACGCGCTGCCGTTTCAAACAAATCTCGCAGTTCGTTTGTGAAAACAAATAATACAAATAATTAACAACAAAGCACATTTCACTGCAGGAAATTCTATACACTTATTTCTTACTTTCTTCCCTATATCTGTAGTGACTAATAACAAATAAATGACTGTTATATACACAACTACACATTTCGGATTTTCACTGCATTTAACTTGGATGACTATCTCAACTAAAGACCCAGTCTAAATTGATTTGTCAGTCACAACTCATTATTTGACCGCTGGCAAACATTCGTCAGAGAGTTGGCAAATACATGCCTGAACACTGACCAATCCCAGATTACATTCATTCTTCGCATGTACCTAAACTACTGTGCGAGAATGTGCCAGAATAGGGACAACTGTCAATCGGTTAATCCACATCTCATGTTTGTTGTTGAAAACGTTGCAACAGGACGCCTTACTGTTATCTTAAAAGGGAGGAAGTAAATGAAGTCGCGAACTACCGGTTTTTGTTCCTAAATCATAATGAAATCAGTCATCCCCCTTCCCGTTCAACAAAGTCCAGCATTTTTCACATTTCATTTCTGATGTGGGATTCATTTCTTTGTGTTATTAAGTCGAAATGTTAAAACACCATGTATGTCTAGTATTAGACATCATCCGCTAAATGTATATATGTTTAACGTTTTAAAATTGCTAGAGATGAGCCACATACGAAATACAGTAACAGGGTGTTTACCAGTGCTTCCTCGTGAGCACATTGCTAAATCTTGCCGAAGCAACATCACCATACCCACGAGACATTCTTTGGCTGGATAGATTCTCATTCTCGGTGGTGTTCGAAGCGCATCCTACGAGCCAGCGGTGACGCGCAACCTGCTGGATAACTTCATTTAATTTTCCAAGGAGCACAAAGAGGTTTCGGTGTTCTTTTCACTGTTGCCTGTTTAAATCGTCCCTTTCCTGACTGCGCCCCGGCAAGCAGCGTTTATTTTTGGAAAGACGCTGGCAGCTTAGTCTGATCTCGTAGTAGGCTGTCTCCTCTCACTTTGTGTTAGACGGCAGTCACCAAGCGGTACAGCGCAAGGGAGCAGTATATAGAACCACAATCGCAACGCTGTGAGCCAATGACGGATATACGAGAAGTTCAAAAAGACTGACTCTCGGTCGGAGAGAGACACCTGGCAGGAACCGATTCTGATGTTTACGGATTTTTGGGAGGCCACCGCAATACCAGGAGAGCTGCCTAGGACCGCGGGCTGGCTACCGCGATCACGGGAGCATATTTGTTGGGTTTTTAGGAACATAAAAGGCAAGTGGTTATTGATTTATTGGCACTTAAACGGAATGACACAGGTAGTTACGAATGGCATCGGTTTGTGTGATGAGCTATTTTTAACGTTGACAGCGATTCATGTAAAAGTGAAAGTACTCGCGTTCGTTTAACCTGGTACGTTACCTATTCGTGCTTTAATCCTGCTACTGCAGCAGAGAGGGAACACAGAAGTTGCCTAGCCCCTCTCCGGTTCTTTTCACCACTAACGTATTACGACTGTAGAGAAAATTCACACTCGAAACGCCACGAGGAAAGACAATAAGGAACGAAATTGGAATGTTTTATATTTCGTGTTCAATCATTCAAACATGCGTGCGTGCTTGCATGTTGTCATAAGAATGTAGTCGTTCCAGGCTAAATAGCGTGTATAAAAAAATCTATAAAGGCAAATTTACCCTCAAGCAATCTTGTGTGTAAAAAGAATACAAATAATAGCATTATGCAAGAAATAGTGATGATTTTACTGCTTATCTGTGCACATTATGATGGGTGTATTTTTGAACTGCGTTTCATCAACATGTAATTCTTTCAAGTAGCGTTTTATTGCGTTTCAAACACAGCCGAGTTAGGTACTTAAACTCCTGGATTCCTAATCATTAGCGAGTGTGTGGCTTAGAATTTTGCACAGAAATGACACAGTGCTGGTCACTTTCAGTAGTAGTCAGTCGAAGGTGTATCGAGCTATTTCTTAAATGTCTTCGATCGACTAATTGGTTAACATCATCGCTATAGTGAAATTAGTGAAATTTGTATCGTGGAGCCCACGGTCAGTACACCGGGGATGTTAAGACGCTACTGTTCGAAGAAGGCTGAGGCTAGAGCGGGTCCGCGACTCGGCACAAGAATAGTCTCTCCCCGTTTTTTTTTACAAAGAGGCGGGTGTCCATAGGTTGGCTTTGCATATTTGTAATCAAACCAATCAGAAACCCCATACGCGACTCCTAGCCCGTGAAGCCAGGCTGCGCACCGCGCTCAGGAAAGAAGAAAAGCGATTGCAATTTAGGGGGTGTATCCCTTGCTTAAGACGCTGTCATGGCAATGCTATTTGCCAGATGTTTGTTTTATTAGCTCGTGTCTTGTCAGATTTTGAGGCTAAGCAGAGCGTCGGGTTACTACGCAGAGGGTGATTCGCTTATCTAGCTACTTTTAACCGAAGTGTAAGCACTGTTTGCTTAATCTCTCAAGCGCACTTTGCAGTGAAGGATTGCCCAAGTCGGTTATCATTCTGTGTGGAGCTGAAACGAGAGTTATTGTTTCTTTCTATGATTCTTTAACAGGCTCCGTCTTCTGCTTAAGGAAATGGCAAGCCCACAGTTTAAGAGAGGAACGCGGAGTGCGCGGAGAGGAAACCAGAGTTGAATGGCAGGATGCACGCGACCTGAAGACACAAAGTGGCACAATTCTACTGCGCGCGGACATTTTGCCGTTGTTTTTGGCTTCCTTTCCTGTCAAAAAAGTCTAGTGAGAGGAATTAACTCCACGGTACCACCGAGGGATTTTCCTTACGTCTTTATTTTTCTAGTTTCCATTTTTATAACCTAAACGAGGAAGCGAGGATGCGTTGTGGATTAGTGTCGATCCTCTTAACGGGAATCTTTGTCACCGCGAGGGCAATCAAAAATGGTAAGTGACATGATATATATGGAGTTGGGTTTTAAGGAGCATTTTGGGGATTAGTCTGTGAAAACTCCGTGATGGAGGGTATGGGGCTCTTGGCAGCTCACCTGCTCGCCCTCCTGCCTGTCCGTGACACGTCCCAGCGGTCTCGTGTTGCTGAGTTTTAAATGTGCTCAGATTTTGAAATGCGCCGCTGAGACCGCAGTGTAAGTTAGCTCTAAATATTTATTTTTAATATCCTGAGGGTTATGTTAAACTCTTTTAAAAATATACAAATTGTTAGGGTAACTATCTTGGTTGAACGAAGGAAAACGCTTTCAACTTTTCAACGGACTTTAAGATAGTTTTGCTACGTGAAATATCTTACAAAATACACTGTTCTTAAAATGTAATTCAATAAGTATTTGGCATTTTTCAGTAATTAACTTTTAGTCGAATTTTCTCAGTAACTGGACAGAAAAGGTGACTTAAAATGAAAACGAAAAAGTTTCATCACTGAAAGCTCAAAAGCATACAATAAAGGTAATGTTTTTTACGGACTCAATTAACCAAATTGGTAAGGTTGACGAGTCACCAAAGGACACATTAAAATCCAGTCCTTGCGTTTTCTGCCGCGTAATGCCCAGCCAGTCCCGGGACCGCCGTGGGTCCGTTGCCGTAATTTAATGAAGGTAGGCCTTTAGAAGTTAGAAAACTATTGCCATTACTGGGGATAATTCCTCAAACTAGTGATAAATATTCAAATATGCATTTAAAAAAGTTGAGCTGTCCGATACAAAACGCGACAACATATGATTCGCATTAATAAGAAGGCAAGGTAGTCTAATAAATTCTAATGACTTTATTTTGGCTATTTTTTTATTGTTTACAGTCTTTACCTCATTTTTTCTCGGCGCTGTAAGAAGCCTGCATATTTTAAAAATGAAATAATTAAACTTATATGCTTTATTATACCTTTATCATTATACATTTACCCGCATAACTGTTTGTTTTAAATATGTCCGAAAATCAGGATCTTTGTCAACATTTGCTTATTATAAATGTTCTACATTATGAGATCTTATTTATTATATATTATTATGCTTCTATATTGCAAACAGGGTTGTTGCATGTTTCCCTACGTGGGACAATCGTTCGTGAAAGTTGTTTAGATCTTGTTTAATTGATCTCTCTATATATGACGTTTACAACTCATGTAGCTTATCTTTCTCGCTCCACTTCTGTTGCAGACAAATGTGGGGATAATATCAGAATTACAAGCGCGAATTACCTCACTTCGCCCGGATACCCGGCATCTTATTTCCCATCTCAGAAATGCGTTTGGGTGATTACGGCTCCTGGACCGCAACAGAGAATTCTAATCAACTTTAACCCTCATTTTGATCTCGAGGACAGAGAATGCAAGTAAGTCATATCCCTTATTCCTTTTCTGTGTGGAGGTGCGCCACCCAGCGCCTGTTGAAAAACGGGCCGAAAGCTCATGTGTTTTTTTAAATACATGCGGTAGATGGTGGTTTCATATCTTTTTCGTCAGAATGAATGTGGGGACCAGTATTTATGACAAAACCTGCCCTGAATTGTGTATTTTGACACTAGGCTGCTTTATCTAATGTTTTAGATAAACCTTGTTTTAGAGCTTCTATGGCCCGCTACTTAAAATAAGTGTTTTTGTTTTATCAGTTCCTCATTTGTGGTTTGTGTGTGTGTGTGTGTATATATTGTAATATATATATATATATTATATATATATAATTATATAATTATATATATATATTGTAATATAGTGTATTTATAGAATCATGAATAAGCACAGTTGACCTGTTGTGTGCATGGGCTATCTGAACACTATCTATCTGTAATGTGAGAGTTGCACTAGTGCTCTGTGGTACACCTCTCTCTGTCTCTCTCTCTCCCTCTCTTGCTCTCTCTCACCCCCCTGGTGTCCTGTCTGCTCCCTTTGTTTGTGCCGGAGGGTCTGGAGAACGTTGTCAGAGGACTGTCACCATGCGGCCGTCTCTGCTACAGTATCCTCTCCACCCAGATAGTCTTCCGCCCCGAGTCCTTTGTGTTCACAGAAAGTCTCGTATTAATGGCACCGTTTATCAGGATCTTTACTTCTTTACAGCCCTGTAAACCTACAGAGATTTACAGCTTTAGATGACCTAGTGCTGGCAGCACAAAGGGTCCTGCTCCTTCTGCAGGGTCAGGTTTCCCTACCCAGAGACGAACCCCCCCCCCCCCCACCCCAACACCCCAACACACGCAAGCTTCCAACGGGAGCTACTCATATAGATTGGAGTGTGGATGGACACATGGTGCAAACACAGTGTGTCCCTCTGCTAATTAAATGATCCCAGTTTGAGTTTCTATTGTTTAAATGCGCTGAGTAAAAGAATAGGTGCTGGAGGCTGCCATGATTCACGATTCCTCTGCATTTTGATCTCGATATCTCAGTGTGCAACACACCTCCACCAGCAGCCATGCAATTCCAGGTTTGGCAAATTTGAACCTTTATGTTTTTAACATGACGGATCGTTAATTTGTTAGCTGCTCCTTTCGTTGGTTAGTAGATACTACAGATATCACTTTACATGCGTGTTGCCAAGTGCCCTTCTGATTCTTGGAGGAAGGCCCATGTGCAATTTACCCGCATTCGTGGTCATGGTTTGTAAACCATGTTATTGAAGGACATCCTAACAACTAAGCTAGAGAGACGTCTGTGAAATACAATCAGCCCACCGCAGCCCCTCAAACGTGCTCCCCTTTCCCTGAACATGCTGTCAGCAGACGACCAGCGAATCCGAGCCTCCTGGTTGTTCTAGATTACCTCCACCATCTTCACATCATCTATGGTTCGGGTTCATGGTTAGGATAACACTAGATCTTTGCTGGGTTTAATTTCCACTTGATCATTTCATCTCTTTAAGACACTTTTAGTAGCTGTGAAAAGCTTACATGGATTTTGGTTCGTTCCTTTTGATCCTCTGTGGTGATTAGTGCAACCCTAGGAGACACTCAGATGGAGGTGTGTGTTTTCACCAGTCTGATGTGGAGTTGGGCTGGACGTGTGTGTGTGTGTGGACGTGTGTGTGTGGACGTGTGTGTGTGTGTGGACGTGTGTGTGTGTGTGGTGGTGTGTGTGTGTGTGTGTGGTGTGTGGATGTGTGTGTGTGTGTGTGTGTGTGTGTGAGAGCTTTTGCATGATGGAAACTGTTGATGTCCATAATGGTCCCTCTTTATCAGACGGACTCCGCGAAGGCCGGTTCAGTGGGCCGCTGGCAATCTAATTAACGGCAAATGGAACACACATGTTCCCCGCGTCCCTGACATGTCCGTTATCAGCAAAGCAAACGAGGAGAGCACCGTGGCCGGCCGAGATAAGGGAGAGGGGCCGCTGAGCCCGGCGTGGACATGCCGACACGTTTGGGAAGAGAGACGAGACAGCGAGGGTGTGAGAGGCAGGGCCGGGGCAGGGAGAGGGGGAGGGGCACTGGGAGATGAGGCCTGAAGTACTGCTCCAGGAAGGACCTTTGGACCTTGTTTGTATTCTTTGTCTCTTTTAGGGACTTTTGACTTTGGCACGGCTGCTTGTGGAGTTTGAGGAGAAAGCTGACCCTGCAAAGGCAAATATTTGAACTGGAGCGTTTTCCCAGCCCTGAGCAGGGAGCTACCCCCCCAAGCCCCCCCCCCCCCCCAAGCCCCTCCCATGCCCCTCCCAGAGTTAACAGGCTCCTCCCAAGGCTTGCCAGGGAGGCCTACATGTGTTCAGACCCTAATGGCTGAATTGTCTGGACCTTTCTACTGCAAAAGTCTATAAACATACACACACTCAATTGTGTATGTGTGTGTCTATAGATTGCTAAGCCCTCCTCGCTCCAGATGGATCTAGTTTGAATGCAAACAGTGTTCGCTTGAAGCCTCACAGAGGAACACAGACAGCTTTGCTGCCTCTGTCAGACCGAGCCCTTGAACATTGGACTTAGAAAAACCTCTTGGCACACACAGAGAGTCTATTAAGGCTGAATGAGTTTCCCAAAGGCCTGACCCTTGGCGTACTGCTGCGTGGCCGTGCGTTCGGTTTTGTGTACGTTATGTCAGAAGTGGCATTTTGCAGACAGGAGACCCCCTCTGACTGTGGCATGAATCACTAATGCATTTAGATCTGCTGACCAAAGAGCAGGCCAGCACGATCTCCTCAGGATACCTGGGTTTAAGAGGTTAGTGGACACGGGGATAGCAGGCGGTGAAGTAGACATTCTTCCCAGCAATCAAACACTCCACTGCTTACCCTCATACATGCATTCTCTAGTCCTTTTCTGAGAACACAGGATTTTGTGACTGACCACAGTGCTTTTAGTTGTGCGTGTGTGAGCAGAACTGGTATTTGGGGAGGGGCTGGGGGTGGTTTTACAGAATGTGTGCTTAAGAACATCCTGTTGTAGGCCTGTGTGAAGTCCTTATGACTGATTGCAGAGGACCTGAGTGCTAAGAAAGCGCAAGTTTCGCACCCACTCCTTCCTCCGCCGTCTGGTCGCCGCGACAGCAGGCACACGCCTGTCCGCTTACACGCACCTGCGGGAGTGGCGGGGCGGCGGGGCCTAGCTAGGGGAGGGAGGGCGGCCTGAATGAGACGTAGACCGCAGGCTGTGGCGGAGAGACTTCCTGCTGTGGATTTGAACCAGTTGTAAAGAGTGTGTGTGTGTGTGTGTGTGTGTGTGTGTGTGTGTGTGTGTGTGTGAAAGGAGTGAAGAGTGTGTAAAGGATTTCCCATTAAGCCTTCTAGTCCCCATACCTTTGTAAATCCATGGCAAGGCCTTTATGCATTGGTTGCTTGAGTTCCAGCAAGGGGCGTAGTCTGATGTAGCTCCTCTCCCCCACACATCTCTTCTATATGCTCCTCTGCCCCGGCCATAAGTCTGCCTGATCCTTCTGGTCTCCTTAACCTCCCTCTCACTCCCCACAGAAGCCCTCACAAATATGGAGAGAGCTGGATGGTGCAATTGGTCATCAGTCCTTGTCAGGTGGGTGGATTAGAGGCCAGAGAAATGGAGCTCCACTCTTTGATCTTGTGCCTTTGGGGATTTTTAGAAACAGGGAGTATTCTGACCTCGGGGCTTGTGGAGAAGGACAGGACCAACAATGATCGTTCCCGCGTTCCAGACACTTATAGCTGCTGCTAATGAATGTGAGCTTTGTGTGAGAGTGTCAGAGGGATCAAACAGAGTGATCCGACAGGGCCGGCTGTTACGGACCATCCGGAGGGGCGAGCTCGTGACTCGTTTAACAGGTCTAAAATGGGCGCAGTTTTGGAAGGCCACAGTCACTCGTTTCAGATAGCGGCGAGCTTGCCACGTGAGGCTGAAGTGTCGTGCCGCTAAATTCGATTGTGGCGGACGAAAGCGGCCCATTACCGCGCAGGCATTTGGCTCAGGGCAATTTGGAAGGTTTGGAAGCTTTTTTTTCCATCCCCAATGGTCCCAAATCAGATTTGCGCTCTGCATCTCAGTGAATTCGAGGCACAGAGACACTCATACAAGCGTCAATACACACACATACACACACACGAGCATGTATATACATGCACAGCATTCAAACACACTTACGCACTCAAAACAGCTGAGGAGGTGAAATTCCCAGACAACACCCTGTATCCAGTATGGCACTGTACTGGGTTCTGCTGAAGTGAAACAGCCTCCATCACCTCTCTCTCTCTCTCTCTCTCTCTCTCTCTGTTCCTCTCTTTCTTTTCCTATATCTATGTTTCTCACTCTTGCCCCCAATTTTCTCTTTCAAATGTGACACTGAAACAGGGGTTCACAGAATCAGGTGGAATTATAGTGCAGTGTGTGTGTGTGTGTGTGTGTGTGTGTGTGTGTCTGGACAAGGGGAAGTGCTTCACCTTGGCCATGTGCTGGAAGGACAGGCTGATTGAAAAGCTCTCTCTGTCTGCGACATCTGCCATCCTCCCTGCTGCTCTGTCAGTGACTTGATTCATGTGCCCCCCCCTCGCTCTCTCTCTCTTTCTCTCTCTCTCTCTTTCTCTCTCTCTCTCTAACTCCCTCTCTTTCTGCCTTTTCGCTGCTCAGCATGAGCGGATCTGAGAGCGGGGAAGAGGAAGGAGGGATGGAGGGGGGCGAGGTGTGGAAAAGGAAGAGTGAAAAGTGTTAGACGGAGAATATTTGAGGAAGACGCAGCGGGAGGGCGGTGTGTGAGAAAGGGGGAGTAATTCAGCGGGAAAAAGGCGAGCACAGGTGGAAACAGTGATAGTGGAGAGGGAGGCGCAGAAACAAACCAAAAACAAGCAGACGTGGAAAAGGGAGGAATGCGCATTACAACCGCACTACAATGGAGATGAAATAAAATCAGCACGAAGACGGCGCTGAATTTGCAAGTATGAAAACATTTTTTTTTTAGCTATTGTATATTCTACACTATATGTTCCTTTTGTGAGCTATACAAAGCCACCCTCCTCCTGCGAGCCAGTAAAACATGGCGCGGTTTCCATGGAATTGCTCCGGCAACCAAGCGGAGATATTCCCACCATTCCTGCTGTTTCCAGCTCCTCCAAAAGAGGCTCATGCACAGTCATGATTGGAGGAGCACGAGCTCACGGTTCACCCTGAATCAGCATGTTCAGGGTGTGTCCCCTGACACGCCCCCACTCCTCCTCTTCCTCCCCTTCAGATAAAAAAAGGCCAATGTTAAACCTGCGGTTAAGCTCCGTGTTCTGTTCCAAGAGTGCGAGAGCTCATCTGGATGAAACGCGGCTCCGACAGCAACAGGCCGTCTGCTTTTGGTTGGTCTCTGTGCTCCGCTTCAGATATGTAGATCGTGTTTTTATGGTCTCTCGGCAACGACAGCAGAGGGGTGATAAATGAAGTGTAGTCAGCACTCATGAGGAGCTGGGGCCTCTGTGATTGGCTGAACAGGCTGAGTGCTTAGTGCCCACCTCCTCACTGGCGCTACTTTAATTGATCAGCCCCTTTGTTTAGCTCATCGTCAGTTTGCCAAGCGTTGCTTTTTATTGAAGAGGTCCCACCTTAAGCTGGGTAAAGCTCTGACAAGTTAAAGCTTAGGTGGGGTAATACCCCGATTGGTTAAAACCCTGGTGGGGTAATACCCTGATTGGTTAAAGCCCTGGTAGGGTGCATTTTGTCATTTCTAGCAAAGTACTGGTGTTCATGCTGAAGCTGGTGTTGGTTCCATGAACCAGCAAGAACAGATCTGCCTTTTCACTGGTTTGCGAGCCCAATGATTACGTATCCTGGTGTGGGAGTTCTCTAACCCCGAAACAGACGTCAGTAGACATCTTATAAACCGCATGAGGAACACACTCCTCTTTTGCAAATGTTGCTTCATTTTTTGAAGGCAACATCCAGAATGAACTTCTCAGGAGCGCTGGTGATTCATTGCTGCTGTCACTCTCATGTTTGTAGTTGTAAACTTTCCGCGGTGTCGCCAAGCTCCCGCCCTGCATCCGCTTGCTTCACAGGTTCGTTGGTTCCAGACCAGCAAGATTATGGAGCCAGAATGGAGACATTTTTTCCAGGCACGAAACAATGTTTTTGCAGTGGAAAAACAGAGCCATTCAAGAATTTGGCTCCAGCACAGGTACCATGACAGTGTAAAAGTGCTAAGAGTGATTCTAACTTTGGCTGTAACTGATTGCAGTTCTGGCTGGAATTCCTGCTGTAGGTCTGGCTAAAGTTCTGGCTGTATATAACTCTGGTCATACTTCAGGCTCTAATTCTGGCTGTGGTGCTGTGTGTGGTTCAGACTGTAATTCTGTCTGTAGTTCTGTTTGTAGTTCTGACTGTAGTTCTGGGAGTGGTTCTAGAACCACTGGAAGGGTTGAGAGTTCTGATTAATTAAGGTATTGGAGATTAATCCAGGTATTGAGATGTTTGTGGTGGGTCTTGCGCCAGCAGTGAGAATTATATTTTGTCTCATTCTCAATGTGCATTTTTTTCGTGCACACACACATGCTCACACACACAATGTCTGTGTGTGTGTGCATGCATGTGTCTGTCTGTGTGTGCATGTATGTGTGTGCGTTGGTGTGTATGTGCATGCCCTCCCTAAAGAGGGCGCTGGGTATAATGGGGGCAGATGGGTGTAACCGGGTCACGGCACCAGCTCTCAGGTCTCACAGGCCTGGCTGATGACGTCTCCTCATCTCACTTGCGGAATTTTCCACAGTGTCATTGTGCTGGCTGTTGTCATGACAGCCACTAACGCGGCCATGCTAACGCCGTGCACGTGGAGGGATCGCAGGAGCCTCCTGTGGTTTCCAAGTTGAGCTTGAGGAGGCCATGCGTCCCCTGTCACTCCCTCCTCCGGTCCTGTTTTCTCCCCTGCGGCCTCTCGCACCCCCTCCTCCTCTACGCTGGCCTCCTCTCCTCTCACCGGTAGGGCAGCCAGCCCTGCTGAGAAGGTTCAGCTCATTAGCAGTGGAGGAGGTTGCGGGCAGGCTGGGGCCGCGTGGCACAGCGCGTGCCCGTTTGGGAATGGCGAGGTCAGCTTGCCCTCCAAACTTTGGCACTGTCTTTGGCACCAGTGCATCGATCAAGCTGTGCCGCACTAAACACATGCATGCACGTGCACATGGATGCTTGAGCCCACACACACACACACACACACACACACACACACACACACACACACACACACACACACACACACACACACACACACACACACACACACACACACACACACACACACACACAGACACACATACAGTACACACAAGCAACCCTAACCCTAAACACACACACACACACACACAGACAGACATACATACAGTACACACAAGCAACCCTAACCCTAAACACACACACACACACACACACACACACGGCGCAGGCCACACCAGTTGCAGCGGAAGAAAGGCAGTGCTTGGCACCTGCTCCCCTCAGCATGAGTTCTCTTCACTGCAGTTCCAAAATCTGGAAGCTTTCCCCATTACAGGGAAAGGATGAACAGAGAGAGGGAGAGATGGAAGGAGGGAGGGGAAAAAAGAAATGAGTTAGACAGAGGGAGAGAGGGAGGGAGGGAGAGAGAGAGGGAGGGAGGGAGAGAGAGGGGAGGGAGGGAGGGAGGGAGGGAGGATGGGAGAGAGAGATCTGCAGTGATTTAGACACATAAAGGAAAAGACCATCCATCACATTAATAGACACCAAAACAAATGTGGTAGAGTTTAGAGGCCATTTTCAGATTTTGTTTCTTCTTTGTTCCATCTTCCTCTCTCTCAATAAGAAATAAACAAACATCTGAAGGTTGTGTGTGTGTGTGTGTATCGGGGGTGGGGGAGTTTTTTATGCCAGTACAAGGCAGGACAGTGTCCTGTGTTTGTGAGTTACGGTGCTGACCTGGTCAGAGCTGATGTGGCCTGCCCTGACTGTGGATGGAGAATTAAGGATGGCTGGAGATGAAAGAGGAGACCTGTGTGTGTGTGTGTGTGTGTGTGTGTGTGGTAACTGAATAAGTCACAGTTGTAGCCTCTGGCCTTCCTACCCCTCGCCCCTCTCAGGCGTCTGTGCCTGTGGAAGCAGAGGAGAGAAGCAGGAAGGACATGAGAATAGAGGAAGAGCTTGTGAAGTAACAAGTGAACTCCATGACCCACAACCCTGAGCCTCAGGATTCTAACCTGTCATTCATTAACAAATGTCTCTCACTCTCTCTTTATCTTTCTCTTTTCTCTTTCTGTCTCCCCCTCTTCTCTCTTCCACCTCTCTCTCTCTCCCCCAGAGTCTTACCTCTGGTTCACCTTCCCTGTTACTGTCTGGCTGTATGTGGTCCACTGCCCACAGCTTGGTCTCCATGCTACTACAATAAAGAAATGGTCCTAATGCTGTTGTAATTGACTGCATGCGCACATACACTTACTTGTGTGTGTGTGTGTGTGTGTGTGTGTGTGTTGGTGGGTGGGCGCTCACGCATGGGTGTGTTTATAGAAGCATCTCTTACATGTCCTGCAGCACAGTCACATGCCCTACTGGACTAAATTGTTTGGGTCTAAATTTAGTCCAGGTTTCAGTTCAGTGGGTCACAGTATCACACTGAGCTTGGGCAGTATCACACTGAGCTAAATGAATACTACATTTAAAACTACATAAGCTTTAAGAATATTCTTTGCTTTAAGAATATTAATTATTGGATACTAATGTGTCTGTTTACAGTTTTTAGTTTTGTGTCTTTCAGTGTTGTTATTATGGTCTAACCAGCATTAGCCACTCATGCATGTAATACGGCACTGTATGTTCACATCCTTCATGGGGTAGTTACATGGAGGGCTGCTTAACAGCAGTAGCATTGTGTCTCTGTGATAGAAGCTCACCCACTGCTGAGGTTTGAGTGTGGCCCCTACTTCACTCTTCCCCTGTGTGTGTGTGTGTGTGTGTGTGTGTGTGTGTGTGTGTGCAAGCATCCTCATCAGTGTGCTCTAGAAGCAGGGTCTGGCCTCATTAGAGCAGACACACACAGAGCTCCTGACCATGGGGGGTTGTGTGTCTAATGGAAGACATTGTGTGTCTGGCCCTGCTACTGTACCCGTTCCAGTCCCCCGTGCCCACCCTTGAAGTTCCATCGCTGTCAGAGGGCTCTCCAGGGCCGGCCCTGGCTAAGGGCACGGCAGGAACCCCCACCTATCAGATGTCAAGGTGGGCTAAACAGAGACAATTCCTTCAGTAATGGTGGAGAAATGGGATCCCTGACAGAGTTCATATTATTTGTGTTTTTCTTTTTCTGCTTTTATCTTCTTCCCTCCTGGTGGGCATTTTTGTGTTTTCTTTCTTTCTGTTTGGTAGCTGGTCACTGAGCCACAGAGCTGTTTTGGGGTCAGTTTGTCAGAAGTAGACAGTTGAGCCTCATCTGAGGCTGAAGGTTTAGTTGTGCATTTTGCAGTTGCTGTGAGTAACAGTATGAGTAATCACAAGTTAATAATTTCCGCGTGTGGATGACGTCAAATGATTTTAATGGAAATACACGTCTATCAGACTGTGTCTTAATTCAGACTATCTTTATCAGATTGTCTTAATCAGACTGTATCTTTATCAGACTGCCTTTATCAGATTGTGTACTAATCAGACCGTGTCTTAATCAGACCGAGTCTTAATCAGACTGCGTCTTTATCACACTGCGTCTTTATCACACTGCCTTTATCAGATTGTGTCTTAATCAGACTGTGTCTTTATCAGATTGTGTACTAATCAGACCGTGTCTTAATCAGACTGCGTCTTTATCAGACTGTGTGAAAATAGGTAAGTGCTCACCATGTGCAGCCAGCCATGCTTCTCTGAGCTCCACCCTAAAGGGGCTTCTCTGGGATTTCTCTGGGTGCTCTTTTGCGGAGGTGTTGCTATAACTACCCGCGTTCAATATTAAAGCACCAGTGTTACTACAAAACGGAATGCAGTAATTGCATTTTCAAATTGCTTTTATTGTTGTTGCAGTTTACGATATTGTAGAGGCCAAACTTGCAGTAATGATTTACACATGTGCAGGACTCTGGAAAACTTGGCGTTAGTGGACTCGTCTTCCCAGCGCACGCTAATCTTAGTGCATGACTGCGAGTAAGCATGGCGCAACTTCGCTCCTGTTCCTGGCTCCCTGCGGGACCAGCGGGACCAGCTGTGCCTCAGTAGGGCGGGGGTCCTGCTCCTCAGCAAGTCCTGCGCGGTAAAGGGCTGGTCTGCCCCTCCCGCCACAGCTCGGAGAGGTGGGCAGTGGGACTTCCCCGCAACGATTCCACCCCAGGACGTTTAGCTGGGAGCACACATTAGCCATCCTGCTCCTGAGAAGAGCCACTAATTAAACACTCGTGCTCTTAGAAGAATAAGAGTGGGATGTCTGATGGTAAATGGGGGCGGTTTATTGTCTAGGATTCCATCTGTGGTTCTTAGAATGCGGCAGCGAAACGTTTTATATTACAGTGAAGTGGGAAGGGAGGCTGAGATGGAGCACGTGGCCTTCACAGACCAGCTCATGCATAGCTCTGAATATATTAGTAGCTATTCTATTAAAATATATGCCCTTTGGTGTTAGGAGGAAGAGACAATTGGGTGTGAAATCATCTTATATATGATGCTTTTTAAACTGCTCCTGCGTACTCTCCATAAATGAGACGTAGGCCATGTTTCGGAGTGACAGAGACGGGGGCGTCCCAGTTGGGCTGTCCCCAGAGGACACTCGCACAGGGCTTCACAAACAGAGAGAGTTTTGTGTTTCTCACATGAGACACGGGGTCAAGCGCTTCCAGCAAGACTCTCTCACTCTCTCTCTCTCCCATCTTATAGTAGCAGAGTCTTATAGAGACTCGACCTGCACTGTAATCGTGAAGACATTTCACCACTCATCCGAGAGGCTGGATCTGGCGTGGGGGGGGATCCCCAGCATTTAGCGCCAGGGGCGTGCAGACTCATGGAACTACTGCTGGACACTTCTGTGACCTTCGGAATGCCCCCTCCTCCCCTCCCACTCTCTCTCCTCGCTCCCGCACTCTCGCTTTCCTCTGCCGAGCTGAAGATTGCTTTGTCTAGGTACCTGTTAGATGCCATAATTGACCTGTAATACTTTTAAATGTATTAATATAATAAATATATAATTTGTTGGAAATCTGTGGATGTCTGAAAAGTGTAATTAGGTAGGCTAATGAAGGCTGGCGTGCTGAATCCATCAATGTTAATCATAATTGCCGTTTATGAACGCATGGGGTGCAGGCTGCTGTGATGAATCGACTTGACTAAAAATAAGTGGAAAAATCTTTAGGCCAAAGCTGACAATGCCATAAGGCCTCCAGCACACAGCCCTGCCCGCACCCCTGCCCCACCCCTGCCTCCACACCTACCTCCATGCCTGCCTCCACCCCTGCCCCACCCCTGCCTCCACACCTACCTCCATGCCTGCCTCCACCCCGGCCTCCACACTGCCTCCAGCCCTACGTCCACACCTACCTCCACCCCTGCCTCCACACCTACCTCCATGCCTGCCTCCACCCCTGCCCCACCCCTGCCTCCACACCTACCTCCATGCCTGCCTCCACCCCGGCCTCCACACTGCCTCTAGCCCTACGTCCACACCTACCTCCACCCCTGCCTCCACACCTACCTCCCCACCTACCTCCATGCCTGCCTCCACCCCTACCTCCACACCTACCTCCATGCCTGCCTCCACCCCTGCCTCCACACTGCCTCCAGCCCTATGCCCACCCCTAACTTCACGCCTGCCTCTTCACCTGCCTCCACCCCTAACTTCACACCTGCCTCCATGCCTGCCTCTACGCCTGCCTCTACACCTGGCTTCCTACTGAATGCATGCACAAGGGCCTTCCTCCCTGCTGAGGTCTCGGCGGCTGCGTGGTATGCTGGCGTTGGAACGATGAGTCCAACAGTGTCGATCGCCCGTCGATGCAGCATTGGTGAGGTCGTTAGCCAGCTGAGTATAGCAGGACTGGGCTGGCGAGCATCGCGAGCTGGAGCGGCTGTGACGACCCCTCCTGGACCGACCTGGGAAAGCAACAAAAGAAAAGTCCAGATACAGACCTTCACTGTGCCTGTTTACTAGTGAGTTTAGTAGTGGATGTCTTACCCCTGACATCTGGGTTAGTTTCCTGGCAGCTGAGCTGCGGGGTTTCATTTATTTGTTTCTTTGCTGTTGTTGTTGTTGTGTTTAAGGGCAGGTCTCCCAGTCCCAGATTGCCTGCCAAATGTGGCTTAATCCCAGAACAAAGCGATTGGAGGCAGGGCTAAGCTTTGATGGTTAGCGTTAGCGCCTGACAGCTGAACGCAAGGATCTTGTCCTTTCCTCAGTCGGGACTGAGATACTTTGAGTCATGTCTGGTGGCATATAAAGATGCCGTTGCTCCATCCGTTTCATGTCTGTATATGAGTCTGGGTTTGAATGGCAGGGCGTCTGCGGGGGGAAGTGGTCTCTCTCCCACCCCAGGTCTGGATTATATCGTTAGCCTGTGGTTTATTGTCTCTTCCCAAGGCGCGTGTGAACTGGAGCTAATGTTTTCATTTGACACTTCAGGATTGCCTTCTCCGCTCTCTCCAAGCGGCCGGCCGGCCGAGTCACAGAGGACGGGCATGGAGAATTAGATTCATCCCTTTTGTTTTAATTTCCCCTATGGATTGGCTGTTCATTTTCACCATCACCTCCAGCGTGTGTGTGTGTGTGTGTCTGTGTGTGTGTGGGACACATTTGAGCAGGAAAGGGTCTGACAGGACTGATGGCGGTCTACGTGCGCTGACAGCCCTCGGATGAATGTCTGTCAGTGTAAGGCCAAAGACATTGTCTGAGAGGGCAGAGGGAAAGAGAGAGAGGGAAAACACATTAAACGTGTGTGTGTGTGGTCGTCTGGGGAGGAAGCTGAAGCGTGGGCCGGCGGGGGGAGGGGTTTGAGGTGGTAGGGGGTGTGGTTTGAGGCCGGCTCCTTGGGCTGAAGCGTGGCTCCACACTGTCTTCAGCAGATTGCTTGCCTCTCCAGCTCATGGCCCCAGGGAGCGATTTGCTTTTTTGGGAAAACGTGCCGACCCGCTCGGAGGCCGACCCGTTCGGCTGCCACGGCAACGGACCGGTCCCTCCGGCGCTCTGCTCCGCACGCCCCGTTCTGGCAGGAGAAAGGCGCTCGTTTGCCCTGCAAACAATCCCACAATGCCCTCCTGACGAGGAGAGCACAGAGGCAGGCCCCCGCTGTGCCAGACTTCCGCCCAGGGCCACGCGCCCCCCGCTGCCCGCTCGAGCTCCGACCCGCCCCAGCCGTGTCTGCAGGAGCGTGCCTGGAATGGCACCAACACTCCCTGTTTTTTTTTGCTTGCCGTTAGCAGCCCAAGCCCAAGGGCGATATCTCCATGTGCAGCTGATCCTACTGCCTGCACATCGCCTCTCCGCACTGTCCACGTTTGAGCGGTGGGGGGGTCTGTGATGTGCCTGAATAAAAAGCGCTGTAAGCAGGTCTCGCTGGAGGTGCTAAGACTTTCCACGCAGGCAGGATGAGTGATTGGCGGCTCAAGTGGCAGAGAGCGCAGACGCCTCTTTCCCAGTGGCATAGAAAAGATAGAGGGGTTTGTTTAGACCGAGAAAATCATCAGTCGCAGGTTGCCAGCCATGTTGCATGATCTGCCATGAAGCGCAGGGTAGCATCAGTGTTTTAAAAGCCTGGAGGCACAAGGTTGAGTGTGTGTGTGTGTGCCCTTGTGTTCGTGTGCATGGGAGTGTGTGTGCCCAGGAGTGCATGTAGTTGTGCCGTGGGGGACCCACAGGCGGTATATGTGGAATAAATGTGTGTTTTTGTGTTTGTGTGTGTGTGTGTGTGTATGAAAGTGTTTGGGGCTGGACTTGTGCTACAGTGGTAGAGGAGAGATGAACAGAGAGGAAGGGTCTGAACAAGATTAATGTGCTTCATCTCTGTCTGTGTGGGGGTCTCCCCTGCTGGGAAAGCTCTCCAGTGGAGGAGTAGCATGCCCCTTCATCTTCCTCATCGCCCCCATCTTCCTCATCTTCACTGCACTGCTGGTAAGATGCGTGTGCCTGGGCAGGGTGGTGAAGCGGCAGGGTGGAGCTGAGAGGACAGCCCAGGCCATACATCCATAAGCAATGCCGCAGTGGGTGGAGTCAGTGATGGAGCAGAGTGCATCCATTCCTCATCGCTAAATACTAAACTTTAAAAAGAGTGTGTGTGCTGCGTGTGTTTGTGTATGTGTGTGTGTCTGTGTGTGAGCGAGAGAGAGAGAGAGAGAGAGAGGGAAAGGGAAGATTTGCTTATGTATATGAATGTATTATTTATAAGAACCTCAATGGTTAGTGCTTGTATGTAAATACTGAAAGTGTGTGCTCTTTCAGTGGAGTATTTTAGTGGAATGGACATATGTCCTTGTGTGTGTGAGTGTGTTAGTGTGTGTGTATGTGTATTTGTGTGTATGTGTGTGTATGTGTTTGTGTTTGCATGTGTGTGTGTGTGCATGTGTGCATTTGTGTGTGTGTATGAGAGAGAGAGACATGGCTGATCTAGAACTATTTGTTGTGTCTCTGTATGCGATGTGCTTGTAGACAGGAGTAGTAGTGTCTGCTTTGACTGATGTCCTACTATAGGTTTGCTATCAGAGCAGCCAGACACACCACATACAGACATGGATGAAGTCATCACTACATTACCACCACCACCAGCACCCCAGGGGAGCCAATTTCAGAGAGCTCCATGCTTCTCATATTCTCAATTTACTCTCTCTCTCACACACACACACACACACACACACACACACACACACACACTCATGTGTCTCATAATAACCCCTTCAGAGTGAAAAAACGCCATACCAGCATGGGAGGCTCCTGTCACACTCCCTATCTGTGGCACTGTCTTTACATTTGAACAGTTTTCCCTCTTTAATTCAAGAGTCGTAGAAGAAAGCATTTTTTCACGAGATTGTTTTACTGGTGCATGTCTGGACATGTTTCCACTGCTGGATTCACATTAGAACACAAAGAAAGCAGTGCGGTAAGTGGCTCATGTGTGTGTGTGTGTGTGTGTGTGCGTAGTCTAAACGCGGGAGTGCATCACACCCAGTGCCCCTGTGGAACCTTCGTCTCCTCCTCCAGCTACCACGGTTATGGGCTTCCATGGTGATTAAATGCCATGGAAACCAGATTCTGCTGTCAGTCATGTCAAGCTCAGCCTCACTGAGTGAAAATCACCGCTGTATATTAGAGTAGGGATATTAGTGTCCTGCCAGACTGGGTCCACAGGGCAGAGTCCTGGAGAATGAGCAGACAGTCTCCACTCCTGCCTAACCTCACTGACCATGAGAGGACCACCCTCGCACGTGCAGATTGTGTTACTGACACTGATCCCCTCGTGCGTGCGTGTGTGTGTGTGTGTCTGCCTTTCTTTTGTGTAGACACATGCGTCTGCATAACAGACTTCCGAACTGCTGCTGACTCAATTAGGCGACTGCCCACGCCAATAGCCGTAGGGCTGAAATTCCATTTATGTGTGTATGCATGTGTGTATGCATGTGTGTGTGTGTGTGTGTGTGTGTGTGTGTGTGTGTGTGTGTGCGTGCGTTTGTGGGTCTGCGTGTGTGTAAGAAACAAAGAAAAACTCTGTGAAATCCACAATTGTTCTTTACCTGTTTTCTGACACTTGCTAATAGAGATAAACACAAGAGAAGCCACAAACCTAATAAAGACACGCCCTACATCTTCCTCTTCCTCCCTGATGGTAGCACACCCACCCACAAGGCCTTGTGGGAAGTTTGGTGTATAGTGGCGTGTGCCGTGTTTCAGCGGAGCAGTGTGGTGTCTGCACTGAGCATGTGTACTTCATCACTGCCTCTGCTTCCTGCAACTCCTCACGCTGATCTCTCACACTGATCTCCTCACGCTGATCTCTCACACTGATCTCCTCTCCAAGTATTGGCTGGAAATTGTTGATTTGGGACAGATGCAGGACTGGATGGCAAACTCCTCTTAATTTGTGTCTTATTTTGTGTCTGTTCATCGAGTGTTGGCCTAAGTTAAGTGTAAGTGCATTTGTAAAGACAGGAGTGATAACGGCGTCTCTCTGCTCTTCCCCGTCTGTGCAGGTATGACTACGTGGAGGTGAGAGATGGTGTGGACGAGAACGGGCAGCTGGTGGGGAAGTACTGTGGGAAGATCGCTCCCTCGCCCGTGGTCTCCTCCGGCCATCAGCTCTTCATCAAGTTCGTTTCCGACTATGAGACGCATGGTGCTGGCTTCTCCATCCGCTACGAGATTTTCAAAACAGGCAAGTCTTCCCCCGGTCAACAAGTTTATCAAGAGAGATAGAGGAGAGGATTGTGGGAGGCTGAGGAGAGAGGGAGGCAAGGACGAGCCAAGATGAGAGTGAGGGAACATCTCCACCGGCTCCGGGATCTTCTGGTTCCTGTGTCTCAGAGCAATGCCTGAGGAAGTGACGAACAGTCTGAATCATGAATACTTCCTTCCTTTACCAGTCATAGACCTCCCTGTAGCAGACAGGTCACTTACTGGGCCCTAAAGGGCTTTGCAGAAACATGTACTATCACACACACACACACACACACACACACATATATCAGCTTCATCTGATAAAGTGACACCAATGAGCAGACATTTCCTGTTGTTTAGGCCCACTTCCTGTGTTTAAAGTACAAGGAAGATCGAAAGAGTATATGAATGGGTATGAGTGTGGCCGTGTGTGTGTGTGTGTGTGTGTATGACCCTGGACAGGTGCTGCAGATGCCACTTTCATTAATTAACCCCTCTCTCTGCTCTAAGCCTTCTCAGTGTGACCTCAGGATAAGATGGATGTTTTAGCAGCATTCATTTTAATCTGTGTACTGAGTGTGTGTGTGTGTGTGTGTGTGTGTGTGTGCAGCAGCTGCTGTTGCAGTCTCGGGTCTTTTATATCTAAGTGCTAGGTTACAGAGAAAGACCTCCAGCAGCACCTCACAGCCCTCCACACACAGGCCTTCACACACAGCCCTCCACACACAGGCCTTCACACACAGCCCTCCACACACAGGCCTTCACACACAGCCCTCCACACACAGGCCTTCACACACAGCCCTCCACACACAGGCCTTCACACACAGGCCTCCACACACAGGCCTTCACACACAGCCCTCCACACACAGGCCTCCACACACAGGCCTTCACACACAGCCCTCCACACACAGGCCTTCACACACAGCCCTCCACACACAGGCCTTCACACACAGCCCTCCACACACAGGCCTTCACACACAGCCCTCCACACACAGGCCTTCACACACAGCCCTCCACACACAGGCCTTCACACACAGCCCTCCACACACAGGCCTTCACACACAGCCCTCCACACACAGGCCTTCACACACAGCCCTCCACACACAGGCCTTCACATACTCCTTTAATGGAGGGAAAGGCTTTCTACTCCACATGCAAACTCATACACTCGACTCAAATAAAAGTGAATGTAAACACTCCAAATTCTCCAAAATGCAAATGCCCCCCTTTCTATAATATACACGCAAACCAAACACAGCTGGCAGAGGGGAGGGGCGTGGCCCCCGCTGGGGTCCCCTGAGTGTAGTGCATGTACACACCACCAATCAGCAGCTATACCCCCGAAGGCGTTAGCTCAGTGCTGCCCCTGCAGCACGGGGGTAGAGTGGATGCTGAACCAGTCTGCCGCTTCACCCTGACAAAATGCATGTAGACATGTAGCATGTGTTGGCATAGAAACTGGAAATATTAAAAACCAGACAAGCCAAAACATCTCAAATGTTCCAGCAATGTGCAACGCATCGCAGTGGTTTTCCTTGTGGAGTCCAAACGATCATCCCTAATATTCTCAATCTGAGGACATTTGTTGTGGTGGTGGCAGGCAGCGTGTGAACTGTACGGCTGGGCGGGTCTGCGGTGCGGGGGGGTCTGGCCGGGCGGGTCTGCGGTGCGGGGGGCCTGACCGGGCAGGTCTGCGGTGTGGGGGGCCTGTTCTCCGTGTGATTCTTTTGTTAGCTCTTCTCAGACTGGGTGTTTGCTGGAGGCTGAATGACAAACAGGGATGTGCTTGGAGACTGTGGCATGTTGCTCCAGTGCTACTGTCCAAAATCAATTCATGTACAGAGCGAGAGGGAGAGGGAGAGAGAGAGAGAGAGATAGTGTTATAGACTAACATGAAATAAGGGCTGGTAGTAGAAGCAGAGATGGAGTGAGCTAATGAAATAAGAAAAGCAAAGAACAAAGTGATGATGAAAGATAAACAGATTAACTGGGATTAGCATCATCCACTCAACAGTGTGTGTGTGTGTGCGTGTGTTTGTGTGTGTGCGCGTGCTTGGTTGTGTGTGTGTTCACTAACGTGTATGTATAATGATTATACACAGATGTTAGGGGCAGTGGTGCAGGCACTAGCAGGTGTGTGTGTATTCAGGTGAGGCACAAAAGAAACAGCCCTGACTACACCAATTACTGCAAACTGAGATCAGGCTTCAAGCTGCTTACGCAACTGGGAAAACTGACTGGAGACCAAGGTCAGAAACTTCATCTCCTTTTCGCTCGACACACACAAAGGCTCCATTAAACATTCAGCCATGCATGTGGACAGCCTTCTTAGGACCTGCAGTGTGCTACAAAGCCTTAATCATTTGAAAAGCTGTGGCTACTATGTTAGCGCGGTGCACCGAGAGCAGGGGAAAAAAAGGTGTAGTGGCATGAATGGGCGGAGGTGGAGAGGCAGCATCCACCCCGCGAGAGAAAGAGAAACCACACGCGGAGGGCGGGGCGAGCACGGGCGCGCCGTGAGAAGGTCCACGTCTAGGCCAAAGAGGGAAGAGCGAGAAGAAACAGCACACGTTCGGGGGGGGGAGAGAAGTGGAGAATCTTTTCATGGAGTGTGTCTTTGGAGGCAATCAAGGGCCTCGCTGCTGCTGCGCACGGCTGTTTGTCAGGCCTGCTCTGGGGTGTAATGAGGGACAGACTCTCCACACAACCCGCCAGCCCCCCCATGTTAGATCCCCTCCTAATGGGCTCTTTATGGGATCCTTTGCAGGAGGTTTTTAGATGACATGCTTGCACGTCCCTTCCGAAAAAAAAAGAGGGGTCTGTACTTATCTTGTCAGGCCGCCTTCCGCGAGCATCTCCTGAAAGGGCCCTGGAGGGGAAGGGGGAGGGGGCAGGAGGGAGAGGGGGAGGGGCATGGAGGGGAGGACTCAAAAAGTGCAAAACATGCGCTTCCAGTTAGCAGCCCAGCAATCTGCAGAGCCACATGAAGTTCCCTGGAGCTGGCAGAGAGGCACTGACGGAGGAGAGGAGGTGGGGTGGATGGATGGATGGATGGATGGAAGAGAGGGAGGGAGGGAGAGATGGAAAACGAGTGGCTCCTTCTTTGCATGCTGAAAGGCAGCGTCATCGCATCCCCCTTTAACCTCGCCATTTATCACGCTGATGCTATCGCACTGCTTTTACGATGGCACCTGTGTCAACAGTACTGCTTAACGTGTGTGTGTGTGTTTGTGCGTGCGTGCGTGTGTGTCGAGGGGGCAGCTTATATGTAGTACCCAGTCTGCCTGGTTTTATGTGCTGCATGGGCCATTGGTATAGGTCACATCTGGGAAAGGAACTCCGTCATTCTACAGTCGTCACATGCCACCATTATAGTTTCCTAAACAAAACACACACACACACACACACACGCATAAACCCAAAAGGCAAACTCCCTCTGTATGTGGTCCCTATTGCTGCTTTATTCTCAAGAGGCACCATCAGCAAGACTGACTAAATGTTGTGTCAGCAACACTCTTGTTTGTGTGTGTGTGTGTGTGTGTTAGCCCCATCTCTTTGACTTTAGGTTAATGTTTGCTGGAGAGTGTGACCAAATTTTACCTTCTACCGAATTCTCTCATGCCCATTAACCTCTGTCTGTTTAACCACAGGGGATGAAAGCAAAGGAGCTTGTGTGTGTGTGTGTGTGTGTGTGTGTTTGAGAGACAGAAAAAAGAGGAAAGGTTAATTATTGACCTCAGAGACATATGGAACATAAACATTAGTGATTACCTCACTGGACTTGAGCCATTTTATCTCTATGTCACTAACTTCACTGGGAAGTATCATGGTAAAAGCATTCACTTTCAGAGAGCCCCTGCCTCATTAAAGCACTCATGGCTTGGGTCAAATATGGCGAAGCAGCTACCGTAACTCCACCACTTCACACAAACCACACTTCCTCAGTGGACCCTTGCTGTTGTCCAAGACTACGGAAATCCAGGTTTATGTAACAGCTGGACTGCAGGGCAGAGACCTCACCGAATCACTTCAGGAGGTTCGTTTCACTAACACAGGGGCTGCAAACAGTCTTTTTAACAAGCCTCGCTTCTGGCCTGTAAAATAAACACGGCAAATTCCATAGAGCTGGATGGCTTCGGCCATGCTATCCCCCAGAAACGACAGGCCAGCGTGGCCTTTGTGACAACACACCATGGCAAGAAACCATTGCAAGTGTTAGCTGTTAATGTCAGAATTAGCACTTAGTTGCCATCAATCAACTTAGTGTTTTCTTTTCCACAGCGAACTCCCTTCAGTTTTTACGTTCTCCCATAAATTCAAGTGTACATCCAGTCCACAGCAGTGTTTCTGCTGTCTTTTTAAAAAGGTGCACGGATGAGAGGTTTGCGAGGAAGACGAGGGCAGGGAAGACTAGGGGCACCAGATGGGATATGTACGGCTGGCCTTACAAAGCTTTTTTGTTTCCATCAGGTTTACAGGCTCTGAGTGGCCCCTCTATTCTCACCCTCTCACCCTCACCCCCTGCCCCTCACACCCTCACCCCCACACCCCCACCCTCACCCCCTCACCCTCACCCCTCCACCTCTTGTAAAGTTTGTCCCAACTACTTGCAAACAACCTCAACAGGACACCAAGAGATAACAGAAACCAGGAGAACAGGGTATTTTTTTATTTTTGTGGTTAGCAGTAGCATGTAACAGTGTATAAACAGGAGAGGAGCATTATAATGGCCAAGTGCACAGTGGGATGCGGTACAGGCAAGCCAGGCTCCCGTTACAGAGAGACTGAGCCGATTCCTGCACTGATACACTCAGCAGCAGAGCCAAAGGCCAAATTCTCAGTCAGATTCCTTATCACACTCTCTTGTATGTGCTAGTCATGCTTTCTGTGCTCAGACACACAAACATAAAGGGCTGGAGTGTCTGCCGCCCTGACCCTGCAATCGCTCTCTGAACGAAATGGAGGAGGGAAGAACACGGATGGTGTGAGAGCATGCAATTACTTCCTGGAGAGAGAGAGAGAGACAGCATGAAAGAGAGAGAGAGGGAGAGAGCGGGAGGGAGAGACAGTGTGAGAGATAGAGAGCGGGAGGAAGAGAGAGAGAGAGCAGGAGGGAGAAACAGTGAGAGAGAGAGAGCAGGAGGGAGTGACAGTGTGAGAGATAGAGAGCGGGAGGAAGAGAGAGAGAGCAGGAGGGAGAAACAGTGAGAGAGGGAGAGAGAGAGAGCAGGAGGGAGTGACAGTGTGAGCGAGAGAGAGAGCGAGAGAGAGAGACAGTGTGAGAGAGAAAGAAAGAGAGCGGGAGGGAGAGACAGTGTGAGAGATAGAGAGCGGGAGGAAGAGAGAGACAGTGTGAGAGAGAGAGAGCAGGAGGGAGGGAGAGGCACTGGCAGTGACTGATTTGCTGCTGAAGAAAGACATGTTAGTGTAGTACTCTTATCTTCACAGCTTTCCCTGTCACCCGGCTGGGCTCTGGCTGATTGCCAGCAGTTTCACTGCCCATAGAGAGGTCAGTGGGGATAACCACACACCTCCATCCTAGAGCCTCAATTCACTCCACAAGTGCACGTCCTCTTAAGTGCTAAAGCGAGTCTTTCTTTCCTATTTGCTACTAGCAAGCAGGATGCTTCTCATGACAGCATTCCATGACACGGTCCGATGTAGATCAGCTACTAGCTTAGCGCAGAGCCAGGTGTGGTGCTGCTATGGAAACAACCTCCTAGAGTTTTTCCCCTGAGAAGGAGTTCATGGAGTCACAGGCCAGGATGGAGGGGCGGGGCCACTGGAGAATGGAGGTTCATGCAGCCACAGGCCAGGATGGAGGGGCGGGGCCACTGGAGAATGGAGGTCCATGGAGCCACAGGCCAGGATGGAGGGGCGGGGCCACTGGAGAATGGAGGTCCATGGAGCCACAGGCCAGGATGGAGGGGCGGGGTCACTGGAGAATGGAGGTTCATGGAGCCACAGGCCAGGATGGAGGGGCGGGGCTTCACACTTCAAGGATTTTTACTTGGAAAAGGAAAGCTAGATAAAAATGGTTTAAAAGGAGAACTGAATGTAAAGAGCGGGTGAGCTGGAAGCCGTGCGCGGGGAAAGGATCCGGGGGCAGAGGCGCAGCACTAATGTCCTGCTGTTCAGAGAGAACTTTTAGCCCACTGGTAAATGTCAGCTCACTTCAGACTCAAACCCCTGCACCAGCGAATCGCTTTAGTGGAGGAGAGATGAAGCTAAAGGGAGGGAAATGGGGTGTTCGGATGGTGGTGTGTGGAAATGTGTGTGGATGGGGTGTGTGTGTGCGTGCATGCAGTGTGTGTAGGGGGGTGGGGGTGTGTGGCAGGGTCAAGTGGAAGTGCCTCTGATGGTTCCCGAGTACAAGGCCCAGCGAGATCGAAATCACAGAGAGAGTGGTACAGAGAGAGAGAGAGAGAGAGAGAGAGAGAGAGAGAGAGAGAGCATGGACATGTGCTCTTAAATAGCTGATCTTTCACTCAGCTTTCACTAACACTCTTTGACTGAACTATGCATACACATACACAACAGGAGAGGCAGTGTGGGGGTTTTGTACTTCAGTATTGAGGTCAATGTTGTCATTCCCCAAATCTTTTGGGACAACCCCTCCAACTTAGGGGTCAAGTGCTCAAGTGCCCCTATTACTAATGGGACAAACTTGGTGTTAACCTTCCACAGTCTGTGTTTCCTCTTTCCGTCTCTGGTATTTGTGCATCGTCTCATATTCATTCCTTTGGGTGTTTCCGTCATTTCTGTCGTTGATTTCTGCATGGTATGTGCTATTACTCTGTCTGGATGGGCCGTGGTCCATGTCCATGGTGCGAGACACCTCTGCTTCCATTGAAGTCCTTTAGTGCCTGTCCCGGTGCCAACGTGATTAGTGTCGCTGTGCTGTCCTTTAGTGCCATAAACTTTCCCTTCCCCAGCCTGATCTTCAGTGTGCACGCATAGGGTCAGATACGCCTACCCAATGGGACTATATATATGGGCCTCGTGAGTCGTATAGCGGAACCCGCAGTGAACTACATACGCACGGATGTCCTTCGGACACACGGCCTTCGTCAGCGGTGCCGTCCAGAGTGCCTGCCAGTCTTGGAGCTCCTCCAGTCGTGATGAGAAGATGCTGCAGCGCTGTACTACCCTGGTAGTAATAACCCGCTGGCTGTGTAGAGTGCGACGAAGGCACCGTCAGCTCCAGCTCGGCGCGTGATGAGTGCGTGTTTCGGGGTGCGTGTTGTGAGCCGCGTGCTTTGTCACCATATACCGTGTTAATCTGGCAGCCGCGATGGAGACCTAAAGTGATGATGTGCTGTATGTGAGAACTTAAGTGGCACAGCGCTCCGGCGGAAAGCCGGGACTCTAGGGGTGTTTGAGTAAATGTTTTGACTCGCTGTTATAAAAGTGCGCGCGTGTATGTGTGTGTCCTAGGCTTTCATTTTCTCCTCTCAATATGTTAGACAGGCCTGTAATGATGGGGTTGGGGGGTTTGGAACACGATCTGACCACCATGTTTACTTTAGAGCTCTCAGAGTCCAGGGACTGCTGATTGAAGCTCACTCTGTACACACACACACACACACACACACACACACACACACTGCACTGAGACATTGTTAGAGAGTTTGAAAGCTTGTAATAAGTGAAATATTATTTTCCTTCTTTAACAAATGTTTCTGTTTTGCCATAATTGATGATTTTCTTTGAGATGTCCCCTTAGGGTTTAGCAATCCTGTCTCTTAGGAGCATATAAGCTGTGCTCCAGACTCATTAGTCCACGCACCCAGGGAGAGCAGCAGAGGGCCGTGCCCAAGCGTGGGACTCCAGGGTGGGCCTGCACACTGCAGACACGGCCCTTACAGAGCAGGGCAATATGGACCACCATGGCTCGACCCTCCTGTTTGCCCACCCCTGCCTTTGTTTTGTTTTCACAGAACAAAACAGCACTGAAATGGGTCTTTCTCACACAGGTCCTGAATGTTCACGCAACTTCACCTCGAAGAACGGGGTTATCAAGTCCCCCGGCTTCCCTGAGAAGTACCCCAACAACCTGGACTGCACGTTCATGATATTCGCCCCAAAGATGTCTGAGATCGTGCTGGAGTTCGACAGCTTCGAGCTGGAGCCTGACACCCAGCCCACCACTGGGGTCTTCTGCCGATACGACCGCTTGGAGATCTGGGATGGCTTCCCTGGAGGTATGTCACTGTGGCGGTCTGTAGCTTGTGGGCTCCGTGCGAATGACTAAAGGTAGAAATTCAATTGCAAGTCTTGTTATTGGACAGACAAGCATGGAACAGAAACACAACATCTGTTAAAACATCTTTTGCATTATTTAAAAGCTGTTTGATTCCAGAAAAAGGGTATGAATGATGGGAACGCAGCTGCCCACACACACACACACACACACACATGATGGCTGCCAATTTGACCTATTTGTTGGGCCTGCCCATAACAGTGTCTCTGTCCTTTAACGCACTGCGTTTTTTGCTGGAACATAAATGCACAATGGAGACATTGTGCTACGTCTCTTTCTGTGTCTCACTCTCTCTGTCTCACTCTCTCGTTCTCTCTCCCTCTGTCTCTCTTTCCTCCATGAGGCTAGAGGTCAGGGAGTGGAGCTTGTCCTTGTGGATATGCATATTTATCAGAGTGGGTAGATGCTATCACTTCCTAACAATGCAGTGTGATTGATCTCTAGGGAGAATGGAAGGAAACTCTGGCCCTAAACCAGCACTCTGCAGTGGAAAGCAAAACAAACCCTCCAAATCAGGGAGACACAGATTATGCTTCACATACCAACACTATACACACACACTTATACACACACACACACACACACACACAAAACATACATTGACCTATATTTAACTTACTATATATCAGTTTTTCACCAGCGTATACATTTACTTGGACTATGGCGTGCATGGTCCTGGAACAACTCCTTGCCTCTGCAACTCTTCATGATAAATATGAGCCACTTTCTTTGACTGTAATGGGAGCATAAGTGTTGCTGGTTGAGTGCACAGGGCATCGTGTAAGGAGCTCAGTTCAAAGGGCTTCCTTTTAAGGACTTGCATTCCGTACTTTCTCTGCCCTAACGTTTCCAGGGTGACTCATAACAGCCAGCTCCTAACAACCCCCCCCCACTGTCACAGATCCGGAGGGGTGTTCATCTCCTGTTTCTCCTATCTGTGAAAAACCCCAGGAAAGTGAAGCGTTCCGACTGGCTTCCGAACCAGGAAGACTGAACACCTGAAGGCTTTCTCCAGATTTCACTTTATTATCACCCTTTATTTTTGGAGGTGGAGAAGCACCCAGAATCCTCACGGCACCTGCGGTTAGAAACACGGCTAGTTCTGGCTGGCAACGTCTGCCGTCTTTGCCTTCGCCGGCGTGCTTAACGCAGGACTACATGGCCGACTGTATTAGCACCCGAGGTGGAACTGAAGCAAACGGCTCTCCACGTGGCTCGGGAGATGGGGGAGTCGTCTGCTGAAGGAACTGAAGGAGAACAATGACACCAAAAGGTCATGCCACCTGTGTCCCGCCATGCGCAAAGGAGGAGAGAGGGAGGAGGCGGGAAGGTCTTAAAGTGAGGCCAGGGGCTCTGGGTCTGATCTGCTCGTCCTCTCCTCCACATAGGCTCCAGCTGCATTACCTGCACTGCCACAGCGATCGATAGTGCATTAGCGCTGGAAGGGGGGAGGGGGGTCCTTAGGGAGGGGCCGCTGCCTGCTCCCGCACCCACTCTGAAAGCAGGTCGTGTGGGGTAGAGACCAGGACACTTCCCTGACCTCCTCGCTCCTGGAGAGCTAAGATGGTGGACACTGGGCTCAGTGTAGAGGCTGTTTAAAATGTCATCGCAAAGGTTGAGTCATGGACATGGTTTTGGCTTTAGCCTGCGCTCACAACCCAGACAGCTAAACACACACACTCACACACACACACACAAAACACACACACTGGAGTGTCTGTTTCTTCGTATAAATTCCTGGTCAGATGAATGTGGTTAGTGTGAAGTGTGGTTAGTGTGAGAACACACACGCACCTGACAGGCCACTTTAATCTTGAAGTGGAGTGTGTGAGTAGCACATGCTCATCAAAGAAAGAGTGTCTCACCTGCTCCAGATCACAGGTGCAGATTAGAGACAGGGAGCAAAAACGAAGACAGATATACAGTAGTAGCCAGAGAACCCCCAGCCAGCACTTATTTTGCAATTAGACTCATTTTTCAAAGACAGTTTCTGTATACCTCATGTTGTACCTCCACTTAAATCTTCATTTACGTTCCTTTTGACTGCTGATCTCCTATCCGCCCCAGAGCGCTCCTCCCGGATGAGACACGCTCCTCGCCGCTGCTCAGAGGAACGTGCGTCTGGCCCTCTGTTCCCTGGTGCTCCTCTCTCCTCGTGCCTCCTCGTTTCTGTGGGAGAAGGCAGAGTCTGCCAGCTGTGACCAGCACCGCCTCCCATCCCAGACCAGACACAGAGCGCAGGAATTTACGACAGGACGAATGCAGGAGTGGTGACTCGCGTCCGTTGTCCTGCCCTGCCGCAGTCCTCTGTCTCTGTCTCTGCTCTGGGGTGTGGACATGTGCGTGGGAGGACAGCTCCCTGGTCAGCCATGTCCTTTCACTGGGACAAACCCTCACCCCAACCGCTGAGATTGCCCAAAGGCGAAGTTATTCTGACACTTTTATTTAAAGGTTCTTATTGGCCTTGGAGACTAAATGTTTAACTGTCAGGTGCAGTTTTTTTTTGTCCAAAACAGACTTAAATAAAAAGTTATTAAACACTACCTACTTTATCTGATCCTCTCTCTGCCTCTCGCTCTCTGTTTCTCTCTTTCTCTGTCTCTCTCTCCATCTCTCTCTCTGTCTCTCTCTCTATAGTGGGGCCCTACATTGGCCGGTACTGTGGGCAGAACATTCCTGGCAGAATCATCTCCTACACTGGTATTTTGGCCTTGACAATCAACACAGACAGTGCTATCGCTAAAGAGGGTTTCTCTGCTAACTTCACCGTCCTGGAGAGAACCGTTCCCGAGGGTGAGTCCCCACACAGACATGACACTAGCCAGGGATTCTGTAGCGCTGCTGGTGCTAATATAACCCATACTTAAACGGATACTGTTTTTTTCAGAACAAATGATGGTTAGATTAAGACTGGAAGTCTGGAAGAGGAAAGCAATCACTGTTCACTCCTTATTTGTGTTTGTGCAATCCCCCAGCAAAAATCCCTGCCATTGAAATAAAACACGCCATTCAAGCAACTTCGGTGTTCTTTTGGGCTTAGCTGGAATTTTATAAACACTGTGGGTGTGAATGTAACCCTGGGGCAGTTCACTAACAACATACGCAGAAGGAAACATGCACACGGCCATCTACATCATGCAAATACAGCACCTACACTGTCTTGTGCATTCCTGTAGCCTGTAAGCAAAATGTATGAGAAATCAGAGGGTTTCACACACACACGCACAGACATGCACACGCATTGCTGTAACATCGTGAGAAATGACTAAACTACCACGTCCTGCTCAGCTGCATCCCTCTTTCATTAAGTGAATGTGTTAGGAGTCATGGCCCATCTTCCCTACTTTATGAAGACACACACACTCACATGCTTCTATAAACATACACACACACACACACATATAAACTTGCACACATATTCCTCTACAGCTCAGTGTCACTTTTTTAACCCTGTCACCAGGGGCTTCACCTCCTCACCCCAATTTGAGAAGCATTCTGATTAAATATTTCATTTCATTTGCGAGCATACCACCAACACAGCACTCTCATAAATCAGGCACCCCTCCTCCTCTCTCTCTCTCTCTCTCCCTCTCACTTTCTATCTCTTTTCCTCTTTCCCTCTTTCTCTCTCTACTCCCTCATTCCCTGCTCGGGTAAACACGGTCATTTGGGAGTGTTACATGTTGAGCCTGGGAACCTTGGGTCATTAGTTAGCCGATGGCTACGCTACCCCTGTCACGGCCTCCCCAGGGCAGGACACAAGCCTTGGCTTCTATCCAGTGAATTTTTTCATGTTCCCTTGAGTTGGAATGAAAAGCTTTTTACTGAATGTCGTACTATTTATGATACATAACAAAAGAAAGTAGGGTAATGTTTACTGCATCCCATGCTATTCACTTCCCTACCTCCCCCCCATGTGAAAGTGCACATTTAATGAGATTTAAAGAACAGCTCAGTCTAAACTGCTGGTCTTCCATCTGTGCTGGTGGAGGTCTTGATGGGGAACAGGTTTGGCATCTCCTCAGCTGGAACTGTGAGGAGCAGACGCAGGTTATCAATTATTTATCACCACCATAAATTTGCATTCCATGGACCTCCAGCTCACCTCTGCATCGGGCCGGTGTGGTGAAGCCGTTGCAGCCGGCCCAGAGAGGACAGCCTCGCCTTAAATATTCATCCCCCATGCGGGAGGCACTGAAACTTCACAGGTTTATCAGCTCTTCAAGACGACTCCAGATTAATGGGATGAAATGTTTCAGTAATTATTCCATAAGAAAGAATGAGGGTGAGGTTGAGAGGCAGTGAGAGAAGATGATACAGGAAAGAACAACGGGGGGTGAGGGTTGTGGAGCGAGAGAGAGGGAGAGAAAGAGGGAGAGAGAGAAAGAGAGAGAGGAACAGGGAGAGAAAGGGAGAGAGAGGGAGAGAGAGAAAGGAACAGGGAGAGAGAGAAAGAGACAGAGGGAGATGGAGAGAGAGAAATAGGGACAGAGAGAGGGAGAGAGTAGGAAACATTTCAAAGTAAATCTAAAGAATGAAACTGTTGGGTGAGATTCTTTCAAAAATATTTCAATAATATAGGATTTCATAACAGTAAGGAAGAAAAATAGAGACAGAGAGTTTGTGTGTGTGTATGTGTGTGTGTGTGAAGAATCAGAGATGCAGTGTATGAACAGTGAGGGTGAGCTGATGAAATGCTGTCTATCAGTTAGCACAGATGCTCTCTCCATCTGTTACAAGTGCTCAGAGCATCGTCTCTAGGCTACAGTGTGTGTTTTTTTATGTGTGTGTAAGTGTGTGCATAAGTGTGAGTATATGCCTGTACGTTGTCAATGCTGGATAGATGCAGCATTGTCAGATGCAGTGTTAGCGCAAGTGTGTGTTTCTGCAATACTTTCTATGTCTGTGCAGTATGTATGTGTGTGTGTGCGTGCCTGTGTGTGTGTGTGTGTGTGTGTGTCTGTGAGTGTGTGTGTGTGTGAGTGAATGTGACTGGGTTTTGGTGTGGTCACTCATCTGCTATGTTAATAAGTGTGATCTCACTCATATATATGTCAGTGACCACGTGTGCATGTGTGGGTATTTATGTTTACTGACCCCAGGTCAGTAAATGAGCTCATCTCTCAGGTCATTCTCCCCACGTTATGTCTCTGGGCTTCTGGACAGTCACTTCCAGGGATCAGGGCCATGAACTCTGGCTGACCTCTCTGTCCCCAGCCACCAAGCCAGCATGCCTCTGGTCAACCGACCCACAGCCACACAAGCAGGCTTACCCCCCCCCCCTCCCCCCCACCATTCCCGTAGGATTCGTCTAGGAAACAGGCTTAGCATGTTCCAGATCAACAAAACATGGAAACTTTCATCAGTGGGATGCAAACCTCATGCATGTTCTCCATAACCCCCGTCCCTCCTGCCGTTAAGTGGCTAAGCTGAACATGTCACGAATAAAAGTTTATGTCTTAATGTACAGCACTCCCAAAGTGTTGCCTTTAAATCCCAGCATTCCCTGGAGAGGCAAAGACAGAGAGAGCTGTGTTAGTGAAGAGCGAGGGTGAACACTTTAGTCTGGGATAGGTGATGTGTGCTTTCTTTGGACCTTGTCTTGAATTACTCTCCCTCTCTCCCTCTCTCTTTCACACAGACTTTGACTGTATGGAGCCTTTGGGTATAGAGTCTGGAGAAATCCCTTCAGACCAGATTACAGCCTCATCCCAGTACAACCCTAACTGGGCTCCCGAGCGGTCCAGACTCAACAACTTTGAAAATGGCTGGACCCCTGCAGAAGACTCCAACAAGGAGTGGATTCAGGTACTGCAGCACACGCTAGCTCAGACACTCTCACCGAGAGAATACGCTGCCTTGAATTAGTAAAACTGAATGGATTTATCCCTGGCAAAAAAAATAAAATCTGGGCCACAGAATTTGTCAAGGTCTTGAGACGAGTGCAGAACTTCTGCACCTTGGCAGAACAGCGTTTCAGTTTTGCTTTTTTGGTACATGAAGGACTGTGGGGCTTTTGTCCAAGCTAAACGCGATCATGCAGTGTTTCTGATGCTTTTGGCACAGCTGTGTCATTCTTTATTCGATGGCTGCCTCTTTGAAGGCAACCAGCAGGCTGTTCTGCAAAAGCAATATAAGTGCAGACTGCAGGTTGTTCCACAAGCCCCCAAAATGTGATGAATCAGAGTGGCCTGGGTGAAGATCCTCCGGCAGAGCCCCGAGCTGCACGCTAGACACGCCACCTCACACCTTCTTTCTTCTGGACTCAGTATGCGTTTGATTACCTGGTACAGGAAATTGTTGAACAAAATGTTGGGGTATACGTGTTATCCTGCAGAGATAGGATAAATACATATGCGTTATCCTGCAGAGATAGGATAAATCACACGTGTTATCCTGCAAAATAATCTTTCCCCCCCCCAAAAAAAAACTGGCATAGACATTATGACATGAATGTTTGGGTTTTACACTAAACAGACATCTCAGGGGGTTAATAACAGAGCAGACTCACAGCAAAGAAGTTTCTCAGAGAGGTCCATAAAGGAGCGTTTCCTTACTGTTATCAAAATATTGTCCTGGAGGCCCCATGCTCTAACTGGCAGACTAATTGAATCAATAGAAGCGGCCGTAGGCTCAGCAGGGAAGGGAGCCGTGGTGTTTCAGACAGCGTTTGACTGGGCAAGAGGGACGCACTTACACTCCAGCACTTCCTGTGAGGCCTTGTGCTGTTTAAAGAGGTTCTGAGTGGTTCCAGTGGCAGTTTCTTCAGAGGCCTCTGTGTTGAAAGGGGGAATTCCTTCACGCTCTAAAGACAGAGAGAAAGAGAGAGAAATGAAAAGAGAGAGGGAGGGAGAAACAGACAGAGCCCCAGGATACATTGGGGAGGCCAGACAAGAAGAGGTCTGTGTCTGATCTCCTTCTGTCTCCTTCTGTCTCTCTCTTTTCTCTCTCTATCTGTCCATCTTCCTTGTTTCGGTCCCTGTTAAAAAAGTCTTTGCCTTGAAAGACTCCATAGCCTTGTGGTTTATTGGATCCTCTCAATACAGCATTGATTGGGTCCTCATTCTCCCAGAATGGGCTACACTACTCTTCTGAGATGGGTCCCGAAAGGCGATCGATAATCCGCTCTGCTCGTTTTACAGTTGAAGTGCCTTCATATCAGTGTGACTGCAGCCTGTGTCTGTGGTTGCTTTGGACGGTTATGTTAAAACTAGACCCCCAGAGCTCTAGCCACTGGAGTGTATCCAGCTCCAGAAGAGACTTAACACAGCAAACAATTTACCCTGCATTGGCTGTAAATGAGTTTCTTTAATGGATAGCAGTGGGAGAAAAACAGAGAAAAATCGCCGTGTCTTTCATTCAGCGTGGTGGTTCCGCGCTGGTTCACACTTGCCACTTCATATTTTATGTAGCGTGATTAAGCAGCTCTCTGTCTGCGTACTGAACTTGTTTAGGCATTTCAGATCTTAATGAAACTCTAAATGGACTGTCTCCCACAGTGTGAGGGTTTTGTAGCTGTTTGGATTCCTCTGAAGAGTATTGATTAGAGAGGGTGCCCTTTTTTGGCAGATAAATTTCAGGCAAATCAACCGTATTCTGTTTCAACCCAGACTTGCAATACCCATGTAATTCCCTCTTGACCAATCAGATGTCAAGGTTGAGCCCTGCACATCTGTTTCCAGGGGAACAAAGCTGGAGTCCTGCTGAGGATGAGTGAGGATGAGTGATTTATAATTTAAAGAAGTCTCTCTCTCTCTCTCTCTCTCTCTCTCTCTCTCTTTCTGTTTCTCTCAACCTGCACTTGTAGAGCAGTTTAATTATAACAGGCATTATTAAACGAGCAGAATTCTTCATTACGTTTTCATTAAGCTTGTCGGTGAGCCGCAGCAGCAATCTCTCGCCCTCTAATGGTGCAGCCCACTCGACATGCCCCTGCATCCCCCCCCCACCCACACTCATTATTTATTTCATTAACTCTGCCCAGCACCGTTCGCAACAGATGCCTATATTACTCACAGCAGCCTGTTTTTGTTTCTCAAGCCTTTGCTGTGCTGTTTATTTTTTGTTTCTTGTTTATTTCCTTATTTGGTGTGTGTACAGAGCTTGTACAGTAAAACAGCATTAACATATATTTGCCATGTATGTTAATGCTGCTTTATTCAGATTCGGAAGTCAGAATGTTAAGAGTCTCTCCTGAAATCCAGTCCATGTTTAGAGGATCTGCTGTTGAGCTTTTGCTCTTGCTTGAATAGAGAGCAATTACTCTTCCAGATCAATGGATGGAGAGTTTATATCATGTCGACATGAACAGGCAGCTATCTATTAGGTGCTGATCTTGATGAGGAAGAGGAGGTGTAGGGAGGAAGGTCCAGGAGATCGGAGCGTTCAGGAGAGACTGCTTTTTTTCAGGCTGTCTTTGAAGGCCTCACCACAAAGGCACCGATTTTCAGTTTTCTGAAATGCATCGTGCCTGAGACACGGTCTTCTGAACCGGCCCCGAACACCTCATTCACCCCCCCGGCATCCATGCTCACAGTGTCTGATCGGCCTGGGTTTGATCAGAAGGCCTTGCATGTCAGACCGAATAGCCCCTGCATCTGTCCAACACATTGGGATTCTTGGAGAGGTCTGTCTGCTGGAGAGAACCCCAGAAGTGAAGGCCCCTACAGGGATTCTCTGGGAGAGGGGAGCACCCGTCCCCTGGGGTGGAGGGTGATGAGGAGTTGGTTTCTGGTCGTCCAGTAAAGTGATGTGGCAGAGGAAAAGGCCTGAGTGTCAGTGCAAAAGCAGTCTGAGATCTTAAATCTAAATCACTTACCCTGACAGTCAGCACTGATCAAAGCACATGCATTAATAATGAATATCTATCTGGGAAAAAGTCAACTGTCAATACTTGAAAGCCTCTCTGGTGCCAACCTCATAACAGTAGGATGCAAGTCTCCCACTGTGAATGTCATGCTTTGTTTTATTAATCACTACCTTAGACCCATCCCTGCCCACATCTCCATAATAGCATGCGTAAGCTGGCCTTTTTGAACACGCTGCAGTTCATTTACGTAGACGCTGTTCCCGCCTGCCCTGCTGTTCACATAAACGGTCTGATCAGGAGAGAAATCAAAGAGACACGAGGGTCCTCCTGCTTACGCCTGGCCGCCTTTGTCTGGTTCACAGAAACGAGTCGTACTAGAGGCCGCAGCGCTCACAGTGATGAGGGGCCCATGTTTTGATACGGGTCTCTCGTATTGGCTGGCAGTAGATTGCTGACCGGGGGGGGCTTGTGTCTCAGGCTTTGGCAGGAAGCAGTCATAGCCTGACTGATGGAGCCGAGGAGGGAACGTGCCAGACCCATAGATGTAAATGATGACGGAGTGACCCCTCCACCCAGCCATCAGGACCCCTCCACCCAGCCATCAGGCCATCAACTCCAGCCCCCTCGCTCACTCCGTGTAAAACAAAAAACAACAACTCTGAATTCCAGCAAAGGCCATTGAAACAGGCACTAATTACAGACTTCCCTAGAAGAAAACATTCCTCGCAGGCCTCTGAACGTTCGTTTATCGGGAAATGGCTGCAGAGAGAGGGAATGCGAGAGGGGGCCAGGGTGTCAGCCCCGGCTTCAACGCGCTCCGCCGGATCTTGTTTGTCTTTGCCTGCCGTCCAAATGTGCTTTCAATTAGCCGCAGTCAACTGGACTCGGCTACGTCCATCCGCCATTGTTTTGGCTAGCTTTTTTACCCGTCAATTAAAGCATTAGCTGCTTCTATTCTGGGACAGGGAGCTGTCCTCCTGCCAGCTGGTGAATAATTAGACAGTGTGCCTGTAATTAACACGAGAGTCTTGGATGATGATGATGCCTGTGGAGCCGGTGTCAACCTCGCCCGCACTGCTAACACCACACCTGGGTGACATTCTAGTTGTCTTAAAGAGGTGGCGCTTTAGCAGGAGTTAAGATACATAAGAATTCCTCTTTTTTTCCACATAAGCCAAACTGTAGATTATTTGAGCTTTTTGTCTTGTGTATATGAGCATGCAGGCTCATTTGAAGTCCAAGGAAGACGCGGTAGCTAAGCGTAAGACAGGAGACACCAGTAATGCACGCAGTGATGGAAACCCACTGTCACTGTCTTCCTTACCTGGCCAGGGTCTTCCGTCAGTCATCAGCCCACTTATGGCACACAGCTACTGATATATTATAGAATTAATAGCATCCCATAAGCCACGGCCGTCACTGCTACAAAAGGTAAGCCCAAACAGCTCGATACTGACTGCTGAGTCTGTATATCATCTGATCAAGCGAGTGATAAATCGGCAAAGCCCCATGAAGTGGGTGTTGCCCACTGAACCTAAATGCTACGGAAATTAAACCCCGAGTTCTTTTTTATCATTATTAGTTTTCATTCCGCGTCCAGAGACCCGCGGTCTGTGCACATACCTTCCGCCCTATTAGCCAGGCTCAGATCGTTGCTCACTGTCTTAGAAATAGATGATCACCTCTCAGGAGCACGTGCATAATTTAATACCTGAAAAAAAGAGACACAAGGGGGCTAAAAATAACAGGGGCTAATTCCAGCAGGTGAATGCAGTGATGAATCAGAGGAGCCCACAGGTCTCGCAGTGCGCTCTAATACAATTTTCATGAAAATGCAAATTAATTTTACCTGTAGTTAATGGAATTTTAGAGAAGCCCTTTGTGGCACCTAAGCACAGTTGGAAGAAGCTGTAGGGGTGGTATAGTGTGGTGGACAGCGAGTACTCCTAGATGACCCTTGCCAGATGGTATTTGAGTCAGAGACACACAAGACAATCTGTGATTTGAACATTCGAGTAGGTTGTGCCATTCCAGCCCCTTTTTCTACTGTGTTGATGAAGAGATACAAGTAAGGGAAGTGGAACTAACAGGAAATCAGGGTGTTCCCAAATATATTCAGCCCCCATACTCGCATGACAGAAGATGTGGCTATTTTTCTTCTGCAGAGAGATTCAAACAGAGCGAACAACATTTTTTAATCCTACACCATTGAACACCATCCCACAAGCGATATTAATGGAGAGTGAGAAACATCTTTGGACATAGCCCAGCCCTCTGAATTCCTCTAGACGTAATCACCTCAGTAGACTGCCAGCCAGGCCAGAATGGTAGTACTCATCCCCCCCTGTCCAGTGTCACACACTCACAGTACAGAAAATAATAAGCGTGTGACGGGATTATGGAGAAAGTTTTATAATCGTGAGACAGGGTTAAGAGAGGGTTGCAGTGTATTCATATTATCCACCACACACACACACACACACACACTGCCTGTTACACACCCCGAATGTGGTGGAACACACACATTCCCTGTTAATCTAATTGCACACCAGGCTTAACTGGCAGCCTGCAAAGCAAAACGAGGCTAATTCTGTTGCCGCAGTTCTGCTCTTATTTAGCAGCGTAATGGCTGGAGTCTCTGTTCTCTTCACGCAGGGGCAGCCGCAGTCTAAAGCCTGATCCTGTGCCAGAGTCAGAGCAGTTAGTCTTACGACTGGGAACCAAATAGCTGCTCCAAGACGGGGGGGGGGGCTCATACCATATCAGCCATCTCAGAGTCTAAGCGCCTGACACTGACTGAGCTCTGTCTTGGCCTACTTTACGCTGCCTTTGGGAATTTCCCACTCTAAGTCCTTTTTAGTCTACGGCTAAGAGAACTGACCTCAGATAACTCTCCCAGCTGTCTAATTGCGTTAATTTAGAAGTGAAAAGGTACAAGATGATCCAGCCACTCTTGTAGTGAGAAGCTGTCTCTAAGACCCCGGGGGGAAGATCACATTCTTCATTCCCAGAAGACGGTAGAGGCTTGCCCGTGGCTATGACTGCATCACATGGCTGATAACTGATAATGAAAAGGCTTTTCTTCTCATTTTCCCATGTAAAAGTTCTGGAAACTCTATAAAGCATACATGAGGCCAAGTACACTTTTGGAGCTCCTCCCATAAAGGGAATATGAGCTGGTTTGTTGTTATTTTTAATCAAGTTGGATGGTATTGACCTGGGTTAAATGAGTGGCCCATCATGGGAAAGGGTGTGTGGCCTACCCACATATAAATTAGACTCAGGATGTGAACTATGTTGACACATTTGTCTGATGATTGGCATTTTTCCAGCCCCTCCTTCTTACGTAATGCCTTCAAATCTGGAAAAAAGAACACGGATAACGGAGAAGAAAAAATAGACATGTTTCTGCTGGTTCAGCACAGCTTGAAAATGTGTAACCATCAAGGGGCATTAAGGTTAAAACGTACACACTTTTTCAGGTTCTAACACATTGTTAGAACCTGCAACAAGTTTGACGCACACCCGCATAATCACCGGCACACGCTCACAGACTCACACATACACACACACACTTTCATAGATGACTAATGTTTTTTTTCACATCAGCAGTCTGGAACGTTTGACCTGAACTTTCCCAGGCTGTAGCTGAGGATGCATGTGTGTAGATAAAGAGCTACCGCCATTAGGAACACTCGCGGTGTTCCACAGAACAGTCTCGGTCAGGGAAGTACTCACGGGTGCAGGGACTTTTTCCTTTTTAGATACTGCAGTAGTGTTGTAGGAAAGGTTTTGGGGTTTTTTGTTGTTGTTTTTTGCTGACTCACACTGCTGTATCCATCATTTGGGGGTTTTATTGCCTTTCCCCTATGCTGTTGTTGCTATAGTAACAATGACACATTACATTAGCAACTTGCAGCTTTATTCAAATGTAGATTTTTGAAGTCCTTTGGCATGTTAAATAGCTGCTGAGGTCTTGATGTATTATTTAAGGATTATTTCACTACTGTATTTATTGCAAAATCTGATTCTGAGGACCTAGTCTCTTTGAGAATTTGTTTAATTGCTTCCCTACGTTATTCAGTGATTTTATCGCAGCCCCCGGAATATAAGTGTTAGTTTGCAATTGGGTGTTTCGTTGAACCCAGCTCCGTTTGTGGTCTTTGCATGTCTCCTCTCCATCCATTTCATTGAGAAGTCATAAATATTACAGTCTAACACCTGGCAAAATGTCAGTGCTAGTAACCAGTCCAAGATTCAGTTTTCAGTGTTCAGGTCTAAAGTTCAGTTTTGCCTAGAATCTCTGGCCCGATAAACTTTTTCCAGACATACTTCTCCCTCCAGAGGCAACTCAAACTCCACTTTCGCTGTGTGTGTGTTTCTGCGCACCCCCCCCCTCCCCCCATTACAAATAAATACCCTGAAACAGGGTGTATGCAGCTGGAGAACTCTGGGCCTTATATGGTCAACCGCTCCTGTTTGGTCTCCTCCTTTACCATTTACTGTTCAGACCATGCAGAAACTAGGCAGAAAAAGCCAGCTAGAAAACTTTATACACACAGCTCTGTCTGGTTTTGTCCTTTAGTTTGGACATCTTGGAAGGTACAGTAGAGTGACTATAAATTATAACTTTACATAATATGAAGCAAAATTCATGGCATGAAAAATGGCCTGAGATCTTCTTCTGAGTCCTCCTTCTGAAACCCATCCAGGACTTTAGTGTGTGGTTACCATGGGTGCACACAGGAGGCTACTGCACTTTCAAAGTGAATATGTCTCTGTGAGACAATGAAGGTTTTGAATCTTTCTGCAAGCATCGGTCCACGAGTGACATTTCCCAAGGGCTCGGCTGTGTGGTGTAACATCACATTCCAGATGGTGGAAGTGATGGACTTGATGGCACCTTCTTCTCCTGCGTATGAGGAAGGTGAAGAACCTGTTCCTTGGTATGAAAGTCAGTTACTAGACTGATGGCAGAGCATTCAGTTGAGCTTTCCTTTCCTGGTCACTTCACCTACGACTCACCTTATTCCATATTAGTGTCACCTAGTAGAGAAGCTACAATGCAATGCACAGATTCTGCACATCCTGCACTGTTCAACTGCAGACAAGGGCTCACTTCCTCCCTCCCTTTCTCTCTCTCTCTCTCTCTCTCCCTCTCTCCCTTTCTCTCTCTCTCTCTCTCTCTCTCTCTCTCTCTCTCTCTCTCTCTCTCTCTCTCTCTCTCTCCCTCTCTCTCTCTGTCTCTCTCCCTCTCTCTCTCTCTCTCTCTCTCTCTCTCTCTCTCTCTCACATGCACCACCATAACCTAGAGCACAACCTGCAAAACTGTAAAATGAATCTGAGTGCAGTGCATGGTTGAATAAGCAGTGGTGGGGATGGCTGTTTCAGACACGGCAGGGCAGAGTTCCCATCTATCATACCCATGTGTTACATATGGATACGGGATGTACATGCACACAAACACACATTTATACAGCAGGAATCACAGTGTGCATCTTAGGCAGTCCTAGTTTAACAGGCATGCTGTAGGTGGGTTTATCTTGGATTTGAGTAGTGCAAACTGCACAGTCTGCAAATCTAGGAATCTGCTTGCTATGACACACACACACACATCGACACACACACACACACACACACACACACACATCCCCTGCCAGCAACCTCTAGCGTTGCTCTCCCTTGCCGTCTTTTGCCTGCTAGCACTACGTAATGACAGCAGAGCTCATGATTCCTTTATGAAGCATTCATTTTTTAATACTGCACACATCTGAAAATCTGTCCTCTTTCCTGCATTTTTCCTTCCTCCTTCTCTGGCCATGGAGTCAGTGATGCACCGTATCTCCATTTATCCAATAAGTTCCGGTGTCACAGGAAATTAAATCGCCTCCACCCCCATACTTTATTAAACTGAGATTCATGGAATCAGCCTTCCCTTCTCTGTCCCCTGTAAGGTTATGAAAGTGGCATTTGGGAAGCGTGTTTTACAGTATTGCTCGTCTGTACATTGCTCTGTGTGTGTGTGTATGTGTGCGCTGACTCCCTGCCCCCCCCTCTCCACTCCTCCGTCAGGTTGACCTGGGCTTCCTGCGTTTCGTGTCGGCCATCGGCACACAGGGCGCCATTTCTCAGGAGACGGAGAGGAAGTACTTTGTGAAGACCTACAAAGTGGACGTGAGCTCCAATGGCGAGGACTGGATCACCCTGAAGGAGGGCTCCAAGCAGAAGGTAGGAGTCCTCTGCCTACACCGCCTATCACCCGCCTCCTGTCTTTCGAATAGCCGCCCATCACGTGTCATTCACGCCACTGGGTTCTGGATGTTCGTGTAGAAATCGCATACAGCAAGATGTGCTTTGCAGGAGTGTATTTTCACAGACACAGTCCTGCAGAGGATTAACACACTGTTCAAATGAAAGCACTGTAGCGTGGGTGCTAATCCTGGGCAGACCGCAGCGTGGTACTGTCGCAGTGCGCCCGTGGATCTAGCACCACGATATTCCCGGTCCATGACTCATGTCAGGATCTCCGAGTCCTTCACGCCGCTCTGTCGCAGTGCGCTGCTGTTGGTTCCAGCGCCTCCATATTCCCGTGTCCATGACTCATGCCAAGAGCTCAGACTCCGTCATTCCTCCCAGCCTGGAATGTATTTACATGCAGCTCAGTAAAAACAGATGAAAACAACTCCAAAACCACCACAGTAGCCAGACGGAGGAAGGGAAAGCTGCTCTTTTCTTTTGGAGGGTGTGATGTCAACAAAAGCAGTAGGATTTCTTCACCAAAGGATGAAACAAAAGAACAAAGAAATTATTATTATCAGGAGAAATGTAAGTGCATGTAAGTGACTCTGTATTAAAAGATCACCAGTTCTAAGTATAAACCATCCTTCTAACAATGAGGTCAAAAGTTGTGAAATAGACCTTTTAAACTGATTGTTAGATGTGTGTGTGTTATATATGTGAGTGAATATGTCTGCACATATGAGAAATGGCATCTGTGTGTAAACCCCAAGGCCCAATTTTTCCTTCCCAGTAAAATGGGCAATTGTCTTTTTAAAAGTCTGTGCTCTAAGATTAGGTTCTAATGTCTCTCTCTCTCTGTCTGTCTCTCTCACTCTGTCTGTCTGACTCTGACACTCTCTCTCTCTGTCTCTCTCTCTCTCTCTCTCTGGGTGCTCTCTAAAGTGCTTTTGTGAGGAGATGAGGGGGGCCCATTTGCAGACCGCTGAGGTTGCAGCTTGACTCCATGGTTGTAACTCTGAAAAAAAAAGCCCTTTAATAGTTAGTGCGGTGGAACGGAGCATCGGCGTGACATTTAAGGAGAGTGGATGGCTTCCTGTGTTCCTCGCAGTCTCGCACACGTCTGGCAGGCTGGGCCCAGCAATGCGGACAGCACCAGGCACTGTATAAGGGGCTAATGGAACTGGGCCCTCGCTGGCTTTCTTTCCTGACCACTTTGCTCTGGGTCATGACACACTCATCCGCAGATATAGTCTCCTTAAATACATCTGCACATGTATTACCTTATGTAAGTCTACAGTGATAAAGCACCTCCCCTTGCTGTATGCTATACCGCATACACATCCACACCACATACAGACAGTACACAGAGACACACAGGCACACTGACAGTGATGTGTGTGTGTGTTTGTCTTCGTGTGTGTGTGAGTATATATACTATATATATATATATATATATATATATACAGTATATATATATATATATATATATATATATATATATATATATATATATATATATATGTATGTACACACACACACCTAGAACAGGTTTCTCTTTTCTTGACTATACCAGGTGTTAGAGGAGAGCACTATAGGTTGCCCCAGGGTCGTCCCAGCCTTTATTCATCTTTACCATCCAAACCCGTTTCCTCCTACTGCTGCTTGGTGTCCTTGCTGAGCACGCTTTAGCTGTCAGTGCCCACAAGCGCTGGGAGACATACCACTCTGACAGAGCCACTAAATGATCTGCTGTTAGCAGGGCAGCCCGGCGGACAGGGCCCATAATTGGAGACGGTTCGGAGATTTGCTGTGGCTTCTGAACCGCTGGCAGGCAGAGCGAATCTCTCCAGCGCAAACACCACTCCGGCCGGCTCCGTGGACGGCTGCGTCCATAAACATGACCAAGCGGTGTGTTAATGCTTTGTAGGGAGCTGTCTCGCATCCAGGCCAGTCCAGTATTCCTGCATCCAGGCCAGACAAGTATTCGTGTATCTGGGCCAGTAAGCACGGAGAGCTCCGGGCTTCGGAATCCTCTGTGGAAGCCTCCTGAATAATTGACGATTGCTTGCCTGTCTGGCAGGTTTTCCAAGGCAACAGCAATCCGACGGACGTGGCGAAGACCCTGCTGCCCAAGCCAACGCTCACGCGCTTCGTCCGGCTCCGCCCCTTCAGCTGGGAGATGGGAATCGCGCTGCGCTTCGAGGTGTACGGCTGCAAGATATCAGGTGGGTTCCAGAGTAATTGGGACGGCTCTCCCGCCGGTGCTCAGACCCTTTCTGTCTCCCTTCACTCCTCAAGCCTCTTGTTGGTACACCTGTGATTTGACCTGAGTGAAATCAGATGTGTTCAGGCCTGGTGAACGTCCCTCTCTACAGGCTAAATCTCTCATTCAGATTCGAACCGTTCAGTTTACACTTCGCACTCTCCTGGCATGTGTGAGGAGAAGTGATTATTCGCCATGCTGAAAAGCCATTGGCCGGCGCGTGTTATTTTTCTCTGGGTCTGACAGGGATGGTTACATCATGCGTTCATGTGAGGGAGGGGATTACTTATTCATGTTACTCTATGTTTGGACGTCCTTCATTTAAAATGGATGCTGCCCAGAGCAGGCACGGCTGCATCTCCTTCCACAGCATCTCACCTTCCCACTTCAACTTTCTTCTCTGTACCTCCCTACTTCTACTTTTTACTCACCAGAGTTTCTGCCTCTCCACCTCAACCACACACACACACACACACACGTGTTACATTCTTATTATAAATGCAGAGCTCCTCACCCACCAGTCGCACAGTCCCAGCTGGCCCTGGCCTCATTTGCATGCTCATCTGCATGTTTTGGCATGGCTCCACCTTCTACAGGGCACTGATTATGAAGGCTTTCATATCATCTCTGCCTCCCTGCTGAAACTGTTTCCTTTTGTGCATAGAGGGAGTGTGTGTGTGTGTGTGTATGTGTATGTGTATGTCAATCTAGTATATGTTTATGTATAAGCTACTCTATTTTTACAGACTATATACATAGATATATTTAGTGCTGGTGGCATATGTATACGTGTGTGTGTGTGTGTGTGTGTATGCGGTTAGCTGTAATAGTGCAGCACAGCTGTGGCACCCTTGTGTAGGATGGGTGAGCACACCATATTCTAAACACATCACAAGAACCAGGGCCTCTTTGTGACATCATTAGCGTGCTGCGGATTCCCTCTGATGATGCGGCCACGCTCTGCAGCTGGTGCGCTGCTTTAGATGAGAGGGCTCTGCAGGGCCTGTTCATTTAGCATGCACTGAAAGTGTTGAGTGAGAAGCCTGAAAATAAGGACCGTGTTTAGAGATGAGAGCCTACAAGGGTCTCGAGGACACAGTTTAATAATACGGACTAAACACAAAACGTAGCTTCATAACGGAGGATAGAAATGTAGCGTATGTTTCCCATGCAGTAATTTTCCCACAGCAGGGTGCTGATCTTGTGATGGTAGCTCGTTTTCCACGTTTACTGAGGGCTTGGATCCGTGCACGCCCAAGGAGTGAGTGGTGAAACACAGATGCAATGTGTGCATGTGTGACGTGTTGCTGGAGCGTGTTCAGTAGAACTCGTGTCTGATAGGCACACCACAGCCCTTCGTAAACTTCCTCTGGCTGTTTGTAAATAACACCATGTGTGCGTGCGGCCATCCAGCCTCCGCCCGCTCCACCCGCCCAGGCAGATCGCTGCAGCCGGACAGGCGACTCACGCAACAGCGCTCGCAAGCCTGCTTACAGCACTCCGGGCGTGTCCCGCCATTCCTACCACCTCAGAAGCTTCCAGAAAAAAAAGCTTCCCCCAAATCACATCTGATTTCCATAAACAGGTCTCCCAGTCCAAACAAGCCGATGGCTTCAAAGCTCTAACTCGTTCTGCAACCTGATATCCAGCTGCTTCCAAGCCTTTGAGACTCGATTAAAAAAGTTCGCTCCTTTGCAACGGTTATATCGCTAATAATAAGCTTAGAGTCCAATGTTGGCACGCTGTCTCTTACACACATATGTGCATGTGCTCAAATCAGGGCTGCTCAGGGCTGCTCGGAGCTCCTGGAAGCCCCGGGTGAGTACGCCTCCCGTTCCAGAGCTGCTCCGGGACTTCCTGCCATGGCCACAAGGTGGATCTGTGAATTAATCCTCTGTTTTGCTGGTATTTCACAGTGCATTAGAACCGTCCACGTCACGTCCGCACGCATCCCCTATGGCCTCAGCAGCCGACCGCAGGTGCCAAGATGGCCACTGGGTCAGCAGAGTCCAAATCCATTTTTCAGTGAGCGAGACGTTTGGTTAAAGCTGCAGTCTTTATGATTGAGCAGAGAGTGGACTTGAAATTGGTCTCCAAATCCCCTTCCCTCGGAGAACTATGCTGTGTACGCTGTGAAATGTCAAAATTGCAGGCCCACAAACAAGCAGTAATAGATCTTTTAGACATGAAAAGTAATTACAGCAGTGTCTATTTGGTAAAAAGAACTCGCACACAGTTATTTCAGTGCTTAGATGTTTGAGAACAGAAACTGTCATCAAGAGTGCTAAATAAGCAGTAAACCACTTAGGAGAACACTTAGCTGAGAGCGTCGGCACGCATAAACGGCAGGAGAAACATCAAACCGACACCACTGCCTGGGCACTTCTCAAAGATACAACATCCAAATAAACAGTGCCATAGCGTCGGAGACAAACTAACGTTAGCGTGAGAAATGTGTGTAACCATTATTGTTTTAGCTTTGTGGTTAATTTCTTTTTGGAAATCAAATCAAATATAAATCAAGCAGGGCTAATTAGCTACCTGTTGAGCAGAAATGTGGTTAACCCAGCGTTGGTTTGGAATCTATTCAGGTCGAGTAACTCTCTCCACCTCTGAAAAGCAAACTGTTTTTTTATCTTGACTTTATCTCGGTCCCAGTCTCATTTGTTCTGTTTAGCTTTTCTTCGTTTGTCATCGTCTGTTTACTTGTGTTTGTCATGTAAGCTTTTGTTGGAAAAGGGCTTATGGGGCAGGTTGTCGGTGTTGATGATTGTTTATTCACCACTGCTTTTGCGAAGTTCCTGGAGCCGTTCACTGATTGCACTAGAGAGCGTGTGCGCGCGTCAGCAGTGATGAACACGCCTCCTGACTCTTGATTGGTTGTTTTGATTCTGGCTCTGTGGATTCCTGCACATGGCATTAGGAGTACTGGGTGGAACCTGAGCCTGATTTTTTCACAGATTATCTGTGCTACTGTCGGGATATAGTGACAGTTTTAGCGAATATGACAAAAAAGGTATTTTTATGTTACCTACTGCTACTGTAAGTGGTCACCGGACGCCCCGGGCGGGCAGTCAAGCGCCGCGCCACAGCTGGAGATTTTTTCCGTAACCTCGAGTCTCTTTCCGTGCGAAGTAGCAATGTGTGGGGAAAAAAAAAACCCGCCTCATTACAGAGACTGAAACAAAGGGGCCAAGTTGAGAGATATGGTGATAGATTACAGAGCACGCGAGGATGCACACAGTAGCAGCCCGAGAACGTGAGGAGCCAACGAGAACAGGCCGAGTGAGCGAGAGGGGGGAATATCAAAGAGTAAAAGAGAGGAAGGGGGGAGGGGAGTGGGGCTCGGGGGAAGAGAGCTAGAAGCTCCTCAGATATGAAAGGTAGAACAGTGCCAGAGGATCGTTTTAATTAGATACCTGGAGACAAACACTGCAGGCGGGCAAGTTAATATGCAGGGGGTCAGGAGAGAGAGAAACCGGCAGCGTGCAGAAGAGACAGTGTGAGAAAAAGTGTGAGAGAGTAGGAGGATGGGAGGGTTAGAGCGGAGTGCGTGCGCGGATTTCTCAGTCTCTCTGAGGCACCGTCCTTTTGCTCGCCTTCTCACTGCTCTGACGGTCTCGCTGCCCTCTTGTGTCTCGGGCAAAGCTCCTGCCAAGAACACTTCCAAAGCTCACTGACACAGCTCTCGGCTTTGGACAGCCGACAGCAGCATCTCCCCGCCTCTCTCTCTCTCTCTCTTTGTGTCTCTCTGCCCTTTCGCTTTTCTCTCTCTCTCTCTTCTCTGTCTCTGTCTATCTGTCTATCTGTCTTTCACCACATGAAAATGTTCAGCCCTCCCTGTCCCTGTCCATTGTTCCCCAGCCTGCGTTCTCCGCTGGGTCTCACCAGCCCTCACTCCTCCTCTTCTCCCCCACACAGAGTACCCCTGCTCAGGCATGCTAGGCATGGTCTCAGGCCTCATCACGGACGACCAGATCACGGCCTCCTCCCACACCGATCGCAGCTGGGTGCCGGAGAACGTACGGCTGCTGACCAGCCGCTCGGGCTGGACGTTGCTGCCCCAGCCGCAGGCCTACGCAGACGAGTGGCTCCAGGTGGACCTGGGCCGGGAGAAGCTCGTCCGCGGCCTGGTCCTTCAGGGGGGGAAGCACCGCGAGAACAAGGTGTTCATGAAGAAGTTCCGCCTGGGCTACGGCACCAACGGCTCCGACTGGAAGATGGTGATGGAGGCCAGCACCAACAAACCCAAGGTGAGGAAGATGAGGAGGAGGAAGAGGAGGTCCCTGAGGAAGGCCCGACTAGAGAAGGGAAAAAATAAACAATAGCAGGGTGCAGCTTATCCTGGTATGGGCAGTCTTATCCAGAACCTTCTGACATTGTGACAGAAAACCTGCACAACAGCATATGTGCATGCCTTAAAATGCCCCTATAAATATACACTATTTTATAGTTTGGTGATCTTATAGTTTGGTGACTTCTAAGTCACCTTCACTTTTTTGCCTTGTTTCCACTCCCTGCTGTATAAAATGCTTTTATAGTAAGCTGATGGAAAAAAAACAGATGAGGAATTTGCTTCAGAGGATTGTTAATGTGTTGGTGAAGGACCTTAACATGTAGTTCAGCCCCTTTACCTCCAGGGGGAGTATACCCACCTCATCCTAATGCACAGCCTGGCACCATCTGGGTTTCCACCACAGATGGCACCATGCCTGTTGTAAAGAGGGGTAGAGCTTTGATATAGGTCTGGCCTCTGTAAACCTCCTGTCTGGTCTTTCTCATCCTGCATTCCCCACTCTCTCTCTCTCTCTCTGCATCAGTGAAACAGGAGATGCACCGCCATGGGTGCTGGAGCACATTAATTCTCTTTCATGCTTCAAGCCTTGTGATGTAGTTCATTCGTTAGAGCTGGAGCATGTCTCCCATTTTCTGACTTGTCCTCTGCCTTTCTTCAGTCTCTCTCTCTCTCTCTCTCTCTCTCTCTCTCTCTCTCTCTCTCTATGTCTCTATGTCTGTCTCTCTTTGTCCCTCTCTCTGTCTGTCTCTCTTTCTCTCTCACTCTCTGTCTCTCTCTCTCCCTCTCTCCCTCTCTCTCTCTCTCTCTCTCTCTCTTGAGGCCTTTCCTTCTGCTTAATTCCCAGTCCAATCCCATTGCTCCCAGTGCAACAGAGCAGAATAAACGATGTGGAATTTTGAGTTACTGCAGCTGACTCTCTGCCTGTGTCCTTGGCACAGCTTTTCGACGGGAATATGAATTACGACACACCGGTGCTGAGGACAGTGGAGCCCATTCTGACACGCTTCATCAGGGTTTACCCAGACAGGGCTAGCCCCACGGGCATGGGCTTAAGGCTGGAGCTCCTGGGCTGCGAGATGGAAGGTAGGTCTAAAGCATGCATACATGAAAACACACACACACGCACACATATTCTCTCCCTTTTTTATCCGTCAATCTCTGTTGTGCCCCCTCCTGCTTTTCTCTCTCCTCCTCACTATCATTCATAATGGTTTCCCTCCTGTATGCTTTAGAATAAAAACAAATGGGCATACAAATTAGCAGCCAACTGCCAAAGCAGATCATTCACACCCCACAACCTAATAAATAAATAAATACATAAATAAATAAATACTGTAGCTGGAAATGTCAAAATGCAGAAGGCGGCTGGGTTTAAGGGCTCCGCCCAGGGGGTTTTGGCTGTCTGCGGGGTGAGTGCAGCGCTCCCATAGACACCACATCAAAGGAAAGTCTCCTATGTAAATCAGCATCTGTTTATGCCCCGCCCTAATGACGGGAACCCCCTCACAACTGGAGACGCCTCAGTGTCCACCCGTCTTTCAGGATTAGGGCAGTCCCACCGGTTGGCCCTGCCCCTGCCCTCCTGTCTGAGTCGTAGTCTCACCGTGCCTCTGTCTGTTATCTGTTCGTCCGTTTTCTCCTCTTCTCTCTGCTTCCTCTCGCGGCCCCTCCCCTCCCTCTGCTCCCTCTGTTTGAGCTTATTTCGTTTGTTATGAGATCTGTTCTCTGTTCAGGCTGTGTTAAGTGGATTTACATATTGGATTTCTGGGAGTCAGTGAAGCTGGTTTATGTAAGCTACAGCATCCAGCTGTGGGCTTCAGCTTGAGGAGAGCGCTTGTTTTCACTAGAAATCCCAACACACACACACACAAAAACACACTTACAGACAATGCAAAACAATTTAAATACTCTCAATCACTGTCAGTTCCTCATAGCTAACCATACAAAGGACCTGTACCTGAGAATACAAAATGTTGCTGTGCTGAAGAAAAGAGATGCATGCATAAACACACAGGTGTGCTATCAGTGGGCCCGAGGAGATAAGTAAGGAGCTTAGCTGTAGCAGGAGGCTCTAATCCGCACAGACCCTCCAGTGCTTCTGTCCGGAGCCGCTCAGTAACCGGGGCCCCTCCCCTTTCCGCCGGACTCCTTCGTCCCTTCGTCTGCACTCCTCCTCCTTTGTCCCCGCTTGCCTGGGGAAAGCCCTGCTGGTGGACGGGCCCCTCGTTACCAGCAGTGAGTAAACAGGGAGTCCGGCGGAGAGCTGGGCCAAGCTGAGCGGGCGGGCCCTTAATGAGAGGCCTGCTCTGCCTGCCAGACCAGGATGGCCCGGGGTGGAACGCCCCGCCTGCCGTGGCCCTCAGGCACAGAGCCAGACCTCAGCGCTCACACACATGCACTGTCCAGATGACAAACACACAACCCAGGAGACCACTTACTTAGGGGCCTCGGGGTGAGTCTGTGGTTGTTGTATGTGTTTTATAACAGTTGTTGACATGATTAATGCACTAATGTACATTAATGTCACTCCCTCCCTCTTTCTCTCTCTCTCTCACTCTCTCTCTCTCCAGCTCCCACTGTGCCACCTACCATGCCAGCGCCCCCCACCACTCCGGCAGACGAGTGTGACGACGAGCAGGCCAGCTGTCACAGCGGAACAGGTGATGACTACGACCAGACAGGTGCTAACGCCAGCCTGCAGAGACTGCGTCCCTCCGCACTACACCGCGCACACGGCAGACGCACTAGGCTCCGGCTAACCAACCCCGCCGTCTAGACCCACCAACCTCCAGCACGATACAGCACGAGCGTGCCCAACCCGGCCCCGTCGTTTCCCGCTTAGCCTCCTCCACTGCCTGCCCACCCTTACTATGCCACCGCAAGCTGCTCTTTTTTACACCTCCCACCCACCCCATCGCCTCTGGCACGTGTCCACGCGTCCACGTGTCCACACGTCCCACGGCGTCCTCCCTTGCTCCGAGCCTCGGTGTGTTTGTCACGCGCCTTCGCTTCTGTTTCTCATCTCAGCGCTAATGCTAACAGATGTGGCTCTGCGCTAAGCGAGAGAACACAAGCTTCTGATGAATGTTGTTCTCTCCGCGTATGTGACCTTCGTGTCCCCTGCTGTCCGGCTGGCTACTGTCGCGCTGCGTGTGTTCGCCTATTGTCTGTGCTCAGTGAAGAAAAGGTCAACGCTCGAGATTTTCTCAAGCTATGGGCGAATCGGGACAGGGCTAGTCGGATCCGAGCGGGAGAAGAACCGCAAACCCAAACACCATGTGCCGCGTTTTAAAAACGTATCCACGGGAAGTATAATGTAGTCAGTAAGGACAGCAGGGCCCAGTCGTAGCTGCGTATCTGATTTCATTTTGTCATTGGCGCAGGTGGGACGATCGTGCCTGAGACGACTACGGTGATGAGCCCTGAGCCAGGTGAGTCCGTCTGCTGCCTGCTGAACCCTCCAGGAAGTGCCCTGGTGTTACTTTTGGCTCACGTCCTTGGCTTTTCAAACATCACCTCAGGGCGAACTGAATGATTTTTCAGTATGTAACTTTACAAGCTTATATAAGCTTTACCTATGGGTGGCATGAGTGAATAAGGTTCACTTGGTGGGTGCGTGAACGTCTTTGCGTTGGCCAGCTGTTAATGAGGGTCCTGCCGGTCTTGCTTGCTCAGCATAACCGCCCAGGCGAGACTGCGAGCTAATGGCCGAAGTCTGACTGAGAGAGCAATGTCCCTTATCTTACTCTAGCTAATTAGGCTCGGTATGTGTGTGTGTGTGTGTGTTCAAATATGAAACAGGAAAATAGAATGTGTGTGTGTGCGTGCGTGTGTGTGTGTGTGTGGTCTTGACGTGTTAATATTGAGACAGTCTGTGTGTTCCATTTTGAACCACACACATGTGGTTTATTTGATATGTGAACCATTCGGTAGGTTCTGGAATTTCGTGAAGCTCGTCTGAGCATGGTGCTAAGGCCCAAATCCCCTCAAAGATGGAAAAAGAGAAATAAGTTTTAATTGGAAACTGGTATTTTTGAGGAGCAGGGCAGGGAGCCTGGCCTGTGGCTTATAATGGGAAATTCTTTCCTCTTCAGTGGACAAATGCTCCATGAAAGCTCCTCTGCATCTTCAGATTATTGCATTTTCTGCTGCCAGGAGACGCAGAGACACCATTGATTCGCCGGAGAAGTCCGACACGTGTCTTCCCTGTTTTGTTTTTGTTTCTTCATCTGAATTTCACAGTCACTTGTTCTTTCATCTTTTGCTCCCCTCCTCACTGTCACACAGAAGAGCCCTCACTGTATTAAACATTCTCAATTTCACACCTCCTGCCTGTTTCATCAATATTATGCACCTCTGAATATCACTCACAACATTGCGTGTCTGTCTACATAGTCCGTGATAGCTTCTTCCATTTTTCACAATTTTGGGGGATCTGATTACTTATATTTTTTCTCTCTTTTATAACATGGCCATTTACTACCCCCTCGTGGATGAATATATGTTTGCAGGACGTATCTGAAAAAGCCACTGAGTTTATTTGTAAAAGTTAAAACCAACAGAAATCATTCAGTTGTGTCAGGATTACAAAATCAAATAAGATCACCACAGCACTGAGTAGATTTTCCATGATGTGTGGTTGAGTCACACAGCTAAGCACCGGTGTCGATGTGTTTGCAGCACTCTGGTTCACGTGTGACTTCGGCTGGGCCAACGACCCTTCATTCTGTGGCTGGACAGCCGAGGACTCCACTGGCTACAGATGGCAGATCCAGTCGAGCGGCACCCCGACACTCAACACTGGGCCCAACATGGACCACACAGGTAAAAGACACACGGAGCATGGAACAGCAGATGATATCACACAACGCAACACAACACATTTAAACACCGCGGTGCACCACAAATTAGAAACCATTTACCAGGTGAAAACAGAATTTGTGGTATATAAGTCTAAGTGATCTAGACAAATTCGGCACAGATTTAAAAGCCCTAACTTCAGGTAAGAAAGATAGGGCCGTCAGGTTTTACACACAAGCCCATTTCTCAAATTTGTCCAGCCATGTAAAGGTCACGCTGTCTCTCCCCAGGAGGCTCGGGGAACTTCATCTACACCCTGGCGACAGGCGCGCAGGAGACGGAGGTGGCGCGCCTGGTGAGTCCGGCCGTGTCGGGCCACGACTCGGACCTGTGCCTGTCCTTTTGGTACCACATGTTCGGCTCACACATCGGCACACTGCACATCAAACAGCGGCGGGAGGGCACGCACGGAGCCGCCGACGTGCTTCTCTGGACCGTCAGCGGTCACCAGGGCAACCGTTGGAGAGAGGGCCGTGTGCTGATTCCCCACTCCAGTAAGCCCTACCAGGTGCGTACGGATAAATCACTGCAGGCTCCCCGAGGATGTCTGGCAGTATAACCTATAACACACGCACTGCTTGTAGGAGACCTCCAAACACAGCAGCCATTTTGTAAATTGAAACCTTACAGGAGATTCTACAGGAGAAGCAGATTCTACAGAGCTGGTCAACCCAACGTGCCGTGCTGTGTTTGTGTCTGTCAGGTGGTGATAGAGGGTGTGGTGGAGAGGAAGAGCTGGGGTGACATCGCTGTGGATGACATTAAAATCCTAGACAATTTCAACATGGCTGACTGCAAAGGTGAGTCCACAACGCGTCTCCAGCCAAGCACAGCGATCTGTCAGCCTGACACCCACAGTGTTATCACTCTCCAACTCAGCAGAGACCAATGCACGTTTATCGCTACGTTTTGGGCGGTTAAACGCTTTATGGATGACAGTTCAAAAAGATCCAGCAACAGGTGACTGGCGCCCCATGGCACGTGTGTGTATGTGACACTCTTCCTGTGTGTGTGTGCAGACCCAGACGTCCCTACAGAGCCCATGCTGCCTGAGGACAGCTTCAAGAGAATCAGTAAGTCTTCTGTTCACACGTCAAAAACTCTAATAAAATACCTGTTTATTAAGGCACAATCGAGCTTTTTTAATGCAAGACAGAATGATGTATTCATTATGTGTATAAATGTAAATTGCCATTTTATTTAAGAAATAAAAGATTCTATGACTGTTGAGTCATTTGTAACTTAATGATGTAAGTCTATATGTAAGTCTTTGTCATCCATGTTGTGCTACGTGTCTGTCGCCACTCTAGTCGAGGACATCACTGATTTTCCTGAGATGGTAGAGCACAACGAGATCAGCGGTGCGGGGAGTATGTTGAAGACTCTGGACCCCATCCTGATCACCATCATCGCCATGAGCGCGCTGGGCGTCTTCCTGGGGGCCATCTGCGGCGTGGTGCTCTACTGCGCCTGCTCGCATGGAGGCATGGCCGACAGAAACTTATCCGCCCTGGAGAATTATAACTTTGAGCTGGTGGATGGTGTGAAGCTAAAGAAAGACAAGCTCAACTCACAGAACTCATACTCAGAAGCGTGAGGCACCAACCAATGAAAGAAAACCTCTCCTCAGGGGGGCGGGCTAAAAAGGAGGACTGCTGGTGCTCTCCCATTGGAAGGAGGACAAGGCTCTGAGGTTCTGGGAACCAATGGGAGGAGAATTTGGACTGAGCCATGCTTTTCTCAGGAGCTGCAGTGAACAGAACCTACCAGTAGGGGACACTGTGTACAAAATTAAGGATTAAGGATTAAGAAAATGAAACAAAAGAATATGTACAGATGATTTAGATTATTTTAATTTTTAATTTTATTATTTTGTATTATTTTTAGTTGCTCATTTCTACAATCGGATGCTGGTGTTGAGACCAATATATGAAAATGTCATACATATTTATCATTTAATTTTTTTCTGGGAGGAAAAACATTTTGAAAGGTTGTCATTTTGTGTTTAAAGGAGATAAATGTAAAAAAAAATCCCAAATGAACCAAGTTTGATGAGGGTGGGGGTGAGTATTTGCCCCATAACGTGCTGAGTATCTGAGGGTGTGGTGCTCTGACGCTGCCCTGGTGGATCTCTGTGGTTCAGTCAGTGCCTTTGGTACATCTTTCTCGGCCTCCTTATGTTGAGTTCTGAAGATTTGCATCCCTTTAGTTCTGGAACAAACACCATGTTGAGAGCCCACATATTGTACATACAGGTTAATATATTTTAACTGCCCTTTTCAGAGAAAAAACAGTAAAAGGACAAAAAGAAGCTGCAGTTCCCCCTTTTCCCCTTTTGGTGGTGTTTTTTCCCCTTTTGGCAGTGTTTTATTTCCCTTTTGGTTGTGTGTGTGTGTGTTTTTTTTCTTTTTTCATTTTTGGTTGTGTGTTGTAAATACAATCGTCTGACTGTTTTGTAAAATTGATATGTGCTATTTTTGTGCCGTTCGGTTATTTTATCACAGTCCCCAGACATGCAGCTCATGTGTAAAGTCAGTGATTTGACATATCCTGTGCATACACACACACAAACACACCTGCCAGTGCACACACACACATGCACATGCACACACACAAACACACCACATTCACATACACACACAGGCATGCATTCATACTGACACTAATTCTCAGATGATACTTCTAATAAACCTATTCTTACTCTGTTCATACATATTCCATGAAGCATAAACATGGCATCACATATCCATATCCTTTGTGCTGCATTTGCCTGGATATCAGTGACATTCACAGACATCCCACATGATTTGATCCTCCAAGCTCCTGAGAAGAAAGCAAGTCCTACTCTATGTCTCTGTTTGCCTCTCTTCCCATTCCTCTGTCTCTGATCATGTTTTAGATGTCTGCCAGCATACCACAAAACACCCTGCAAGAACGACCCCCACCCCCACCCCACCAACTCACGTTAGCGTGGGATACGCGCCCTGCTGAGTCACACTCATTTCCCATCCCTGGCACCTTTCCAAAGTGCTGTTCACACCATCCTTACACACCATCCTTGCACAACGTCCTCAACACCATCCTCACACTGTCCTCACACACCATCCTCACACTGTCCTCACACACTGTCACACGACATCCTTGTAATCCAAATGCACTTTTCATCAAATTTGGGTGATTTGTCTTGAATCATAATGAAACACTGGGGGGTGGGTGCATTAAGAATGGTGCTATTTTCTTCATGCTTGACAAACCAATGTAGCACATTGTTCACGGCAAGACCCATGTTCTGAACTGCTCTCATGGAGTTGTGTGTTCACTGATGTCACACTTTGTATGCATAAGTTGATTGGCTGGTTGGCAAACGTTGATGAACCGTCACGTGACTGGCCTTGTGAATGACTCTAGGCGCATATCTGTACCAAAGGACTGTCGTCCCCAAATCACAGGGAGCCAATGACAATGTCACTACACATACACGAACAGCATCAGCTCAGCTTCGAAACCAACTCATCCTGAACATGTGTGATTTGGCACTGGACTCTGGGAAGAGGACAGCATACGGACTCACTGCTGATGCAAAATATGAAGTCTGAACTATGTTATGCTGGGTCATCATTCAACATCATTCTATCATGTGTCCGAGGACAGAAGACCTCTAGTCATATTTTACAAAGTAAAAGTCCTAAAACCTAAGAGTTTCATATAGCATGTAGTATAACCAACAGGGCTTCACCGCATACACGCACATACGCACACACACTGATTCATGTTTTAAAGGGTTCTTGGTATGTTTATGTGTTGTGTTGTGTTCTGTGGCAAACACATTCTCAATTCACTTTTTTCCCAGTAGTTTCCATGAAGCCATCTCTCAATGCTACGTGTGTGTTAGCTGAAGCTGAAGAGGGTGACGTGCTTCAGTAAGGTTTCATGAAGAAAGCATACTGTAGCCACAAGGATAAAAAAGAAACGATGTTGCACTGATAGATATATTTAAAGAAGTTTATGTGTTTATAGCATTCATTTGTAAAAAACTAAATCTGAATAAAAAAAGACAGTGTTCATTTTTTTATAGTTTCAGAATATGTAAAATGATTCTGAAATATATGATTATCAAGATGTTTTCATTATTGAAAAAGGTATACAAATTTCCTATAGTAAAGTTCCCATTTACCTGATCAATTATCTCTTCATTTTTGTACTGTCGTTCGAATTTTGTGCTGATTTTTTTTACGAAAAGAAGAGGAAAAAATCTTTTATTTTCAATACTGCTTCTGTAATTGCTGTTGTAGGAAAAAAAAACCTAAATAAAACAGCAAGGCCTTAAAAACTGAAATCAATGTTTTGTATTTCAACATTTGCATCATGAAAATCAAACCACCAATGTCTGTCTCTGATGAACTTAGGTCAACGGACATTCCAAAGATTCACATCCAATAAAGGTTTTGCTAATCCGTGCTATTCGTGTGTGGCCTATTGTTTAACATATTCTCTGCAAATGGGCTTCAGTGGAACACTGGCTCTAGTCTGATGATATTATACAGGAAATTTTCTTCATATTCAATAAGAGCTTTCACAAAAGGAATGTCACTCTATAGAAAATAAGAATGGGTCATTCCCAACCACAAAAGCGGATTATGTTTTAAAACTCTTTAACACTACTTTTATTTTCATGCAGAAGGTTTTACATTTCACATTTTTTTATTCCTTTGCATAGAAATGTGCCAGTTTAATACATGAATAGGGCAGTGTTACCAACTCCTCAGTAAGGAAAGTAGCGATTGGCTGTCCTAAAAGTCGCTAGAAGTCGATAAAAGACGATAAAAGACGCCGTCATTGCCTAATTTGCATAGTACATGTTTTTGAAGCTGTACTGGGTTGACGTTGTGGGCGAGAAAAAAAAGTGTATGTTAGAATTACAAATGAACTTTAAACAAATGAACAACTTCTGTTGACTTTGAAATAGGCAGTCACTTCTCAAAATAACTTCATGACTTTAATGATTTGTATAAATCATTTTTACGTAAATTACATAAATCAGTTTTTTTGCCGTGTTAAATGTTAGCATAAGAGTAGCAGTTAGCAGGAACTGCTATTCTACGTTCAACCGTCCTCCTTTATCCGGGCTTGATGTTTAGCTTTTCACAAAGAGGCACACACTGGACGAGGTGAGTGACAGGCTATGTGGTGAATGAGGTGAGTGACTGACTGAAAATGAGTTAAATACAGTGACTTATTTTCGTGTCACACTGAAAACACATTTATATTTACATCCCTCTCTGTAAATACGGGGCGGGGTCAGTCAACGGCGGCTTTGGGCATGCGCAGTTCATTTGCAGTGTGGACGTGGAGCGGTGGGTCTGCTCTGACTGAGACTGCACTGTGAGTGTTGTGGGACGGGGCTCACAGCAGCACCCGCTGCTCGCTGAGGACAGTAACTGAAGAGCATGAGTGTTCATCTCAGAGTCTCCAAAAGTCTCCAATAACACCACAAAGAGTCGCTAGATTTGTCGCTAGTCGCTTAAAAAAAAAAACTTGCTAAAGGGTCTGAAAAGTCGCTAAATATAGCGACAAGGTCACTAAGTTGGTAACGCTGGAATAGGGAGTCTGACAAAAGAGGAAAAGTCCATCTTATGGCTATCATAACAGTTCATGTGCAAAGCAAACATAGAGTATGCCTTGAAGAAGCTGAAGACACCCGTACTTTTAAGGAAGCTGAAGACACCTGTACTTTTAAGGAAGCTGAAGACACCTGTACTTTTTAGCCAATTAAGCATCATTAGTTGGTTTGTCCCCTACCTCCACCCCACCCATAAACTATTATTAGTTGCATTGTGGAGGATCTATTTCTTAAATGTATGTATGTATACTTTGCAATGGATGCAAAATACAATATAGTACATAATACATAGCCAGGGGTGTAAAGAGTACTAAAATATTGTACTTTTTGTGTTTTGAAGAATTGTTACTTAGAAAGGTTACTAGTCTAAAAGTAAAAAGTGGCCTAATTAATTTAAAATGTACTCCTTTAGTAGTTAATGCGTGGATTTAGCCACTCTAGAGACCAAACAGACTGTAACTGATGTTATTTCTGTTTAGCCTGAATAATCATTGTATAACGTTACCATTATTTTACAGCTGGATGGATTTGACGCTAACTAACTAGTCGAGGTCAGTAGTCCCGAATCGCAACTAACATTAGCAATGTCTAAGCAATGGCAGGCAGGCATCGATGTCCAATAGATAATTTGTGCTAAGAAACTACGATTGCAATGGTACTGTATTAACTTACCTCGTGTTTGAGCAGGTTAGACATCCAGTTTTTTTGTCAGTCTCTCTGGGGCAAACACAGTTTAAATTGCATAATAAAGTTATTGCCTTTGAGAAAGTGGTCCGTCAGATATTGCCAGGGGTTCGCTCCATTTGCTTCGGGTTCAACTTCGCATGTAATCTTTCTTTATAAGCGAGTTTATTCCTCCCCGCATTCACTACAGAAAATTTGCAGGCAATTTTTTTATTGTCAGTAACGTATGTGAAATATAGTGAATTAACAAAATATTCTTAAGTAGAAGTATAAGTACAGATTATAATATCTACTTTAAAAAGTTCATTGAAAAGCTACTTAATTACAGTAACGCGAGTAAATAAGTTACTTTCTACCTCTGTGTATAGCTGACTTTAATCATTTGTTCATCTTATATACAAGACATTTATTTTGCGTGCTATGAGTATGTCATACCTTTAATAACCACAAGAGGTTGCTCATGCCTTCATTTCAAGCTCTCCACCGCTAGTGCATTTATTACCATCTTAATATTTTAGTATTTGCTCAATGCACTTAGCTTCTATAATGGAAACATAAGCTTCTTAATTAATCAGAAAATGTATTGAAATTGATATTTGAACTCACTGAAAATGAATAATTAAGGCAGTTGAATTTGCAGTAAAAATAATTTAAAAGGCATATGTTTGCACTGATCGACAATGACAACACAAAAACCTAATTTTTAAGAGAGACACATTAAACTTGACTTTGGATATATTGGGAATGTGTCAATGAACTGGACTGACTGACAGTGTCTTTTTAGCTCTTTTCACTACATTTCCCATCATCCAAATATCTAAAGGAGATTTCAGACCATTTTTGCTTGAGGCATTTTGTTTTTGTTTCCTAACACGAGGCTGCAGTGTTGCTCAGCTAATACATCTTTTTTTCAGTTAGGTTTGACCACTCTCAGTCATTTTTGTTTATGAAGTGAGCGTTTTAATTATTTAGGTTTGTTTAGCATATGGAAGTCCAGTTGATCCTGGAAGTCCAGCACAGTTTAATGACTAATCTGGTCTAAAACATCCACTAGCCCAGGTACTGAAGTGATGGCCTGGACTCAGGTGTGTTTGGACAGAAGAATCATTAAACTGTACTGGATTATTTTCTTCCTGATCTCTTCCTGAGTTTAGGGCTCCCCAGATTTACCAGTTTAAGTGGATCAAACCTCTTATATCTTTCCATCTGGAACCTTCTTTCACTAGATGAGTCAGTAAATGTTTAATGTATGTACAGACATCTGTAGCAACAGTAGGGATTTGTGGGGACTGCATTTGTGGTGTTTTTTAGGGTTGTAAAACTAAACCCAAAGAGCAGTAGAGAGGAAGATTGTGAGTGTGACAAACAACAGTAACCCTAACCCTAGGTATATTTACTAAAGATTGAATACATTTTATTTAAATGGGCATTTTTGTTTCCTTGTTTCACCCTAGATTCATTGCCGTCTGCCTTCCAAAAAGCAGATTTGTAATGGCGGAGAGATTTGTCAGTGTAGTCCCTGTGGAGACACCAACCCCAAACTCCAGGGACCCACCTGGCGATCTGCACCACCTGCACTGGCTTGAACTGAACAGCTGAGAACACAAGCATTCACCCAGGCAGAAGTGCTGCATTACGGATCACTACAGGAGAAGCATCGGACAACATGCTCCTCTTCACAGGGCATGTGTGCAGTGCCGGGCCTTTGGCCCAGGAGAGAAAAAGGAGACGTGTGAACGTGTGATTTGTATGTCACAAGGCTTCAGGTAATGGCTGCTCTTATTACATGTGTCATGTTTCATGTGCAGAGTGGAACGTGACTGGAACGTCTGTCAGACATCAGTCCCACACCAGTAGATGCTTTCACAGGGTCTGCACATTCATTCATGGATGTTCACGTTAGGCATATTCAACTGGGCAGACATGTATTGCAAATAGCATGTATAGTTTAATAATACAAAGTATTGCTTTAGCCAGAGTAATTAATATGTGACTGATGTGTTACGATTTTAGTTTAGAACTGCTGCTCTCTTACACGAAAAATTATTATACTGAATTTTTTAAATATCTTGTTCTTCATATAGTGTTGAAGATATGCAAACGCAATTCTTCACAAATGCAAACCATCCATTTAAAAAAATCTTACAAAGAGGAGCGTATTAGCTGCACTCTGTCTGAGTGCCAATTCTGTGTGGCTCTTGTAATCCAGCTTCCTGGTGCTCGGCTCGTACTGCCTGTGAAGGGTATTGTCCTTATGCCCTTGAGCAGTGGCCATTGGCTTTGGCCCAATCACATCAGTTATATTTAAATATGTATGAGGTGCCTCCAAATGTGGACAAAATCAAGTGTGAAGGCTTTGCTGAGTTCAGGTCCCTAGTGCTGCGTGAGGCTGTGGGGGAGCAGCAAGGGATGCTAAATGCTGCTGTGTCTCTTTTGTTTGCTTTTACTTATAGCTTATGTAGTCATGGCAACTGTGATTCTGTTGCTGTTCTTGCTTGGGTTTGGTAGAGCTTGTTATCACTGTCAGAAGTTAATCATCTGTTTACATTATTCTCTCTTTTTCTTTTTATGACATTTCTCCTTCATTCCTTTTTTCTCTTAGTTTCCTCCAATCTTTCACTATCTCTTTTACTCTCTCACCCTCTCTGAAACCAAAATATTACAAAAGCAGTCAGAACTAAGTAAAAACAAATCTGGTTTGTCCTAATTCTTTTCTTTATAGTTGTGTGTTGGTGAAGCCAGCATAATTCATCTTGTCAGGATAAGCTATGTGTTCATCAAGAGTAAAACATTTAAGGCAAAAACAATCTTTCTTCATACGCTCTCAAGACAGTTACATTTACATTGTAACACCACTAGGTGGCATACGGGGTAAGGCAGTAACATCTGCGCCACACAACATTACCAAACGACTTGGTGCAATTTCATTTTAGATTGGTCTGTCTCGGATTCATTTATAAAGTTATTATCCTGGAATGATGAAACCCGCTTTTCCTTTCACTTTCATATCATTATTCCATCAATTAATTTTAATAGATATGATAATCTGTTTTTTCAGATATTGTTTTTAACAATAACAATTATCACCAACGAGCACAACTCATTCACTGGTGAGAGAACTGTTGGTCACTCATCGGGTCTGAGGTCTATTAGGAGCAACTGCTGTTACGCTGTTGACGTTGTTGGACTTTGAGAGGGTTATGAGAGAAAAGGTTTAGGTAGTTTTCGAACAGGGTATTTAAGAATCAAGATATGTTGACAAAATGGAGTGGTGTGAGAGACTTGGGTTGGAGTAGCGACTGGAACTCCAGAGCAGACCAACCAACCCTCAATCACAATCTTTATTTCTCTCTCTCCCTCTCTCGCACACACACACTCACATATACACGCACAAACGGTACCTTTGTGTGATTTTGGGGATGGTTGTAAGTAACTAGCTGACTGCTGGCAAAAGTTACACCGTGAGGGTGGGACATTAAACTGAAACAACAACGCTTGCAGTATGAAACAGAACAATATAAACAATCAGTTTGCTAACAGAAAGTATGCTGCACACAATACTTTATATTTTAACATGGTGTTGGTCCAACGTCTTACTGGTAAATATTCCTGCTGGATCTTTGAAAACATTCTAAGCATATCTACGCCTACGGTATTTATTCACAACATTATACTATTTACTATATTATATTGCAGTTGTGTCTGTGACGCTAATATTATTATTATCAATTCGTTTTCCAACAGAAGCAGAACCCTCATGACGTGTTTGAGGTATTTCCTGTGGGGGGCGGGCGCGTGGACGTTCTTCTTACCCGCTGACCTCACACTTTTTTTCATACCAGACTCCCTCCCAGGCGGCGAACTGCTCTCTTATTACGGATTCGGGACAATGAACGCATGTAAAGTTGCCAATAAATATATCACGATAGATATCTTGGAATAGTTCGTTTCTTTTCAGATTTCGGTTACAATGGACTAATTTGAATACACACGTCGTTTGTTTAACTGGCGACGAGTGGTTGTGGAAGCAGTCGCGCAACAGCCGATCGCGAGGTGTGGAGTCGCGAGGTTCAGTCTCCGGAGGACTGAGGAGCGCAAACGCTAAAACACATATGAAGTCACGAAAGTGAGGGGAGGATAGAGGTACAGTGCTTTTTCTCTTTTAAGTTGCTAGTGTTTTTTTTCCTCTTCGTTTTTTATTTTAATTTTCACACGGTTATTGTGATTATTTCTAAGATTAATTTCAGTCAAGTTGCTGTCTTTCTTTTATTTGTGATAGACTTTTTCAGTTTGATTTAAATACTAGGTTAGCGAAAGAGTTCACTCGAACGCACAGTTCAAATATATAATATAGCCGAGGGGTCTGAATAACGGTTGGTGTGAAAATAAAAAGCAAAGAACGTCAGCGTTGAGATTGCTTCTCGTTTCAGAGGGTGACTCAAAATACTCTCATCATCGCATCACACCCTTAAATATAGCATTCTCGTACAATAGCCAAGCTGTAAAAGAAACACCAGGCAAAACTTGAAGACCAAAACTACTCTGGATGTTGCCTTGTGTTATGATCATAGTGCTTGGTCTCCTTTGCAAATAACTCGACATTTGATTGAGTTAAAGATTTTCAGCAAACTAAAACCTAAATGAATGTCGTTGATCATATGCTTCAGGACCCTAGTAATGAATAAGGACGTCTGTCTTTGTTTGACTTTGTCAGAACATCAAGCCTTTGAAAGTGATCCAGGGGTGTTAGGCGATTGATCGCGGCTGGACATTAGCAGGCCTTGGGAGGCAGCAGCCCCCCCCAAAGGGCATGAAGTATGGGTGATGAAGGACTCATCAGGGAAACTGCAGGATTAACCAAACTAACCTACAGACAGAAATATGGTCCAGTTCTGCCTCCTCAAGCAGTATTGACTACATATGACACAAGTTCAGATGAGACTTTTTCAGACACTCCTGATTGGTGACGGCACAGGTACATTAACAGACTAAAGAGTGCGTCACTTCATTAAGACTCCAATCACCATCCACACAGTTCTGTAGTCTGTATAAACGAACAAACTAACGAGACCGTCAGAAGACAACAACACCCCAGTGCGAATCAGAGCCCTCTAAACGGCACTGACTCAGAGCTGAGAGAAGCCGGGCCATCCGGACAGGGACAGTGAGCTGCATTTTAGCCATTTTAGTCTGGAGAGGGATGTCAGGCCTCTCGAGTTGCATCCTTCATATAGCAACAGAACGGGACTGCTCATTTAGCGCTGCGTTTATCTCAGAGAGGTGTGTTTGTGACCATGTGTGGCGCAGGTTGAGTTGTCAGACGGTGACCCCCAGATCACGGGCAGCTGCTGCACTGAAGGCCTGTTCCTGCCTATAGGGCCGTATTACACACAAGTGCTGTTTGTTGAGAGTGTGTGCTTGTGTGTTGCACCAGCCTGATTATGTTTGACCACTCTATCCCCCTAAAGGGAAATGCAGCCTGTTTCTGGGTCCCAAGACGCAGGCAGTTAGAATGTTATACCACTGTTAGTGATTACTGCAAGATAATGCATTGTAAAATGAAATGTGTACTCTAAGGTGTCTTGGAAATGTTTTAATCTGTGGAACAATATTACAAAGAAGAACAACTCTGTACTCTGTTTGACGAATAGCAAAGTCAAACTCTATTCTATTCTATTCTACTCTAAACAGTGGAATTCCACTTTCTCACTGTTGCATACCCCACACGAGAGAGAGAGAGAGAGCACCCCGACATCTTCAGACTTTTCAGTTCTGCTCTGATCTTCCTGTTTGTTTTCCTCTCTGTTTACTGGTACTTGGGGTGTGAAAAGTCCTTTCTCATTTCTGTTGTCATCTTTTCACATCTCATATATACATGCTCATGACATTCGCAAATGTGCCTGCGCCCTTATTTCATAACCCGGAAAAGCCTAAGAAAGTATTTGGTGTATTTGGGTTGTTTTGAAGTTTCCACTCACTTGGTTTATGGAGTACATTCTGATCTCCATTTACTGTTGTAAATCATGTTCTGTATAGAGAAAAACAGCCTGGACACTGGAAATGTGTCCAGGCTGTTTTTCTCTCCTTCATTCACATCCATCCATCCATCCATCTATCCATCTATCCATCTATCCATCTATATACACACACACTTAAACAACTCCAAGTCAAAAACACTTCTGTGAAACCAACCTGTTCAGTTAGGAAGCAGCACTGATTGTGAATCATTTTATCTGCTGTTGTGTAAATGGAACAGACAACAGGTGGAAATGAGAGGTAATTAGCAAGACTTTCCCTATAAAGGAAGTGGTTTTGCAGGTGGTGACCACAGACCTTTTCTCTGTTTTCATCCTTTCTGGCTGATGTTTTGGTCACTTTTGCATTTTGTCAGTTCTCTCACTATAGAGGTAGCATGAGGGGGTGTCTACAACCCACAGAAGTTGCTCAGGTAGTGCAGCTCATCCAGGATGGAAAATCAATGCGAGCTGTGGCAAGAAGGTTTGCTGTGTCTGTCTACAAAGTGTCCAGAGCATTGAGCAGATACCAGGAGACAGTACACCAGGAGACATGGAAGGGGTGTAGGAGGGCAACAACCCAGCAGCAGGACCGCTATCTCCTCCTTTGTGCAAGGAGGAACAGGAGGAGCAGTGCCAGAGCCCTGCAAAATGACCTCCAGCAGGCCACTAATATCCATGTTTCTGCTCAAACTGTCAGAAACAGACTCCATGAGGGTGGTATGAGGGCCCGACATCCACAAGTGGGGCTTGGGCTTACAGCCCAACACCGTGCAGGGCGAATGGCATTTGCCAGAGAACACCAAGATTGGCAGATTCGCCATTGGCGCTCTATGCACTTCACAGATGAGAGCAGGTTCACACTGAGCACATGTGACAGACGTGACAGAGTCTGGAGACGCCGTGGAGAATGACGTTCTGCTGCCTGTAACATCCTCCTGGGTTCCTTCTGATGCATGACAATGCCAGGCCTCATGTGGCTGAAGTGTGTCAGCAGTTCCTGCATGATAAAGGCATTGGTGCTATGGACTGTGCTGTCTGTTCCCCAGACCTGAATCCAAACGAGCACATCTGGGACATCATGTCTCATTCCATCCACCAACGACACGTTACGCCACAGACTGTCCAGGAGTTGATTGATGCTTTAATCCAGGTTTGGGAGGAGATTCCTCAGGAGAACATCCGCCGCCTCATCAGGAGCATGCCCAGGCATTATAGGGAGGTCATACAGGCACGTGGAGGCCACACACACTACTGAGCCTCATTTTAACTTGTCTTGAGGATTTTCCACTGAAGTTGGATCAGCCTGTCATTTGATATTCCACTTTGATTTTGAGTATGATTCCAAATCCAGACCTCCATGGGATAATAATTTTGATTTACATTGATCATGTTTTGTTATTTTGTTCTCAACACATTCCAATATGTAATAAATAAAGATTTTCAACTGGAATATTTTATTCATTGAGATCTAGGATGTGTTATTTTAGTGTTCCCTTTATTTTTATTAGATATATATACATATACACATACTGTCATACATGCACACACCACGTAATGATTTTGATTGGATATATTTAACAAATCGGATATATTCAGGAAAAGCAGGAATATTTTTCCAAACACTTTTGTTAGATGTAGTAAATGTTTTGGTCAATTAAGTAAATGTATTGCTCTTTTTTTTTCATTTCTTGCACCACTCCTCAAACTATTGCACATGCACCAGATAGGAAACTCAAATTCATATAACATGATTATCACCAACATGAAATCACCAGTCAGTTGAAATATTTTTTAGCATTACAGTTATTAGCCTTATTTTGTAGTTCTTATTTTGTAGGTGTCGTCCTTTACCATTCTAGATATGACATCTTGTACTTTTAAAATGCTGTTTATATGCTTCTGCATTTTCTAGTTCCCAGCATACTGTAGCATCAGACTTGTTTAAGCAAGCGTGGCTTAGTCTGTCCAGCTGTGTGGAAGGACGTCTGTCTGTGTCTGTCACATGGTGTACTGTGTTGCATGCTAAATGGGTTTGTGATATCCTGGATGTACTGTGAGCCGTGTGTTGCAGTTTCACACGATCTTCTCACATGAATGCCATGCATGAAATGGCTTCTTGGCATCTGCGGACGCTACTTTTCTTTCTTGTATAATAATGGTGTGCGTTAGCACAGATGAGCTATAAAACATGGCAGCCACCACACAGCATTACCATGTGCTGCGGACATGCTAACCGCAATAACTTGGTGTAAATTCTGCTGCCCAACAAAGACATAAAATTCAGCTGTGTCCTCCGACCCAATCGGAGACGTGAGTCTGGTGGACGTTTTTGCGCATTATGCTTATTCAAAGTTGGCTAAAGGGTGTTTCTAATTAGCCCTGAATGTCCGCTGCAGTGTTCACAGGCTGATTTCCAAAATAACAACTATAAATGCAAACTAGGGGGTTACTATTTTTTCATTTGGTGTTTCTCACAGATGAAGTGGAGTTATTCATAGTAAACACTGAGTATTACATCCTTATCTTAATGTGTCTTTTGCATACCAAATTCAAATGAGTTCAGAGAAATATAAAAAATCAGATACATTTGAAACTAATATGCAATAAACTATTGAGCTTATGAAAGGTCCACTAGCACTTCTTTTGTTGAACTGGCTGTGTACACATTAAACTTCAAATAGCTTAGGATCAAAGTTCACACTGTCATCTTTAATTTGAAAGCCTTCTTCCCCATATCAGTACAACTTCAAAATTACAGGACAGCAGGACATCAACAGAGCAGTCCTGTAAAGCGCCGAGGGCTTGTTTTGGCTTCTCACCCTCTGCCTTTGTAGCTTATTACAATCTACAAAGGCTTCCGCTTGGCTTGCTGCTGTAGAGCACTCGTTGCTTCTGTCTTGCTTGGTCCTTGTGGTAGATCTGCTCTTGCGGGGATCTTCTTCCGAGCTGTTGTTCTCACTGCATCCTCTCCTCTGCGCGACAGCATGAATCGGTCGTTGGACTAATGACAGGGATCCATGGGCGGGTTGCCGCGGCGTGTCTTCCCGGGTCTTAAATCACGGTGATGGCCTTTCCAGTGCTGAATCCCCACCCCAGACGCCACCGCTTTATTCCAGCACACATGCTGGTTTTTCTTTTATAGCCACATGTGTGGATTCAACAGACCCCCTACCCCCAAAAGGCCACAAGACATTTTGTCCGAGAAACAATCTGGCTGTATCATGAGTCCTTCTGGTGGGATGTATGTTCATTTGTTCGTCTTAGCTCGGAGGCCATGTCTGACGAGGGCTCATTTGAATTCCCAGACTCTCTCTGAAGGCTTTGGGCCCAGTGCCAGGCTGATGGGCTGGTAACAGAAAGCCAGCTCAGCACTCGCGTGATTGGCCAGACCCAGGCCAGCTTACACCGACAAATCCAGCTCTCACTTCTTTCAGAAGCAATTTGTTGACCATTTTGGTATCTATGGGGAAAAAAAGTGTTTTAGCTTAGCACATGATGTTAACAGTGAGCAGAGAGATCAACACTGAGGGAGTGTACAGACGTTCCAGAGATTTGTCGTCAAGGAAGACGATCCTGTACAATAGTAGAAAGGAATTTACAACATTTTATATATATATTTATATTTTTGAAAATATTTTTGAACTTTTTGATTCACAGAAAGAATGTGTTGATCGGTAAGCACTTAAACGACACTGTGCCATGATGTTTGTATTAGCTGACTGCTTTTGGTGTTCACTCTCATTTATTTATGTAAAGCACTTCAGTAGGTTGATAACTTGGATGCTGGTTTTGGGACCTCTGCTTTTGGCGGTCATGGTTGATCAAGAAACTGATCTAAAATAGATGTTAATGCTTATTGCCTGGTAAAAAATGACTTCAGTGAAAAAGAATGTGTGAAGAGAGAGATGGAGAGAGGGAGTGAGAGGGAGAGAGGGAAAGGGCGGGGCTATTTTAAGACTGTGGGCAGATTGTTCCACTTAAACTTGGCCCTCATTACATGTTCCTCCTGGTTACAGTGGGTGTTATGTCATGATTGTACTTGGATCTCTCAATATGAAAGACGCAGAACAGGATCTTTAGTTGCGTATTCTGATTCCTTTTTCCGGGTCTGCGGGAGGGCGAGAGGGAGAGAAAGAGGGAGGCATTTAGTTTTCACTCTGCAGGGCCTCTCTTTCCTGTTTTTCTCCTCAAGAGACCCTTCTCTCTCCTCTCACTACTGTGCAGGACTGGCTATTCTTAGTCTGAGGTTCTACCCCCCCCAGCCTGACCATTCCGTAAGGCTCTGTCAAAGTTCACCTCAGTAAACTTGGACATAGACCTCGGCTTCCCAGCATAATCAGTGTTCCCACATTGCTATTCTGATGCACTAATAGACTTTGTTTTTCTTTGTTTCATGATTTCTAACAGTTCCTCTGGATTACTTCAACAATGTTAATGATCATTGCCTTGTAAAAAAACAATTTGCATATGCTGATATTAGTGTTTTATAATTGAAAAGCTAAACAGAAAATGAAATGTAAACAACCTTTGCTGAACTCTTCATCCTCATTAGTGTCATTTGGATTGACGTTGCACACGTACCATTCATAGAAAATTCTTGTGAAATGCCTTTTGCCATTCCAGTAACTCCAGTAACAGTAACTCCCGGTGCATACAGCTCCTATTGCTAAAAATGTATTCATCTTGATAGACTCAGCTAGTCTTCATAGGACGTCCTGTGGATTGTGTATCGGAGGTCTCCATGGTCTGCTCAGAGATTGTCCACTGCATTCCTCTGCCCAGCTGCTGAGCTGCACTAAACAGAACCAGCTGTTTGTCTTCACTTCCATGTGCGTAGACGATGCCTCGCTGGTGTATGACGTGCGTGTCCCGCTCTTAGGCTACAGTCAGGGGCTCCTCGTGTGAATTGCTGATGGAGGATATGTTTGCTCAGTCACGTGAGACATCGTAGAGCTGGAGGACTCCGTGTGACTCCGTGTGACATTCACTTCGTTTGTCAACTTGCCCTCCTGACCACTTACGAGAAGCCTCAGATCAGTTCGCTCATTTTCCAATTTTTTTTTTTTTTTTTTTTTTTTTGCAGTGCTGTATGGACAGCTCGTCTTTACAGTCGGTGTTCGTCAGCGGCTGGGGGTAATAGCATCAGTGTGATGTCAGAGCGTAACTGGAAGTGGCCTTACAGAGGATACTGTCACACAGGCATGATCTAATCTTGTCTCACTGCCCGACAGCATGTCTGCCTTCTGTATATAACAGGTGGTAAGCAATACAGCAACACAAAGTGCAGATGCACATGTATGCAAAACAGTTGATCCTTTTAAGAGCAGGTTAGATTATATACTACATACTAGCAGCTTGTCTTGCTAATTAATTCTAATCTAATTATATGGAATGAATGTCTATAAAAGACAATTTCACTGTTCAAATTGTACAGTGCAGTCAATAAACTCTATATCTAAACTGATTTTGTATTTTTTTCTATGATTTACTTAAAATAATTTGCCCCAACAGTTGTCTTCCCAGTGGGAGTTTGAAAAGACCACGCTGTAGCCGGTTTGTTATAAACAGTAACTCTCTTGTGCCTGACGGCCGTGTGCAATTGGGCGGAATTCCTCAGGAGCCGCCCCAGCTCTGCCTATTGGCTGGTAATGTGAACCACATGCGCCGTGTTGCGTGAGGTGGGCGGGCTTTCACAGGCTGAGGCCTAGCCACAGCTGCCAGCCCTACTTCAGGCATGCCATGTAATTCCAAAGTACCACAGGCCTACCAGCATTTACCCAGTGTCCTTTTGTCATTCTAATGTTGGTTTCTCCTGCCATTGTGTGCTGTGCATTTATAGCCAGAGTGCATCGTCAGATAAATTAGTCTTAGTCGGTCCTATTGCGCAGTGCTTTGCTGCTGGAGTCTGTGGAATTTGAAATTTAACTCGCATAAGTTTGTTGATGTACTTGTTTAAAAAGAAATACAAAGACTAAAGTAAATTGTAATCTCGGATGCAGTTAACATTATACAATCTGACGCCATCATTGCCCTTTCAGTAGTCCGTGAAGACGAGCGTTGAAGGCATGCGACATCTCGTAGCATCCTAAGTGCTTTGTGTTCCCACTATCACAAAGCCTTGTTATGAGGAGCCTGATAATCGAAATGATTTTCTGGCCTGAGTCGTCATGGAGACCTGCATTCATCAGAAATCAATAATGCTTTACCTGGAAGGAGAGCCATTTGTGTATTGAACTGCCAGCCATTCCAAACATGCACGTCCTCTGAGAGGTCTGCTAGTTAATTTGAGTGCTGGCATGAAGGGGGAGGGAGAGGTTGGAAGGCTAAACAGATGTCCCTGACCCAAACGGACCTGCATTATTTATGGGAGTGGCACACATTCACATGTCCTGTAAAGCATTGCTGATTTTGATGAAATGGACCGTCGTGATACAAACATTCTGAAATGCACATCATGGCAGAAAATGTTATTGCAGACCCTGTAAAATCTTGAACCCCAAACATACATGACTTGATATTAATGCAGCAAGGTTTAAGTTTTGCGGTTGTAAAAAAAAGATCCCCTGTGGTAACACTGCTAAAGGAACACCTCTAAAGGAACACCTCTAAAGGAACACCTCTAAAGGAACACTGCTAAAGGAACACCTCTAAAGGAACACCTCTAAAGGAACACTGCTAAAGGAACACTGCTAAAGGAACACCTCTAAAGGAACACCGCTAAAGGAACACCTCTAAAGGAACACCTCTAAAGGAACACCTCTAAAGGAACACCTCTAAAGGAACACCGCTAAAGGAACACCGCTAAAGGAACACCTCTAAAAGAACACCGCTAAAGGAACACCGCTAAAGGAACACCGCTAAAGGAACACCTCTAAAAGAACACCTCTAAAGGAACGTGACATTTTTCTGGCAGAGGCGGGAGCCAGTGGCAAACAGCCTGACACCCAATGAGCTAGGGCTGCTCTGGGCTGGGAATGCCATAGGAGAGACGGCACAAGTGAGATTAACCCCCGGATCCTCTGGCCCCAGCACTCAGAATAGAAAAGCCTTGCTGATTGGTGGAGGTTTATGACCTCCACCACACTGCAAGACTTATAAATGACCTGGAAGCAGTCTGTCATGTGGCATGCCAAAGCTATTTATGAAAATACAAACTCATAAGTCATAAATAAGTTTTTTTTAGTACAGTATCGAGAATATTGGACATCTCTGCCAGCATTTCACAGAGGTAATAAAGATGCTCTTTTTCCATTTGCTGCTTTGTAAATGTTGCTTTTCTTTGCCTTCCTTTTGTTTCAGATGGACCTTAAACTACTTGTCATTTCAGCGTTGTTAGGAGTTGTATGCTACAGCAGTGCCCAGCCAGGTAACATGACTCCAATTTCACTTTCTGCTTCCACAGGGAATGTTACTCAGGTTGTACTGCTGCTGCTTCTGTCTAATCCTGTTCATTTTAGTCGTTTAAAACGGTCATTTGGAAACCCTCTGCGAGAGCCTCTTTCAGGGCGATGTCCTCTTGTTATTATCCAGACGTAATAATTCCACCTATGCTCAACTGTAGCACTATACATAATGGAAAACATGGCAGAGACCATATCTGGCTCCAATTACTGATGACCACAGAGTTTCGGAGGCAGCGATTGGGGCGGGAGGGAGCGCCAGTGCTCGCTGACGCCGTCATGCTCGTTCATCTTTAGCTGCTCCCTCCTGACGGGCGTTTCTCAAACCCGTCCCTCTTGCTTTTGGTTTCCACAGAGGGGAACGGATGCATCAAGGCTAACGCGGAGTCGTGCGGCGACTGCATCCAGGCCGGCGCCAAGTGCGGCTGGTGCACGGATTCGGTGAGCGGTGCTCGCACACGTGGCCTTCTCTGGGGGTTTGGTTTCTGTTTGGTTTGTTTTCTCGGCTGCTCGTAAAACAGACCCAGGGACACTGTGATTGAGGCCTGATAACACAGCAGTTTGGCTACTTAAGTCATTTGTGATGTTTGGAGTTTCACCACTTCACTTTCCTGTTTTGTGTGGGATTGAGACAGGACTCACAAAGCCTCAGTTGAGCAGTGGACACATTTACTGCTTACTGAATCCAGTCAAAGTGTCTTTGGTTTATGAGAGTCATAATCAATACCATAAACTCATAAATCAGTCAGCATTAAAATTAGACAAGCAGTCGATAGCAGTGGATGAGGCGCATGGTTATTTGAGCCCTTCTTGGAAATCTGGTGGATTGCTCTCTGTATATCACTTCACACTTTAGAGCATATTTTAGTCACTCCACACTGGATCCCAGACCACGCTGATGTACAAGCATTAGTCACTCCACACTGGATCCCAGACCACGCTGATGTACATGCATTAGTCAATCCACACTGGATCCCAGACCACGCTGATGTACATGCATTAGTCATTCCACACTGGATCCCTCACCATGCTGATGTACACCATACACTCTTCTCTGGCTCCTCCACGCAGGAATTCCTGAAACAGGGCGAGCCCACGTCGGCCCGCTGCGACGAGCTGGACTCCCTGAAGAAGAGAGGGTGTCTGGCCGCCAAGATCGAGAACCCTCGAGGGAGCCAGAGGATCCTCCGGAACAAACCCGTCACCAACCGCAAGAAAGGGGGCGAGAAGCTGAAGCCCGAGGACATCACCCAGATCCAGCCGCAGAAGCTCGCCCTGAGTCTCCGCTCTGGTACAGCCACGCCGGCGGCTGCTGGAGCAGTACAGACACTGCATGTGTACTTAGTGACTGACATTGTGTTTTCCCTCCTGTAGGGGAACCCCAGACGATACATCTGAAGTTCAAAAGGGCAGAGGACTATCCTATAGACCTGTATTATCTCATGGACCTGTCCTACTCCATGAAGGATGACCTGGAGAACGTCAAAAATCTCGGCACCAGCCTGATGCTGGAGATGTCCAAGATCACGTCTGACTTTCGTATTGGTGGGCTTTGATTTTAGTTCTGATGTTTTTTCATCCTAAGAGTGTGTTTTCTAGTCAGCTTGATGCAGGGACAAACAGTGGGATTATCTTATTAATCAATTTCATTGACAACTACGATAGTAAAAGGAAAACATTTAACACGCTGTTTAAAATACCTCTAAAGAAATCATGAACATGTTCTGGTCTCTAATGGCACACTGTAAAAATAAAAGGCAAAGTAAGATGTTTTGGAAATAATAATATTTTTATCCCACATATGTGCATATCAAGGGGTTTAACCTCTAAAGGACCCTTTGCTTCTGTCTGTTAGGTTTCGGCTCATTCGTGGAGAAGACGGTGATGCCGTATATCAGCACCACGCCTGCGAAGCTGCTAAACCCCTGCACAGGGGACCAGAACTGCACCAGCCCGTTCAGCTACAAGAACGTGTTGAAGCTCACCAGCAACGGGAAGCAGTTCAACACTCTGGTGGGCCAGCAGCAAATCTCTGGCAACCTGGACTCCCCAGAGGGAGGCTTCGACGCCATCATGCAGGTGGCCGTCTGTGGGGTGAGTGAGAAGACCTTAAGAATGAGGAACGGGAGATCTATTTTTTTTCATTTATTACCTGGAGGTATTGTTAAATGAGTACATTTGCTGAATGAATAAGCAAATATGTTATTATTCGATATTTAAAAAAAATGTGGCAGAGGGAGGTAAAGATAGGGAGTCGTGTTTACTTTGTTTGTAAGAACGTATTGAACAAAGCGGTTCAAAGCGGTTCAAAGCGGTTGTGTTGCTGTGCTGTTTGGCTGGGCGTCCTTCTCACCTCCTTCTACTCCACCCTTCACAGGAGCATATTGGCTGGAGAAACGTCACCCGTTTGCTGGTGTTTTCCACCGACGCTGGTTTCCACTTTGCTGGAGATGGAAAACTAGGTGGAATTGTGCTTCCCAACGATGGCAAATGCCACCTGGAGAACAACATGTACACTATGAGTCACCATTATGTGCGTACTGTGTGGACGCCACTGCCCCAGTGGTGTGAGCCTCCGGTGTTGTGGAAAACGTTTGCATGCGTATAGATATTCAGTTGATTGCTTATTCATTTAATGATGTCTTTGACAGGACTACCCATCCATAGCCCATCTGGTGCAAAAACTGAGCGACAACAACATCCAAACCATCTTTGCCGTCACGGAGGAGTTTCAGCCTGTTTATAAAGTACGCTGCCACCTACTGTGCTGAGATCAGGCTGCTCACGTACACGTGCGCTTGTTTGTGTTTCTACTTGTTCTGGGCTTAAACCTTGTTTTGATGTTGATGTTTATGGAGTTTTCTTTTTCTCCGGATTATAATCGTTCCCACCATTTGGTTGCCAGAAGCCTTTGAAGTCTCTTAAAAATATGCTATTGGCCCATAGCCTATTTGTCTTTCTTCTTTAACCTAAAGATAAGACCAGCCTTGCTGCCTTCTGAGCTTCCCTTATCTCGGTGTTGAAACTGAATAAATCTGATAATAACCAGCGTTATATTCGAGGCTCGTGGAGTCCTCCCTACAGTGTTTCATCTCTCTTTGAATTTGAAAAGCCATAATGCTAAAAATAGCTTTGAGCTCCAGACTTAACTTTCACCACACTCCAAAATCACCATTTAGCATTCCTGGCTAAAGCGTATATAGATCTGTTATAAAACAAACTCCCTTTTAGACTGTTCTAGACTTCATTTTTTTATATTTGTCTCCATTCCATGGCTTACTCCCAAACATTTTTGTGTGTTTTTTTCCAATCTTCCACAGGAACTGAAAAACCTCATTCCAAAATCCGCAGTGGGAACTCTGTCAGCAAACTCCAGTAATGTGATCAACCTTATTATTGACGCCTACAATGTGAGTATATCGGCTGCGTTTAAGTTCTCTACTCAAGCATACGTATTTCAAAACACCTTCTCTCTTCCTTTCGTCCTTCTACACGGAGGTCCCAGCCTGCCTAAACATGGGCTGCTCAGTGGAAAAATCTTTGGTCCTGTCAGTCTGCTTCTGTGGCCATTCGGTTTCATGTATCTAAGGTTATTTGCTCGCTAGCAGCTAGCGTGGTCAATCATAAGTAACTGCCCAGTCGCTGTTGTACAGATGTCCCGTCCCCATGCTGGGGAGCTGCTCAGGGGAGCTGGCTACATTCTCAGGAGGGAAAAAAATAGAAATTTTGGTTGCTTTATAGCAAAGAAATGACAAGTATGTTCTCTTCACCAATCCTGCAAAGCTCATGTTTCTGTCGTTGTTGCTGCTCATGCCAACCACCCCCCTTAAATTATGACGCAGTGACAGATCTTGGTATAAACGTCTGTCCCTCTCTGCTTCAGTCTTTGTCCTCTGAGGTGATTTTGGAGAACAGTAAGTTGCCTGAAGGAGTGACCATCACGTACCAATCCCGCTGCAAAAATGGCGTGGTCAGTACCGGAGAGGACGGACGGAAATGCTCCAACATCTCCATTGGAGATGAGGTGAGAATCTGGCGAGTGTAAAGGCTTATGTGCATACCAGGCTGCATGTGCCAGGAGCTTTATTGTTATTGTTTATAGTGTGTTGGGAGTCCATGTTGATCTTTTGTATAAAAATGTTATGTTACAAAGCCATTATTAACAAGTGAGCTTGGAACCTGAAATGCTAAGTTATGTAATTTTAATAGGAACTGCGCCCATCTTTGTGATCCCAGGTCTCCTTCAGCATAAACATCACTGCTCAGGGCTGCCCCAAACATAGCAAGTTAGAGACCATAAAGATCAGACCCCTGGGCTTTACTGAGGAGGTGGAGATCAGACTCAGCTTTATCTGTGACTGTGAGTGCCAGAAGGATGGCATTGTGAGCAAGGACCTCTGTCACTACGGCAACGGCACCTTCGAGTGTGGCGCCTGCAGGTAGTCTCCAGCCCGCCGGTCCTGCCCCGCTTCTGCCCCACTTCTGCCCCACATCACCCCGCTTCTGCCCCGCTTCTGCCCCGCTTCTGCCCTGCTTCAGCACATCTAACATGGAGTGTGGCCGTGGCGTGTCGTGCTCCTGAGTAAAGGTCCCACCCCCCCCAGGTGCAACAAGGGCCGAATCGGCCGAGACTGCGAGTGCCGGCGGGACGAGGTGTCCAGCGAGGACCTGGACCGCAACTGCCGCAAGGACAACGGCACGGACCTGTGCAGCAACAACGGGGAGTGTGTGTGCGGGAAGTGCGAGTGTAAGAAGAGGGACAACCCTGAGGAGTACTACAGCGGCAAGTACTGCGAGTGTGACAACTTCAACTGCGACCGCTCCAACAACAAGCTGTGTGGAGGTACGCCTGCTCTGGAACCTGCATGGTGTCGCACTGGCGTACAGTTAAAGAGGACACTTATGGAGCCCTATTCCCACTACGGTTGTTAATCCTCCCTCCCTCTCTCTCTCTCTCTCTCTCTCGCTCGACAGGCCATGGACGCTGTGAATGCAGAGTGTGCGTCTGTGACGTTAACTACACCGGGAGTGCGTGCGACTGCTCTCTGGACACCTCCACCTGTCTGGCCTCCAACAACCAGATCTGCAACGGCAGAGGCATCTGCGAGTGTGGTGCCTGCAGGTGTACTGACCCCAAGTTCCAGGGCCCCACCTGTGAGCTCTGCCCCACCTGCCCTGGGGTCTGCGCCGAACACAAGTAAGCACCTTGCGCCTCCGCTACTGGCCCCTAAGGCCGTGTCCTGTCAGCCCAGATTAAAAAGGCTTTTGGACGTGGCATTTTGAAAGACATTTGGGTACGATCCCGTATTTTTACTTCACGCCAGTTAATTACAGCCCCTTGGGTGACACGCGCTTTGTCTCTTCACAGGGCATGTGTGCAGTGCCGGGCCTTTGGCACCGGGGAGAAGAAGGAGACGTGTGAACGAGACTGTAACTACTTCACCCTCATCAAGGTGAAGGACCGGGAGAAGCTGCCCCAGCCCGTGCAGGTCTTCCCCCTCATGCACTGCAAGGAGAGGGATGCCAACGACTGCTGGTTCTACTACACGTACGCCGTCAATAACCAAACTGAGGTCCACGTCGTGGAGACCTTAGGTAAGTCTGGAAAGGTCACGGAGTTGAGACAGGGAGCGGAGGCTCAGTTCAGTTTTTGTTTCATTCATACCTTTTACGGCAAGTAGCGTCTGAACGGCGAATCTTAGATGAATCGTCTGTGTGTAAATAACATGGCACAAATGTGTACAAAAATTAGAAAACACTTTCTGTCGGAGTCAGTGATGCCTGTGTCCACCTAACTGTGTTCATCAGAGTGCCCGGCGGGTCCAGATATCATCCCCATTGTTGCGGGAGTGGTGGCAGGCATCGTGCTGATTGGTCTAGCCCTTCTGCTCATCTGGAAACTGCTGATGATCATCCATGACCGCCGGGAGTTCGCGAAGTTTGAGAAAGAGAAAATGAATGCCAAATGGGACACGGTGAGGAAACGCCTGTACTGTCAGGTTTCGCCCGAGCTTTACAAGACATGGAGTCTTTACTGGGATGAATAGCCCCTACTCTAAACAGGCTTGATGTTTAGTCTGAGGGGTTTATTGAAGTATAGAGTTGCAACCATTGTTAAGAGGGAAAATAAGAACACCCATGTCTGTCTTGATGTCTAGAAGTTTTTAAGCTGAGGCTTCTAACAGCTGTGGAGCAAGAGAGAGACATTTTGGATTGTGAGGTTTTGTTTCTAGGTGTGGTTGTTTAGATTGGTCTGGTCAGGCTGGATGGCTCAGTGCTGCCCTCTGCAGTTCAGAAAGAAAAGACTGCAGTGGGCCAGATCGGATTACAAATGTTTTGTGTTTAAATCATGCCAATCTAAACAGTTGAGAAATGTGAATAAAAAAATGTATTCAAAAAAGAAAAGAAAAAGAATCCAATCAACCAGAATTTTATGCCTGGATTATGCTCAACAAGTCCTTATACAACACCTTCACAAATCCGACGTTCTGGTTTTTAGCCTTAATCTTGAATTTAAGCAGCTCTTTTCAATCTCATGTGCGGTTCCCATGTATGTGACATGGGTAGAGCAGAAAACCTCGTAAATCCTTCACAGCAGCCCAAAGGCCCCGGTGTCCTATAGTTAATCCACTCTCTCTTAGCGACTGTGATTAAGAACATCTTGTAGCCTGTGATGAAGGATGGACCAATTACCTTAAGTGCTCTGAGCTCCATCACACATTAGGCCAGACGTAACCTCCTAATCAATACTGAACATTGCTTTAGCGCTGTATCTTAAGTATGCGGAAGGGGTGTAAACCCCAAGATTTGCACAGAGCGGTGTCCACCTATAGTACTCACACAATGAGCTCTTCCACACAGCACTCTGTTTCTGTGTAATCTTTTCTCTTCACCCTGCGTCACCATCACTGTTCTGCCTTTTGTTCTGTGTTTTTATGTCATCATCTCCTCTGTTTCATCTTCCTTTCACCTTCTGTGCCCTTTTTTTCCTCTTAGCAAGAGAATCCAATTTACAGGAGTCCTATTAACAATTTCCAGAATCCAAACTATGGACGTAAAACTGCAGTTCTTTAAGTGTGTATTCCTCTCCACCGCCCTCTGCATGTCCTCGTGCCCTGGGTGACACTCACTGTGTGATTCACTTTTCTGCTATGGCCATTTTTACCACCTTAAATTTATTTATTTCATTCATTTAATTATTTCTTTTATTTAACTAATATAAACTTTATCTCTAGTAGGTAAGTGTGTGGGATTCATTTTACATTTTTTGTCTTCATGATGTTTCAGGAAATGATGTTTAAAATTATTTGAACTAGTGTAATTTCTGTGTGCGCACGTATGAGCTATATTTCTTACCGCAGCATGAGCTAATGTGTGCTCTGGTTACCTGTTTTAACTCAAATTAATTTACAAATATTAGTAATTTTCTGTTTTCATGTGGTTATTTGGTCCTGTTTACAGGGGGAAAATCCGATCTACAAGAGTGCAGTTACAACTGTGGTCAATCCAAAGTATGAAGGGAAATAATGTCTGCGGCCGCCACTGTGTATTACGGTATTCCTCGTTTGACTTTTGAATATTTTCTCCCATTCATTTGTGTTTTCATTTTATTTTTTAGAAATGTGCATTTTTATATCATAGCACTGCATTAGGACACAACACATGTATGTGTATCTTCTTGTGTTTCATTGCAAAATGTGTACAGTTTGTAAAGACTTTTCATTTGCATCTGTTTTTCTTGTTCTAAATACCATTTATATCCCTTCTCTGTACACAAGACACACACACACATGCTTACAGTTTTCCCAATGCTTTGGAAGCATTTTCATTCAATGTTTTGATCCAGTGAAAATGTACCTTTTGAAAATAATCAAACAGTTACTAAGATAAATGGAATTATGCGATAACTGAAGTTTGGGCCAAGGCCATGAAATTCCTCCCCCTCCCTGTGACAAAGTAATTGCACCCCACCTCCTCAACCTCCTCACCCCACCTCCTCAAATGTGGAGGAGGACCTTTCGGGTAAAGCAGGAGTTGCCTTGAACTCGAGACTGTGTTGTCAGAATTTTTCTTTAGGTCCACATTCATTCCTCAGTCTGTAAGTGATTACTGGAGGGCATGGTCAGCACCCACTCAGCAGTAATAATCTGCTTTGGTTATTCACAACGTTTCCACAGGCAGCTCTGTAAATCCTGATGAACCATTATGCTGCATTGACAGTCACCATAAGAAAAGCGTTTCATCCCATTAATGGTCTGACATGCCTGACAATCAGGGTACCGATTCTTACTTTGATTATGATCTTAATATTATGCCAGTGAATCCATGGATACATGCTAACCATGTATCCGGCTATTTTGCAGGCTTCTTATCATGTTCTTTTATCAGACATTTGATATTTCTGAACATACAGTAATGTTCAACAGTCCTATTTGTAAATCCTTTAAGGTACTTTCATTTATAATGGCACATGTCCCATTTCTTTCCCTTTCTGTATGGTTTATGTTGAGCAGTTTGGTTGATGACTATCTAATTAATGAGGTAATACACTGCAGAATTTCTCCCTGTAAAAAGTCGTCTTTCATAAGGAAGTCAGTAGGGTGTCACTGATGCCTATATTTAAACCGATGCCTATTAATAAAATAATAAAGCCTAGAAAATTTCAGTAGATAAACTCGCAACTGGCTAATTCAGGTGAATATCTGCATGCTGTTTTTTCCCTCAATTTTATTTCTTCTTTTTGGTCTTCATTGAAACTGAAGTGTACTGAGTTACACATTCTCACATCTGAAGTTAAATTCAGACACCTAGGCATTAAAAAGTAGACTCTGCATTTACATAATTGGTTAGAAACCACTGGTACGAGTTTTGGGGAAAAATACTTAATTTGTGAAAAACAATGTCATGGTACTTGGTTGTGTGATTTTATTTTCCTGAGATGTTGTGGCACAGTCAGATTTGGCTAGAGACCTCGATGTACAGGTTTAGAATGTAAAATTCCCGCCATGACAAAATCTGACAAAATCCAGAGGAAGACATTTTGCTTTCTGAATGTGTCCACTTCTGTTGAAGGTATAATTCAATGTGTGTACGTTTAAATATTCTGCATTTGTTTTACTTAGTAGCAATTAGCAAGGTAAATATCTGATATTTGACAGACATCTTGAAAAGCAGTACCCCACTACCCAGGATGTGTCAAATGCTAGCTTGAGTCTTCGATTTTAAGTGCCTTTTCAACATGTTCACTTTTGCCATGCCGTTTTGAATTTATTTATTAAAATAAAACACAATGATTGAAATGCCTTGCTTTCTCTTCTCTTCAGTACTGGTTTGCAGTGTCCCTCTTAGCTGGTTTATTTTTGGGTATAGTGGTACAGAAAACGTTCTTTATTCTTCATAACACTAGTGTAAGTAGTGTTCCTCAGATCCTGCAGAGGGCAGCAAAGGCAGGAAAGAAGAGGTCGCCTGGGACTTTCCGTGGAGAAAAACGAGTCACGACAATGTGGGTTTCGATAACAATACATGCACAACCTTCTTTATTAGAAACACCTACCTTGTATCTGCACCCACTAGTCACTAATGAGTGAGTGCACATGTTCACCACCAGTCACATTCTGACCAACTGTTGGTTGGATGTTTGATTGTTTAATAATGGTTGTTTAATAAAGTAGTGAAAGTATGTACATTGTCCTTAGTTTTGTGTGTACAATAATGTATATGATTAGAGACAATGACAGAAAATATTTAATACTACCTACGGTGACCCCCAGGGGGTGCTGGTACATGACACATACACTCATTACTTCTAGGTTGGATCTGTCCAACACCCTAATGACTATAACAATTACAGTATGTCCACAATTGTGCTGTAAAGGCCTTAACAAAGACAGTAGTTTACCAACATCACCACTGTTCTAAGGATTCCAGAAAATTAATTTTAAATCATTGTATAAATGTCTCAACACTAATGTCAGTGTACTTACATCACCTTCTCGATCTAGTAACCCCAATCTGTGACAAAACTGGATGACTAGCTGTGGAATATGCAGCCCACGTCTTTGAGACATTGTGTGTATTTAAACATCTACTATGACAATTTGATTATTTGATGCTCACTTATTCTATACAATAAAAGTGTGTTTATAAAATAAATATAACAAACACTTCAGAACCTCCCCAGACTGATACAGGCCTCATCCCTTTTTATAGAACCTTTACTATTCCCCCTCAGATGAGACAAAAACATACAAGAAATGTTTGTCAAGTGAGAAATTCTCAATTGAAAAAGAACTGGTCCTGTAACTTGCAATTGCTCTACATGCAGTATATTTAAATGTATTACACCCACTAACCAGGCCCAAAGGACTGATTGTTATCTGCCACGTCCTCACATGCTTCGCTGCAGGACTTGTCCACTGCATCGCTTGCACGAAACCAAAAGGCAGCTTCTTGGTTGTTTCACCGAACGCCTTCAGATCACCGGATTTTAGACAAATACCGAACTTTGGAACCTCCCCGGAAATACAGTTTTGAGATTCTAATTTCACTTACTTTTTAACATGTATTTTCTAAACATATGTTTTGCTTTGGAAATTAATTCATATATAGAGTATCAGCTTTCTCTATATATACACATATACATAAATTCTTCATTTGTAGTGTGATCCAGTAGGCCGTCTACCACAGCATATATGGCATACCATATCTAGTAGCAGCATGCAAGATGCTGGCAGGGAGAGTATACAACCTAGTGACAGGAATCACATGCAGAAAAATATGCAAGGCACACCATAAAACACCAGGCTCTGATACTTCACTGGAAGGGCATGCACTCCACAACTTCTGAAGGATCCTGTAAAGGGAATCTAATTGTCATTGATCATTATGTTATTTTGGGGGTTCCCTAGAACACATTCTTTTTGTCATCATGGACGTTTCTTCTCCACCTCTGTCTGAAACACTCTATCACAGCTCCTTACGGTCTTTTAGCTCCTTCTCCTGACGAGCCTACTCTGTTCTGACTCATCAACCAGAGTGGTTGTCTGGCCCATGACTAGAACATGCAGCTATGTGTTAGGTCATCAGTGATGCGTTCTCCAATGTATGATTGAAGATAGTTTAGACTGAAGATTGGCAATCTTGCTCTATAGGCAAACTCCTGTTTCTTTTTATGCTGTTAATTTTCAAGCCATTCATGGTCCTGCGACAGCATATTGCAACTGAAACAAAGACTGACCCTCTTCCTGCCCTCCTGTAGATTTCACCTTGTAGCAAACAACAAAAATAAAATAAATATCTATAAAAGCCTTAAGAAAGCTGTATAAAAGCCTTGGGCACCCACATCAACCTCAAGAACTGACCTTTCACTTACTGCCCAATATATCCCACAACTGCAACAAGATAATGAATGAATGTTATTCACTTCACCGGTGATGTATATAGACTGTATTTATATAATAAAATGTATATATCATGTGTGTGTGTATATATATATATATATATATATATATATATGTGTGGCACGCATTCAAGATGGGAAAACCAAGATAAAACACGCACACACACTTTACACATCCTGTTCCTATATAGTGTTTCCTATATAGTAGTTTTTATCTGATATTATTTAGTTTCCCCTCCTCTTGAAGTGCTACTCCTTCCACAAAGAAATAAGTTTAGCGACCGGAAGCATAATCTGAGGAGCTGGAATATGACCCAGTGTGTTCCACATGCTCCTGGCAGCAGGTGATACCTTCCAGTCCCTCTCCAGCTTTGGGGCTTGGCTCAGAGTTGGAGCTCCAGCACTGTTAGTGAGCAGGACTGTGGCAGGGGCTCTGGGCCTGTACTGCTCCAGCAACAGCAGGGCTCAACCCTGAGCCTCAGGAGCAGTATGATGAAGCGGCTTAGACCGTCTTTACTGTGGTCCTCCCAGTGTCCCCTGGGAGCTGCAGCTGTCCTGATGTCTTGGGTTTATGCTCAGATTCACTGTTACAGTAACCTTTTCATACAGCAGTCCCAGCCATGGTTTACATATTTGGATTCTCCAGTCTGAGACATTCCCGTACTAGACTGTGTTTCTGCAGTGATACAAAACCCCTATAACTGAGCTCACCATTGTGATTTGAATGGGTTCCTTGTACTGGTCTGGTCGTGCCTGTGGAACAGAGGCCTTTGTCTCGTCACTGTCCAATGGGTGAAGTACAGCTCAGCACTTCTCCTACAGGAAACTGGGGTCTCAGCAAAGCCGGTTGTGATTTAGCCCACCTAATTAAGCTAATCTACACGCCCTGGCCAATCCTTCATGTAATTATTCAGTTAGGCCATCATATGACATCAGTGCAATGCATCAAAAAATACAGGTGAAGCACTTCAGTTAATGTTGACAAACCAACATTAGAAGGGGGAGCAGCATGATCAGAGTGGCTTTGTGATCTGGTTGTTGGGGACATGCAGATTGATTTTAGTGTTTCAGAAGCTACTAATTACCTGTTAATTTTACGCACATTAGTTAATTATGCATTGGAGAACTGTGTAGAATCCAGTGACTGTTCCACATCGCTAAAGAAGGCAGACAGAATGGGCCGAGAGGAACATAAGGCTACATTAACTCAATTGGGTTTTGTATGGGATATCTAGAGGAGTCAGAATTAGGCAAGAACAGCATAAATGCATTGAGCAATCTGCCTTGTAATCAGTGGATCAGGTTGGTAGGAGTGATGTAACAGCATCGGGACTGTTCGTGGGACACAGTGGACACCCTTATACCAGCTGAGCACTTATGGAACACCACAGCTTACCTGAGTATTGTTGGTGAATATGAACATCCAATCACAGCCACAGTTTGCCCGTCTTCCACCATCATCATGACAACACAAAGAGCATCTCAACCCTCATCTCAACTTCTCACCTGGTGCAGCACCTTTGCTATGTGGTAGAACAGGAGATCCTGAGAATGATCATGCAGCTGACAAATCTGCAGCTATTATGTAATACAGCCATGTGATTAGGAGACAAAATGTACATGCAATCCAACGTGTGCAATCAATGCTACAAAGAAAGGCGGGTCCAGCCCTGTATTAGCGGGGTGTTCTCAACAAGGTCACCACTGAGCATGGACATGTATTGCAAAATCAGCAAAGTAATTACAGAACACACATTTTTTACGTTAGTCTTAATGTTTAAAAGTCACAAATGAAACCTAAGATAAGCATCTTCCCAAAATAAAGGAAATCTAAAAAGACTATAAAAGTGAACATAGAGCAAGTTGTAATCAGGCTGCCCATGATTTCAAAGTAACATTTTTTTCAGTCATCCTGTTTTACTTCAGTTATTTTAAATTTAAGAAATTCTCAAGTTAAGAAATAATATTTGCCTACGAATAAATATTTATCCGCGGTCTTTCATTTCAGACAAATCTTAGTTTTTCTTGACACAAACATCAACACTTGTATACATGACATAGCTTGACAACTGGAACACAAGGTAAAGATCTTCAGGCCACTGAAAGTACTTACTTATTTACTGACTGCTAGGAACCGCAAAAGGAAAATACTAGAACCTTACCTGAGATACTGGAATACATCATGAGCTCAGAGAATCCCAGAAAGGAGACTGTACTTACACAGCAAGAGTTGTAGTTCAAGGAGCATCAGACCCTCACAGAGAAAGTGCCCTAGACTATGAGAAGTGTGTTGACACGTCAGCAGATTTTAACAGGAAGTTTCCATTGTATGGAGCCCTCATGACCCAGAAAAAAAAAAAAAAAAAAAACAGTTAAATGCGGAGTAGCTACACAGTGACGGATCAAGAGAGCAGCAGTGCTCCAAAGGAAAAGACTGATATTAGGATTAAAAACCATTAGTCAACAATGCTGACTGGGAAGATAAGGGGGAAAATCTTAAGAGAACCACCATAAAGATATCACACCCTCCCAAAATTCTCCTTTCCCCTCCTGCTCCTGCACATGGACCATATCAAAGGACTCTCTTCAGCTGGTCTCCCACCATGATGCTAGACAAGGAGTATCTCCCCAGCCTCCCAGTAAATGCAGGGGCCGTTATCCTTAACGAAGGCTCACTGCCAACATATCCCCATATGAGGAAGATAAGAGGTTCACCGTGAAGATATGATTGGAGATCACACAATTGATAGATTAGATTCAGTGCTTTTAAAGTGTGTTGTATAGAAGGCATATTGAAATGTGATTTGTAAGATCTGCTCATTTAAATGTACCTCATAAGAACTTGTTTATTACCTGCTCTTTTTGACAGAACTTCAGAACAATAATAATTAAAAAAAAAAAAAGACATGAACAATGTCTACCAGCATTGCTGGGTCATGGTTGCTTTTGTAATCAATGTGAATGAAGGGATTTCAAAGTCACTGTCACAATTGAATCTCCATTGATTTCAGTTCTAGTGCTGTCTTAATCTCTAACCGGAAAAGCATCTAAAAACAAAACGCTTTTTTTGGGCAGATCCCAAATTGTTGATGTCAGATAAAGTGAATTTGATTAAACAAGAGCTACTATATTGTGTTTCTGTAACGATCCATTTCCCAAGAATCTCACCATGACTCTTGAAATACGCCACAGCACAAGCCGGTGAGGCACCAGTTCTTGCCGGATGTCTTTCCATTCGTCAGTTTTCAGTTTAAATTCATTTCATTTTCAGATCAAAAACTGAAACTAAAAATGACTTAAACGTATCATATAATAAGATGGATATTTTAACGGCATTAAAGAAATAAGCAAAAAAAAAAAGAAATAAATAAAAATTACTAGACAAAACTAAAATAATATAAACGTGATTTTAAAATGCAATTCCTTCCTGCAAAACTAAAACTAAGCAGAATTTCACATGAAAATAACAGATTAAATAGAAATAAAACTACATTAAAAACAAGTTTTGGGGCTTGTAGATTCTTGCAGCTTTCATTCTGGGTTTAGTTTCGACATCCCGGAGCTACAGATACCTTCCAACACAAACGCTTTTGCTTGTGATTTGCCTTGCATGTTATTTCCAAACACACAGTTTACCATGCAGAACCCAATTTAGATCTGGTTGCCAGAGCTTTGACTTGGCCTGAAAAGGGTGAACCAGGTGCATTTGTGCAGGTCACAAATCTGCATTGCACAGGTGCTCAAAGACTGGAATGGAGAACCGGCAAGCAGACATGTCTGTGGTGCACGTGCACTGACCAGGTGAGCTCATTGGCTCTCTACTAGATCTAGGCCAGCGTTCCTGCCCCTGTGGTCCCCTGGTCCAGCAGCCCAGAATAAGCTCATGAAGGGCTGGATGGTAGGAACAGCAGTAGGATCAGGTTGGCAGAGCAGAGAAAACAGGAAGGAATACTACAGATTTGGCAACCCCAACCCAGCACCAACTGCTACGGGTGTAGCAAGGGCAGACTGAGTGAAGGCATTTTTGTATAAGCACTCCAGGCCAGCGGTGGGGTCAAGGTTCAGGGAGAGTAGTCCCTCATCACTTCTGATAGAAGAATGTCGCAACTACTGCCAATGCAGGTGTTTACACGTATAAGAAAATGGACACTAAAAGATATACATTGTTGGCTTTTCTTTAATAAACATTTGCCAAAAGAAAACAAAATCTAAAAAAAAAAAAAACCCCCCAAAACAAAACTTTGTAGCTCCTGTTTTTAGAAATTGGATTCAACTTTTTTTTAGTTTTAGTTTTACAATTTGGCTACAGACAAGGGCTGGTGGAATTGGTGAGCAGGATTTGTTCCATTCAGTTGTACAGTAGACACACCAATTTAAAGGAGCCTAATCACTCAAGTGCTGCCAACCTCTCTGGAGCCCTTCTGAACAAAAGCACTCCAGGAAATAACTGACTTACGCCCACTGTTTGGATGCTCACTTGTTTTGAAAAATGTATAGTAAATTGGAAAAAAGCTAAACTAAAAAAAAACAAAAATAATAAAAACAAAACACTACATTACTGGTCATTCCATCTTGTGCAGATACAGCACATCATTCATTTCATACCTTTTTTTTTTTTTGTTGTTGTTTCCGCCTACTTTACTCAGTAGTGCAAAACATTGTAATACTAGTATGTCCTTATGCAATTAAAGGAGACACTAAGGTACGGAGAATAAAAACATTTACCCTGACCGGTAAATGCACACTCAAAAAAGGTAAAATTTAATTTAAAAGACAGCAGTAGGATAGATTACCAAATTATAGAGAGGGGAAAGCAGTGAGAAGAGCCCCGTTTCCCTCATCTCTCATCCCGCCAGTTTGAACCCAAGCCACATTCTACCACTGGAGTGCCCCATGCACCCGTTAGAAGAATTATTACAAATGAAGGGTGCCTGTGTAAAACACTCACTGCTGGCTCGAGACACGGAAACTGCTTCTGTCTTTTAGAGTCTTCCTTTTCTGAGGCTTGAGTGTGTCCCCAAACGACCCCCTCTCGGGCCAGGGAGCCCGTCAGTAAGGGAGTCCCCTGCCTCTTAGTGCAGCAGTGTTTAAATGGGGGACATACCCAAGTGGTAGGGGCGGGGCCCCTGACCGGGAGGGGGAGCTCCAGGCTTGGCCCGGAGGGGGTGGGGGTATTGAAGGGGGCAGTGGTCCTCCATCCTTTTGGCCAATAGCAGGGTTGTAAAGATGTATGCTGGTGTGGTGGGAGGTGCTCTCCACAGGTATGGGGCTGTGATTGTACTCGAAGCGATGGTCCTTATCTCCGCTGAACACCATGGCTCCTCCTCCGGGAGGCCCCGCCCACACTCCCGGCAGCTCCTCCTCCTGCGTGGGCGAAAGGCTCCGGCGGGGCGGGGGCAGGCACGTTCACGCCGCCGCTAAAGGCTTCCCTCAGGGCGTGGGGGGGCATTCCACCCGCCATCATGTGGCTGAGGTAGCTGTCGCCATAGCCTGCAGGGGGAAAGGGCGGAGGGGGCGGCCGGCTGTAGTCCGCTCCATACCCAGGTCCCTCGGCGCCCCTCGGTGGGGGAGGATAATCAGGCTCAGGGGGCCGTGTCACCTCTCCTACCCCCACGGAGGAGGAGGCGAGACTCTGCTTCGGCTCAGGGGCCTGTCGGTAGTCCAGGTCTGCACAGGGCGGGGGCTCCGGAGGCTCTGGGGGTCTCTGGTCTGGTGGCAAGATGGAGAGTGGCTCCAAAGGTCTGGAGGAAGACCCACTCCCCTCGGTCACTGGAAGACAAAAGGCCGCGAGCTTTACAGATAAATGCTTCTGTGGACACAACTGGTTCATCAGCAAGGGAAAAACAGACACAGACAGCGCAGACAGAGCGTGCCGTGCGCTGAAGGTGCACCTGGCTTACCTGGTGAGACGGGGCTGGGCTCCGGTGGCGGTTTAATCTCCGCAGAGAGCGGGGGCGGGGCAGATCCACCCGCCGCAGCCGCCGAAGGCCCGTCCGGACCTTCCGCCCCGTGGGGCTCTGGACCAGCGCTCTGCTGGACCTTGAGGAGCTGAGCGAGCAGCATGGTGACGGCGGTCTGCGTGGCCGCAGCAGACACCTCCGTGTCCGGCTTGGCCTGCTGCTGCTGGGGTGTGGGGGGAGACGGAGGCTTGGGCAAGGGCGGGGTTCGTGGAGCACCGCCCGGCGGGGGAGCAGGGTGGGGCGGTTTGGGTTTCGGCTGCGAGGGTGGAGGGGCCGGAGGCTCTGGGGGCCTGTCGGGCTCGGCGGGACCAGCCAGAAGGGCCTTGGTGAGTTGCTGGAGAGTGTCGGAGTTCATTTTCAAACCCATGGCCTGGGAGAGCTGCGCTGAGCCCAGCGGTGCACTTTTAGACTGGAGCAGGTTGAGAAGCACAGCCAGCTGCTCCTGGGTCAGCTGAGAGTTTGGACCTTTGGTGTCTGGAGGAGACCAAGACAGCAGTAAGAAAATATTCCAAACTGCACAAATACACAACTAATTTAGATCTTCCCAAATAAGGTATTTTAGCTTTAACAGACCAAATTGGGCATTTCAATTTTTATTTCAGTCAAGAAATTTTACAATTCAATTCATGACCGGTTGTATGAATGTAGCCCACACATCAGCTGAAAACACACGACAACATGAAGGTCAAATCAAAGAAGCAACAATCCGGCTGCTACTTTAAGACTGACAGACATCCCGCAACATCTGCAACCTGAACACCACCACTAAAAATGTTGCACAAGACAAGGTCAACACTGCGTACAGATTGGCACAGCTTCATATGGGAATCAGTATGGAGATGGGAGACGAGGTCATTATTCTTCATCATTCTTTTGGGAATTAGACCATCCTTCCATACAGAGCAGGACTAGGCTAATTAAGGCCTGAGGCAGGTGTTGCTGGTGTGCGTGCTCTGCTGTGGAGAGATGCTTACTGTGCTTACCCAGCGTGGCGGCACCGGTGGCGGCCCCAGGACCCTTGTGCCCCCCCGAGGCAGCAGGGAAACCCTGAGGCGTGTTGCTGCGACTGTCGTCCAAGCCCAGCTCCTTCCTGGGAGCTTTAGGGGCGGCCAGCTCCTCTGGCATCTGCTTCTGCCTCCGACGCTTCTTACTCCACAGCTCATGGCAATCCTGCCACAGAGGCAGGCTGAGAGAGAGAGAGAGAGAGAGAGAGAGAGAGACATACATATGAGGGAGAGAGAGGGGGGGGGGGGCACAAGATACTGGACAACATTTGTTCTTTAGAGATGGTCAGTAATGAAGAGGCACTCGTACTCTGGTGGGGGCATCTTGGCAGGGTCCACGTCTCGGAGGAAGTCGCTGTTGAGAGCTTGTTCTGCTGTACAGCGCCTGCTGGGGTCCAGGGCCAGCATGTGGTCAAACAGGTCTAGAGCAGTTGGAGGAATACTAAAGAGAAAAGGGGCATACGATTAAAGAACAGTTCATTTGCCAGCGGATGGTGTGGCGCACACACACACACACACACACCACCATCGTGAGTTACACATTAAGTGCTCATGTAATGGTTCCATTTTCAATGTACAACTAACCACAGTTATAAACTGTGCTCCAAAGTTCTCACTTTACAGGACCAGAGTAATCCATACTCTAAACGCCATAACAGCACCATCTTTTGTACCCAGAAAATCAGTGAACTGGAATTATGATCTTACAGCTATGAAGTATTAAGTTCCATATAAGGTCAATCTTTTCCATGGCTTGGAATACTTGAATTTTCTTGGTTGTCAACATTTATAGTGAAGTGAATAATTGTGCATATTATTTTTTTATTAAAGCATTGCTATTTGGTGTATTAATATCCCATGAGCCATTGGGGGTTACTCACAAGGCAAACTCCTCACGTAGCCTGCGTCTGTACTGTTTCTTTGGTTTCATGGTGTTGAAGTATGGTAGCTTGATCACATCTGGCCACACAGCGGGACAGGGACTACCACAGATTCGGCTAAAGCGCAATGAGATCAGAAGAGATATCAGTTTACCACAGCACCTACACGACACAAAGCCACCTTAAAAGCCACCTTAAAAGCCACCTTAAAACAGAAGAGGAAGAGAGAAGGTAGGTGAGAAGGACCCAACTCACCTAATCAGCTCCAACTGTGCCAGCTCCTGGTTGGCCTGAAAAATGGGTTTCTTGGTGAAGAGCTCACCAAGAATGCACCTAATGTTGGGGAGGAGGAAGGTAAAAGGAAGAGGTGACTGACCCGAATTCAACTCTAGTAATTAAACAGGCCAGCAGGCCCTGTGCAGGTGTGTCTTACCCGCAGCTCCACACGTCTATAGCAGGGGTGTAGCGCTCCTCCCCGAGCAGGAGCTCCGGAGGCCGGTACCACAGGGTGATCACCTTATTGGTGTACGGCCGGCTGCAGGGCACAAGGGCGGCACATGTTGCCGTTACAGTGCAGGAGGAAATCAAACAACACGTGCTTCTGAGTGGTGGCGATTCACCCTCAATTTGTGGTCAGTGATGCATTACAGTACCCACCTTTCCTCAGAGTTATACAGTCTAGCCAAGCCGAAATCCGCCAGCTTTATCTGTCCCCTAAGGAAAAGAGAATATTACATTAAGATGCTCATTAATGTACTCTAAGGCAAAAATCACAAAACACCGTCTTCATCTCCAGCGCATACAGAAGTGCACTGTATTGTCCCTGTTGTTCTACTATTCATATTGGATAGCAAACTGACTTGTTATTGAGCAGGATGTTGGAGCACTTTATGTCTCTGTGCAGGAAGTTCTTCTTGTGACAGTAGTCCAGGCCTTCTAGCAACTGCCTCATGAAGGACTTAATGTGAGACTCATTGAAATGAACCAGACCAGACTCCAAAAGCCCCATCAGGTCATGGTCCATGTACTCAAACACCAAGTAAAATGCCCCTGCCAAAAGAGAGTCAGAGTCAATATGTGGACAGCATTAAAACTACACAGGACCAAAGCACACTGCAAACACGAGACTTCATTATTCAGGGATTTTTAAAGACGTCCATAGCGCTACACAGATCAATAACTTCCTCCATTCACAGGGTCTTTTCTAGTTGCTGTAAATTTAATGGCAGAGAACAGCTGAACACCTTTTAGCGAGAGTTCTTGCGTGTAGGTGGCGTCAGTACTAAGTGAATGGAGTTTTACCTATTCCTACCTCAACTGCCTCAATTTCTACCTCAAAGTTCCTCAACTGCGTGGCTGTTCGTATTCAAGCGTGTTACCTTTATCGTTCTTGAAGTCCAGCGCATCCTCCTTGTCCGTGACGATCTCCTTCATATTGATGATGCTCTTGTGGTTGAGCTGCCGGAGGATCTTGATCTCCCTGATGGCGGTGATGGGGAAGCCCTCTTTCTCGTTGTCCAATCGCACCTTCTTTAGGGCCACCATCTCAGCTGAACAAGACATACACAAGGGCCAAATCAACATCTATGCCACAGAATAGCAGGCGGCTCTTGTGGCTAGGTTAATGGAAAAACACTACCAGAAACAGAAACGAATACAAAGACTATGCAAATCACACTGTACAATTAACCAAACCAACATGTTAAGTCATTTCTTAGGATACTGCCTACAATCAGGTAGCAAGGTTGGTGATCAAGTAATGAGGAGTTGCTTTGGCGTCTTACCAGTATCCTTATCCTTGGCTTTATACACTTGTCCATAGGTACCTTCTCCAGTGATCCCAATGATTTCAAACTTATCAACGCATCGTTTCCCCCAATCTATTTCTGTCTCCTTAATCTCCCCAAACCGTGGGCCACATATTCTGCAAAGAGACACCACATATAAGTTACCATGTCTCTTCAGTGATGTCCTTATGGCCATATTCATAGTAGGTTACAGGCCTTGTCCACAGACACTACACACAAAACATTCACTGACCACAGAAATTCCTCTAGAACACATCTGCCAAAGCACATGACTCCAGCACTTAGTCCCAAAGCCAACAGAACAGCAAGTATGTGGGATGTGTCAGAGGGACCCCTGTGCTAGCATACTTAGGCCTTTTGCGCAAAGTAGATGTCTTTTTCTCCTCTGGAGGGCTGTGAGGTGATCCAAGAGCACTGCTCGGGAGTTCAGGGGGCAGAGGGAGATCAGTGAGGAGGTGGCGGGGTTTCTTTTCTGGCTTCTTCTTCCCTGAGTGTGATGATAAGGAGTTCTTCAAGCTACAAACAGACAAGAAAAATAGAGGTTACTTAGGTTGCAAAAAAAAAAAAAAAAAAAAAAAAAAACTGGACGCAGCCTGAAATGAAGTTATCCAGCACATTATGAGACAAAAATAGCCTTTGTCCAGCAGTTACATTTGGTCATAACATTTGGTGTTAATGTTTAAACACTCCCAGAGCCTGTTTATCAGAGTCTGGCTCTTTGCAGATCCACATTTAGCTTTCTAGACTACGAAGCCACCTGGGAGGACGCAGATCAATCCATTGAGCGCGTCACACAAGCTACCCCCTTTGTCACTTAGCCAAGGACCATGACAATCAAAGAAACAGGCATGCATGTCAAACAGAATCCTGCTAAACTAAAAGGCAGAATTTCAGGCAGGAAAATCTTTTTTCAATCCTGTGAACAATGATGGTTCAACTTCATCTACAGTGCTCTCCAAATTAAACTGTGCTTTGAAAAAAATACTGTAACTACAAACAACAACAAATAAAACGTAGTACAAACCTATCGGCTCCATCGATCTGTTCGAGAAGGATGGGGGGTAGAGGCAAGGAAGAGAGGGTGGATACTGGGGTGCTCAATCTCTCCTTTTCCTTCCCCTGAGAGGGCTGTACCTTCTTCTTCTCCTCCTTTCCCCTGGTGTCCTTACTAGGTGGAGGGGCCTCTGAGCTGCCCTTGGCAGGCCTATCGACAGGAGACTGAGGCTGGCTCGAAACGGGGGTCCTGGGCCCTCTGTCGGACACTGGCTGTGGAGAGGGAGGCCTGGGCTTCTTGACGGCGTGGTTGGTGACCGGGCTGGGCTGGGGAGCAGCGGTGGAGGACGAGGAGCCCTTGGTGGGGGTGGAGGCGTTGCTGGAGCTCTTGACGCGGGCGGCCTCCGCGGCTTTGGCCCTCTTTTGCTTGCTGAGCTCGGCGGCCAGGCTGCTCTTGAAGGTGAGCGTGCTAGGGGAGAGGCTGGCGGGCCGGCTGCGTGAGCGCGAGTGCCGGTGGCGGCTGCGCGAGCGCGAGTGACGCGACGTCGTGTACGGGCTGCGGCTTCGCGATCGCCCGGGACGCCTGGAAACAAGACCGGGCAGCAAACATCAGAATGATAAAGTATGAATATAAATATGAATACAAAAGTCAACCAAGCAATGTTGGTAAGAGGACACAATAGGAGTCAACCCTGCGATGTGGAAATGACAACCATGACAAACATTAGCCAGACAATAAAAAAAATGGACCTTGGCCTAAATCTACACAACTACTTAATACAAAGCAGCAACAAAGCTAGAAATCGTTGAAAATGCTCTGTACTAGATTGTCCTGTGCTGTAGTAATGTGGGTGCTTTCTAAGATGCATGCTGCACAGATACTGTAGGGCGGCGCAATCATTCACTAACCAGGAGGACTTGAAATAATTTCACTAATAACGGAAAAATATCCGTGGTCAATGGCAATAAAATAAAGGCCCTTCCAGTGTCAAAAGAGCGCCTTACATAAACAAACAAATAAATAGATATCCAATATTACACAATACGTGTGGCGAGGAAATAAGTATACAACCTGACGCTATAATGCAGGAGAAAAACAAAGAAAAAAACACCGCCTATGGCTTTAAAATAGGCAAAAGTTCAGCATTCTCGTGACCTCAAGGAAATGTCAATGATGTTCTGAACACACGACCACGCTTGAAAAATTACGTGCCCCCCTCCCCCGACCCACGTTAAGAACATCGGAAACTGCCTGTCACAGCAGACGCTAGACCATTCTGGCTAGCGCAGTTAAACTAGCAACCTAATCTGCCCCACAAAGACGCCGTTATTCACGTGGGTACGCGTGAGACCAGGCAGCTCACGCCACGTGTGTTGACAGTCAAGGTTTCAAGATCACACGTGAAAAAGTTCGTAAAAGTATTTCGCATCGCATTTTTAATTATTCCCTGTTGTATTTGATAGGTTGGTGACTTTGTGAATAATGTTAGGCGGCATCATGAGGCCTAAACTGTCCGTGAGCAAATGACTTGTGCAATCTCCAAGCAACGTGACAGCCACGGCAGGAATAACTCAGTCTGTATCGAGAATCGTTACAAAAGAACCGCCATTAAATAACCGTTACAAAAGGATCATCATTAAATAACCGTTACTAAATGACCGAGGCGTCGTCACGACTACAATGGCTGACGTTGTTCCATCAAATGACCATCAATGCTAAGTTTAAAACCCATCTCTACGGTATCTTGAAGGGTTCACCACAACTCCAACTAGCAGGTTAATTTCATCTTGTGGTGAAAATGGAAAAAAACCCAAACAGAACAAACACTAAACAGAAAGCTGTTGTCTTGTTACAAACGACGTGACGAAAAAAAACTCTGTACGTTAATACAATATACAAACAATCATTAACATTGATTTTTTAAAACGTTATTACCTCGGGTCTGGGCTTGGGCTGAGTGACTTTCGGTAGGGACTCCGGGACCGTCGTCTACTGTAAGGACTTGAGGCAACTTCCCACTGCTCATATGGGCTATGACGGCCATAGCTCGGAGACCTGCGCCAGGCGAACGGGCTGGACGGGGACCGCTTTCTTTTGTTACTTGGGTGTGAGCTTGGTGACTTTGAAATGTTGTAGGCACCGTAAACCTCGGTATCTCGACTGTAGTACGTTGAGTTTGGAGACGGCCTCTTATTTCCGTAACTCGGGCTCCTTCTGGATATAAACTGGTTATAGTTGGCGCTAGGAGACTGGTATCCATACGAGTAAGAGGTCCCGTATGGGCTCTCAGATCTGAAGCCTGGACTTCTTCTATAGGCCCTGAGTTCTTCGCGCTCGTCCCTGTAAGCTTGTGGTGTTTCCCTGTATGCAGAAGGGGGGTCCTTGTCCGATCTTGTTCTACTTTTGTGTCGCTTGGACTCCTTTTTGTCTGCAGACATGCCCGTGGATGGCTTTTTGCCGTTGCTGTCGTGGTTCCTAACGCCGTCTCTGCTGTTTTTGTTTCCGCTGGTGCCACTTCCACCGCGGGATTTCGACAGCGTGTCTCTGTCGCGACTAGCGCGGTCCTTCCGTTTGATCTCTCGGTCTTGTCTGCCTCTCTCGGTCGACCCGCCGCTCTCGTCTCGCTTCGAGTACGACGAATTGTGTTCTCTTCGCGATCTTCTATCCGGAGACGTATTGCCGCTTAAGTTGCTGTCTTGGAGCTCAACTTCGCTCAATCGGTCGACCGAGCGCCTGTCTGCTTTTGGCGAAGGGCTTCCCGAAAAGCGCTCCGACTGTGAGCTAACGTCGTCGTACTCCACCAGACTATGAATGTCCCCATCTCTCTCGAAAACACCTCGACGTTCGCTGTCCGGGTTCTCCGGTGTGTGCCACGGCTCTCTTTCCTTGGTGTACTTGTGTTTCTTCCGACGAGACGACGACGACCGCCTCTTCTCCCGGTGTTTCTCTCGCTGGTTAACATTAGCACCGCTCCCAGGTTTACTTCGTCTCTCATGTCTGGGATTCCTTTGTGTCAAGGGGCTCCTGCCCCGACCCTCGTGAGAAATCTCCGGATTAGGCATCTAAAAATTGGTCGAGTTTAATATTTCCACTCTGAAATGATTTGTTTCCAGTGCCCAGTCCCCGGTAAACAAAGCACAACATTTGAAACGAATTCAGCTGGTAGCTATATAGCTAGCCAATTAGCTAGCTAAGATAGCCAAATTCTTTCCAGCGACGATTTTTTCTCCAAGCTACACAAAATCCACTGCATTAGAAATACTAACAAATGTCTGTCGAAGTAATTCCTTTAAAAGGTCCAAAACACTAAACAAACGCTTGATGGTGCCGGGTACTTGTAATCCAGTTCCTAGCATTTCAATATTTGCTAGCCAGCTAGCTAACTGATAGCAGACTGGCTAGCTAGTTAGTGCACGGGCTAACACTAGCTACCGCTAACTTAGCAAGCAATCGCAAGAAGAGCCTTCTTAAAACTGCCTTCCATTTTTTCATTGCTCCACGTCTTGTCTTTTAAACAAGGGTTGTCTTCAGTAACCAAAGAAGCATGTCAAAAAAACATTATTTTAAAATGGAAGAATAATTCTTATACTCTCCGGATTGAAACTTCTTGACGCTTGCCCTCACACTGACTCTGACTAACAAGGAAGTAGCACGCGAGCTAGCTTCCCTTCTCTAGCCGAGTTTGAGACCTATTCAGCACATTCAACAAAATAAATAAAAATCTCTCACAACCTGAGGAATTCAGAACCAGAAAAGTAAAATTTCTTCACTTACACAATGAGTGAAAAAGAGGCCCGGATAATTATTTAGACTTTACAATGAATGAAATTGATATAATTTTAGGCGAAACGGAGCGGACCTCGCGGGGGTAACATTTTACTACAGGGCCTTTTTTTGCTCTGAAAAGGCCTTCAATCAGCGTAGATATCCTAGCTGTGGTACTTATTAACTTCAATAAACTGCGTAAATGTTGCAATGCATATCTTTGACACCAGAGGGCGACCAGCGTGTATGTGTCGATGCCAATATTATATTTATAGTTCTCGCAAGCAAGGCTACAAAACTTATTTCAACCGGGGAAAAATCAGGACTATATTGGCTTAGTTTTTTCTGATCACAAAAAGATGAAACACACCACGTTGCATTAAGACCTACACTTTTACTGATACAAAAGCAACCCGTTAGGTTTTAGTGACCTTGGCTGGATGGACTGATGTGGTTAATGAATTCAGTATCCACAGTACTTCTTACTGCTGAGACTGGAACATACCTTAAAATCATGACTATGTTGAAACTGAAATGTATATATATATATATATATATATATATATATATACACACACATTTCAGTTAATATAAAAATGGGCATCACCATATTTTTTATTTCCTTTACCAATGGCTCACACACAGAACACAAGTAGTTAGACATTGTAAGAATACAGGGGGCAGGTTAATACAACAGCACTTTTTTTTAAATTAATGTGTATTTTTCAAACCTGCATACTTGATTCACAGCAACAAGATATGCCTTTGTTAAAAAAATAACAATACAATAAAAAAGGGATATGACAAACATCTGCAGGGTCTGTGTGTATGGGGGGAGAAGAGGGCAAAAGGGTAGCAGCTAGTTTAAACAAGGAAAAAACAACTTAATTCAAAGCGTTATTAGAAAATGCTATGCATCATCAGGTCATCAGACCCAAGATCAGAGAGTGTAGTGGTTTTAATCTTCACTGTTGCCAAAGCAGTACTGATGCTACAACTGGGAATGGCACTCCCTAGCAGTAACTGCCATCCTAGTGTGAGGGTAGTAAGTGATACATATCAACCAAAAAATAAAACATGAAGGTTTAGAAACAATCCAAATTAAATTTAGTTCTATTGGATATAACATAGTAATTATCTTTTTAAGAACATGTACACTTCCAACCACAACAAATCCTGTGTGTATAAACACACACACATACACACAGGAAAGTCTGAGCCATTGTAAATAAGCAAAAATAGCACCATGACAGGATTTGTAAGTAAGCAGGCAAAATACAGCTTAGCAAGTCTGCTACAAAAGCCCCAAAAGCTATCCCAAGCTACCACTCATACATATTACTGTAAGCTTAAGCAAATAGTTAGTTTATACCATTTTTAACTTTGGTTTGCCATAAATGGCTTCACTGTACTTATATTCTCAACTGCGTTATTTTAGTATCTATAAAATGTTTTCCCATCTCTTCAATCAACTGTAGTGGCTTATGGTTTAAATCTACAACTTTTTAAAATGAAAGTTGCTAATTTTGTCAACCCCCTTTTTAAAATCCCACTTGGCAGCAGTGGTCTTTAAACTATTAGCTAAAATGTGTTATTGATTGCCTGGCCAATTTTGGAATATTCCTTTTATAAGCAAAGCCAAATGTCACCGAAAACACAATTCACTTTGTTGCATCTTGTTAAGTAAATAGTAAGGGGTTAAGATTCTCTCCATGTTGGTTGAAGTGTTTTCAGATTCAACTCTGCAGTCCTTCGACCCACTACACTTGAATCTCATGGTTTTGGTAAAACAAAACCAACATTTCTCCATCCTGGATTTTTAGAATTCCCATTATGCACTTTTACTGTCTTCTGTGCTTCAACACACCAATCATAAGGTCATAAAAGGGCCTATTATCTTTGAATTAGGTGTGCTGGATGCAGGGAAAACACTAAAACGTACACACTGAACTGGCACATTGGAGCACTTTCATTGTGCTAAAAAGCAATACAAAAGAGGTATGACTACAAACCTCATGCAAGGATAAAGAAGAATGTACGATCACAAAAGATAGTAAATAAAAAGTAAATTCAAAGTACTATTATACATTTTTTAAATGAAATAATTGTAATTTTGTCAATAACAAAAGTAAACAAAAAGCCTGATCGCATTTAAAATCATAAATCTTAGTCATAAGATTTGAGTTTCAATGTGTATTTGTCTAGAAAAAGACATACAGTATACAGCATACAAGAAGTCACAACTGCCACGGTTACATACCACACACAAAAAGAATAACATTGCAGTGGTATTTTACAGGGCAATACCAATATTTGTGGCTTCTTTGTAAATTGTATCTCTGATATTAAGGCAGAGAACAACTTGCAAAATGGTCACATTTTCGAACCACAATTAGGCCCTGTGCAGACAGTGAGTAGTTTAACATGCTGCTGCACGGGGCAGAGGATCTTCCCTGCAAACTGCCGCTCCAATCTGACAAAATCAACCAAAGGATTATTGTGGAGCTTGTACTGTGAGGTTAGTCCACTTCACATTCACAACAGATATCAAGGCATCAGAAAGTTAAATGAGTCAAAAATGCTTCCATCCAAACTTAACTCCTCAGTTCCAATTCACATTTCCCATATGTGGAAAAGGTTATGTGGGGAAAAAGTGGAAAAATTAGTTATATGGGCAAATCTGACAACAATTCAACACACTGACAACAATTAAAAAGCTTAGTGTCATACAGATATTAATTGCCAGGGTTTAGCAGTGACTAATCTAATGTCACAAAGGCTACTGTGCTTTTCACTTGCATTTACTCAGTTATGAATCATAACTTTCAACCAATATGTTCATGTCACCGTAAATCCAATAACATATTTAAGTAACTGCTTTATTAGTTTTTAAAACTAGGACATTCAATAGCCAGCCAACTGATCTGTATTCACCTACTCTGGCCTTGAATATAATCCTTAGAAAGTCCACTAGTAGCTCCACCTGACTTCACTGTGGCTAAGGCAGGTCAGGTTCATTCTGATTGGATCTCTGGCCTGTGTTGCTTCAGTCACGAAAAGAGCAAAAGGGCCAGCCAGAAAATGAAGTTGGTTGAAATGAATATGAAATAAGGGTCATAGTTAAGTGTGATCCAGATGTTTTGACCTTCAGTCTCCAGTTCATGATTCAAGAGAAAAACAGGATTATGGTGTTTATACTATTACTTTGAAAATCATTGACTGGATACAGAAAGCAGTTCCAAACTTGACTGGTCACAGACAATGGGACTGATGCCATCAATCAGTGGCATGAGATTTTGTGTATTCCCAGCAAGTAATTTCACTAAGTGCATATTTTAGGTGGAAAAGAGTTCCTTGGAGCTTCACCTGGCTATAGCAGAGCTGAATCAGACTCCTCTAAACCTCTATCAGACCAACTGCAGCTTTGAAGCACAAATACCATGACTGCTGCAAACCCCACAGACCGGGATTAGTTTGCAATGGGGTGACATATGGAACATATAGATACATACATATTTAAAACATAGGGGAAGAGCATGGTTATGTTTGCTAATGTGCTATTTACTATAAAATGCAACATCGCTCTCGGATTCTCTTGGCCAGACTTTTCCTCTTCTTTTTCCCATTCTTCTCCTTGCTGTCCTCCATCTTCCTGGCTCGAATTTCCCTCATGAGGTCAAAGAACACCTGTAGAGACAAGACTGATGTAAACATCTAGGACCCAAGTCTTATAGTCCCAGCCTGAAACACCATGCTTTGCACTGCCATCCTGACAGCGCAACAGCTTTGCCCAACTCACAAGCATGAAATTCCTCTATTAGCATTCTGCTCTGGCTCTGAACACAGCGATTCCAATAAAATTATTTCACTGTACGGTCATTCATAAATTCATAAACGAAATTTAAAAAGTACATTCTAGATGCTCATTTTCACCATGTCTTAAAGTGGATGAAAAATTATGTGGGAGACGCCAACATAGCTTCATATTTAACATGTCTTTAAATATGAACCTCCCTTGAGTCTATGCTATTAAGCTGAATCAATCACGTGTCAACATGGACATCCACTGTTAATACAAATCCACCTCTTATTATGTATGCTGTTTGCGTGTGTGTTTGACTAAAAGAAAGCCTTTCATGTCCCAAGTCTTGTCTCCGTCCCGAGTACTCACCTTGTCCACGTTGGCGCGGGTCTTTGCGGACGTTTCCACGTAGCACACGCCCCACTGCTCTGCACGTGCCTTGGCCTCGTCAGCGCTCACCTGTCTCCTGTCCTCCAGGTCAGATTTGTTCCCCACCAATAGGAAGGGGACATTCTCGTCCTCCTTCACCCGCAGGATCTGCTCCCTGCGTGGGTAAAGGGAGGCTTAGTGTGGTCCATCCATCAGATTCCACCGACCAATTATTGTTAGATGGTCCGTCAACACCCTCCCCTCACAACAAATACATTTTTATAAATGTAATGCAAATAAATACAACCACAAAAAAAATGAGGGGGGAAAATATGATTTGTTGCACAACTTTTTATTTATATAATTAGAAATTATTAAATCAGTTAAATGATTTGATTTAAACAGCGACTGTAGCACCTCAACACCACACTGGATGGAGAAAAAAAGAATAATGAACCTCATGTTTATTTTAGTAATAATTATAGCTTGAAGTAGATTCCTAGTGGGAGTCCTGGGTTTAACTGAAGGGTTCTGAGAGAAGTGCTACTCTACCTGAAGTCTGCAGTGGCAGCAAACGACTCCAGCTCAGTGATAGAGAAGACACAGAGGAAGCCCTCTCCACTGCGAAAGTAGTTATCCCTAATGGCTGCGTAGTCCTCCTGACCTGCTGTATCCAGAATGTCGATCTGAACCTCCTCTCCATCCAGGACCACCTTCTTCCTGTAGCTGTCAGCTTTCGTGGGCTCATAGTCCTCCACAAACTGAGAAAAGCATGTTTAAAAGTGCTTAGGTAAAACTGAGCTTAGTAATCAGGTCTGTGCAGCAAAAGCAATCTCAGCTCACTTTAGTTTATTATCTTGAGTGCTCAGATGACATCAGCCTTTGTAGCCTAACAAACTCACTTAACACCTCAACCTGAAAAACCATCGATGCCTTCCAAATATAGTCAGTTTTGTGAAGGTTATTTTATTAGCAATTTTTTCATTACCATTCAAAAGACTATCTAAAGATAACTGTCATATCATCTCTATTTCCACATTGGTGAAATGATACAAATGTGTGCATTTTAATATATATTTCTTCTAGGACTCTTACCTCATCATACATGAATTGCAAGGTGAGGGCAGACTTGCCCACACCTCCACTGCCAACCATAATCACTTTATGCAGGGCCAGTGAGTTCTGCCCTTTGGGCTTGGCGGCTGCCATGGCAACTTGATATGCGGGGTATGTTTAGAGAGGGGGGTTGCGTGGGGGTGTTGGGAATGGTGAGAGGAAAAGGAAGTTTTGAAAAAGGGACCAGAGGAGACTGGAGGAATTGCTAAATGCACCAGAGCAGTGAAGAGCAACGTGGACTCCGTTAAGAAGATTATGTACAACGCCACGAGTGGACCTGTAAATAGATGATATTGAGTAATCAAAGTCAACACGAGCAATTATCTAGGAACATCCTGCTATCAGATATACAGCCAAAATGCAACAGGTGAAGGTCTAAAGCAGTATATCAAATTTCTCCTTCACCCATCCTCAGTTCCAGTGTCTGATTTAGTACTGACACAGAAGCCTATAATGATCTCAATATGACGTTCATGGATAACATGCAATGCACTGCAAAACATCTGTCATAATGACTGGAAATGAACAGAAAATGTTATGATGTGGTAACTGGTGTGGGAAAGTATTACAATGTTTTTTATAAAGGGGGTGAAGACGTGTTCATAAGAAGTAAATTATAGCAAAGTCATGAGCACAATTCAAACACCCCAGTGAAAACATTTTTATACACTGCAGAAAGTTCAGAGTCCAAGTTAAGCCCCCAGAATCCAAGTCCAAATACAAGTCTTAATACTGAGTGAACACCTGTTGCTACGTTGCGCTGTTGAAAAACAAAATGCACTTTCATGCATGAGCCATTTTACAAAAAACACCCAGTCTGCACTAATGCTTTGCTACTTTGTCTTATGATTGTCGAGCAAGTATAAATATAGCAGGTTTGAATCTGGGGGTTTTCATATGCCAATGTCACTGCTCTAACCAGAAGCAGCCATGTTATAAGAACAGGACCATCGCTAAAGGGTTACAGGAAGGCCATCGCAAAAAGTGCATGGAAACAGATACACTAGAGCATGCGTGCACCTTGCATGTAGTAATATCCATCAATTCACTGGGTCATTAATGTGCTACATTTCTTTTTCAATACATGTTAATCATATGTTTTAAGTAGCAGTGTAAAATTATACTTGCAACATAAATACACCCCATTTCATTCTGTGCAAGTACTACAAGTAATACTTCAGAATACTTACACAAAAATGTATCAAACTTGTTACACATTTAATATTGCAGGGAATCATTGGGCCAAACACTCCTCCAGGTTAATTATCCAGTAAAAGAATTGGGTTAGGCTAATCTTATGTTTTCAAATAACTGAATTACATTGTGCAGCCTGCGCGATAGGTTTGTTTAACCTACAAGAAGGCCTTCTGTCCACTGAATGCCTTTGTCTCAATTTCAGATTTAGAAAGAAGGTCAGAATCAGTGAGGAATGGGCACTTTCCCTGTAACACTACATAGGGCATCCAGGATCTCCAGGCATCTCTCTCCCTGCTGTCTTTCTTAGCTGGGGTTTTGGTTTCACTTTCACTTGGTAGCTTAGCGTTAGCCAGGTCCGTTTCACTAAGCACACCCTTGAGTCCTTATATGTAGATTCACATTTTTCATGCCCACATTTACCAGCAAATTCCATTTTTATAAATGCACAAATCTCAAAAGTGCACTTATTAAGACAGCATGAAACTGGTCAGGGAAATTACCATTTTATATTATCTTGTACTAATTTATAATTTTCTCAGAAGCTCTATTTATTAAATATTTATTGGTTACATGGGTTCACTATTTAAAGATGATTAGTAGGATGTGATTGTTGAAGTAGGGCAGGCTAGTCTGGTCAGAAGCTTCATCATGTTTGACTTATAACAAAGCTCGTCAAGACAAGATAATTCATTAGATGCCATCTGTCTTTACTGAAAACTTTTACTGGACTCTTCTAATCAATTATATTACATATAAACCCTCCAGCGCAAGTCTCCCTGCAGATATTAGCTATAGCAAACAATCTGTCCATGCATAAACGTCTTTATGTCTTATAAGAGTTTGGGTGTGTCTAAAACAATTACCAGGCATCTCATTTGTATATCAACATATTAGTCTATGAACCCCACACAAACACGTTCCACTAACAGTACACCTTCCAAGTCATATCAATTTAACCCGTTTGTACTAGACATGTAATGATACACTCAAAATGAAATGGTTCATATTGTATTACAAGGTACACCATCAATTCCCACAATAGATTATACCTAATGTGTACCATAATTGCTTGTTTTCTAAACAGGTTCTTAACATTACTAATAAATAATGAAACACTAATGTCTTGTTGCATTTCAGTCCTTTAATTTTTCCTGAGCTCACAGCATAGTTACATGTTTACAGGATGTAAGACAAGACTTTCTTCAAATAGTCCAACCTCACATTTATAGTGGAACCTCTCACAGAACATGATCCCACCGTTGAAGCAGTCTAAGAGGTTTAATCCTGTCAAGCACATAGTGGAGACTATTATGTCAAAGACTGAGATGTCTTTTATAAATGAATCTTACATCAATAGTGATATGGCTGTTCATTTGTCTCTAAAGATAACTGCAAGAAATGTAGGCCCTTCCACTGACAACCCACCGAAATCAGCCTCGTAGTTGAGGCTAGGGTTGGGTCTTTAAAAAAAATCGCTATTGAACAAAAGTACAAATATAATTCTAAACCATAGATAGCTAAATTACAAACAGAAATATTGTCAAGTAGCAAACTACACTGTGACACAACAACCACATCAGCGGTATTTCTCCGTCATCCCCACTACAAAAGGTTAGGACATAACGTTGCTTTTATAATTAGCTAGCTAGCCATTTCCCAACAGCGATTCCTTGTATAACCAAAAACTTGAGTTACTTCGCCATATGGATTTGCAGATGTCCTAATGACTGTGCACATCATCTAGTTAAGACAGTTAGTTTGATTAGCATCTAGATTCCCTAGCACGCGCACCGTGAGGTAACTAAGGTGGATCACCTCAACCGGAGTTTCGCTCGCTATGCTAGGCTAGCTTTTCTTCGCTAGCCGGTTAGCTGGGTAGCTCATCAGGCTTTGTGATTTTGAAGCGAGTTGGCTGGCTAGCTAGCTAGCTAGCGTAACTGTTATGAGTGCAACTTGTAGCGCTTCCATAAAATCAAAATTCATAACATTCAGGTCTTATGCAAGTCATTTATTCACACATACTCGAATGCTCGAACTTACCTTTCGTTTGTCGGCAGCCGTTCAAAGGCAAATTTAAAGTCGAACTAGGAGGGGCTCTGGTGCCCAGACTGAGCCTCAGTTTCACAACATTCCTGATCTTAAGTTGTGATGAAAATTAGCTTCTCAGATACCCATTTAATTAAAATTGACAATACTTGGATAAATGCTGCGGGTGTAATAACCAGCAGTCATTAGACAAATGCTAAAAGACCACTGACTCAAAGATAGAGGATCAGACTGAAGCAAGCTGTACAGATAACTGCGTTCCAGGCAGGGAGGCGTACGATGTATGCGCATGCGTAAATTACTATTTGCTACTTAAAGGGCGCCACTTGGTGTCAATTCATACTCGTAGCGAAGTGTCAGAATGTGGAAGTACAATATTACATCGCCTGTTATTCTAAAAGCACATATCTAATCTGTATAAATAACAACCAGGTACTATAGTGATAGTGACCGGTTAATTTCAGTCCACGCTGCCCTGAATGCACATAATCCTGTGTCAATAGTGCTCGTTAGAAGAAACCACAAAGTAGGGAAACACAGAGGCTTCCAATGGCCGAAATGGAACCAAAGACCAGTGGTAAGCCTGAAAGGAACATTTGCTGCTGATACCTTAAAGCAACAAAAATACACGGAATGTGTTTCAATTGTATCTATGTATAAGTTATTTACTACAATAATGTTTTTACCTTCTAGTCATGAATAACACATACATCTCTGAATTAAAGTCAAAATATTCAGAGAAACCATGGAGCGAAACCTTGCAGCTGGTGCGTAGATGCATGGTAAGAGAACCTCAAGCCTTCTGCTCTCACATTAAATATTGAAAACCTGGTGCAGGGTAGGATGGATGTTCAGTGTGATTTTGCTCAAGGTTGAGCCCAACATTGTCCACCAGCCAGATGCAGTTCCTTGATGTCATATTCTGTGTGTTACTCAAGTGTTTCAAGTGCTTGCCTCTTGCTCTAACCACCGATGTGCTGCTGAGCAAGTTGCGTGCACAGCCTAAGAAATGTCTTCCAGATGCAGGGCTTAAGCAAGGCTATTGTGGCCGGAACAGCTCTGTGTGCCAAACTAATACGTAAACAGCTGCCTCCATTCTGAACGCTGGGAGAGTATTACTTCTGCGTGCTCATGAAGACATTTCTCCCCAAGCAGCTGTGAAATGTCCATTCCTCTTGCTTTTTCAGCTTGAAGGACATTAATGTGCTGTACACATTTCAGTGGTTTCCATGTAGACTTTAATTGCTGTTTGAGGTTCAGCAATCAGACATTTAACATGAGCTGCTTGCAGAAGTAAACAGGTATATGTGTAGCACCAGTGTTCGTCTTTTTTAGTTAATTTCTGTATTCACTGTCTGTATAATTACCACACATGAACAGCAAGCAAAAAAAATAGATCCATATCTGAACCCCTTATAAATGTGGTGTGACGCCAGTTTCTTTGGCCTAGGTCCTGGGACGAAGACTTTAGTGATTATATCCATGAAATTGTGTTGGAGTTTCTGCCCAGAAGGGATTTAACAGCTGGGTTAAAGCCCAAAAGTCATGATCACATTCTATGTAGGGGCCTAAATGGAGAAACATTGCAGCTTAAGAGCATAAGATTCTCATGCAGGGTTTTCAGCAAACCACTTGAGATATGTCGGGTATGATGGACTAGGCAGCACAGAGCGCTTTAGCTATAGACATAGCCATGACACAGGAAAGAGAAATGTTCATTACCATCAACCAGCAACTTTCTATCAAAGTTCTTAGATGCTGCATCATATTTATGTCTCATAACATTATTATCTGCACAGTTAAGTTAATTTACACTACTGTGCAAAAGTCTTAGGCAACCATTAGATTTGCTATTTTAGCAATGGTATAATTAGTTCTCAGCCTCTATGTTAAGATACAAACAGAAAATATATATGAACACATACACACACACACACACAAATATCCGAACAAAATATCTTCTAGAGGCAAAATTCAGTATTTAGTGTGATCTCCCTTGGAACTAAGCACATCTTGAACTCTTTTGTGGAGACTATCCTTAAGTTTTCTGAAGTCATCTCTTGGTATATTACACCAGGCACCAGCACTTCCCAAAGTTCTTCTTTTCCTGCTATTGCTCAAGTGTAATGGAAGGTCACACTAAAAACTTGACACTGTGGCTCATAGAAGCTGTTTTCTTTCAGATTTTTTTCTGTTTTGAATACTACATAAACAGTTCTGTATTGTTGTTTGATAAAGCAACAAATCTAATGGCTTAAGATTTTTGCACGGACATTAAAGGAATTCTGTATTAGAAATGTTACTTTCTCTGTCCCTACAGGACAAATCTAGAACAGACACCAAGCCCTGTGAGCCGATCATCAGATGCCTTCAGACACTCCGTAACGCACAGAATGGTGAGATTGGCCACTGCATCATCTAGGACCTGGAGAAACGCATAGATGAAAAATAACATGAATCAGTAAACGTATGCATGTATGTGCTTTTTTTATGACTTTTCTATAGTGACCTCTGTGAATGCCATGGTCACTAGGCTGGAGATGATTGCCAATCAAAGAGGGTTGGAACCCTTTCTAATACAGCTACCCTTTTGGAATAAATCTCAATTTATAGAACTGAAGGATAGTTCTGGCTTTTTGTTCACAATAACTGTGCATGTTATATTTCATAGTCATTTAATGAATAACAACACAATCTGATCAGTTTTCATTGCACGTAAAAAAAAAAAAAAAGATTAATCTCAATTTCCCAATTTCTACTCATGTCAACTGTAGTTCAGGCATGAATTCGTCTCATTTGATGCACCACTGTCATTTGTAGACTGGGTTCCCACCTGAGTCCGACAGAGACTGCATGCTATCTGACAGCAGATCTGTTCTACGTGGAGGTGCTCCTGTTGCCTGGTGGAGGGGTTGAGGATGTGAAGGTAGCCCAGCATGGCGAGGCCCCTGAAGTAAGTAGCACACAGGTAATGCTGTACAGGTCATTCCACAGGTGTTTACATTTTGAGACAAACATAATTACCAAATACTTATTTTGTGTTATAGTCAAATGTGTCACTCCTTCAATTACTAAGGTAAGACAGTATTGTATTATTCTATTATGGTTGTTATTTTTTGTCAGTCATTGTTTGAAAGAAACAGAGTTTGTTTTCATTATGTTTCTGTACTGTTGATTTGTTCTTTGAGAGTTCTGATTGAATGTGATTTTATGGTAAACTTTCTTGGCTATGTAGGATGAAGAAATTTGAGGAATTCTCCCAGATGTTGAATAACCTTGCTTCCCTCTACAACATACCAGGAAACAAGTATTACTTCCCTAATCATATGCTGATATGCACCACCTCCTTTTTATCCTACATTTACATTAATTACATATGTGTATGTTTTTATCTTGCAGTGACACAAAGGTGAAGGTGTATACAGCTCTACAGCATCTGGAGAAAGACCTAGTAAAGATATCCAATTTACCAAGGTGAAGAACATAATGTATCTGTATTGGAGTGCAGCACTAAATATTCCTGGCAAATTCAAAGACAGAGGGGGAGGAAAATCTACTTTTTTTATTTTAAATTGTAGACGCTTGATTGAGAGGGATGTGCATGTTGACATCGTTCTGAATGGCAGACTTGGAAGCATCATGCCTTCCAGAGGAGGTATTTTTTCATGGAGCTGGTTGGACTGTGTTGTGATTAAGATGATATCCACTATTGGAATTTAATGTTACTCCTTCCCCATTAGGAAGTCCGATGAGCATCCAGTACTACATTAGCCCCTCAGACATCCTGATGAAGGAGGTGATGCATCCTGGTAGGTGAAGACGGTCCTCTGCCTCTCAGGAGCTGTAATGAGGTGTTCAGCACTGTCATGCTACACTTCAGCTGATGCCTACAAGTACATTTTCTCGACACCAGTAAACCTAAAACTGGACTGGAAAGCATGAAGTACAGCACATGTATTAATTGCCGATTGTATTATATTTCTAGCGTTAAAAGCCTTACTCTGTTCAAATTCACTTCTCCCCTGCTAGGTGAAGGCACCGTTGGCCAGGTTGCGGAGGTAACAGTGGGTGCCAGTACTACTACACACAGGTTGCAGATGGACTCTGTGATCCCCACTCCCCCTCAAGTCGACTCCCTGGGGTGGGCAGCTTGAATTCTCTACCGTGGTCCCTGGTTGCTGTATTAATCACTATTAAGTCAGAATTCATGGGAGTTGCATCACACAGACAATGACGGGGCTGAACTCTGGATTTTTCTCTCAGCCTTACGTATTTAAATGAATCCTGCCAGCAGCAGAGAAGTGTGAACGGAGACGTGTGCGTTTTGCAGGCGTCCCGTGTTCAGGTCTGAAGTGCGCGCAGAGTCCCTGCCGGCGTCCTTCCTCCTCCGGCTCCAGCCACCACTGCCCACGCTCAGCTTCCTGAGCCGCAAGATGAGCCAAATCACAGGTCCAGGCTGCGTTCGTGTATCCTAGGAGATCCGTTTTCACTGAGCAACTGAACAGTAGTCTGGGAAAAAAATGATTTATATAAATATGCATCATAAACATTATTATGATGCATATATGCAGGGTATTTTTTGGTGAGTTCTTGAAGCCTTTCAGAGTGCTGACCCTGAGCTTTGCTGATGTTTTCCAGAGCTTCCACTAGAGGGCGCCCTGCAGGGGGTGCCCCTGTTCCACCTGCTGGAGTCAGACTGTTTAGAGAAGAAGAGCCATGAGATCTCACATGGTGCAAAGGATGCTTGTTTTCTGATGGTCTGAAACTCTTGATCTCATCTTTAAACTTTCCACACTTTTCCTACATAAAGAGAATATTGCCAGTCCAGTGATGCACTCATAATTGTTTCTATAAGTAGATCTATGCAAGTGTCTTCATAAAATCTTTGAGATATGGTCAGCTGCTGTATAACTTTTTTGTTGTTTGACAGCATTTGTACATACAACTGAGCAGTCGGTGTGTCACGTCTAACTGCAACACATGCCTAATTCTCATTCTGAGCCCCACATTTTGATTCTGTAGTTGCTGTTTATTATGCTTTTCTCAGTCTCTTCCGGATGATGAGATTCACAGCTATGTGTTCTGTGGTGCTGCATGGGAGTGTGATTCGTGGAGGGGGGCTCTAATTCACACAGTGTCCTTCACCCATCCCGCCCACGTACCCGTCCTATTGGAGCTCCTCCGCCATCAGTCAGCCGTTAACGTCTTATTGGCAAGTTGTATCACCAGCCATAAACACCAGCTAGGTAAAACACATGTCAGGCATGGAGCTGGTTGTTCAGAAGTTGGAACATTTAATAGCCATGCGGGGTGATGCCTGTATGCGTTCTGCGGTGCGTTTTGGCAGGGCTCGTGCGCGGCCTCTTCTGTGAAGTCCTCCCAGAGTCCGACTGCAGCTTTTCAGTCACCTTCAGCGTCCTGGACAGAGACTCTCTGGCCGTTTGTATGTGCTTGCAGATCAGCTACTGTGACTCTGTTAAGATGCCATGTTTTACACACTGCATACTCGGTTCTGTTCATTCAATATTCTCACCTTTATTTTCTTGCTCTTCTCATCCTTAATCCCATCTCATCCCTGGTGTCCAGTGCTAGTTTCTGTGGTGGATTCCCGACAGGTGTGCTGCAGGCTCTTAATGCCGGGTGGGATGGATCACTCTTTAGATGAATACATCTCCAAAGTCCTCACACGGTACAGTTTACCATTTAGCTCATCAAACTACATTTTTGTTGTTCTAATTGTTTGTTGTAAATGACAAATGATATAATGAAACTATAAAACATTAACAAATTTAAAACTGTTATTCTACAATTGATTTCATATGCCTGAATATATAAACAAAAACAGTTTAGGATCCTAAAACTAACTAAAACTAGTTTAGGATCTAGGTAGAAAAACATCTCTAATATACAAGAGGAGTTCTTGGGCTTGTCTTTCCAGATGCATGTCCATCCCCATAACCATAAGAGCCATTCGCAAGAGGGTGGCCAGGATGAGATGTCTGCCAACCCGTATCTCTGAGCACAACTCTGCTGTTAACGGCGAGAGCTCACCTTCACCTCCACCTCTCAACACCTGCTCCCCACCCCACTGCAGTCGGGTGAAGAGTGACTCGCACGTCCTCCACCTCACCCCGGCTTCCCCCGAGGCCATGGAGGAGCACTGCCTCCACTCTTCACCTACACACCATGTGGTGCTTGGAGCAGCTGGGCCTGTGTCTGATAATAACCCATCCCCCACTGTGTTTGTCTGAGTCTGTTCACACCAGGTGGCTAGTAGCTTTTCACCTGAGCTGATCTAGGATGTTGGAAACATATAAGGCATTTCTGAGAGGTTCTATTAAATATTCTTTGTTGTTTTTTTGATAGTAAAAAAGCTAATGCTTGAAAAACATTAAACAATTAATAAAGTTATCATTTCTGAACCAAAGATGCAGTCACATATTGAAAATTCAGAATTTTGTCTAAAAAGCATTGCTTCTGCTGTATCTGTTCTATCACAATGATTGCTTATACAGCATTTCATTAATGGTGGGTTTGAACTTCATTTGTACCTTCAGTTCAGTTATTCCTTGTGTTTTGTCTGTTAAACCCACTGTATCTGTTAAACAGGACCTAAAAAGAGGAAGTAGATAACAGTTGGGTTGCTTACCACTGAGGCGAGATGTTTGCGTGTTAAGGATTTCTGGGGCTTGGCATTTGACCCTGCTTCAGACAGCCAGCACACCACTGATTGGTACCATGCCTTTCAAATAAACAAGGAAAAAAATAGTTGCTTTAGTTAGCATTTTCTCAAACTCACTCCAACATAAATGGTTGTTCAGACATTAGACATGCTACCCACACCGAATTCAGATCTGCATTTAATAATTACATCTGCTTGTGCAGAAGCATTTATAAAGGGATATTAATTCAGCACTGGGTGTTGTGGTTTGGTCATTATACAGTGTATTCCTTGTTATTTAGGATTATTGACAATAAAGAGCCATAAAAAATAGTTACCACTTCAAATGTTTTCTCAGGCTACTTCAGAGGAATGCCAATAGTGTGATAAGTGATAGTGTGGAACATTAAATAAGCATACATCTGTCATGATATAATCATATATTCAGTAGAAGTGTTTATTCTTTGTTTAGAAACTTTAAAAAAATACTCTCAGGACCATAGAAACACTGTCATCACTTAATCCCAGGAGGCCCCTTTTCCCAGTGCCAGCCAAAGCAGAGAGAATGATTGATGTGAACGCTAAGGCAGTAATCCTGTTCCAAACACAAAGTGTCCTTGCTTGCTCTGCATGATTCCTGTTTTGAGGTTCACATCACAATAAAATTTCCGCTCATGGAGCCTGGCCACTTTATTCTGGACAGGAAGTCTCAGAGACCTACAATGGACCAGACAATATGACTACAGCCAGTAACTTATATATACAACTAATTAATTTCAGTGGTTATTCAGTAAAAGGAACAAACTTCCACTGGCTATCCAAACAGCATCCTTTTGCTGACTCCAAGCACAGACTAAAGTCTCATGCATTTGTGGAGTATTTTAAATGACCAATAAGTCTACACTTATGAAAGCATTGCATTACTAATGCCTTTCTAACACATTGTTGTTAATGCAACTATGGATTTACCATTCGGCAGCAACCGTGTTCTGTGGCCCCAGTGGAATAATAGTTTAAAAATTATATGTGCGTATGAAATCTTTTTAGTAGAACACTGTCTTAGTTGTTTATCAAAATTCTTGACTCGTTGTTTATGCTGAAATTCATTATTGAACAAACACTTATTTAAACGTTTATGTGTGTATGTGCGCGCACGCTCTGCGTCTTTGTTATTATATTAGTTGACATTTGGTTTGTTCGTGTGTGCGTTTAAAATCTAAATACTGTGAACGGGTTTTCAATTAATGATTGCTTGCTACTCATACCAAGTTAATGATACTGAAGTTTCAAGTTAACGCGACTTTTTTGGAGTTAGCGGTCTCTTTAAATACCCTGCGGTTCAGCCCCTACATCCCTCTTTTGCGATTGTCAAAGAGAGAATGTGAACTAGACGTCCTCTTTACACTGAGCGCACATAACGTTTCTGACATGAATTAACGCATCCTTGCATTTACCACAGATCTGTCTGGACAAAATGCGGTTTCCTGATTTAAAACTTTGCCTATTTTAACGGAACATGATGCTTCCAATTTGGGACTGGACCACTGTGCGCAACGTTACACACCTTGTCGTTTTTTTGCTTATCACAATATTGAAGTTGGAAGTGTTGTGCGTTTGTTGATGGTTTTCGTGCATTTGCGGCAGTCTAAACATACTGGCGTGAAAGCATCATGTGCATTCCAGCGCTTTGTGGATAAACAATGCATTCTTCAGAATGGGCTCGAACAATGGGAAACAGTGCGGAAGCGAAGGTACGTAGGAGGCTACACGCGCCGCATTTATACAGTGTCTAATTTGTCGCTTCTCCCTTGAGAACATCAAAGGTCGATAGATTTCAGGGAGCAAGGAACTGTTCTTTTGATCCTGCTATGTGCGTCCACTCCGGCTCTATTTTTTTAGCATTCTACTTCACATGGAAAAAAACGCCAAACTTTCTAAACGTGCTGTCCCGTTGAATCAGAATAGTAACGGAAAACTTGCAAATCAGCTCAAAGTCATCTTAATATTGGATCTTTTTAGGATGGAGTTTAAAGACATGAAAGCCTTTTAAACTCTTCAGTAAATGACTTGGTGCCATGGAAAGATCCTTGAATGGGCTGCATTACTCTAATGCTCTGAAGCTTTACTATTCTGATACGTGTGTAAGTGTCTAATGTTTGGACAGAGACTGCTAAAACAAATGTATTCCAATCAAATATTTTCAGTTCCATATGGCCTATTTTTTTAAAAATGCAATCACATGCAAATTTATTGTCAAACTTCATGAATCCAGTAACAGATAAAATAAAAATAACAAAGCAAGATTGATTTAACCATTTCATCTTACTGTCTGTTAACAGCTTAAATAATCACATTCATCATAACATGCAGAATTTATAAAATACACAGAAGCTAAATCATTGAAAAACAGTTCCAATTACAAATTACCACAGAGCTCTACTGTCTGATTCCAAGAGCACAGATGGTCTGTCTGTTAATTTGCCAGTCTGAACAATGCACACATCATCATTTAGAACCTTTACCTTACTTGAGTCTGGGTCAGCCCTCAAGACAGTAATCATGTAAGCCAGAGTGTATTTCTGGTCAATTAGTTATTGCAATAAGGATGTTCTTCAAAGCTAAGTAGTATTGCAGACTTGTGTAAGGAATAAGAGCTTGGCTTCAAGGTGCATCTCTGCAGAACGTGGTACCTCATTAACGGTTCATAAGCGTGCAGCATATTTCTCCATTTGTGCCTCAAGGCTCCATACTAGAAACTGATCTTGTCTTGAATTTCACTTAGAGACCTAACACCTTGTGAGATTCATTTTGCACCTTACATATGCACAGCACCGCACAGCACAGGAAGCCAGTGAAAGTCTTTGACAAGTTATTTTCCAGAAAAAACAAACAGGCCCTACCCTTCAACTGTAAGAGGCAGCAGGTGAGTTTAGCTTAAAGGATGGGTGACAATGGTAGTAAACTTATAGTGTCTCTAAAAGGGCTTGGTCTCTCTCTCTCTCTCTCTCTCTCTCTCTCTCTCTCGCTCTCTCGCTCTCTCTCTCTTCCCCCTTTAACTCTGACCTGCTTCTCTTCTCTCACTTATGACATAGATGTAATCTGTTAGAAAGGTGAATGATAGAATGATAGTCGAAAGGAAAATAGGAAAGGACACACTGAAATAAATCTTCACCAGTGACGTCTGGCAGGAAGCCCAGCCTTCTGTACACTCTTTAAACAAGTGGAGCAACGAAAGAAGACAGCAGTAAAAGCTGATTCCATTTATCCCCAATTACAACTTTCCTGTGCAATATTTCACTAATTAAGCAGAATGCAGAAGCCACTGACAATCATTATGAGGTTTGTGATTAAGTCTGCCTTGTATTATGGGTCTGGACAGACCCAGAATCAAACACTGGCTTTATGAATTCAAGCTGCGCTTGTCTCTGCTTGAAATGTTCATATGAGTGGAAAATAGTTGTAAATGAGTGCTAAGCTCCTGAGTAATGGAACAGCAAAACTGTGTGGCGATGCTGTGTACGCATCATTTGGTAGATCAAGCTTTGTCAGAGAATAATTTATTAAATGATTGTTAATGAAGTGGGTTCAACAGACAGACCTGACAAATAAACTTAATCTGTAGATTACATGAGTGTCAGTGAACAGGAACCCAGGGGAACAGCAGGGCCCTGGGCAGAACTTTTTAGTCCTGTTGCTTTAAAAAGTCTGTTTAACCTGCAAAGTGATTTGATGTGATATGATGTAACCCAAGCGTTTTCAAAGTGAGGCACGTTCACTCCTTTTCTCATGTGGTTTTGGATATGTAATGGATGGAATGAATAACCAGTACATTTTATAACTGCATTTCAATCTGTGAGCATCCAGTGTCTCCAGTGAAAACTGCTGGTAGTCAACCAGGAAAACCATTAAAAGAATGATCAATTGGTCTACATCATCATGTATCAGATGGAAGACTGTGCTCAAATGGAAGACTGTGCTCAAATGGAAGACTGTGCTCAAATGCTGAAGCCGCTGTGAGCCATGGCCAACAAACGATCGACACCTCACATTCATATACTGACTCCTGTGTGTGATTTATTACTATTTAGGGGTTTTATACTAAGCATACACCGGAGACCCTAGCATTAGGCACACGAGTGGTAACTTTGTTTGAGACAAAAACAGTCATCAGACTTTTGTGGTTTTAGTTACTAATTCCAAGGAAATAAACTGTTGTGTATCCTTAGGCAACAGTGCAATAATAAGAAAATGTAAATTTCAGCAGCCAGTTTGACCCTGTTCCAACTTCAGAGCTGCTCAGAAGCCTTGCATAGCAACAAAATAATACGATTCGTATTTGCCCCTAATTAATGCCATTTCACGTTGCGGCCATTTGTGTCCACTTGCTGCGTGAGTCACATTCCAGGACCTGATGTGGAAATGGAAGCAGATGTGCTGGCACAGTGATGTCACCACAACATGTCGTCAAACTGGTAATGACGAAAGGGACCTGCCTCATGTTAACCACATGAATGCACTGGTTGGTTTAGGAAAGGAGAGAATGGGAAAATGAATGAGTTTAGTTAGCGTGGGGCTTTGGTGTAGTCATTCTGAATGAGGTGTTAAAGGGGTCTTTCCTGAATCTACACAGTGCTGTTTACGCTGATGCTTGTTTAAAGCACCACCACTCAACAGTGCTAATGCTAGGCCCTAGTGGGTGGGTGTTTCATATTACATTTTGCAACAATTCTAAGATAGAGTATATTTGTGTGCAGTGTGTGTGTGTGCAGTATACCCTCTGAGCCTGAGAAGAAGGACTTGTTTACATGGCAAATGCTTTAAGATAATCTCACAAATCTTTTGGTTTTATGATTCAACAGACGATAAAGTGGCATTCAAATTGCATCTACAGCAGAACTAAGAGGGGCCTTAGTTTAGTGCTTGGATCAAATAAAATTTACCATTGTTAAGTAGTTACGGCATAACAAATATCATGACAAAACATGGTCATATAATGTCATGTATAGACAAATAAGGATAAACAGATTCTTTTGTGAGCACCATGAAAAGTGTTATGGTCACTTGAATGTGTTGTGTTTAAGGGACGATTATTTTCATTTAGAGGTTCAGGGCATCACAGTTGGCCACAACATTGGTTTATTTTTAATATTCCATTTTCACCAACTTCATTTGACAACTCAAACATTTTCTATTTAGTTATGACACTTTGGTTTATGCTGTTTCGATGTACTTTTCTGTGCCAGGATGTTAATGTTGTAGTTTTTTGTCTCAGTGTACTTCATGTACCCTTTCAGCTGTAAATGAACAGTTGGTTTCTCTGGGCTTTTGCTGGTATAATTAATCAACTGAAGTGAATTGTAGTGCTGAGAATGATGTTGTATTCTATTTATAAGTTTTTGTTCCTCACAGGCCTAAGATGTCTAAATATGTCACTCGCAATGCAGTCATATGGTATCATATAGCTGAAAATTCTGGCAGTGATAAAGTAAAGCAGTTTCTTCCAGGTATTGTTCCAGTGGAGGATACTGGACGGTCTTTCACTGGCGGAAGACATAAACCAATGGGGATTTAATTTTGTTCTGCTCCACTCCCTGTGAGCACTAACTACTGAATTTTCCTAAAAATTCTTAATCATGAAAACCTCAAACCTCAAGTTGGGAATAGAAATAAATTGCGTTTCCACAGCACTGGTAATTATTTGGCAAATGTCTGGCTTTGGTTATATGATTACATTTTTACTGCATCTGTTATAATATTGACTTGCAGCGGGAATGCTCAGCCTTCTCCCTGACCTGACACTAAACACTAGCTACCCCACTACTGGGCCCAGGCAGCAGTCCCAACACACTCGTAAAAAGGCACATGCTACTACCTAAACAAACAGGTATTGTACCACAACAAACCATGTCCAACTCTGGTTCTGTCACACAGGTAAAGGAAGCTCTAGCGTTTCCTCCGACTTGAGCTCCAGCACCGATCATCCTCCTATCATAGCTCCCAGGAATGTAGCTACCAGTGAAGGTAAGGCATCTGCTCCTCATTACAGACTAAATTCTCTCTCGTATGCTCTCTACTGCTCTCATGAAATACTGGCTATTTTTAGAGGCACTTGTGTATTCCTAGGATAACCTGAAATCAAAAACAAACCTGCCATTCCAAAAAGCATTAAGAACCCATAAAGCGTTCATCTTTTGAACTGGCTGAAAGAAGTTGAATCATTTATAACTGCAATGTTTTATGCAATGTTTCATCTGTGACTCTTAAAAAGATTTTTCAGAGGTTTTTGTGAAATTTCTAATGTCAGTAAAACCCCATGGACCTCATGGACAGTGTTCCTCATTAATTCCTTAAAATAAGATTGCATGTAAGATGTCTAAACTTGACTGTATCTTCATAAATCTGATACATTTTTAAACTTTTAAAGCCATTCATAAAACTATCAAATCATTAAAAAAGTGTTACTGTATGCCACCAATGATGAGTTGGATTGGTAAATATAGACACATATCAAAAAACAAGTCCGTAATCCGCAAACTACAAAAATCAAGATGCAGACTAACGGTAGATTAGCAATAAAGTCCAACACCCATCCGAAGAATCAAAATCTAGAAAAACAGGCACAAATTTGACAAACCACAAACCCACTGCTTCCAACATTTGCTCACAGCAGCAGTGGCAAGACCTTGCAGAGAACATAGATAATTCTGAACTGTTAGGTGGTGTGCGAGGGTGGTGCCCATGGTCAGAATGCTGGTGAAGGTGACCGCTAAGAAGGCCTGACAGAAAGGACTGTGATGTTGTCTCTCACCTACTCATGTGAAAATTTGCAGCCAGCTGGTCTTGGTATGGAAAAAATAAACAAACAAATAAGAAAAAAACATGAACTAATAAAACCAATGGAAATGAATTAGAAGTCATGCTCAGGCATCCGCTTCTTTGTATTTTAATGGAGGACAGTATATCTCAGCCTGGTCTAACCATGTATGCCTTTAGAGGTTTTTTAGGCATTTTTGGAGATTCAAGCCATGCTAAATTTAAGATGTCATGTCTGTGCACAGAAGCTGTTTTTTTGATGTATTCTCATAACTACAAACAACCTCAGTATGCCTTGCTTGCGTTCTGTCACATGACAGGGGCTCTATGCATGTGGGAGGAAAGTTTGAGCATCCCTCGGTCTGCTCTGCCTCTGAGTGTCGAGCTATCCCATGGGTGTCTGCATCTGTGGCCTTTACAGGCTGACTGCTCAATAACTCTTCGGTTGCAGAGACACTTCCTGTTTTGTCTTCAGTTTAACTTGTGGAAATGTTTTCCAAGGAGTTTGGTGGTTTGTTTCACCTCTTTCAACCATTATCGGTTTGTAGTTCCTTTATTAAAGCCATCTTGTTGATAGTGAATGGAGAGCTTGTGCTGGAGCTGGATGTAACGGTGTGCTTATAGGTGCAATGTGTGGTTGGCCCCAAGAGCTGCTCTGTGAACACCAGCCTTCCAGGAAGGTACTGTTCTCATTATTGTACAGCACTCTTCCAAGGCTGGGTGCCAATAAGGCTGGGTGCCAATAAGGCAGGGTGCCAATAAGGCTGGGTCCATATTTTGCAGCAATGCCATTTTCTTGCACCAAGACTTCTTCTGCATAAGCTGGTGTGCACGGGTTTACCGTCCACATCTATTTCATGCTGTGCTGTGTAACATTAATAAAGGTGGTGTAGTCCATGCTGATTGCTTTTGCAGTCCTGTTTGGGTTTGAGGGAGATGTCGAGGAAAAGCAAACGTGATTTATGTTAGGAAGTAAGGACTGAAATGAGATTCCTAGATAATGGAAGTCAGCAAGAAGCTTACCGATTAGGGGTCCTCACAACTGTAGATGAATCTGGGGCATTGTAGATAAACTTAGACCAGAGGGCTGTAACGTCTACTGTCTACTGGCCTTGCTACTGGTTGCTTAGCAGGGTAGTCTCGCTACTCCACAAGGGCCCTTGTATCAAACAAGGAATGGGAAAAAAGGATAAAACACGGATATAAAACAATTTATATCTGACCATGACAGACGTAGGTCATTGCTTGTTTTCATTTGCTTTGACAAAGGCCTCCTTATGTCTGTAGTCCTTAAGCTATTTCCAAGATCTTATGTTTTATTACTGAGGACGGCATGTGCACACACACACACACACACACACACACACAAACACACACAAACACATGGAATGATATAAACCACTAATGTGGTAAGGATCTGACCACAAGATAACATGCCTATTGCCCAGTACCTCTTTACTGTCAGTGGCTTTTATAGATATTAGCAGGAGACTGTTAGTGGTTGGTAGTAGCATCTACAAAGTAGTGTTGTGTATGCTGCACACAAAAATTTAGCATGCACCAGATAAAAATTCAAAATGTTTTATTTTATCAAAAACTATATTTCATCTATATTTAAGCTCAGGATCTAAGTCTCTATTTTGTTAATGTAAATGTTACGTCTTATGCACGGAAAACAACATGGTCTCATTAGAAACAGACAAATTATTGTTTAGAAAAGGTAGGAGCTGACCACTTCTGGAAGTAAAACCATGTCCAAATGAATGGTTGATTTGTTGAAGTACTACACTGCTTTGAAGTACTACACTGCTTTAATTATGTGAGCCATGCATTTACATAAATGCATCTCATGGATCTTAACAGGTAACAACTTGTGCTCATGAGAGACTTCTGCAGCACTTAGATTGAAAATACTCTTTCAGTTGTTTTGACAGGTTTTGTCACCTGCCTCCCAGCCCAGGTAATTACAGTGTGCTAGAAATAGCCAAACCACAGGCCAAGCCAGAGACCCAGTGCTGCCCCCATTGTATACAAATCAATATGCTGCCTGAATGGCGTTATATGCAAGCAATTCATGCTTCCTAGTCTATAACTTTATTTAACCTGTGACAAACTACATTGAGTGTAGGAGTCCAGTAGTGGTGTGAAATGATGGTTGAGTTGATGGTCCCATTGGATGAACAGTTCAGCCAAAAGACCTCAGCTTTCGCATTCTGGGTCTGTTTTGGATGATTCAGAGATTCCTGGATGGAATACTGGGGGTTTAAGGCATTTTTGGAGTGTGCGCCGATTTTGAACACCTGCAACCTCAGACTGTGCAGAGTGGAATCAGTGACATCCCTCTGTTCATCTGGTGTCCGGAGCAGAAGGCGGACCACCCTGCTTCACCCCAACCTCGGTGGACACTTGACTGTAAGCTCTCTTTCAATAACAGCACGAAAAGTAAAAAATAGTATGATTTCTTTCTATGTCTTTGTTGTCCTGATGTTAAAAAAAAGTGATTGGGCTTAATGAGAAAACCCTGAAGAAAGAAATAAGCGTTTACAACACCAGATTAGCTATTCATTCAGGATGATTTGACTATGTAGACTAGTCTTGGTCCTCCCTTATGTCTCCCTTTCAACACAAATACACCATGACATCTTAACCTCTCTCTCTCTCTGAAAAAATAGATGTATTCAGCAGTTCTTAGGCTTATGTCTTGCTGTTCAATATGAGTGAGATTATCCAGAGGTAGTCAGACTGACCGGCTGATCCATCTCCAAGCTCAGTGTTAGGCATTCCTCACTTGGGATTTAGTTCAGTGTAAACAATATAAGTTCAAGTCTAGTTTGGGAATAGCTGTGTGTAGTTGGTTTTCCTTGGCATACTAGAGGAAGAGGCGTACGGTCATAAGTGTTTTACCACAGAGGGTACAAAGAGGAAGTCCTCAGCATGTGACCACTGTTTTGTGACTAGGGTCAGTATTAGCCCTGCTGCTAGCACCACAAGGTCTTCTGTAATTGAGGGATTTCTAAGTGATCCATTTGACGGCTGTTGTAAAGAGAGTTATTAGGCGACACAGAAACGTTGTAGCTGTAGTTTTCTTTTTTTTTCCTTTTTCCTAAAAGACCAGATGGTCCCTTGTCACATTTGTAAACCAGATGTGTTCATGTGAATTCCCTAACCTTTAAATGAAATATTCCTGAAACTGCATTTCAGCATCTTCTGATAGCTTGGACATAGAAACATGCTCAGGCTGGTGTACAGGAAACCAACAAAAATAGACGGCACACAATATTATTGCATATAATGAATCCATCACACTGCAATGGAGAGTAAGTCAAAACAAAGTAACTGAATGTATCAGATGTGTGGCCCGTAGGGATGTGCTCAGTAAAGAGTGGTGTACTGAAGCCCTGGTGAAGTGCTCCTTCCTCGGTCAGTAGATCAGCCCCCGGTGTTTTCCGCACTGACAGCTGAATAGCGAAGCAGAAGTGGACAATTTCACATGAGATTAGAAAGGAGCAAGTCAGCGTGCCTCAGAGGACTGCTGGAGTTGACTGACAGTACAAACTATGGTGACGTGCAGATTAGCATATTTTATAGGTTTTATTATGTTTATGCACATAATAATGTGAGATTAATGCAGTCATTTATTTAGAGGATTTAGACGTTTTGTATTTTATTTCTAATAAATGTAATGTTAAGAATGGCATCCTGATTTTAGTTGTCATGTTAAGCCATTGTAAGTGATTTCCTTAAGAACACTTTGACTAAATCTTAATAGGTATTACTCTGGGACTGCCCTGGTATTAGCAACTAAAACATTTAGCACAGGCCAGCTGTATATCAACAAATCAGGAAACAGAGGTAGTTCAAAGACATAGTTCTTCCTGCTTGTCTGTTATTTTTGTGGAGGATAATCTAATAACTCTTTTGACAGTTTTTTTCCAGGTTCAGGTCGTGTCAGTATTGATGGTCTAATATGATGCGCCTAACACTTGACAGTTCATGAATAGTTGCACTTCCCATCAACTTCCTGAAGTTCATCTTGACATCCTCCTCTGTAGTGAGGCAGTTTACTCTCTTGGATGACACTTTGTGTCATATAAGTAATATTTCCTTTCCTTGGGTAAGATCCTAGTCTTTTCCCCCAACAGGCGTCGTTAATCACATTCGATGATGCCTCCTCTTTGCAGAGAAAGGGAGTCCTTCGCTCATCATGTCCCCTTCTGTACTGGAGGGAGGGAGGGGGGGGGGGGTTGGGTCAGTGGGGCTGAGCACCGTCTAAATGCTCCAGACTCTCCTATTCAGTTCAGAATGGTAACAGTCGTGTCCTGCCAGCCTCCGACTGCTTGTAAACCAACCGAGTCTCCATGTTTTCCATGTTTTCTTCCATTTATTTTTTTCTCACACAAACAACGTGAACAGTGCCAGTGTGGAGTGTCCCCTTGCCAGGAAATGAAGCACTGGGTGGATGTTTGTTATACATTGCCTCAGAGACCGTCTGTAAAATAATGGAGTTTTAAGTAGGGCCAAGTGACAGCATAAATTACTATCCGAGAGCTCTAAATAATGGCAGATTAAACTTCCAAGCCAAAACTGTTCTAATAAATCAACATTTCCTGATTAACAGAATAAATAGCCAGAGACCTTCAGTTAAGTAAATACAGCATGAAGAAAGATGGAAGAATACTACAAATGTATCTGTTTGATTTACTTTCATCATATTAAGACACATGACCTGAATGTTTGACCTAATTAGAAGTTGGCATTTGTGTAAGCAACGCAAGTACGTATGGGATGTAGATCTGAAGAATGACCCAGTTTATCTGTCTCATCATGTCTCGGTGCTCAGACATTTTCGGCAGGCATGTGTTTGCAAACCATGTGTGAATCACTTTCTCTGGGAATGTAGGCAGCAACCTACATGCAACCTCATGCTATTCTGAACTCTTCACATCTGTGTTCACCATATTGGAGAATGACTATACCTGTTATTACTGCATGGAATCACCTCACAGGTGTTGATCCTGTAATATGTCCATACATTTAGCTGTTGTATTTGGTGTGTTAAATTTGATTGGAGGAAATGTGGTATGTACCCAAAGCTTTCACAAGGGTCTTTAATTTTATTATGATCCTTTTGTTTTGTTCTGTCTACAGTTATCTTTGGTAGTACTCATAAGAAAAAAAAAGAAAATATGTTAGCATTATGCAGTTAATAAAGAGGCCTTCTAATATCGCTTCCAATATTTTACAAAACTTAAAAGGAGCCATTCCTCTTTTTCCATAATGACTTCAAGCCGTCTTCCCATAACAGGGCCTCCTTATCTCTAACTGAGCATTCACCTTCCTCCCCAAGTCTCCTTCTTTCTGCAAGAACACTGGAGTGCTGAGACATGGGGAACAGAGCTAGGAGCAGATCAAAACGAGAGGAACAAGATAAGGTGATGAGTGGGCTTTCCCTAGTGCAAGCCAAAAGGCACAACGTCGTTAGCAAGTGAAGGGAGCTGGAGGACTTCATTACTTAGTGTGGACGCAAACTGGGTCCAGGATTCCTTTCTAGTTGAAGCATCAGAGACTCAGAACTGCATGTATTCTGTCGACTACATGGGACAACTACATGGGATCCATGTTTAGAATGATATAACTGCAAAACATATTTCATTCTCTGTATGCAGTGAGTTTTCCTGTTAGTTTCTTGTGTATTCCTTGTACAGGACATTTAATGTGCTCAACTCTGGTTTGTAATTCAAACCATACAGCCATGTTCACTGAAGTTCATAGTGGGCACAGATTCAACAGGTTTTATTGCTCTTAGGCTTTTGTGTGTGTGTGTATGTGAGTGTGAATATCTAAATATTGCACGATGACATAGAGCATGACATACTGCTTGTAGCACCTTCTTAATCTGTTACATGCAAAGCCTACCTCCTTTTTTATATGGAGCACAGATGAACCTTCTTTTCAGATTGTTTGCGGTTCAGCTGTTTAATTCAGCATCTCTATATCACAGGCTTATTGGACAAGGATCAAGAAAGGCTTTATTTAGAGGGGGAATATGAGAACCCAGCAGGAAAGGGAGGGTTTGGCTCCTATGCACCTGACCCAAATAGGTCCTGGCTGTCCTTATAACATCAGCATGGCCTCAACGTGTTTGTTTCACTCACTTTTGACACGGTGGTATGAGAGTGAGTTGTGTTTGGGCCCTTCTCAGAGAGGACACCCTGTTGGCGTGACCCGCGCATGCTGATGAATAGCATAGCCGTCAAAGGAAAGGCTGGAACCGTCAGGAACTGTGTAAGCCTTTGGCCTCCGCCTGAACTACATCAGGAGCAGGAGCTGGTTGTTTTGGGTGGAACAACAGAGCATGCCTTTTAAACTATCACTCGACTGATCCTCTCAAGCAAATTTGGGAGTTTGGAATTTGTCAACTCCAAGGATCTTGGACAGCAGAACCTGCTGTTTTAAATTGACTGCATGAAAACATCATTTTGGGGAGTGTTTTGACATAATGTTTGGGTTAGAACAAAGCCTAAAAAACAGATATGCATGACATAAACTATATATGCAAACCCTCATCCATCTTAGATATCTTGGGTTTAAGAAATATGAAGCACCCATTCACTGTTACACTCAACTTCGCAGATGTGCCTGTACAACCAGAGACCACATTATGGGATTTACCACAGTTTGCTTCTCATCATAACTAAGTGCAGGGGGTCCCCTAATCTCTTCATCATTATGTGTGAGATGTATGTTTGTGTGTGTGTGTGTGTGTGTATCAGTGAGCCTGCTGCACATATGTGCACAGTTGAAGCACAAGTTATGAAGTTTCTGTCACTGGAAATTCAGAGCAAACGCTCTGGGCCATTTGCTGCCTTGTTTCTTTTCTCTTTACCAGTCCTTAATGTGCTATAGCATTACCCTATACACTAGTTATACAGCACTGATTGATATGGTAAGCCAGTAAGCGAGGACACCAACTCTGCATTCCCTCAGCAACAAATCTAAAAGCTGGAATATTAGTTAGTGAATTATAGAATTATTGAAATCCTACTATTGAGGAATAAAACAATATCACAATGGTGTCATTCTACAGTAGAGTGCAGTGGGAATTTCACTGTTATTCTTAGAAATCTAGGCCTCAGCAGAATGGGATAAATGCAATGAAGGAGAAGAAGACCACTCTGATGTCTTCACTGGCGAGTCCTCTAGAAAGGGGCCAGTGCACAACCCCTGAGTGGACGTGTTCATTTGGGACGCAGTGCTCCTACACTTCTCAGCTCCACAGACTGTGCATGCAAGCTCCATTGTCCTGCACTGGAGCCGTTGTGATGTCATGAACTTCCTGTAGTGAAAGCTGGGTTGCTAGGTGGCTCCTGTGCCATTTAGATCTCCTAGCTACCACTTATCTAAACAGGCTCTGCTGGCTTGTTTTGGACAGCCCACATCATGTCTTTAGCATTGAATGGAATGGGAGAAGTGAGCGTTTTCCCATGTGATTTCCATTCTGTTTTACAAGTAACAATTGCTCTGTTGCTGGCTTGTTTTGGAGCACAGCCCACATCATGTCTTTAGCATTGAATGGAATGGGAGAAGTGAGCGTTTTCCCATGTGATTTCCATTCTGTTTTACAAGTAACAATTGTCCACCAAGAAGTCAATTGTAGCCTTGATGTTGTAATTTTGTATGGCCTTGTTTTATTTTATCCCGGGTTGCATAATGTTTTTGACGAAGCCATGGATTTCATCTTTTAAGTCTGTGCCAGAGAACACTGTTCCGTTTCTTCAGAAAAGTTTTTTTCATCACTGCATCATGATGCCTCTTGTCTGTCTCATAGTGACACTGTCACACCTTTCACACCTGCATTATTGCACAGAAGTGACATCCAGCACTATGTTTGGCAGTGAGGATTTAGCAATGAGTGGCAGAAAGTTTCTCCGATTCCCTCAAGTTCACGGATAACGTTTGGCAGGAGCGAGCACATGGATCGGCCCGATGGAAAGGAACTCGTCACAAGAGTGCTGGCACGGACGTGATGGTTTTGACTGTCTAGCCAAACACTTCTGCATAAGCTCACTGGCATGAGTGCAGTTTGTTGCGTTTAGAACATATGAGAGTTCTTGGGAGGAATGGTTCATATCACTGCTACGCTCTGGGTCCCTGATTAATGGTTTTGCTGGTTTTATACCTCTTGTTGGCTCTGTAACAATATAAAAAGGACTTTCATTTCCAAAATCAAGGTATTTTTTTCTTAATCTTCAGCTCCAGTGATAACTGGACCTGACATTTATTCTATAGCCATTCTATTGCCTTATTCCATCTTCTTTCCACATGTATTGGCATATGCTGTCAAGACCTTTCACAAAGCAAAGCAATGGCATGTCTGAACGAAGAGCACAAGGTCTCTTTAAAGGTTAAAGGGACTTCAAAAGCCAAAAATATATTTTGAGAATTAAATTTTAATCGCAAAAATACATCCGAATCAAACACACATCTCAAGTGCAGTTTCAAATTCAGATTTCTTTGGGCATTTCTGAAATAAACACCAGCCTTTTTGTGTGTTGGAATGTTTTAGTGTCACACAAATGGCATTGCAAAAGACTTTCCCACCATTGTCATATTCAGTGGCACATTAATGGAGTGTGATCCATTATCTTCTGCTTTATAGACTAGATCCCAAAATATAAAATTTGGTTGCCTTCAGCTAAGGATCAATCCACAGGGAGCACTGTTCATGAGTCCAAACGCTGATCATCGCTGGTTTGTCCATCACTGGCAAACTGCGGTAGCCAAGATGCCGTACTGTGGTTACCCACTTGAAATGCAAAAAGGTTTTCTTTTGCAAGCATTTTCCCCTCTTTATTGTGCTCTGTCCAAGTCAAAGACCAGCTGTTTAACCTGCTTCTCTCTGATATCTCAAACCAGTGGATTCCTCCACCATATGCAAGCACTGGCGGTTCATGTGAAGGTCAGAGTGCTAAAAGCACACAAGACTCATTATATGATCACTAACGGTAGACTGATTAAGGAATACGGAACAAACAACTATATTTACATTAGTTGTGAATAATTCAGTACATGTACTGTGTTCCCATCAGAACTGGTGGACTTGTATCATCTTTTTTGCACTTTCTTATAACCTTTCCATAATACTTTATTTACTATTTATTTAATGGTGTTTTGTTTTTCCTTTCATATTTTGTCTACTGGGTAACCATTTATTTTTCTGTGCAATATGTATTTGTTTTATTATGTTTAGTTTATGAGTTGCTTTTCTATTGGGGCTAAATAAATAATCATGCCAGCAAACTACCCAGTCAGTACAGTTAAATGATTACATTGTCCATTCTGGGTCTACTGTGATGTTGGGAAAGGAAAAGTGCTTCTTCAGTGTTTGGTTTCAGTCACATTAATAAAAACGACTGAAACCCCTGTGGTTGTTGTGCGGCTGTGTGTGGCATGTTCTAAGCACAACATGCTGATCCTGCACACCACCTCTGAATATTACTGATGAGGGAATGAGAGTTGAGAACTACTTTGCTACTGGGATGCCTTTTTACTTATGACTTTTTCACCCTACTTGAACAGAACATTCCGTTGATTATGACTTGGTGGGGTAGTTTTTGACATATAATTCAATACAATGGAATTTGTACTAAGAAAGCTTAGGAAAAAGGAGTAGCATCAAATATAGAGCAGTCAATGTTTTTTTGCATTGGATACGCTGCAATATACATAGGTTACTTCAGTTCGTCGTTGTTTAATAGTTGAGCTATTCCAACTTAAATATCTTTATATCCTCTTTTGAGATATAGTTCAGATCACAAATCATGCATGAAACAAACATTAAATAACTTATTGCACTAATGCAAACTCCATGCTTCTCTAGTAGCAGTGTTTGAATACCCATAACTTAAATGGAGTGCCATGTGTTGTATTTCCTGTTGGCGGGTTTATTGAGATTTATTTGGTACTAATGTTCCATTGTTCAGTAGAATAAGCTGACTGTGCATTGTGTAAACACTGTCCATGCATGCAAACACTGGACATGAAATAAGATGTATGCCATTTTGAAGTGCTGGGTTAAACACAGGGCTTGTGAGACATAATGGTAATCATTAGGTGGCATAGTGCCATAATGGCAAGCAGGAAAGTTCAATGTGATGTGGTTCACTAAGCAGAACTCCCATGGATGGCGGGGACCTGGCCCATACAGTTTACCAGGGGGCACACAAGTCCCCTTCCCCAGGGACCAGTTCCAGCTGTGTACACAGAGTGCTCAGAGCACACGGAGTTGAATTCGCTCCATGTTACGTCCCTGCTGTGAACAGCTACGTAGCCAGACCACCCAGGACTACTAGGAATTGGGCTCTGGAGGGACCGGTGCACGGAGCAAGGATCAAGCTAAACCCTCCCCTCTCCCTAGTTACAATCCTCTGGCTCTCCCATGGCTTTTTCTTACATACTGAAACTGATTGGGTCCTGATGCAGGTTCATGTGGTGGACTTTTTGTGTTCACAGTATACAGTTCAGACCCTCAGGGTGCCACACTTAATCAATGGGAGAATGACAATTAAAGTTTCCCTCTATAACACTGCTTCTGCCTTAACACTTTGACCGTTACTGTCAGAGTTCGTTTATAGCAGTGCTAAAAGCAGTGCTATCAAAGTAATTTGTGTAAAACATGCAAATTTCCACTTTAGAAGCAATTTGTGGACATTAAAATGATTTGGTCCTTAGGAAAACATTTGGTAGTTAAATAAATGACCACATTACCAATTTTCATGAATAGAAGTGGACAGAGAACTATGAATAACACTGTATATGTGTCATTGGTGTACGATTAGGACAGTGAAATGATAGTGTGGATATATAAAGGGATCAGTACTTTGGTGCTAGTAGCAAAAGACATCTTTTTCCTTTCTTTCTCTCCTCTTCCTTTTCTTGCTCTACTGCTTAATTTTTCAGACTGCTTCATTTGAACAGATATATGTCAGGTCTGGTTCCAGACTAAAAGTGAGTGTTGTACCTAGTCCAAGACTAGGGTGGCCACTTTATTAGCCCCTAAACAGAGGACCTTACACTCCCAGAAGGAGGACCTACAGGGCATGGAGGTATGACAATACAACACACCAAATTAAAACCACACACTGCTAGTTAACATAGTAGACTGATTTGATCTAGAAATCTGTAATATAAATTAATGTTTTACCCTCTAAATTTGGCACCTGCTTGCAGCATTTAAATCTGGCACAGTGTACAGAAGGAATGAAATTAATCTTTCCATCTCTTTGAAAGGAAAGAATGTGATGACTACTGAGATCTGAAGCTGTTTTCGTTTTTGGTATTTTCACACCATTTAAAAGAACTGGATAACATGTAGAACACAGATTTTCTGTGGATAGCCGGGAGGTGGGGCATGGGGCAATATATTAGACCAATGAAATGCAGGCTATTTGCTTTAACATGTGTATCACACCAACAAAAACAATAGTGATCAATGGATTGCAACTCCCAGTTCACCCCAGATGACAAACAGGTGTCTGTCCAGTTGTTCTGCAGCCCGAGGAAAGTGAGTTGAATATACAGAATGTCTGGCATAAAATTGGACATCAGGACACCTTATCCAAGACTACTTTGACTACAAAAAATAGCTTTGGTTATACGTAGCTGAGTTTTAAAGCTCTTGACAGGTCATAGCAAGGTCTTAAAACTGTAAAGACATGATAACATTACTTAATTACATACAACACAAAACCCAAATGTTATATAACAGATATCATTTGTTTTCATTTATCCCCTACTGTTCTCTAAACAGTACTGAGTGGATGCCTGATCTGTTTCTGTATATCTGAGATGGTGGGGGAGTTTTTGATGTAGCTGTCCACTGTCCTAGTGAAGACATCTTGCTCCCTGGAGGGAGTATCTGTGTATGTCATCATGACCTGGCCACCAGACAGGCGTCAGGTCATCTGGAATACAAATCACACACTGACACACACACACACACACACACACACACACACACACACACACACACACACATCCTGCCTTACTATCTTTGTATTTCAAATGACTTGTGTATTATTTTAGCTACATAACATTATGCCGAGAGCCTAATTGCCTCACATGAGTCAGATATCCCTGCAGTGTGTCCCAAATGTGATATTTTCCTCCCTTGTGCACAGACACACACATACAACCACACACATACAGACACATATACAAACACTATATTCTCAGAGATCTACAAGGCAGATACACAAAGAGATTTGTTTGCAATGTGCTATATACTATAACATATTAAAGAAAAGGAGCTGTCTGCCTGTGTTGATGTATAAATCTTTATGACAGCCACACAGACAACCACTGTCTCTGTCTGGACAGCCACTGTCTCTGTCTGGACATAGAGCAGGCAAACCTCTAGGAGCAAAGACTGAATTTAAATGTTTGCTGGCCAGTGGCCAAAAATTCCACAACGACCTCACCTTTGGCTGTGATGGTGGTGATGAGAGCATTTCAAACTGATGTAAGATTTAAAAATGTCTTGTGAGAAATTAAACATTATGAAGTATTGAACCTATAAATTATAAAATAATTACAAAATTATTTCAACATTTCTCCCTGACACTAATTCATCTGCAGGGAAGAGGAACACATAAGACAGTATGAATGTTTCTCTTATTGAGTTCTTTGACAAGTACATGACAGGCAGGTGGGGGATTTGATGGGCTATAAGGCTCAGTGTTATGGGTGATGAGGGTGTTCCTTCTAGACTAATTCGTTCGTTAGATGGAATTGAGTGGCCCAGATGGACCAATGAAAACATTCCCTCTACAAAAGAGACATGTCACACATCAACCCTCATTTCTTCACCAAGATCATCTCCTCAAACACACCAAGTGAAGCTATGTAGTTTGAGTTTGTGGAATTGATGTTTGTGCATCTATGAGTATTGTTCTTCTTTTTGGTTCTTTTGCTACATTTTTTGTGCTCATTTTTGTGTAGGAGGCCTGATAGCCCAGTGATATAGGGTTAAAGGGAAGACAGCAGTGGATTGGAAGAGGGTCTCCTTCTATTTCAGTTTACCTGACTGAGTGAAGGACTTAACAGTTAGAATCCTACACAAACATATGGTAGTGTCTTCCTTTTGACTCTTGACAAAAGATCCCTATCTGAAGTCGAGGGGTAACATCAATTTCATGACTTTGTACATGTTAAATGTTACGGAATTCCCAGATGCTCTGCTAATAATTTCTCAACGCGAGGTCTTGAGCATAGGGGAGAGCCTCCCACAGGTCTCTGATAGCATCTCAGAAGAGTATATTGGGATTGAGAGCCAGTCGAAATGGCCTCTCATAATCAGATAAGGCGTTCTGTGAAAGCTGGAGGAAGGCACTCACACCAGCGGTGGTAATGGTGATGATGATGATGATGATGAGATCCACACAGCAGATGTTTCATTGTTTATAGCAACCCGTCATGAAGCACTAGCCACATCAGCCTCTAGACTACAGTTTACACTTGAAATGGGGTCCCTCTAAAACTTTTCAGATAACAGTGACACTAGATCAACTTAAATTTAAAAAAGACAGCAAAGGAACTCTTTGCGGAGAGCCAGGCACACCACTTGATGGATAGGGCTGAGTTAAGGTCATCTGTGCTAAAGACATTGGTCAACAGATGATATCTTCAGCATTTGACAACTTTTTCTACTTGTATGGTAAACCAGGCTGAAACTATTAAATGCAATCAGTTAATCAAGGCTCTCATTCCCTGTAAAGGCAATGGTTAACATTACAGTAGAATGCATCTTGTCTTGATCAAAGCTTACGCAGTTATATTAAATGTCTTGACCTCTCTCTCTCTCTCTCTCTCTCTCTCTCTCTCTCTATCCAGACTCAGACCTTAGCATGCCAACCCTTATCACTCCCAGTCCTGCTCTTATCCTGAACCACGGCTCCTCCCCACTCTCCTCTCAAACCATCCCCAATGGCCAAGATTCTCCATCTCCATCTCCCAGTGTTCCTGGGGAGACCATTGCTGTGGTCCACACCCCTCCAGGAACGCAAGGGTGCAAGTATCTGCCCAAGACTCACCATCCAGCGTTGGTCGACTTCCTCCCGGACCCCATCCTCCTGCAGGTCTTCGCTCACCTCTCCACACCACAGCTGTGCCGCTGCGCTCGGGTTTGCCGCCGCTGGTACAACCTGGCCTGGGACCCTCGTCTCTGGAGGACCATCCGGCTGACGGGAGAGCTGCTCCACGCTGACCGAGCCCTGCGGGTCCTCACCCACCGCCTGTGCCAGGACACCCCTAACGTATGCCTTACCCTGGAAGTGCTGGTGGCAAGTGGCTGCCGGAGGCTCTCCGACCGTGGGCTGCGTGTAGTGGCTCAGTCCTGCCCAGAGCTGCGCCACCTGGAAGTAGCAGGCTGCTACAACGTGTCCAACGAAGCTGTGTTCGATGTGGTGTCGAGCTGTCCTAACCTGGAGCACCTGGATGTTTCAGGTAAGCAGAGCAGAAGGGCTTTTATTAATATATCCATGTCCTTTTTACGCTTTGTGAAGCACTGTGGTATCTTAATGATAGCACACTCAAAGCACACATTATGTGTTTCATATCCTACATAACCATAACCAAGTCAGCACATGGGATATACTATTAATGGGATATACTCTTGAGTACAATTTATATTTCATATTGTAGAAAAGCTGCCATCATTCATCATGCTGCCATGTACACTTATGAATTTGCTGGGAGAGTAACTCATAGCAGTGATGCTTTTTTGGGAAGGCTGGGAAAAGCATTAAAGAATTTGGGAATTACTGCCAGTCCTACAGTTCCAGGACAGAGAATCTGAACCTCAATGAGACAGGAGGGGGCAGTCTGCTGCTTTCATTAACGGACTAACACTCTTAAAAATCTTTGGGGGGATAAGCTGATGGAGGACCACTGAGGAAAGGAAGCCAGCCCTGTGTCATAAAATAAGCCCTGTTTGTTGTGGTTGTACATGCTGAGAGAGAAAAAAGATCACTCTGAATAGAATGGAGAGCTGACACTCTAACATTCCCTTTGATCTGGAATCTTGCCCAACTTTTCCGTTTGTTATTTTTCTTGGACTTTTTTTGTAGTTTCTTTGGGTTCAGAGGCAGAAGTACAACATTTGCCAAGATTTTGGAGTTTTTAAAGAGGCAATTGTTTTCTTGATGACAAGTCTCTATCCCACCATTCTGATCCATTGGCACAAGAGCAAAATCTGAAAACACGCTGGAATTTACAACCTTAAGTTTAATACAATGAACAATCCTGTGTACCCCTGAACAGTAATTCATAGAATAACTTTGGGAATTGCAAAAAATGACTTAACACTCTCTTAGCATATAGTAGGAGCTCTAAACAGTGTGCAGTGCGTATATAAGCACACACATTATTTATCATCCACATGTAAAATGAGACTAAACAGAGACACAGCGCTTAATGTGAAACATTATGCTTACATCCCTCTGCCAGTGTTCATTTCCCAACTCAAGGACATATATTTGAGATGAGGACTGGGGGCCTGTACTCCACCATAACATGTGGAAGCTGTTCTCGTTAAAACAGCAGTGTTGTAATGGAAGTGTTTGCTGGATAACTCTCACATTTAATTAATTACTTTCCTCTGGTCCTAAAAATAAAACAGTATGCTTGGCATCCTCTTGTTATGGACAAACAGGAAACTGCAGGGAACAGATGGGCTCACAGCTAGTTACCTTAGGCTAGTCAGTGTCTGGTTAATAGCACCATAACAGGCTCAACTGCTTAGCAAATAGCTTGTGTGGGACAGTGAGTGGAACCTTGAGACAGACGCTAGGGCATTAGGTACAGCAAAGATATTTATTTGGAAAAAAATGGTTTTTGTGTGAGAGTATGATGCAGTCTTTCTTGGAACTGCTTCCCAAGGTAACAAACTCCCAAAGGGAAATAAATCTCATGTTTAATGTCATGAGATTAACAACGGAAGAGCATATGAAACAGTGGTAGGATAAAAAATGTTTTACTAATGAGAGTTATATTATCAAGTATTTAATCTCTAAATAAAACTCTATAGCATTATTTTCCATTTCATTTAACACCCCACCACTGAATGAGCTGCAGTGGAGTTGAGTGAGTGAGTGAGAGTGTGAAACTACTTCATGCCTGACTCCTTCCTTCCTGTCTTCCAGGCTGCCCTAAAGTGACCTGCATCAGCTTGAGCGAGGAGCCTCCCGTGCAGCTGTCTCCTCTCCTGGGCCAGCAGATCAGCCTGCGCTACCTGGACATGACGGACTGCGCGTCGCTGGAGGATGAAGGCGTGTGCGCCATCGCGGCACACTGCCCGCGCCTCACGCACCTGTACCTGCGGCGCTGCGTGCGCCTGACGGACGAGGCCGTGCGTCAGCTGGCCCTGCGCTGTGCGTCCCTGCGGGAGCTGAGCCTCAGTGACTGCCGCCTGATCGGTGACTTTGGCCTGCGCGAAGTGGCGCGGATGGAGGGACGCCTGCGCTACCTGAGCGTGGCGCACTGTGGCCGCATCACCGACGTGGGCCTGCGCTACGTGGCGCGCTACTGCCCGCGGCTGCGCTTACCTGAACGCCCGCGGCTGCGAGGGCCTGACGGACCAGGGCGTGGCCCACCTGGCACGCAGCTGCCCCAGGCTGCGCTCGCTGGACGTGGGCCGCTGCCCGCTGGTGTCGGACGCCGGGCTGGAGGTGGTGGCGCGCTGCTGCGTGGGCCTTAGGAGACTCAGCCTAAGAGGCTGTGAGAGCGTGAGCGGAAGAGGGCTCAGGGCACTAGCTACTGGCTGCCCTGACTTGCAGCTGCTCAACGTGCAGGAGTGTGAGGTGGCTCCCGAGGTGCTGAGGGTGGTCCGACGTCACTGCCGACGCTGCGTGATAGAACACACCATCCCAGCCTTTTACTGACACTACGGCCTGAGAACTGCCTTCCGACAAGCGGATCATGTTACTTTCCGTGACTTACAGTGTGTTGCTGTGGGGTGTATGAGGTTTGAGACGACTTGGTGTGCAATACATGCCTCTGTTAAAATAGTATGCAGTCCTTGCCAATACATGATGTGTCTAATAGTATTTATCAGACAAAAGGGTTACGTTACTATATAAATTGATATTCTAATGATGTCTGTGTACTTTGCATTCCCAGTTTGCTCATACTGGGCCTGCAGAATTACATCTTCTTTACCTTTTTCAATCAAAACATTTAGATCTGAAACCTTTTTTGTGCATTTGCATTCTGTTGTCTTTTGCCTGTACAGTACTCTGTTTTATGTGGATATTTGCACTTTAAAATTCATCTATGACAATCACTAGCAGTGTATTAAAAAGTGTCATATTTTAAAAGCTTTATAAAAGCCTTTTGATGAATTCTCCCTGATAACGTGGGAGTATAGAGTAAGGGAATAGATGCAGTCAGTATTACGGGGATGTTAGTTTGAAGAAATGATACAAAGAAGCATTGCTGCTACAAATAAAGGGCTACTTATTTAACATGTTTTAAAATTGCAGCTTTTTCATTTCAAATGTAAATGTAAGAACAGAATTATGGTGAGCTTATGTAGCAGAGAAAACCTGCTTATTTTCATTCAGGTCCACAGCTGATGTACTCTGGGCACTGGGTTCCTCTGGTTTAGACATACATTTCTAAAGCAACATAAGACATCCAGCCCTGAATACTGCCTGTTTGTATGTACTCACTGCCTCCAAAGACAATTCTTCTTGAGAACTGTTTTGTTGGTTTTCATAATTACTGAACCTGCTCTCAAGCTATTGCTATTTCCCATACCGTTTAGTATGAATTTGGATAAGTGGTAATGGACAACGGAAAAATATCACCGCCAACTTTCAGGTGTTATTTAGGTCTCTCGGGTGGACAAAATATTACAGAAGAGATTTACAAAATAGCAACATTAATATTACAGTAACTTTGAATATTAAAGACAGCTACACATTTCAGTAGCTAAATACTGATGAAATACCAAGTACATGCATGTGTTAGTTGTATGAGGTCTGACAGTCAACACTTTGAATATGAGCTAAATATGAGGCTACTAGCACAGCTGAGAAAAACACAAAACACTGGTGTCTCAACTGAAGCACATTTAACAAGACAACATGAAACTACAGCCTCAGAAATTATCACAGAAGAAAAACCTGGAGAATCAAGGAGAAAACATGCAGCACTGATGAATGGAAAACATTATTTTTGTCTTTTTTGTTAAAGGAGAAAGACCCAGAGTTGCCTTTTGGCTTTAACCTTTGCCCTAAATATTATGGGCAGTAATCCATAGTGCTGAGTCATTTTTAGGCTGGAAGATTAGTCTGAATGGCTGTCCAGTGTATACAGAATGAGGTCCCAATGCAAACACTGACTTGCAAACACTTGTGCCTCATGTTCCCATATTCCAACATGGTCATGCACAAGTACACTACACAAACCCAGGAATGTTTTCATTAACCTGAGATGAGGTCAAAATATGACGAGGCCCTCTATGCCCTCACTAGATACCAGATATGAAACACCACTGAGTCATTAGCTACAGAGTACAGACTGTGAAATTGATTTGCATCTCTTTAAACAGCTGATGAGACTTCAAACGGTTTTTTACTAAAGTATTACACAGTAGTTCGCAAAGTTCAACAAAGTACAGAACACGTGGCATTACATACATTTCTGAAGGCTATCTTTGGCCCTTCACATTGTTTGGCGTCTTCAGTGTACGGTGCAGTGCACATCCGGGCCAGGTGGGGGAAACATGCCCCAAGCACTCAGTCCCGTGTTCATCACCCGGAGGTGAACCTGCACGCGCGTCAGCAGACGTCACAAGACGACAACAAAACCCGTTTTTAATTTCACCGCACCGCGTCTTATGAAGTATTATATTAGCTACCTAATTTTATTAGTTTTATAAGGGCTACGTCAGAACCATGGCTCAGAAAATAAATGAAGCGCACGAGCACATTGCCAAGGCTGAAAAATAGTACGTTTTGCCGGACATTTACACAGCTAACCAGCTGACAACACATACCCAGCTAGCTTAGCTAGCTCGATAGATCGCTGCTTCTCTCAATAACGTTAGACAGGAGTTCGCTAACTAGTTATATTTAACACAGCAATGTTTTTTAACATAATGTCGTTTTCATTAAACAATCTAAACTTGTTGAACAGTTCACTGAAAAGATCCGCACACAGTCGGCAACTTTACCAAGCGAACCTAAGTATTGTTTGGTGTACTATTATGTTGCTTTAGCTATCTTAGCTAGCCAATGTCTCGGCCAGCTCAGTGTAAGTTATCAGCTATGTCGGATATAGCGATGTTGGCTAGCCTCGTCACTCCTCTGTCTTTGAGTAATCTCGACAAACTACATGTGTTAGATTTGTCATTCATAGCTGACTGTCTTAAATATCCTTACCGCCAACGCTGCAGTTTGAAGACGAGCTTCATGAAGTGGAAGCCGGATTATGACAGCGCTGCGTCGGAATACGCAAAAGCAGGTGAACGCCACACAAGAGGCGTCTGGTGTCTATTAATGCTGACACGAAAGATGGCTTTTTATGTTGTATTGGGAATAGGAACGTTAAATTCATGTCAGTGCGACCCGTATGTTCCTCTGCTTTCAGCCGTTGCTTTCAAAAACGCAAAACAACTCGAAGCAGCAAAAGACGCTTACTTACAAGAAGCCGAGGCCCATTCAAACAGCAGATCGTATCCTTTCACTTTCTCTGGAGGCAAGTCGCCGGATTACAGGCCGCATCCAGTGGATATCTTTAATCTTGCTTTCAATCCCTATTTATTCTGCGAGATAAACGTGTGTAGCAGTGTTACAGAATGTTGACTGAAATATACTGTATCGATGGTTGTTTGGCCTTAAGTCATGATGCAGTCTCTTCCACGCTGCGAAGTAAGTATTCCTGTTTGCTGCAACATCATAGATGTAGTATATGTGAATATGTGAACAGACTAAATATGATCTTAATTTTCTCCACAGGGCTCTTGAGCAAGCAGGTATGATGCTGAAGGTGAGCTTCAAAAGTTGCCATTAAGCATTCTGTGGTCTCTTTTGTACAAATTCTAAGAGCATTACTCCAGTATTAACAGTACAGTAATTGTCTGTGTGAAAACCCATGAATTAAGGAAGACTAATGTAACCTTTGCTCAGTGTGACATTTGACATTAGCATTATTATTAGAATAAAAAAAAAATTCCCCCCAACGTCTTGACAAAATATTGTATATTTTGCCTCTTTCTTATGCAGGACATGCAGAGACTGCCAGAGGCAGTTCAGTACATAGAGAAAGCCAGCATGATGTACACTGAGAATGGCACACCAGACACAGCGGCCATGGCTCTCGATAGAGCAGGGAAGTGAGTGATCAAAAACAATGCTTATCTGTCAGTACAAATCCACTGCACTTATTGTTGTTTATTATATGGAACAATTTTGTCATTTATTATATGGAACTGTTTTTCATTTTTGCTGCATTTAGATGGTAATGGTAATAACGGAAGCTATTATTGACAGATTGATAGAACCTGTGGATTTGGGCAAAGCTGTGGACCTTTATCAGAAAGCTGCATCTGTGTTTGAGGTGGGTGGCAGGAAGAAACAAAAAAGCCTCACTGAAAATACCATTAATGGCCTCTGGAGGGAGCTCCTGGGTCTGTGAGTGTACTGCTGTGTGCTCCAGGAGTCCTGCCATGACTGCTGTCTCAGAGGGTGTGTTCTCTTCCAGAATGAAGACAGATTGCGGCAAGCCGTGGAGCTGCTTGGCAAAGCGTCCCGACTTCTCGTCAGACAAAAGAAGTAAAGCTTGCTGACATTTGTAGTGCCGTTTGGTCCTTGTTATTGTCTTTGGTCCCAGTTAACAGTACGTCATGTCGTTTCACCCTGAAGGTTTGATGAATCAGCGTTGTCTCTCCAGAAAGAGAAGAACATGTACAGAGATATAGAGAATTTCCCAACGTGCTATAAGGTATTTTGCGTTTTATCCAAACGCTATTCTGAATCCATGCACCTTTCAGACCTCTCATGCAACATGTCTTTTGCTCCGTTTTAGAAAACCATTGCACAGGTGCTAGTCCACTTACACAGAAGAGATTATGTAGCCGCTGACAAGTGTGTGCGAGAAAGCTACAGCATCCCAGGATTCAGCGGGAGTGAGGACTGTGTTGCGTTGGAACAGCTGTTACAGGGCTATGACCAACAAGATGAAGACCAGGTTTCCCGTGTCTGTAACTCACCACTGTTCAGATACATGGATAATGACGTAAGTGTTTTACCATTGGCTTAAGTGTAAACTGATCTGAACAGTAGTTTTCCTTCCTTTTAGAATGTGTTAGTGCACATCGTCTGTATGTGAAGTTTCGCTGAATTCACTGCCTGTTTCCTCACCTTTTTGTCATGTCCTTTCTAATCTGTCTGTTTAGGGACTTGCAGGTATGAATTTACTTTAATAGTTCCTCATTTTTTAGTATATCGTTTTTTTTACTTTATTAAACTTTATAGATTCGTTTCCTTTTCGTAGTAGTGTACTGAAAACCTCTAGTCCAGAAACTGTGCTGTGCTTAATTTTTGTGTTGCCCTGTTATTTAAATTAGTGCTTCATAGCTTAACGCTGTGGGTTGGATTTAAAATAAAAGTATTTTATTTAGAACCAAATTCAATTGCATACATTTCCTGATTGACATGGCTGAACATGTTGAATCTGCTTCTATAATATACATATCTGCTTCAAAAGAATGTCTGTATTTGCTTTATTAAGGTTGATAATACCTTACAGGACTGCCAAGTACACCATAAGCCCAAAAGCTGAATAATATGAGCATTAAAACTGACGATTGCACTCTTACCTCAGCCTTTTTGGTTCTTCTAATCCAGTGAAATGTATCTGTCCTGATGTGTGGACTCTGTAGACAGCTTACATGTGTACCTCTCCTAGCGAGGACCCTGAAGACTCAGCTGTGTGTCTCTTGTTTCCCAGTATGCTAAGCTGGCCATCACTCTCGCTGTGCCTGGAGGGGGGAGGAAGAAGGCAGCTGCGACTGCTGCCCCTGGCGACGGAGGGGTGAACGGCGGTGCTGACCAGGCCGAGGAAGATGAGGATGAATATGCAGGAGGACTCTGTTAACTGCTGCCATTGCTGACCTCGGATCAGTATCAGCCTCCTCCTCAGCCACAGGAGCCTTTCCAGTACTGTCAGAAAAAAATAGTCCTTTTGCTGATGCTTTCTGTTTAACTTTAAAACTCAGTCAGGAATTATTCAAGGACTGATTCCAAGTTAACTTGGCATATTTATTTTTGTGGTGTAGTGGCTGTGGTCCTTTTGTGCTGGTGTAGGTTGGATGTAGTATCAAGAACTGGCCTGCCAGTTGTAGTTCCTGACTGGAACTTTAAGGCTATGCATTCAGTATGGAAAGCTGACTCCCAATCAGCAGAAAGAGACAACTTTTCCTCAGAGTAAGGTTTCATAGGGAAGGTGTGTTTCTCTATTACCACTCTCTATCCACATAAGTAGGGCACATTCTTTAGCATGGCCTTAACAAGTACTTACCAAATACTAACACCAAACATACCATGAGCTGCAGGCCAGGGCCTGAGGCCAAGCATGAACATAGTTGTATTAAGTCATCACAGCGGTGATCTTGAAGTGTCGTATGTTCTTTACCTTTTCCAGAAACAGGACTGGTTAAGAGCATCTCACACTGGGTGTTTGTGAAAGCTGTTAAGGTCAGATTGGTATAGTGGAGTAAACATAAATGACAAAAAGGGTCTTACAATATGAGGATGAGAGGTGGATGCTATTTTATAAGTATTCAAAATGATGTTAAATGCTACATATTTAGACAAATGCAGAACCTGAACGAAAAGTATTTTCTGCAGTTCAGTTCCTGAGTACCTCTGATGGCACTACTCTGCATCGTTTGTAAAGGAGTTTTGCACTTGTTACACACAGAATCAAAAAAGCTTTATATAATGGGACCTTTGTTATTTAATTGAGATGATGTGCAAGAATGTTTGAATATGATTCATAATTCTATTATTAGTTGTCATGACAGGGTTTTTTTTTTTATCACATATAGTTCCAGGCAAAATAAAGAGGATTCAACATTTTCCCTCTCCAGCCTTAACAAGAGTTTACTCCAATATGCTGTGCCTAAAAACTTGAAGAAAGTAAAACTAATGAAGAGTATGTAATTACTATCGTTTAAAATAGAAGTAAAAAAAGTCAAGGGAATGCATTAACTTATTTATAATAGAAGACCTAAATGTATTTCTGAATCTGTTCTTATATATCTCTGTTAATGCTCCGTACAGCAGTTTGCCTGTAGATCTCAATATCCAGATAACTGTATCATACTCTAAATTGCATGAAATGCCTTAATATTAATGCCTGTAAAATAATGTAATACTGTAGCATTATTTCAGAGCTGGGGGGCACATTAAAATTTCAGGGAACATGAATGAATAGATTAGGGAAGAGAATGAGACTGTGATATGCAGATTTTGTACATAGAAATCTTTCATGCTTTTCTCTCTCTAAATTGTGCTGAAATGATGTGTGTACCAAACGTTCCATAAAGACAAATCTGTAGACTCATCATGAAGTTCTTGTGCTGCATAGAAATTGATATTTTGATTAATAGTGTACAGCAACAAATGTGGAAATCATGTCTTTTGAAGTCTGAGAAGAAAAAGATTAGTTTGCTGCAGTTGACTGTGGTTTAATCTCTCAGGCAATTAATCTTTTCCTATCCTAGTAAATCACTAATGGGAGTTGTGGATGAAAAGGCATCATCACAGAAGACACTGGTTGCAGGTTTACAAACTGCTTTATGTTTGGGTTACTGAAACACAATTGTGTCCCACATTGCACAGTTTCCTGTAACAGTAGGAAAGACACGATTCTCCATGCTATGGCTGACGTCTTTGCCTGTGGGGAAGAACAAACTCAAAATACTGTTCTGGTGAGATGTTTTTTTTTTCCTTTTCCTGAGAGCATCATTGTTTGGATCCCTTGTGTTTAGACTCTGCGCAGTCTAAAATGCTGGCAAAGACCGATCGTGGTTCATTGCGGAATGTCATGTAGTTTATTTTTTTAAGTACTTCCAGAGTAAGGAAATTCTTGTCTTATGAATCAAAATTGGCTAGTGTCTTTCAGTTGCTGTCCTCGTTCTTCCCACATGTTTACAGCCAGCTACCAGGACAGTATATTGCACAACCCATGGATCAGTTCATTTCCATCTGCGAGGCTCCTAGCAGGTAGGGGGTGGCAAAGTACAGCTGAGCCCTCTTTTCAGCCTCTTCTCATTCAAGTCTGTGGCGGCTGCTACATTACCCTGATCCACTGGCTTTTGAGGTTCAGGTTAGTACATATTGTACATGTATTGTAGAACAGCTACCTCTCCAGGTCAGATTGTTGAAGACAGTGGGACCCCCACCTAGGAAGGCTGTTTCTTATTCACAAGCTTGCATGTGTACACGGATCACACGGACAAGCTCTACTGCGCAGCCACCTCCAGAGGGCACCGTTTCACCTTCATTTGTGTGGTCTACATAGACTCACGCAGTTCATTTAGTCTTCTCCCTGGTCCACTTGATCATGGTCTCGGGTGAGCGGTAGAGGAAAATGAGCTTGGCGTACAGGTCTTCCTCCAGCTCCAGCTCGCCGGTCTCGCGGACGAGGAAGATGTCGTTGCACAGTTTGAGGATGCGGTCCACACAGGGCAGCTCCTCGAACATGATGGAGTGCGAGATGCCACTGAAGAACTCGCGCACAAACTTGCCAATCACCAGCACCACGGAGGCATAAAGACCCATTATACTGCAAAGAAGGATGTTAATGTTATTGTCTTTTCAAACCGTTCAACAAAATGGCTACACTATCCAAGTTAGGGCTGTCACAATATCAGATTTTCACTACACGGTTATAGTTAAAAGAATTAATGATGATATCCATAAAAGTGAACATTTTCTGCCAGTATATATCATTCAAAATCATTATGGTTACATGCACGTAATATACTGATTCAATAGTGTCCAAAATGTATCCAAACAATTTACTCATTCACTAGTACATGCTCATGCACTAAAACAGTACATTTGTAGCATATAGTAAGTTTTCTGTTTTTAAGACATCCATCTAGGAGAGGACTGTGGTCTCTTACCCATAGCCAGCCAGGAAGCCCAGGCTGGGAGGACTAACTTTATCACTGAAAACGTAGAGCTGCAGTCCTGCCTCCCTCTTGTGCTCAAGATTTGTTTGGATGGTTATGGCAGATGGCTGGTCCACAATCCACCACTCCTGGATCTGGCCACTGCTGTTGTTGGTACGCTCCAGGTCCAGCAAGATGTCCTTATAGTGGCCGTCTGCAAATAAGGACAGGGGTTCATACAGTTGATTTTTCTATAGGGTTAATGCATGAATCATTACATTTACATAAAAGTAAAACTACATAGTACAATGGGTAGTAAACCAAATTTCAAAAAGCTAATAAACTGCTCATTACCTTCATAAAGTTGATCTATAGGTTTAGCGTTTGAATCACTGGGTGCTCGAATGAAACAAGGGAACACTTGATTTATGACTCTGTGAACAAAACAGAAGAAAAAAATTTATGACTCTATACCCTTAAGTGGAGTTGCTGGTTAAATTTAGAACTGCAGTTTACTCACACAGCCTTTCTCCTGGTTCCATTTAACAAATCTATTAACTCCTGTCTTGTGTTCACGTCCAGGTATGTAATATGCTTGTCCATAGCAACTTCAGCCTTTGCTCCAAGACTGAGATTCCTGACAGACAAAATGTACTGAATCTCATTTGACTTAACAATGATGTATAGGCAATTGTTCATTCCACTGGGCCATTACCAACCTTCCATACACTGTACTGGTTTGTTTATGAAGAATACCTCTGAATGGTCCAGGACATGGTGACAGGAAACTGGTCCTCCTTGCTCAGTACGTCTATCAGGTTCTTCCTGCTCGGTGGGCTGATGGTCCACAGCGAGTTGGAACTACCCTCCAGCTCTGCTACCGTCACATCCTCTGCTGTGTATGCCTCCAGGAACTGCATGGCAACCTGGGTAGCACAGCAGGAGGTCTGCTACTCAACATGTTGGAATTATGTATAGTGTATTTCCAGACCATTAGCAATGAATTTTAATAAACATTCAGGGTGTTGTGAGAGTGTGAGGTACCAACATACTGGGATGTATGTGTATGAATCCATGAATTTCTTTTTGAATTCTTGTTCAGTGACGTCCTTCAGCTGATTCTGCTGGGCACTCATAGTGAAAATTGGCTGGAAAACGCATGGCAAGCAGATCAGTACAGGTTCACACAATGTACTGATGAGCCTAAACACTCCTGATCAGCAAAGATGCGGCAACACTCTTCATTTTCCTCAAAGGTCTGCCAATTCAGTCAGCTCTCTGAGACTACTCCTGAGATCGTGGTGTAGATTGTTTCCGTTACCTAATGTGAAGACGTACCTGAAATCCTCCCAGTGTGATGGTGACAGACACATCCAGGGGTTTGTTGACGACACCAGCCACTGATTTAACCAGAGACATGAAGAGCAGGGGGAACCAGACGATACAGATGAGCAGCATCACGATCATGCCCCCCATCCCATACTTCACCACCTTCTTCTTCTTCTGTCCACGTGGCTGAGGATACCTCTGAGACATCACGCACACACAGTATGTCATACCACCAACTGCTTTGATTCTGAGTCTGCAGCCTTGTTACTTAGACCCTTGTGCTTGTCAGAAATGTTAAACATGGGAAGTGAGCAGGGGTATAATTCATTTGCAAATGTCTTGAATTTTCGTTTTCTAAATGCATGTGGACTAAACAAACACTTAAAAGGCTTTTTTATGTTTATCTCTCACCTTTTCTGACTCCCTCCAGCACTTAAGCACAAAGATATGGGCGTAGATATCTTCTACACAGATCCAGCTGGACAGACTAAGTGTGGTGTCTGTCCACACCCAGTCCATCACAGCACGCAACTCTGTCAGGAACGGAACCAACCGGAACCTGAAAAAAAGTCAGTCAATCAATCAATCAAACAACCCAATTAGAACTATTGTTTGGTTAATGGATTTGTTATGAAAATAACAAATAAAATAACACTGTAATTGATTTAGGACTTTTTAAAATATTGGATATAAATGTGTTCAGAAATGAAATTTCTTTTTCAGTCCAGCAAAATGTTTTAAGATGAGAATCAACTGACTTGAATTCCCTACTAAAATCCATAATCATATTTATGTAACTATGGATGTTAAGATTTGCTCCTCTGTGGTTATGTGGCTGGCCACTGATGAGTACAGATGTATCTCACCCTTGAAAGAGGAAAAGGTTGACATAGTTGTAGCTCTTGGTCAGAAAATTGCCGAGCACACGGGTGGGGTAGCCACAGCGGATCTGGTATGCTGACAGGCCAAAGTAGATGCATTTCACAAAGTACCAGAGCTGGGCCACCATGTTCTGGCTGAAACGCCTAACAAAAAACAAAGAAACAAATAAATAACCAACTACACACACACACACACACACACACACATATATAGATATATACAGTATATTCGCAAGTCCGGCCCACCTCTCAGTAACCCCTGGAAGTATAAAGAACATCCAGAAGTGGATGCCAAACACCAGGATGACCTGGAAGATGACCTTCCCTGTCACGGTCTTCCTCAGATAGAGGGCACGGTCCACCACCATAGTACCAAACTGGATCAGAACCATGACCAAGAACGCCTCTGGAACCTGATCCTCTGACAGAGAGGACGTGATGTCTGCAGCAGCCGAGTGTTTCTTTGAGGAGATCAGAGACAGACATTTCTGAATACATATACAGGGAAATTAGATTTCAGCACATTTGTGATAAAGTGAGGAATATTAAAATATTCTATCTTACCAGAAGTTTTACATATATCTGTTTACTGCATTTTAGAGTCTTTATTGGAATCATTGTCTAGGCCTCCAGTAAATTCTGAATCGGTAACGACTGAGTTTTATGTTCATTTATTTAATTTACATTTTTAAACCAGACAGGAAAAGACTTCCTGCAGCACGAGTTCTCATGCTCAGCTGCTCTGAGGAGGAAGCGGCGCACAGCATACCCCAAAGGCCCAGAATCCAAAAACGATGATGACGAAGTCAACAGTATCAGCCAGGAACATGAGCACATACACGTCTGTTACAGCGCTGTACTCTGGGTGGATGAGGCTACAGAAGAACTGGCGAATTGGAATATAGATGTCTAGGGCTCTGAAATGACACACAAATGTGGGCTAAAAATGGTTTGCTCTAGTATTTATGATTATCTGGAAAAAAAATGTTTAGCAATGTTGTATTTGTAAGGTGTAACAATAACACTTATGTGGAACTATACTGAAGGGTTGTGATGTGGTTTTACATTTTCACAGTAAGTTTCTTGGCTTTGATGACTTGCTCCCGGAGTTTCTCCAGAATGAGTTCTTTACGGCTCTTCTGCTGAACAGCCAACGCACTGCCTGAGCGAGACACACTCGACCTAGTGCCTGTGCTTCCTGTGGACACACACACAAACACCAGCACACACAGAGATTGTGACATATTAGTAAATATATTGCAGGCCCTTCACAGTGCATGTTACAGTAGTGGGTGCAAGCAGATGTGTGAACCTCCTCTGGAGCATGCTGAATGGCGGGAAGTGTGTGAGCCTGCGTTTGAACTGTGCCGCCTCACAGCCGCGTGTGTGCGAGAGAGTCTTCTGGCCACGCGGATGTGTGTGGACTCCAGCAAAGCATCCTGGGTCAGGAGGCTCCTCTCACTGTGTACTCTGGGTTTCTCCTCATCGTCTGAGTCTGCGTGACTCACCACTGTAGGTCTGGACTTATCTTCATCCCACAGACCATGACACTGAGCCAGGGGATAATGAAGACTGACATCAGACGTGACCGCATCACTGGACAAACTCTGTGTGTCTGTGTGTGTGTGTGTGTTTGTTTGTGTGTGCATGTGTTTAGAAATTGGATAGGCATTACATTACAACACTGGATATTACTGGATAATAGTGAACAGGTGCACATACTACATTTAAATAATTTATTTCAAATACAGATAAGAAATGGTGAATACACCATTAAAAGAACCTGACATCACTAATTATAAACATGAATATCAAATCTAAATTTCTACCTTGAGAATGGAGCGATGGAAGAAGAGGGCAAGCAGTTGGACCAGGTCATAATGGACGTAGCCCTCCTTCTTCTCCACGCCGATGATGTTAGGGGGGTGGAAGGGTTTGGTCTTGTCCCGCTCCATGTTCTGATTGAAGGGGAAGAAGCCAAACTGGAAGAAGTATTTTATCACTATTGTCACCTGCATGGAGGGGGGGGGGTGAAAAGAATGCACAAAGGTTTAATGTTATGGTCATCTTACCTCGGAGTAGACGATGGTCTAAATGAAGGTGTTTCTCAGTGTGGACGATGGTCTACATGAAGGTGTTTCTCAGTGTGGACGATGGCCTACATGAAGGTGTTTCTCAGTGTAGACGATGGCCTACATGAAGGTGTTTCTCAGTGTGGACGATGGCCTACATGAACGTGTACCTCAGTGTGGACGATGGCCTACATGAAGGTGTTTCTCAGTGTGGACGATGGCCTACATGAAGGTGTTTCTCAGTGTGGACGATGGCCTACATGAAGGTGTTTCTCAGTGTGGACGATGGCCTACATGAAGGTGTTTCTCAGTGTAGACGATGGCCAACATGAAGGTGTTTCTCAGTGTGGACGATGGCCTACATGAACGTGTACCTCAGTGTAGACGATGGCGGTCATCCAGAAGCGTTTGCTGGGCCGGGGCACACTCAGCATGGCCCACAGGAAGATGAGGACGGGCAGCACCAGGGTGGCCACCGAGGCAGAGATCATGTGGTTGAGGATGATGACCAAGTAGCAGACCATCTCCGAGTGGGCGACCAGCATGTTGTAGAGAGCATAGCTCAGCTGCAGGATCTGGGGCTGGGAGCTGTAGAAGCGTTCAGACTCCTCCAGTTCCTTGTCATAGAACATCCTGATGAAGGAATGAAGATGTCCGTTAAAGTAGAAGTAGCCACCAACAGCCTGACTACATGGGCTTAAACTACTACTCACGCTTTCTTGCAACTATACACAAACATCCTACAGGGGGCGCTGCAGGAAAAGCTCAGTACTGCAGTCTGTATTTCTGCTTGCTCATTATTCTAGACCAGTTTTCAGGATGGTCATTATTGTTACATTGATTTTTTCCCTTATTCCCATATTCGGAATGATAGAATTCAAGTTCTGTTGCTATTTTAAAAAACATTTTTTTTCTTTTATTTAATTTAATGATGCATATAAAAATCGTAAAAATTAATACTTGGCTGGCAAAATAACAATAAATGCTTAATAACTGTTTAATATATCTCTTCTGTGTCAACCACTGTGAGACTTTGAGTGCTCTTGTTTTGGAGGGCCAGTGCTCTTATCTTGGAGGGTCAGTGCTCTTGCCTGCTACGTAGCAGATCGCTGGCTGTGAGCTCGTGGCTAAGTGAAGGGATGGTCGTGTCTCTGCTGCAAGTGTCTCTGTCATCAGGAGTGCTTATCCTGATCCTCTTCTCCTCCGGGTGAGCCACAGACTCACATATCGAGTCCAGACCAGTGGCTTTGCTGTAGGAGGGGGGGATATCCACCTCAGAGGGGCCGAAACGGGACCACATGGCCTGCTCGGTGGCTAAAGTGGAGTCCCAGCCTGAGGCTGAAGCCCCCTCGGGGGTCTGACCCTCACTGCTGCATCGGCGTCTGTCTGATGGCGTGGCGAGCCCCGTGGTGGGGGTCCACCGTCCGCTCGGAGATGGGGGTCTCTCTTGAGTGTCCTCGGGCTCTTCGATGGTGTCACCAGTGCCCTGCCGAGAGCACAGTGCCGTGCACTGTGTGTTTTCACTGAGACAAGATGGAAAAGGAAAGGTTGAAAAACAGTGCTGAAAGGAACAATACGGTGTGTGAGGTAGTGTGCAATTGCACCACAAGGGAGCAGCAAATAAACATTTTCTGGGTGTCCAAAAAGAGAACATACATGTGAATACTTAGATACAATAGACTGCATTTTTGTCATGCTTGTTTTTATACCAACCTATAAGCATATACACAGACTGGCACTTGCGTGTGTACGAGTGAGATGTCAGTAAGGTCAAGTAAAGTCAAGGCCAGCTCTGTTGGAGCAGGGCAGGTCCAGTCTGGTTCACCATGAGTGCAGTGCTTTGGAAACAGCCTGCTTGTCTGTCACCACCGAGCAACAGAAACCACCCACAGCAGTGTGGGTATTGTTCAATATTTTTTTAACTGCTTCCTGTATTACTGGGACCAGATCAAAGCGTGCAGCTCAAATTGCAACGAGAATTGCAACAGTTAATTACTGGTGCTAAAAGCTCACTGGAAACGGCGCTATTCAACCACAAATTCGTATTGATTCCGTTAATATTTTCAGACTAAGCACATCATTTTTGGAGCATGAAAATTCTCTTGTGCATCGTATATTGGTCATAGGTTTTTGGTCTCTCTCTGTTCAGAATAAATGCAGGAACTCTTTTTAAGTTGAAATAGGTGTGTATTTTATGTGTAGATGAACTTTTATGTGTAGATGAAGTGTTCAGGGCGCAGAGCAGTGTGAGGTGTTCAGAGCTGTGTTCAATGGGCTGAGCTGTGTTCAGTGTGCAGAGTTGTGTGAGATGTTCAGAGCTGTGTTCATTGGGCAGAGCAGTGTGAGGTGTTCAGAGCTGTGTTCAATGGGCTGAGCTGTGTTCAGTATGCAGAGCAGTGTGAGGTGTTCAGAGCTGTGTTCAGTGGGCAGAGCAGTGTGAGGTGTTCAGAGCTGTGTTCAGTATGCAGAGCAGTGTGAGGTGTTCAGAGCTGTGTTCAGTGGGCTGAGCTGTGTTCAGTATGCAGAGCAGTGTGAGGTGTTCAGAGCTGTGTTCAGTGGGCTGAGCAGTGTGAGGTGTTCAGAGCTGTGTTCAGTGGGCAGAGCAGTGTGAGGTGTTCAGAGCTGTGTGAGGTGTTCAGAGCTGTGTTCAGTGGGCAGAGCAGTATGAGGTGTTCAGAGCTGTGTTCAGTGGGCAGAGCAGTGTTCAGCATGCACCTGCAGGTTGCACTGTTTGCGCTCTCTCCAGACGAGGACACTTGCAGGCCAGGCAGACGGTGCAGTTTTGGTCGCACTGGCTCGCTGGTTTTGGGCACGTGATGAGTGTCGGCTTCGATCAGCTCCAGCGCCGACTGACTGACGGACACCGTGGACTCGGTGTATGCACTGGAAAAGACCGTCGGAGAACACAGACATGCACAACCAAGCACAACCAATCACAAAACTCGTCTATATGCAATTTACAATCTTGTATTTACGCTGTAAGCTTCAGTTAATATATCAAATATATGTAGTAAAGTACATACATAAAAATATATGTACTTTACTAATGCTAGTCTTGTTCCATCACAGTCAATATTTTGACTCAAAACTGTACCAAAAAAATTAGAAGCACTTAGTATAAGGAAGCTCTATGGGTATGAGTATAATGGGTCCAGGTGGTTCATAATACACTCAGATTATATAGAAGACGCCACACAGGCTTAAGACTAAAGCTTTGTTTCCTGTTTGAGACGACTGTGTCATGGTCTCCGTGGAGGTAAATCTGGTGATAACGTAAATATGGGATGTGGTAAAGCACCCTGTCAGGGAGAAAGACTCACCGGATCTCCTCCGACTGGAGACGTAATCAAAAGCTTACTTTAATTCAATTAAGATGAAAGTTAATACTGAAACAAAACTGAATTATGCTGCTGTAAATTTCATTTTCTACTACAAAGGGAGCTGGTGATCCCCAGGTTCCCCATAACAGTCATCACACTGGAAATGGCGTGAACCCTGAGGACAGGTCTCGGCAAGCAGGGCCCCGGAAACAAGGACCCTGGCAACCGGTTTACGTTGTTTAGGTTCGTTTGTAAGTTCATGCTAACGATCACTTAATGTTTTTGTGAAATAACCTGAAACACCTACAGCACTATTTTGAGAGAATGTATAGATGATATATACTACAGTGGGGGGGAAAAACTAAACAGCTCAATAATGTAAGGTGTAAGGTGTAACAGTTAAAACATTCAAAATAGTTCATTTCATTCACTGTTATTCTGATTAATATTCACATTATTAATTAGAAACATTTTAGAGGGCTGGTCTGCAGTTTTACATAATGAAGCACTGTACAGTATTCTCCACTACCTGAGGCAACTCAGTATCTATCCAGCCCCTCATAAGCAAACCATGCGTAGCAGACCAGAGAAAACACCAAACACGAGAGCAGGTGTGAAACGTGTACGGGGCTGTACTGTGGTGTGCTGTACCCAGTCAGGCTTGTGTGAGTCTGGGTAGAATCCATGCTCTGCAGGCCCTGGTCCTGGTCCTGCTGGGGCGGTGAGGGGGCAGAACCGCCATGAGCTGGCAGGCCCTCTGCAACCACCGGAGCGGCCTTGGAGGAGGCAGGCCTGCATAGCTGTCTCTGGTAGTACACGTGAATACTCTCCCGTGAAGGCGTGTTGCCCTGTGGCCCGCGGAGACAGCATCACTGCATCCACAATTCACTCACATGCTCCACTTCATATTAATGCAGGTTTTGTGGCAAACACATTAAAACAAAACCTACCAAGCTTCTTTAACACGTTTTATGACATGTGACATAACGTTAACAACACTTTATCTCAAACATCCAATCAAAATTTTTAGAGGTCCAAAATGTCTCTCAGAGATTTAGTTATAGGACATCGACAGTGAATATACTGTCTTGGAACCCAAATTCACCTTTTCTCTTTTCCAAAATCCTCTCTTCATACTGTGCCTATACTCTAAATGAAATGGTCGTAACTGCTATGGAAAGTTATTCTTACAAGATGCATTGTTACAAGGGGAAGTGGAATTTCAATTGTGGAATCTTTCCACAGGCTATGAGGATACGAGATGTATTTAATCTCACTATTAAAAAGATGACCACAGGGGGCCTCACAACATGACTGCTTTAGCTATTTGCCTTCTCATTTCTGTAATGCAGGAGTAAATACAAATGTTCCAATTCCATTCCAGTCATTTCTGCAGGTATGCATGTCAAGGATGCAGATTGTCTCATAGCCTACAGACAGCTGTACAGTCTCACACTGAGACAATTACCTGCTGCCTTAGCCCAAGACTTCCTGTTGGAATTCCCACCCCAAAGGCAAAATCTCATCTTGTTGTAGAGTCTGACGCTGGGACTAATTTGCAAGTAACATCAGTTTCAGACAATGGCACCCTTCCAAGTCAGGCTGGCTAAGTCATGCTGGCTCTCTGGCAGTGCTAATACCTTTTTGACCTCGTGGGTGAGCATGCAGCGCTCAGTACGCAGTACAGTAGAGATGTCGATGTGTTCTTGGCACATGGAGTTGAGCCAGGCAGTGAAACTGTCCAGCAGAGCCAGGAACAGCACCCAAGAGAACTTTACCATGTTGAACACACGCCTCAGGATGTTGTCTGAAGGAAGATAGGAATGAGGTTCGGGTTCAGCTTAGAGGTAACTGAAGTAACTGAATCAACACTCAAATACTCAAAAAATACACAAAAATACTCCTATGTGATTTAATCTCAGTTTGAGATTTTCCTGTGTGTCTGAATATGTAAATATGGCAGAGATAAGGACGAGACACCTGGTCCTTCAGATTCCTCATTTTCAAACACGTCCTCCTCCTGCTCTTCGACCTCAATGGCAACCTGAGCTACTGGAGAGAGAGCAAACAACTCAGCTACTTAAATCACATCAAGAACCATGAACAACTGAATTTTGGAACTTTAAGCACTGCAGTTCAAACACAAGGTCACAAGCTGCCATTGATGCGAAGCATCACTATGACATAGTACTATGTGTGAAGTACAATCCTGTACCATGAGGTGCTTCGCATCTAAAACTTCCTGATTACCATGCACAGCATGAGTTTACATTTTGTTTAGATTTGAAAAAAAATCAGAAAGCATACAGGTTACCTGGTTGGTTTCCCTTATTATTCCAATGTATCACTTTTTCAGCAGGCTGAAATATGTGGCTATAATCCCGACAGGCAACATATCTCCAGTATGTTGACTGAATGTTTTATTAGATTTAGCTGCCGCTCTCTGGCTACGTTTGAAGCTCTTGGCTTCCTGGCAAGGCTCCTGAAGCTGTGTCCAGCCATCATATGGGATGAATTCAGCATAGCGAATGCAACATGGCATTCTTGATTTTTCTGTATCCCCTCCTATGAAGGCCAGTATCTAGAAGGAAGCCTCAGGGTCTGCTTTCAGGGATGGCTCCCGTTAAAAACTGTGATGTCTATGAGACGCATGCCACATTCCCTAGAGAGACATGCCCAAATTGCCCCTACATCCTCAGACTGTGGTCATTTGGCCAATGAAGAACCATTCTCCAGAGGCCTACTGAACAATTACCACTGGCAGAACCAGAACAAACGTAACCCTTCTCCTGCCAACCAATCGCAGCGTACCCGCTCTCCTCGAAATACGGCTAGGATGGAGCGTGTTACCTACCTTCCTGCTGGTCACGCTTGCTTTTCCGTCCGGCCTTGTACCTCTGCCAGAACCGTCGCCTCTCTTTACTGCGTTCCTTCATGGCTGTTTTGGAGTCAGTGATCCACGCATGGTAGACAAACTGAAGAGAGAGTGCATTGCAGAGGACATGCATGGACGAAGAAGATCCATCGGTTAGGTTGGTCTGGACTACCTGCATCAGATTACATTGTATTTCTAGCTAATTCTTATTAGCCTTTATTATGGTGATCTCCAAGTTTTTTCACAACTCATCTTGAGAAAAATAGGCAGACTCTGTCATATAAACCATTTTATCATACATGAGCACCAACAGTGTACGCAACACACAAACAAGTGTTAGGATGTGCTTTCATCCAGTCTGGTGGAAAATCAAAATTTACAGGCCTGTAGTTAAGCAAAAAGAAAAAAATAAATGGTTTTTGTTTGGGGAAAAAACCACATCCTCCACATCCAACCAACATGTAACCCAACCAACACGTGACCCAACCAACATGTAACCCAACCAACACGTGACCCAACCAACATGTAACCCAACCAACACGTGACCCAACCAACATGTGACCCAACCAATGCCAACCAAGATCTCCTTGCTTGTTCACATGCATCACCCCCACAGAAGGGCTTCACACTTCCGTGGCTGGGTGGACCCCCTGCTCTGCACAGTTTATAGTTCTCTCTGGCCCAACATACCTAATCAAACTTTTGATGGGCTTGATAATGAGCTGATGGCCTGAACCATGTGTGTGTGGGGGAAGAGCAAACCTGACACTGTGCAGGACAGCAGGACCCAGGAACGGGAGCTGAATACGTATGCCTAGTAATACACAACACACTGCATTTTCTTGCATGCATAGCTGGCCATGTGGTTTGCATAGCCATCTGGAACGCAGAGCGATAGAGCTGTGAGATGCTCCTCAGTGGTCAGGCACTGGGGCTCAAACAGCACTCAAATTCCATGAGAGAAAACGTTCTCATGTGTGTACGGTAATGGAGCAGCAGGCCATTGAGTGACAGGCCAACGCAGTGCACGGTGGAACACAGGGGACGAGATTGTGACACATACTACAGTAGCAAAGAGTACAGAGAAAGGAGAGATATATTAGGCCTGGTGGAAGTACCTTGGCTGCCCTGATTGCATACTGCAGTACAGTTTTGGGCAGTTTAATGACAGACTTTGGTAAAGCCAGTAAAGCACAGGCAAACTTTCGGATTGCTCTCTACAAGGGAACAGAGTAGGGGCTGCGTTAGTAACGACATGGCATGGGCCCTTGGCAAGGTCCACTCCACGCCTCTATATGGGAAGTTAGTAATTAGTGGTGTGACAAATAAAGAAACATTGTTAAGTGCAGAGAGAACTAAAACTACTGTGAGATTGTGTGTTGAGTGGTGTGGAGCCACCAAGGTTAGAATAGGTTTAGTGTTGTCAGTATGTAGAAGTCAGACTTCACAAAACAAAGGTTTTCAACTGTTGTGTGTACAGGTCATAATGTACAGGTCATAAACATGTTATTCATAGTGCCACATGACTTACTTGAAAGGCAGATTTCTTAGGTGGTTCTTCCTCTTTTTTCTCTTCTTCCTCCTCTTCCTCCTCACTATCAGTCTCGAATAAGTAATAGTTTCCACTCCTCACCACTGGAAACATCAGTTAACATCCAGTGTCACTGCACACACATCTAGACACAGGCCACTGTTGATCGCCTTCTTTAAAAGTTTGCATTGTTGGTTCCATTGATGCAGTGTGAATAGGAATGTGCCAGGGGGCACTCACTGGAAGCGTGGTCCACCCAGGGTCTCCACCACTGCTTCCTCTTGCCTTTGCTCATCTCTTTACTCGAGTGTCCTGCCAAACAAGCAAAACAAAACCAACAAACAAAAACAAAACAGTTAAGGACCCTTCGAAGTCTTGAAAACAATACGGAGAAGAGAAAACTTGTTCTGAGGTCTGGTATGCATGAATTCATATGTTTTTCATTCAGTTGCAATGCATTTAATGCAGTAGATAAACTCAGGCACCTGTGGAATTTACGAAGTCTTTTTTTTACTCTCAGTGAAAAACAACTTCTGTTGTAAAGCTGCATTTTGGACATAGGAAACAACTATGTCTTTTTAAAAAAACTTGATATATTTAAAAAAAGAATACATTCAATGTAAAATAAATAAGAGAGTACTGCCTTGTGTGTAATACTGGTTAGGATATTATTAGTTACAAATATTCATGTTATCAAACTAAATAATTCACTTAATTGCTACACATTTGTCCTGTCCCACAGCATAACACACCTTCATCCTCCTCTTCTTCTTTGGTCATTGAATGACCCTCCTCACTCTCCTGAGCCAAGCTCAACATCCTCTCCTTTCCCCTCTTGAATTTCTGTTGTCGGCTCTTAATGCGGTCCATCCTGAGAGAGGGAGAGATAGAAAGAGAGAGAGAGAGAGAGGGAGAGAGAGAGAGAAAGAATGAGTGGGATTGGCAACAGTCTCTCTTAAGTCCTGTCTCACTGAGCTGGGCTGAATGGACACATTTACAGTAATAACACTAGTAGTTAATGGGGGACAGAGGTTGAAAGAGTCATGTTGAGGCATGTGTCGAAGTGCTCTGTGCTCCAAAAGCAAATGATGCCAGAACCCAGCACACTGAAAGATCCTCTTTGTCTCACACAAAGACACTGAAGATGAATGTAATAACGATGCTAGTTCTGACCCATAGCAACACCACCAAACTAAGACCAACAGAACTCTATGACAGACATGTGTTTGTCATAGACAATATGTTAATCTCGCATGAGTTCCCTTGGTTTGAGTTGTGATCTACAATAGTTTCTGCAGCACCTCATATTACATTTTCCCTGTTTCCCTGTACAATTGTTCTGTAAGTAGATAAAAAATAAAATTCTTAACCAATAAATCTGTAGGTGTTAGAACATAACTTGTGTCAGTGACCCAGCATACAGACTCACTGTTCACTTGATCAGAGTTCATGTGTTCAACAGCTTGTTAACACCAAGATCTAATCAGCCAATGACATGACAGCAACCCAGTGCTTTTAGGCATGTGCACATGTTCAAGATGATCTACTGTTCAAACTCAGCATCAGAATGGTGAATAAAGGAAATTGAAGTTATACTGAATTTGACATGGCTACTAGCGCTAGATGGTTGGTTGGATGGATGGTTGGTCTGGTTTCAGAAACTGGTGCTCTACTGGGACTTACACAACCATCTCTTTGGTTTACACAGAACAGATAAAAAGGCAACAACTCAACTCAACTCAGAAAGGCAAAAAACTCAAAGGTAACTCAAATAACCACTTGTTACAATCTATGCAGTAGAGTGTCTCTGAATGCAGAACATGTGAAACCCAGCAGCAGCTGGGTACAAGATAAAATACAAGATAAAAATGTTGCCTTGGTATGATATGAATTTCGGCTGTGACATTCAGATGGTAGGGTCAGAATTAGGCATAAACAACATGAAAGCAAGGATCCATCCTGCTATGTTTCAATGGTTCAGGCTGCAGGTGGTGTAATGGTGTGGGAGGTATTATCTTGGCACACGTTGGGCCCCTTGAGCATACCAGCTAAGCATAATTTAAATGCCACAGCCTACCTCAGTGCTATTGCTGACTATGTCCAACAAGCTGGTTTCTTGAACATGACAATGAATTCACTGGACTCAAAAAAGGCCTCTGGAGTCACCAGAGGTGAATCCAATAGAGCTCCTTTGGTGGAAAAGGAGATTCACATTATGGATATGCAACTGACATATTTGTAGCAAATGAGTGATGCCATCATATCAATATGGTCCAAAATATAAATGCATATGCCTTGCAAGTCATTAGATACCAAGCAGGCACAATAAGTTGGCCAAGACAAGAACATGAACTTGCTGACAAGACCATAAAACTCCTTACAATGCATGGGGTGCTCCACCCAAGATCCAACATACATCCAAAGACCGCAAGCCAGCCAGAAGGAGGCAGGAAGAGGCAGGAAGAAGCGGGAAGGGGCGACAACCCCCCCCCCAAAAAAGAAGAAAACATCCATGAATATATCCAAGGAATGGCCCTCAAAGATGACTTGAGGAAGTGCTTCAAATATACACGGGGGGGGGGGGTGCAAGGGATATGGTCACCATGAAATCAGAGGATATGCCATAGCAGGATAAGCCCATTTGACGGAATGTAGAAGGTTACTGCAACTGGGACTGTGACCCCAAAGCTGGAGGAGTGGCTTCAACAGATTCCAGGAATGACAACATCAATCCAGAAGAGGGAAATCCTAGGAACAGCGAAGATACCGTATCCTCAGATTCACAGGCCTCTGGTAGAAGGCCTGAGTGTGAGGAAAAGGATATGACCACCTACTGGAAGGGTGAAACAGGAAATATTTATATAGAAGACCAGGTGAGTGGTATGTGTGTGTGTCTGTGTGTGTGTGTGTGATGTGTCCAGATGAGAAACTGCAGGGTACATTTTAAGATACGTAGAGATATTAAAAATTGGAGTGAAGTTTCCAGAGAAAAGCACTTTGCTTGCACAATTTATAAAGGACCTCTGTCCAAAATGTGCTGTTTCTCAGTTTCACTCTCTGTTTCTATATATCCATACACTGTATCTCTCTCAGTATACATATATTAAACCGTGAGAATTTAATTTTGGGAAAAAAAGGAATTAGTGCAATGCAATGCACGAGGCAGAGTAACACGCACTGTCTCTTGAGTAAGTCCATGGATTTCTTCTCCTCTTCGATCCTTGCTTTCACTGTCTTCACGATAGTGGCCTGGAACAACTCTGCTCCTCTGAAAGACAGAGGGAGAGGGACATAGGTAAGGGTAAAGAGAGAAAGAGAGAGAGAGAGAGAGAGAGAGCGAGAGCGAGAGAGCGAGAAAGAGAAAACTATTAAGACATGTGTTTCAGAGTTAAAATTATGAAAAACATCTAGATTGTGGCAAGTGCAATGCATGATCAGTTGGGCTGACTAACTCCATAGTTACTTTAGTAATTCTTTGTATAAATGTTATGATATGAAGCAATATCCAGTAAGCTGTTTACAAAGGGAACTTTTCATAGTTCATGTAATACAGATGTAAATACTCTCGAAACAAAGCTGATGCTTATCCTCAAAGTTATTGTTTCATTTCAAGTCTAATGTTCTGGAGCAAATAGCCATAACAGCAAAACATTATAGACACAGGTTAGTGTGTGTGTGTGTGTGTACCTGGATGCCAGGACCTGGGAGGAGCGTATATCAGCTACGACGTGCAGGAAGTAGTAGCTCATAAAGACGCGTCTTTGGAGGAGCAGGGACGCGAAGCAGATGCTGTCCCAGATAATGCCCGCCTCATCACTGGGCAGCTCACAGTTGGCCTGCTTATTGGCCTGCTGCTCCGCTAATCACCCAACAGGAAACAGGGCAGATTATTTAATCCCACAGGCTGCACCATTAACCTTATATACTCTCAAACTGCAGATGATCTCTGCAATTAATGAATCATTAAAGGCATTCCAGGCAGTATGACTAATGATTACTTTTTGAAGTAAAACCACCAAAAGCCTTTGGTGCCACAGGAGAGGACTTACGTCGTGAATAGCCCTTTATAGTGCAGGCCAGACTGAACAACTGGATCATCCAGCAATGACTGGCCACCAAGGATTTACTATAACCACAGGCAGCTATCTGAGAACAGGAGCAGAAAGAACAGTTCCCTTAAAATGAACATTATAAGCTTGACCTCACTCAGTTCCCGACACGTGGCATAACATTCCTTACTGGTCATTTTGAAAAGGCTTTGTGGAAGCCACAAAACAATAACAACAAATAAATAAATACATAATTCTATCAACTGATCTCAGTCTCCATTGTTTTTGAGGTTGCACCCACTAAAGATTTCTCAGACTGAAATTCATTCAGCACCATATAAGATGAGATTTAGATAAATTGATGGAATTCTTTGCCCAAAACTGTGTAACTATAGCACAGACTTAATTATTGCTATTATAAATATTTCCAGTATGGACTTAGAAATGGCACTGCATTATGTGTTCTAAATACAATGGTGTATTCTAAAGACAATGGTGTGTTCTAAAGACAACTTTGTGTTTTAAAGACAATGGTGTGTTCAAAAGACAATGGTGTGTATTCTATAGACAATGGTGTGTTCTAAAGACAACTATGTTTTAAAAACAATGGTCTGTTCTACAGACAATGATGTATTCTAAAGACAATGGTCTATTCTAAAGACAACTGTGTATTCTAAAGACAATAGTGTGTTCTAAAGACAATGGTGTGTATTCTATAGACAATGGTGTAATCTAAAGACAACTGTATATTCTAAAGACAATGGTGTGTTCTAAAGACAATGGTGTGTTCTAAAGACAATGGTGTGTTCTAGACAACTGTGTGTTTTAAAGACAATGGTTTGTTCTACAGACAATGGTGTATTCTAAAGACAACGGTGTGTTCTAAAGACAACTGTGTATTCTAAAGACAATGATGTGTTCTAAAGACAACTGTTTATTTTAAAGACAATGGTGTGTTCTAAAGACAACTGTGTGTTTTAAAGACAATGGTGTGTTTTACAGACAATGGTGTATTCTAAAGACAATGGTGTGCTCTAAAGACAATGGTGTGCTCAAAAGACAATGGTGTGTTCTAAAGACAATGGTGTGTATTCTAAAGACAATGATGTGTTCTAAAGACAACTGTGTATTTTAAAGACAATGGTGTGTTCTAAAGACAACTGTGTGTTTTAAAGACAATGGTGTGTTTTACAGACAATGGTGTATTCTAAAGACAATGGTGTGCTCAAAAGACAATGGTGTGTTCTAAAGACAATGGTGTGTATTCTATAGACAATGGTGTATTCTAAAGACAACTGTGTATTCTAAAGACAATGGTGTGATCTAAAGACAATTGTGTGTTCTAAAGCCAATTTTGTGTTCTAAACATCCTTGGCATTATGCATTTATACAGTTTGACAGTTCATACACTTCAACTCAGTGCCTAGAGTTCTGCCAAGGCGTCTGTTTCTCGAGTATTTTAACATGGATTTGAGTTTAATGGTGTATGGTTGGTTGCACTGGCTCCCCTCACATATCTGTCATCAGAACATTTTACTTAACCTTTACATCATCTTACCAAACACAAATCCTCAACTAGCTTTTCACTTATCCCATACATGACTGTGAATAGCTATAAAAAACACTTTCCATAGTAGTGGTTCTAAGAATCCAAGGGACATGGTATTCCCTGGTAATTATTATGGCAATAACACCTTCTCCACACTCTTTAAGGCAGAAATCCTCTTACTTACTGAAAGGATATTCTTCATGGTGATGACGAAGACATTGTAGGCAATTAGGAAGTCCCAGTAGCGCAGGATACTTTTGATTGGCTTGAGCAGCAGCTCTCCCCCAAAAAGCAGGAAGTAGAAGCAGGCAACCAAGTAGCCCATGCAGAAGATGCTGATACGTGTGGTCCCCGTGATGAAGATGATGGTGAGGACGAACCAGAACAGATAGCTGAACATGATCACTTTCAGCATATCTAGATATGACCTGGGAAGCAGAGCCCAAGAAGCCAGGGGATGAAGTATACTGTGAAGCAGTATTCATTAAATAAATAAGCATACTTATTTACACTCATTCCTTTTTCTAGCATACAAACATACTGTACTAACATACTTACAAGTTGTGGTACAAGAATACATACAATATTTAAACAAGCTTCATGTTACCGACATGAACGTTATATTAAGCCCATCCATGGAAAGAGAGCCTCTAGAAAACCTTGCTGTGGTTAATGGAAATACACTGACTTGTATAGGCTTTCAAACTAAATCTGAGTCAAAGCCACACCAGGAGAACCAGTACCACCACCTAAAGAAATTCCTAATAACAACCATGATCATGCTCTTTAACTGTTAATAGAGTCTGAATGGCAGCACAATAGGGGAAGAACCACCACTTTCCTACACACTGATGGAGAAGTTTGCACAGTAGACATAGTAGCTAAATTATATGAGAGGTGAGTTGTGAATGTGCCTTCATCTCCAGAGGGAGACAGCAGTCAAGACTGCCACAGGCTGGGCAGGACATTGTGGGTTGGTCAGAGCGATTGTTCGAACATCCTGGGGATATGTGGTATGAGGCAGGAGAGAGGGAAACAGCAGGGCGGTGAGGCCCTGCTCTTCCTGCTGTGTGCGGAAATATCTCGCATTTCAAAAGAGTGCAAGTGCAAGTCATTAATGAGAAGCCAAAGAAAGTGCCATTTTATGGATTTGTTCCCATTAAGGATACACAACAGTTACATCAGAGTTTCCAACTATATACCAACAATTTGAGCATATGCACGCCAGTGGAACGCATGTATCCACAGAAGCACAAAAGAAAAGTAGAGAAACAAGAATCTAAATCATGTAACAGTTCATCCCTGCAAATTCCAGAAATGCCACTGTCACCACTGCTGAGCAATAGAAACACTTAAAGGATTACATAGCAATAATATTGTGTAGACAAGAACAAGACTTATTTGATTAGTTATTTTATAAGTATTTTATCACAAAGAAGATGGAAATCTTGTAATTACTCTAAATTTTAATAATAGGAGAGTTTGTCTAATTTAACATTTGGAGCTTGTAATCTCAAATATATATATGAAGTGTCTGGCAGGCTGATAGTTAGGCTGAGGCCAGCTCAGCAATCTCTTTGTCTTAAGCGTAGTATGCTACCTGCAGTGGATGAAATCAGGGACGGGATTATGCTGGCCGAATGTGGCAGCATCCACGTCTCGGCAGATCTCGACGTTATCACCAGCGAGCAAGCGCACGGCAGGCTCATCCTCTTCCTCAAACACACGTCTCTGCAGTGATGCACACAGCAACAACATGAAGTCGTCTGGAGAGAGAGAGAGAGTGAGAGAGAGATTAAAAAGAATTATGCAGATAAGGAACATATCTAATGGAGCACTTGTTAAATCTCTGAAATAATTCAACATGCTTTCCATAGCACAGTACTCACAAAGGAGGAAGAGAGGGTTGGGTTTGGTGTGGAAGTCAGGCAGGTAAAGCCACTTGACCACATTGGAGTCCATGCTGGAAGATGTCTGTCTCCATGGGTAGTCTGAATGGCAACACAGGATGGAGTGACATTAGATCGCCAGGCTTTCCTAGCGCATGTGGAGTTCATGCAGTGTTGGAAAACAACATCCTGCAACTCTATTTTATCTTGCTTGGAGCTCAATCACAATATTTGTAATGTTGAAATCTGCAAACTGAATTTTGCTTCGCACCTGCCATCACAAGACTCAATAACTTTCATAATTGTGACTGGATTACAACCATTACGCGCTGTGTAAAGTCCCCACTGGGCGCTACCCCACGGTGCAGTCAGTGCTGTCTGACCTGAGCAGGCTGCGGGTGGGATGCCTATGCACATCAGGTACTGGAAGGTGAGCATGCAGGCCAGGAAGAGGCAGTATCTGGGCCAGACGCGGGCGATGGCCCTGCGCCGGCGCTGGTACAGCACCGCGATCAGGCCGAACGCGTGCAGCATGGCGCAGAAGTCCATCCGCTGGCCAATCACGTTCACCGCCAACAGGAAACAGGTCTAGAGAAGGTGGGGGGGGGGTTGTCATTTACATCACCATGGTGTCAATTTTGAATAGTCCAAATTGTAGCTATATATATAGTCATATGACTAGTGTGCCACAGGTAAATATGCATGCAAGAAGATCAAGTTATAACTTTCTCTTTCTATGAATATAAATATTTCACTATTATTCATGTAGCCTCCTTAACTGGAGTAAATATGAAATGGGGTACCTCTAGACCAAACTTGTAGAAGTAGTAGTTCATGAAGTACTTGGCACAGTTGATGATGCCATCATCCAGGTGTTGCCGTGTGACGTTGTGGAAGATTGTTCTTGTGACAGGAGCAGTCAGATTGTTCCTCATGCGGTAGAACTCTTGGTGTCGGTAGATGGTGACCTCAAATGCTAGTAGAGCCAGCATCAGCAAGTTATTCTACAGAGGGATTGAGATTCACAACCAAACTTAATTGCAGGAAAGGCTAGAATGTGTGTGTGTGTGTGTGTGTGTGTGTGTGTGTGGATGGGGAGGGGCTCACCCTCAGATTCTCTAGTAATGGGGAGAACTTCTTTAGGCCGACCCAGTTGGCAGGGTCAACCGGGTTGCTGTACAGGAGCGACTTAGCCATCTCTATCCTTTGAACCTCTGTATAGTTATCAGGCTGAGAGAGAAGAGGAGATGGAGAAGGAGGAGAGAAGAATGCAAATGTTATGCCAGAAAAGGGTATAAAGGTGCTCAGCTGTGATTAGTGACAAAGTTCCATGCAATACTTTATTTCCTCACACACCTGATCCTTTCACTAGAGGGTCATGTGATTGTGTGTCAGTGTTTATCCTGAGCTTATTTAGTATTGCAGTATAAGAGTGGGAGGTAAGCGAGTGTGTGTGTGTTTGCTTGTTTGATAACGTCACTCACTCACAAACTCTACATAGCCCTGTCCTGTGACTGAGTTTGTTAAAGGTCAATTCCAAACTCACTTGTGAGCAAAAGCGATTCTGTGTAATAGTTTGGATATTTCTTCACCTCACCATAGAACAGTTTTTGGAGTAGGCCACAGGCTGGATGGAGGTGAGTTGATAGAGCATCTTGCAGACGATGATGACACAGGTCCAGACGGAGCAGACGCTGGAGGCCAGTGGGCGGAACTGGCTGAAGGGCAGGGCGAAGACCCAGCTCACCAGGAACACGTAGTTCAACAGAGACACCTGGCAAAGGGCCCAGCACAACACGTTCATTACACACCTGTTGCCAGCGTGCAAGGCTTCCAGCCTGTAATGTGTGTACTTACATTACTTGAAACAAGCTCTGGACTCAACTATCAATACATGCCCTCTAGGTTTAGTGCTAGAGATCACATGGGATGTGGGCTGTATAGGAATAGACAACGTTTAAGAAAACAAAATGGTTATTCACGTCAGTGAGATGGAAATCAATGGATATATTCAGCAAATATGGCGTTTCACCGACTCTAACCGTACCCACATCCTGCATGTTGGGAATTCTCAGTTCACGATATTCTAAACATTATCCGAATGGTTTTCACTACAGCCTTAAATCAGGAACAGATCATGCCAGAGAAAGTCAAGTAAAAGAACATATATTTTTTCAAAGATCAGTAATCTAATACATGCTGGTCAAACAGAAGCATCCTGTGTTTTCATGTTAGGCCTGTAAGAACATTTAAGCTCCTGGGCCCACGTGTATCATGTGTTCCAGATAAAAAATATGTTATCTGGACACAGATCCTGTTTGAAATATATATGATACAAATAAAATGGTAACTTTGACTCTAGGTCTACAAAGAAAAGAAAGAGCGAAAGAGAGAAAAAGAAATGTATTCAAGATAACTTACAGGTAGCAAGCACCTGAGGAGCAACTGTGGGAGGCAGTGTTGCTCAAGTGTGCTAGGCAGAGGCAGAACACTGACAGCTGGGACTGAAGCCATGAGTCATAACCCATCATTCAGTCAGCTCTGATTACTAACATAGCACAATTTAACAGAGATCCTGTAAACTTGTTTCCAGAACTTTCTCATGCTCTGGCTGCCTAGACCCCGGTGAACTCACCTCCTTGACGGAGACCCAGATGATGTATGAGCAGACGATCTTAATGACATGGAGCTCCAGAAGCCACCAGATGAAGAGCTGCAGCTGATGGACATACTGCAGGAACTTTAGGAAGAGAACAGTCAGGCGGTCCACCACCAGGCGCCACTTATTCTTCAGGTCTGCGGACACACAGGAGCCAATCAGAAACTCAGGACTCACACATGGATGGTGTGGTAAACATCCACCATGCCAGGAGAGGTCTGATCTACTTGACTTTTTTAAAGGAGATGCCTTCGCATGGAGATGCTGGGATTGGCTCTAGCCTCCCATGACACCGACTAGCGGAATTAAGCGGTACAGATAATGGATGGATGGAAGGATACAGAGCAATTCTGAAAGGTTCATAGAGGAATTATATGAGGGAGAGATCATGTGACTGGCTCATGATTGTTTTTATTCTCCAATAGAAAGATCTAGAAAACATTAGTGGACCTCAGAGAACAATTCATCTTTGACCTAATATAAGCATTATTTTTAAGAATATGATTTCTTATTTTGTCTTTCTTTATGTTATATGAAAAGCACATGGATCAAAAGTGCTGATGTTATGAATCAGAGATGTTTCCTGTAACCACTTTAAACACCAGCACCAAAAATTACTCCATAGCAGTTGTGTTGCAGTCCTGTTTCAGGGGCTCTAGTGCACCAGCTGGTAAAGAGCAAAACATTTAGTCTAGTTTCATGACAACATTGAGAAAAATCTCTGAATTCCTTAAAACATCGTATAACATCCTCAGACCTTGATGCATCAGCATGACACGTTTGGGCCCATTATATCACATCGTGATTAATGAACCCACCATCACTCTGGGAGGTGTGAGGAACAGAGGAACTGGGTTTGGAGGCTGAGGATCTCTCACCTTCTGGGCTTATCAAGTTTCAAAGTAGCTGGTCAGTATTATTATGCTTTTTAGAGGTTTCTGGTACATATGTGATATGCGTTATAGGACAAAAATATTGTTTTTTTATTGTCTATTACTATTACTACAAATAATATTCCTTAAATTAAATAAAATATATATATATATATATATATATAATAAAAAAATATTGCTTAACTATTTAAGTTTTAACTGTTCCTAGAAAACCTGGATATATAGATGATGAGCAGATAAGTATTTAGGCTACCCATAAGCGTGGCTATAATATGGGACATCATTGATAACCTTCGCACTCTGAGTGGAAACAAAGGAAAGTAGTGGAGGACACTCTGTTTCCTTCTAGCCTGTCTTCAAGTGTATTTAGTCATCAAACATGTCTAGACTCTTTCACTGTGTGTTTACTTCTCTGTACCTATACTGGGCTGCCAGACCAATAAAAGTCTGTTTTAGTGGGTGTGCTGTAGCACAAGGAGCTGTAGTCTATGTACTTGGACAGATTTATGGTTATTAAAGGTTATGTATCTCTAACCCTTGGCTTGATGAAAGGATTTAATTATGCCTGTTCATTTTTTTTATTCAGATTTTGATTCACTTTTGAACAATAGTTCAAAAGAATCAAAGTATTGTAGATAACAATATATGTGCTTAATAAAAGTGTTTGGCTTTGGTTCCGGTTATGAGGAGACAGTGAGAAGACATTCCAAAGGCTACCAAACCTTCTTCCTCTAATCCTTCCTGTTCTTCATTTTTTGGCAGCTAATAACGTTTTTCGAAGTCTAAGCACAGACACTCCAAAATTACACACACACAAAACATTAATTATGGGAAAATAATGCTGTGTCCTCCAGATGAACTGCTCTTCATTACAATTCAGTCATCAGGTTTTATTCAGCATCACATGATTCTGCTCTGACTGACCATGTAAATCCAGAGTAAAACCCCAGTTTATCCACATCATACAAAATCACACCAGACTGCAAATTGCTGCATCAACTGACAAACTGCTTCCATAGTTGAATACTGGCTAGCTGTTACATTAACATATAGTAGCAGGTTATCTCTACTAACCACTAGAAAGGTTATTTGGATGGTAATTTCTGATGTGCATGTGGGGTAATTAACCTCTTACCATTTCCTTGAGCAGACTCAGGTTCTGGTGTTATATGGCACGTGAAGCTGGAAACCTTGCAGTACAGGTCACGAACCTCTTCATTTTCATCCTCATCTTCCTCTAGATCCACTTTCTCTCCCACATCTTCCTCTTTCACAGAGGAATTCAGCTCTGGCTTTATCATCGAGATGTCTGCCAGACTACCATCAAGATGCACAAGCCTGAAAAAGATTGGATTAATCAACTTATAAGCCTGTTCAAAAGTTCATATAAAATGTCACCACTTTGGGAGTATTTGGCATTTGCATTTCTTGATTTGCAGTATTCTGCATTTATTTGTTTATTTATTGTTGCATTTGTTTATTTATTTAATGACCCATTGCCCTTGTGACAAAACAGAATCTATACTTACAGTATATGTAGTCATGTAATACTAAAAAAATATTTTAAAAAACCTTTCGTTTAATGGTCAGTTTCTCAAATCAAAATGTGATTGCATGTGAGAATTCTTACATTCTTATGCGTGTCATGATTCTTGCATAAGCACAGATTGCTGGATAGAGAAACAATGATAATGGAGCATAAAATTAGGACCAGAGCTCAGCGAATCAGCTGCTCACCTGGAGATGGTGCTTTTTTGCTTGTCGGCCACTGCTTTGATGTCAGTGAGCTGCAGGAAGCGCTCGTGAAAGTAGTGCAGGTGCAGGATACACACCAGTAGAAAAGAGGTGGGGATGAAGATCCGTGTGAACAGAGCCGAAACCGTGAACTTCTCCAAGCCCAGATCTTCTAGTCTGGACATAACCGAGACAAAAGGTTAAGTGAAACTACCCATGCTACATTGTTAACATTTGCTTTTTAAAGGTTTGTGCTTAATGATGTTTAATTATGTAAAGGCAGATTTATACTTGCACACACAGTGGTACTCACTTCTCCTTGCTCAAACCAGTCATATTAGACCAGACATGAATGGAGGACTCAAACTGGAAAGTGTAAATGAGGATGAGCACCAGCATGGTGTACATCACCACTGACATCCAGAAGTACTTCAGCATCCACCTCCACCTCTCATAATGCACCTGCATTAAAAACAGCACCACCCACACTAGAATCACACCAAACTTACAGCACAAACCTATTTCCATTTGAGTAAAAAAAATCAGCTCTGATTTTACGTGTTTAAAAAATCTAATTTCAGAAAAGTAATGGGGTATTCTGTTATTCTTTATGTCAAATGTATAAGGGAAAGCGACAATGGCATTGTAATAAACTCAACAATGTGGAACTGTTTGCAAGAAGTAGTGTTAGTTATGATGAACATGAACTTGCTGGATTGCCACACGCCACACACACACACACACACACACACTCACACACACACACCTGATAGAGAGCCACACAGAAGAGGAACATCATCATATAGATGATTTTATACATGACAATGCGTCCTTGGAAGCTGACGACGAAGAACATTCCTCCACAGATGTAGATCCAGTACTTATGCAGCATGGCCATGAGAGTACTGCCCAGCACATCCATCATCTCTCTCTGCCCGTCAGCCTCTGGGTCCATATCCTTCACTGTTATAGACAAACACACACACGCGTGTGTACACACACATGCACACACACACACACACACACATGCATGAATTTACACATGCATGAACGCAAACATGCACACAAGCACGCACACACATGCACATATACCCATGCACACACACGCGCACACAACTGAGTAAATATAAACATGACAAACTTCCTAACAGATTGAGATTTTTGGAGAAAGGCCAAAAAAAATCACCAGGATTGATTTCATTTCACATGAAAAGTAAAAGCACCCACGGGAGTAAAACTGCATTTGGAAAAACATGTTTGGGACACAGTTATACTCATGACCACGAATAAGAGGAGAAAGTCTCACCCTGTGTGCAGCCCTCCACCCGGATATCAGAGAGCTGCTTCTCATCTTTCTTTTTCTCCCTTCGCTCTGTGAGAGCTTGTCTTAATAGCAGCCAGAAACTCAGTAGACACAAAATCTACAGACACACACACACACACACACACACACACTTTTTTATTTTACTTTTTACTTGACATAGAACTGCATTGCAAATAGGTCCCCTTCTGATTTAACAATTATGATTCATTATTGATGTCCTAGTCTCCAGGTTAGTAAAAGTGAAGTGTTGCCCTGCCTTGGTGCCCAGCTCCCGGAAGGGCACGCCCTTTGACGGGAACACGCCTGGCACATTCTGCAGGGTCTGGAAGCTCCAGATGTACTGCAGCACGATGAGTAGGTCCCCGTAAAACACCATGAACGGAGATGTGATCATCGCGTACTTTCTCCGGTCCCGAACCATCCACAGCGTGCAGGACCAGATGAGGAAGACGAAGGTCAGCCAGCTCACGTAGGTGATGCTCCAGGCCTAGGATGAAGAACAGTAATCAGGTGTGGGCTGCAGTCTGGGAAAAGGTTCTTAGAGCACTATGTACAAAACATTTCCTTATAACCCACTGATTCACTATGTATACCTCCAAATACAATTAACGTTCTTTTCTCTGATTCTGTTTTTTGCATTCTGTTATGTTTCTGCCTGTTCTTTCAATAAGGTAATAAATAAAAGAAATAAACATGTTTTTTTGTTGTATTTCTCTTAAATGATTCTTAATAAGTAACTAAAATGAGCTTTAATAGAAGGCATTTCTATCAGGCGTTCACACTTCATGCTGAAAGGGACTGTGGGCTAGCAGAGCATAACCTTCGACCTCAGTGGTTTTGACATCCGACACCCGTTAACGCAGACTCGCCCAAACCTGTCAGGTCTAATGACTAAATTGTCTGGATTGGAAAAGTAGCAGAGTATGGCCTCTCAGTGAAAGCCTGACCTGTTCGTCCACACTCACCATCATGGCGATGAGGGCGCAGATGTAGCTCTGCTTCATAACGAAGCGGAACGTCTTGACCACTGCATTCACCCGAGTGGCCTTCCCAGACACACCTGGAGTACTGTGGAGCTCACCCTGCACAAGGCCCACCTCATAGACACTGGAGTCCAGTCTCTCTGTAATTAGAATGTGTTTACGTGACGGAAAAGCACACACACACACACACACAAACACACACAGTATATGCAGTATATATATATATATATATATATATATATATATATATATATATATATATATATATAAAATAACTTATAGAATTATATATATTTATAATACATAATATACATAAATAAATATATTGTGTGTGTGTTTTTCCAAAAGTCTGTATGGATCCTGTGAATCATCTAATAATTTAGCCCTTGAAAAATGAAAGCTTCTCTACATTGGTAATGTAATTATATAGATTCCAAAGAAGTACTGGACTTCTCAGAACTGTGTGGAATTCTGGGAAGACGTGGGGATATTTAGGGAATAGGAGGCAGGTGTTTACAAGAACACTTGGTTTGTTATGATCATGTAGGTCTTCTGCACATACGTATACACGCTGAGAGGATTTGAGGAGGCTAACCTGGGTCGCCTGGTCCTGCTCTACAGTGAGGGGTGGAGTACAGCTCGGCAGTGGCAGGAGGCCTCCCACGGGACAGAGACATCACATCCACAGGGCCTCCGTTGGACGTCACAATCAATACCTGAAAGAGAATTCAATACCCATGAACAAATTTCATCAGTTGCAACATAATACATACTGTAAAGTCCCATGTGACAGACCCCTAGCTTGTCTGCAATTTGTTAAATTCAGTTACAATGCACGATGCAATCAAAGCTAATAATTTCAAGGTAAAGCAAGATAAGGCACTTTAGAAATAAAAGAAAAAGCTTTTAGATAAAGCAAGAAAACAAGCTAATACCTAATTAAATGCTGGACTATGATCCAAAATTTATATTAAAAGATAAAAGTGCAATGCTAAAGCAAACCAAAGTGTTTTTTTAAGTTATTTGAGAAACAATTTTTGATTATTCTTACCTATAAAAGAATTTAGACAGATTGGTAGATTTTCAAGAGTGGCTTGATGGCAGTTAATTTTGTGAAAGGTCAGAAGGAACTGCTGATTAGCTGATACTAAGTTTAATATATTTTTGATAGGGCCATTTGTCAGAATATCAAGATGACATTTCAGATGCTGAACAGTTTCCTCAAGTGTTTTTGATCATCTGTATTAAATTGTAATTTAATTACTTGGCTGTTTCAGGTTGATGACAGAAATTGCATCATGTTATATTACACAGCCTCACACAACAAAAATCTGTGTATGTATTCTTTTTTGAGTATCAATGAAAATGGCTCTAAGCATCATGAATAGATCATAAATAACAAATGAGAAACAGCGAATATTTATCATACGTTTCTCTCATCTGGACAGTACGGTGTCATGCGCCATCTCTCTCTCTTCTTCTGCGCTGTGGATGGGGAGTCAGGCTTCAGGTGAGGAGTCAGGTGAGGAGTCAGGTGAGGCTCCTGCTCCTCTGCTCCTGTCTCCTCCTCCTCCTCCTTCTTCTTTACCTGCTAGACAAGCAACAGCCCACATTCAGCCACCTCCTGCACAATGGAGGTGACACACCCCTGGGGTTATGGGTAACTCGGTGCAGGAAACTGACCATGTGGACCGGCTCCTGCAGCCACAGGCGAACCAGTGTGGCTAGGGTGTAGTACAGCACCAGGAGCATGATGGGATTGACAAAGTGATACCACTCCAGCGTACGGTTGACTTCAAACATCCACGTGTGGGAGCAGTTGCTTAGCACCACTGGGGAGATACCGAAGAGGCTGAGGGGAGAAACAGGTGAGTTTGTTTGGTGAAAAGAAACAGATGTAAGTTTAGTTGGCACTGTAAGCTGACAAAGGTGGTCATCTTGTAAAATCATTTATTGGAGCATTTTATCCCATCAGTGTGAAATATTTTACAGTCACAGAGATGCACACATAATCCTCTACGATCATATATACGTTACAAATGTTCCAAGCTATGCATAAGAAATAATACTCTGTACACGAAACTATCGTGCATTCAGCCTGGGTCTTCAGCCTCTGGTCTGTCTGTAGTGGCGTGTTTTTTCTTCATTTAAACGAATAGTCTCCATTCCTCTACTGTCCATTGTCTCTGCGTTTTCAGTGGCCCTATACTTAAACTGTGTGAAGAGGAAGCCAAAACAACAGAGTTGATTTTAAGAGCATAGAAAAATGAGAAGGAACAGGCGGAGCGCTGATACCAGAGAAGCCAAGGAGAACAGCATCGCACGCAAGCTCCCCGTCTCCTCCTCAGGCCCTCTAATACAAAACATCTTAAAATGACCAGGATTATGTTCTCTGTGTCACTTTTGTCTGTGTGTATAAATAAAAACGATCACAGTAAAGAATATAATTTTGGGAACACATAGGGAAATAGGAGGGAACGGAGGTTGAGATGCCAACATATGCTCCTCATATACCAATATGTGGTTTGCTTACATTCGGAATGAAGCAAAGCTCAGTGAAATGGAATGGGAGCTAAACAGAGTTTTTTTTTTGGTTTTGTATTATCCAAATGTACAGTCCAAACCATTCTGCATTAGAAGAATAATGAAGTAACAAAGCTGGGATGCAGAAATGATAAGACCTCTAATTATTCTGCGGTCTGAACAGAGCTGTCATGAATACATACAGTCCCAGAAGTCAAAACTCCAGTTTGAACCTCTATAAGAATTTTTAGTTTGTTGCTGGGTTGAAATACTTTTTTAATGTCAAGTAAAAAACAGTGATTACTATGCCATTTCTAGGAGAGATTTGTTTTTGTACTGTTCTACCACAAATACCAAACGTTTGAACTTTTTTCTATGCTTAGCTACTTAGAAAAGATCCGTTGCACTATTTGGTTAAGCTGAAATTCATACATACTCTGGGGACAGACCAATGATGTATTCAACACTGTGACTCTACCAGGAATAATACTATTAAATCTGGAATTGATATTAACACTTTTTTCTAATTGCCAAAGAGAAGCTCTTTGTTTAAACTTCACAGGCATTGCCTAGCAAAGTCAATGCCTTGCTATTAGATGTGGGTCTACAGGGATTCGGACTGTTGTCTGGTTTTGACTAAGAGAGAAACCACAGAATCCTGTAAAAAGTACCCCAGCGCCATGTGATCACCTAATAGGCCTTCATTAAGCATATTTCCTCACTCATGATGCCCAGTTCTTGCTTTCTTTGCACACGTCACTTCTGTAATTGTCCACTGCTTGTTGTATTTCTTGAAGATAGCAGGTTTCCTCTGTCTGTGGACATTTTGGGAAGTCCGTGACATTTGCTGCACAAACTTATAAAAGTTATGAAAACCTTTTACTCTTTATGAAAACCTTAATCTTCATGAAAACCGTATCTTTTATAAACGCCTTGGATGTGCGTGAGATTTCAGCAATGGCCTTTGGAATAAGAAGGCAGAGATGATAATCTGTATCACTTTAAAGTTTCTCCAAGGGCATGATGTATCAGCTTATAGTCTTAGCTAACAGTTCTTAAATGAACATACTAAAAGACTTTGAGCAAAGAGATTGTGTAGGAGGGGTCCTTCTCAAGTGTCCAGGGACAGCTGCTGCATAACAATCGTCAGTTACAGGTTTAGGAGGGACATTTGAAAAGCACTTAACAAGACACAACAGTTGCACAATTAGTCCTGTATCCGCCACTAATGGTCCTCACAAACCTCTTGCTGCAGGCATTGAGTAACCTTACACTGCACAGACCTCAGCCTCCGTCTACTCTATTACTCAAATACAGAGCATCTCCACTGCAAGAGACTTTGATTAAGGCCTATTTTAGAACAACTGCGTCTACTTCATAGAGGGCTTCAAATATTTTGGTTTCTCTCCGTGACTTACCCCCTCTCTCTCTCTTTTCATTCTCTCTCTCTCTCCCTGTCTGTATCCCCAGTCAGTTATTTGTGTAGAAATCCCTGAAACCAGCTGTGTAATTTCAGCCTAGGCCAGTAGGCATCCTGCAGTAATGAGAACCACCTGGATCTTTGTATGCTGCTGCTCCCTTTTCACAGGGTTGGGATCCTGGTTAATGATGTGAGCGTTTATCTAAGGAATACCATGGTACATTATCTGACACTGATGCCATAGGGGAGATTATACTGAACGTTCATGCTGAAACTTTGGTTGTGATGAACAGGGCCTGTCACAACTATACCACTTAGGAAGCATCAGTCTAATGTCAGCACATTAGACTTTGGAATGTGTAAATGTCTGCTCTGTGTATAGTTTATCGGAGCATGACAAAACAGCTTTAGGATACCGACTGCATACAATAAAAAAATTTGGGATATTTCAGGCGATAATAGTTGAATGAGATTAGAAAAGATCTAATAGGGTGTGATTACACAGGAACAACACCAGACTACTCTGACTTCACAAACAGCCTAAGGACAACACGCATGGCAATGAGCTGGTTGCAGCTAACCAGAGAGGTGCTCACAGGAAAGCTGACGGACACAAACATGATCACGTAACAGATCTTGAAGAGATCCAGTAGAAAATCTCAGATTTTAAGTTACTCTTTTCTGATTTGTCTCTTTCGCCCTGCTGGTGTCCTCTGCAGATCGGTAGCGCAGTATTCGTCTTTCCACCTTCAGTTCAGAGCTGCTGTAGCCAGGCTAAGAACTAGAGCAATGAAATACAGCATGCCATCCAGCACCGTGCAGATGTCAAACACATTGTTGCCTGCTTGTTTAAATGCTTTATGTTGCCTTTAATCACAGCAGATTGGCGCAAGACGCTTTGAGGAATGCGGCTGCTGCCCTTCAACCCTCGTACACCATCACACCCCATACACCCTCCATTACACCCCAAACACCCTCCACCTCACCCCATACACTCTCCATTACACCCCATACACCCTCCATCTCACCCCATACACCCTCCATTATACCCCATACACCCTCCATCACACCCCATACACCCTCCATTACACCCCATACACCCTCCATCACACCCCGTACACCCTCCACCTCACCCCATACACCCTCCATTACACCCCATACACCCTCCATCACACCCTGTACACCCTCCATCTCATCCCATACACCCTCCACCTCACCCCGTACACCCTCCATTACACCCCATACACCCTCCATCACACCCTGTACACTCTCCATCTCACCCCATACACCCTCCATCACACCCCGTACACCCTCCATCACACCCCGTACACCCTGTGCCGCACACACACCGTGGTTGAGGCTGGCACTCGACACACACTCTTGCTGCTAAGTCTGAATCAATCGTGGCCCATCAGGAGCTTTATCAGATTATTTTTTGGTTTTATGTCCCAGCTCTTTAGTGCTATAACCCCACTGGTCATAGTCTAGGGATGTAAGGGTAGCACAAGAGTAGCTCAGGATGGTACCGTTAGTATGTGGTGGAGATGCCTTTCACATGAAAAAGTGCGTGATATAAATCAGGCCGTCCACCTGCCTGGAAGCGTTCCACGCCTGAACCCTTTTACAGCTTTTATTACGCTATTCCTGCAACATTCCGCTTCCTAGAATGAAATGAAAAGGGACATTCCGTAACTCAAAACCTAAACCTTGTGAAACGGTTTTGCCATATATGAAGCTCCTAATGGGCAACAGAAGGTTTTTAATTGAGCCAAAATTACAACCATCATCAGACCAGGACACATGCTAGGTCCATACTGTGACTGTTACTGCCTCTGCATACAACAGCTCCGGTGGAGGCGTGCAGTGCTGGTGGTCTCTGACCTGGCATAGCTGTCTCCAGGGGGAACGGCTTCCTGGAAGAACTGAAACTGGTAGAGGTAGAGCATAATGAGGTGTCCCGCGCTGAAGATGGCCATCAGCACACACAGGCAGCTGAAGAGTAGTGGATCAAATGTGTGGCAGAACGACCACCAGGTACACAGGCCCAGGAAGGTGAAGAAGTACACTGCAGAGGTGAGTGAGGGCAGCATAATGCCTGCAGCATGATGCAGAACAGAACCAGAGGAGCCCTCATTAGCATTGGGTACATTGAGGAACATACAGTATCATTATGTTATCCTTGTATCACAGCTCAACATTTATAAGCAGGACATTTAATTGACATAGGCATAACACTGTTGTGTGTGTGTGTGTGTGTGTAATGCTCACATTACCTATATAATACAATAAGTTTGGTGGTGTGAGCAGTGTCCCTGCCATGGGTGAAATGAAACCTACGCCACTGCAAGTTAATGATATTGTATCTAAGAATACAACCAGCTGACTCTCTGTAAACACAACATACCTGTAAGGCCCAGTAGTATGGTTACGACTACTTTTCCTGCACTTGTTATCAGATTGCCAACGATTTCTTTGAGTTTGGAGGCCACTTCTGCTATCTGTCGCAAGATCTTCATCTTTGTGCTCTCTTCCTCTTCCTCCTCTTCCAGCCCCTCTATCTCTTCCTGATCCATTCCTTCTTCTTCATCACGTAATTCACAGTCTTCATTGTCAGGCCCAAAGTCTTCCTCGAAGAGTGGTTCAGGCTCCAGTTCCAGCTTCTGGTTTTTCTCCTCATCCTCCTCATCCTCTTCATCTTCCTGCTCCTGCAGAGATGGGAGAGGACACAGTTGAAGCATGCCACCCCTTTAGAGTGCTGTTCCCAATCAAATATATCATTTCAGCATGTTATGATTCATTTATGACAGTTATCTTAAGTAACATATATGCAAACAAAAAGTATAATTATGTAAATGATGGAAAACAGGAAATCAATATGTCTAATAAGATAATGTCTAATAAGATTCAGCTATTCCATGAATACAAATACTCTCCTTAAGCTACTCTCAAAAGAGTTTAAAAGCACTTTAATAGAACATATGTCTAATGTGAATTGCAGCTGAATTTTAAAACAGAAGTAAACAGTAATAGTGTTTTTTTTAAATACATTTAATGCATAAAATGAATGCATAAAAATGGTTTATGATTTGCAACATATCCTCATACACATTAAAAAGGAAACCTGGTAATAATGTGGCTTAATTTTAGATGATTTACAGAATTGCTGTATGTCAGCAGGGATGTTATTTGTAATTTTATTTTTAAAATGCTGTAGACATTGAAATATGCCTACCCCTATATGTGGACCCCTATTTCAGCCAGGTCAGAGGATGAAGGTTTGCATATTTGATTAAATCTTATTTATGTCTACAAATATTTGACAATGTATTGTCTCTTTAATGTATTAATACAGAATGATAAAAGGGTGATTTGATCTAAACATTGCACATTTCTTATGAACATGAATTATGAAAATATAGATATCAGAAATTATTGAATTAAGAGACTTAAGAGAGAATTAAGAGAAATCACATTGTTTGAAGACATACAATATCTCTAGCAAATTAAGGAAAATTATGGTCTGACTGAACGGAAAAAAATTCCATCCTCTGCATAACAATGTAAGCGGTAACATTACACAGAGACCAAGCTGGGATGGACCATTACCTGGTCAATTTATTCGAAGGCTAATTTAATCTGCCTAAGTGGCTTTAGAACTGCCAAAGGTGACTCCACTACTGACCCATAAAGATCATATGATATAATAAGAAAAATAATAAAACATTATTCACATTATCAGAGTTGAATGATGCCTGAAATACACTCACCAACATTCCCAGACCAGATGTAAGATGTTCATTTCATGCATTATTACATTACATTACAGGAAAGGGGTCTACGGCATATGCCACATAATGTTGCCCAAATACAACTAACAATCAGTTATTCAAACCTCACACTTCATTACTGGTGAAGGATTGAAAGCCACATGAAAATCTCAGTCTGAAAGTTGTTAGGATTCCTCATAATTTCTTTGTCAGCTAGTTCATTTTGACATGTCTAATAGCTCTGCTAGATCAAAGTTAAGCTTGCTGATCTTAAAAGGCTGTCAGGATCTTTTGGGTGAGTGAGACTAAATATTCCCTGAAAAAAGAAACAAAAAAAAAAAAGCAAACAAAAAGAAAAAATGCCTAAAGTCTCTGAATTCTTGGTGGCCCTCTCACTGTCAAACACAGTGAATATGCCCACACTGAACTACTGCCAGCCCTGCTGATCTTAGTCAGTGGTTTATGTGCAGAGGGCTTGAGATTTGAGGCAAAGGTCTCCAGCGTGTTTACCTCCACTGCGTCTATCACAGCACCGCAGTGAATAAGAGCTCTGTGCAGCTCCATTAAAGAGTTATCTGGACAGGCAAAGCTACACAAACAAATCTCCCTCGCATGGCTGAGTGCAAGGGAAGAAAAAGTTCCCTCTGTGACCTGTTTAATCTCAGACCAGCAAGCATCCTAATTGATTGAATGAGCTGCGTCTGGTGACTTAGAAGGTTTGTTTGTGTTTGCAGAGCCTGTATGTGGGATGAGTTGTGGGAGCAGCTATGGTATTCGTCGGGGTGGAAGAGAAAGAAACCGCGTAACAGATGTTTCTAGAAGCTGATTTTATCTCATTTTCAGCTGTTCGGATTTCATCTCATTTGCTGTCCATCTTGTATAAACCAGTGCTTCAGACAGGAAGTATCTATCTGCCACTGTATCTGCACTGGTGTAGGAAATCAGATACTATGTTTTTGAAATATTATACAAATAGCCTGCCCAAAAAGGGAAAAACAGAGGAAAAGAGGAAAAACAATACCAAAAAAAAAAAAACATTTCTGAAGGTGTTGTTATTGATAGACTGGGGACTGATCAAAGATCTTAGACTAAATAAGCACACCCTACTGGTAATTTTAAGCAAACTACTTTGCTTCAAAAATCCACATTAACAGGATAGTCTAAGCAAAATATTTAACATTTGCATACTTGGAAGAAAGTAGTCTAAATGAAAATGTTTAATTAAGTTTGAATAGTGACTGCTGTCCATGGTGCTGAAAACAACTGAAGGTTAAAGTTATCAAAAACATTGATAAAATTAGTGGTGAGAGAGAAAATCTCTCTCTCTCCTTTCTCTCTACTCTCTTTCTATGTATGTGTGTATCTCTGTATGACACACCCACAGCCACAAAGAGATACAGTTACACACAGACACATCACCCCAGGGCATGTGGTAGAATTTGGTTTGAATTATCTACATGTTATAAATGATAAAAGTCTTGGCTGGATGTGTACATTCTACCTTATTACCACAGTCAAACCCACTGACACAGCAGTTCCTTTAAAATGAGACTAAGATAAAGACACTTAGATATAAGAGCCAGAGACCATGAGGAGAAGGAGAAGGACTAGCCAGGAAAAGGTTCCAGGATATGGTGGTTCTTGTCAAATACTGTACATATGTGCGTATGTCTGGCATATTGTAATCAATGGTAATTTTAACTCAACATGGATATATTATGTAGATATACTGTATTTTGCATATGTTTAACAGGGTGAAAATATGAGCTTAAAGAAAAGAAAGAAAATAAGAGAATGCACAAAGCAGAGCAGAAGAGTGTGAGTAAGAGAGAGAGAACCATGTTAGGGGCTGCGGTAACTGTAGCACCATTACTGCCACCCAAAACACAACCTCACCTAATGTGTTCCAGATGTGAACACCCCCCTCCACACACACACACACACACACACACACACTCACACACACATTCACACAGACACACACTCACACACACCCTCACACACATTAATCCATTCTACCTTCTTCTGTCTCCAAAGTGTTGGGATGCAAAATCATTGTTAATGACACTGAAACATATGGAGGGTTTAGCAAGTGTGGCCACACTGCACAGACAACTTAGTGTGGCAACACAAATATTGTACTAAGATTAATGTAGCATGTACCAAAATTCCCTCAAGTTTATACAAGGCTCAGCTCAGTGGCAGGATGGCTTGGTAGTGCACCGAGCCAGTTACTCAGGATCATACTGCTAGACTTCATTCTCATTCCTGACACACAGTGGATGTCTGACCTGAAACACAATGAAGACTTTATAGATTGTGAACACACGTTCATAAAATGATGATCAGTTGTGGACAGTAATGAATGTACAATTTGTAAGCAATTTGGAGACACTTGAAAGCAATAAGTTTAATAAATCTCTATAAGCTATTCTATTTTACTAAGGTATTAGCACATTCTTTTCATCAGGAACATTTTAGAGTTCAGACAGTTAATTCTATGCATTGTTTAATTCAATACACTGGGTTGATGTCAGACCCTTGGAGTGAAATAATTTGCTTTGTTATTTCAATGTATACACAATCCTGCTAAACTGCTTTAAACATGTGTTAATAACCTAAATGCAGCAAGGGTGCAAGGAATGTCAAACCAGGCAGCATAAATAGTATCCAGTTTGCACATTCATGGAATTCTTCAAGTAGCTGTTTAATACAGGACTAAGGCATTCTGAACGACACTGAACACAAAGAGTTGCACCATGAACCAGAGGTTGCATTTCTTGACAGATAATGAGCCAAAGAACGATGCTAAGCATGTTTATACATATTAGGTCAGGGTTATTGGCCAAGGACTTCCTCCCTCTCACAAATAGTCCATCGGTCTAGAGGCTCCACCTGTCAGAGTGCTCCAGCCCTGACTCCCCATACATCAGTCCTCATGTCAAACAAGCAATTTACCTGGATAATACTGGCACTGATTGCAAAACAAGACACAGTGGAGGGAAACCATCAAAAATGAACAGATTGCTTGCCAGAATGAGGGGAAAATTAGGCCAGATCCTGACGCCAGGGCAAACGGGAACACGGCTGGCAGAGTCCAGAAAACCACAGCCGGGCAAAAGGGCAGACTGGGGCAGGGACAGGGGGTGGGGGCACGTTTTTGGAATGAGCTCGCAAGCCCGTCCCAATTGGACGGGAATGGTGGGTTCTAAGAATGGGAGCTACTGTAAACAGAACATAGCGACCAGCACTAGCCTTTCTATTTTAACCCTACCTAAGTAGGCACAATGCCATCAGCTAAGAGGGCGTATGTCTGCATGTCTGCATGGTTCCTCACAATACTGCCAACAGTCTGACAGGGGACCAGGCATGTTTTTTTGGGGGGGTCCATTTAACAACAAATGACAGATATTTCTCAGGAAACCTACCTTCTTTTTCATGTGTGCTAGGAAATCAGAATATAGTTTCAAATAGAAAAGGAGGGAAAAACCCCTATTCTCCGTACAAATGTCATGGGCGCAGTACAAGCTTTTGTTTTATTCGGTAAAGTTTTTAGGGTTAGTTTTTAATATGTTTTCCTGAGTTGGTATGGCATTTAGCTCCTCAGCTTTATTCTCACAGAAATGTTATGAGCAATTATTTTATGTGCTGTGTAATAGATGAGGCGAAGGAAAAGGGCGTTGTTATTATGACTGGAATCGGAGCGTCTTACATTTACAGAGGGCACTGACTTCAAAACCTGCACTTAGCTAAAACTGGTGCTCTTGAAATGTTTTGACCCTTACAGGATCAGCTTTTTGTACACATCTTATTGAAAGTGAATTTAATTTGTGCAGGTAAGAAAGTATCTGTGACTCTTTAAAAGTTATAATGTTCAAGGTTTCTAGCGAATATTTGGAACTCTGTATTTCAGCATAATAATTCATTGGCTTGTTTGCAGGGGTCATTTACAGCATTCAACTGGCTTCAGGGGCAACAGCTGCTACAACATAGTTATTTTAATGAATCTCTCAATATTTAGCTTGGTGCATAAATTGCCATCCCAAGCACAGCTAACAAGTACAAGTCCTAAATGAAGAAATTTCATTATCTCCTTGCAGTGTATCATTTTCAGCATTTCCTAGTACAAAAGCTTATTGAAACTCAAAGCTACGAGAACTGCTTGCCGCTCTGCCAGTGAGAACATAAATTCTGACAAGCATTCGGTTCTTAGAGGCTTGGCTTCCACGACATTTCACTCCTCGTTCTGTGTTCGAGTGCACTGTGCACACGCTTTGCCAGATGACTGGTTCACAGCCCCTCGCCCCCCATGGTGAAAGAAGCCCCCTGTGGGTGTACGTGAGCCAACCAAACACCAGCTCTCTCAACCCAGAGAAGCTTCCCAGGCCAAACACAGGGCCAGCTCTCTCTACACAGAGAAGCTTCCCGGGCGTAACACACCGTGCAGCATGTCCGAACCATCATGGCAGGAACGGCAGCAGTGCCGGGAGAAATCATGAGCTGTGAAAATGTCTCTGCCTGGTATTTGTCCAGACAGTAATGGCTTCACCTTATTATCCTCTTCAGGGCCATAGCTCATAATTTATCGCCATCACAGCCTTTCTGTCTGCTTGGAAGGGACCTACCTCCCGCAGTAAAAGAGGAAGACGGGACTCCAGGCCCTGGAGCTGCACGGTCCAAAAGAGTATTTCTCAAAACAGTTTGTGTAGGTTGAAGAGAGACCATTTGACACAAGAGGACGGAGAGCAACACACAACTTTGCTTCTCGGTGAGGTCAGATCCTATGTGCGATCCATGATGAGATCTGGATTGGAAAGGCCCTAAAATCCCTTCAACCAAAAAAGACTGAAAAAACTCCCCAAACAAACACATTCTCCAAAAAAAGCACATTAAAGGTGTGAAGGTGTGTGGGCGCACCTGGCAGTGGATGCTGAAGTCAGCGTGATGTTGGGAGGTGTCCTTCACCGCAGGCTTCTTCTCCAGACCGCGACACAGGAGCCACATCACCAGCCCTGCGATGAACATGCCGAAGTCGGGGATGAACACCCGGATGCCATTACCCGCATCGGCCCCACGCACACTGCAAGGGAATGTGCAAAAAGGCCTTCGCTCAAATCATGTTTGCACAGTGTTGGGAGTACTGGGGCCCAGTATCACCTTACATAGTCAGTGGCATCAAAGTTTCTTCTGCAGTGCTGTTTTCACAGGTCTTATACAGTCATTTGGCTGTATATCACGCAATTGTTTAGGTCTACAGTTTTAGTTATTAGGTACTCTAAGACACTGTATATAAACCATATGTACCACTGCATATAACCATAAATGGTTCTGAACACCTCTTCATCTCTTTAATGACTAAAAATAAACTATACATAAACTACATTATTAATATTTGTTTTATTTAACAAAAAATAATTTTACATTACAAAGTAAATCAACAAGAATCACTGTATACCATGGAGTAAGGTGCTTAATAAAGTAAGACTTAAAAATACTGATATAAGATCCTAAAGATACTAAAAGATAAGTACCAAACACAATGCATCATCTACTCATGTTTCTGATGCTTTTCATACAGCCGTCTGATTCACACAGAACCATTTAATACACAGCATGTAAAAACACTGCGATGAGAAAAGGCCAGTTTGACTCCTGTAATCCCACTCATGCCAAACAATGCTGCTTAGTCTAAGAATGAGCTGCCGTACTTCTCAACTGCACACAGAAATGTGAAGCGCGCGAGTGAAGTGAAGCGCGCGAGTGCCTGTGTCCTTGGTGACGGGCGCGAGCTCGTCTGGTTCTCGTTTGCCTGTTCCAGCGAGCTGCAGCCCAGAGCTGCACGCCCAGCTCAGGTCCCTTGGCTCGCAGGCAACTTTAATTAAACTAATCTATCCCCACGCCAGTCTCTTCATGCAGAGCCACACATCCCCCTACCGAAATCTGAAAGTCCACTTGTGTCATACTTACCAGGTACTTTAAGACACCCTTTAGCTGTAACAGCTCTCATTTTCAAATCTATAAAGGGTTTACATAGTGAAGGTTAAGTTACTTGGCTGCAGAGTTGAGAGTGGAGGGTCTTTTTTTTTTTTTTTTTTTTTTTTTAAAACTGGCGTGCATTGCTGAACTGATGGTAGCTGAGAGCCCATAAACCTCAGCACTGTTCATCAGTCTCAGATGAGTCATACAGAGGATGAACGAGCTGGAACAACAAACAGGTTCATCTCCGAACAGCATGGGAACATGGGAACATGGACAGAGTCACTGCAAGGCCACGCACAAGAACACGCTTTCTATTAATGGCTAAATTACATGCTTAAAAAACTGCTTTCAAAAATTCAGCCCAAAAGCAGATGCTTGGCAAATCATTGCAAACACGCCAAAATGAAGAAGGGATTCCTATTTATCTGACCTAAGAAAAGAGATGGAGCAAAACACACCTCAAATGACAGCCGGACGATAACCAGCCAAGGCCTGTTTTACCAAGAAGTAAATCTTTTTTTTCTTCTTGTTTCTGTTGGGCTGCATACAACGCTAAACAAATGTTTGGGTACACAGGAGACTTTCTTCACATGAGTTCATGCTTTCAAAGAGAAGCATCAATGGCTAGTGACACAGCGCCGTTAAAACTGCTCGACATTTGCTTCATAAAATTTAATAAGCAGCAGACGCCACTAGCTCATGCACATAAAAAAAGTGGGAGTGTTGTGATTGGTTCATCCAGAGCAGGCGGGCTCTGAAGACGCCTCCCTGTATCTAAACAGTGTTTGTTAAAATTGCCTTTCATCTCAGCATGCTACTAAATAGAAAAAGAATGAGTCGGCAAAACACAGTCCCCACAGATGGCACCAATCCGAGCAGTGGACTAGGTAAATAGGCTATCTAGGTACCTTGGGCCTGTAAAAAAAATGAAAATGGGACTGGGGATAATGTTGGTGTGACAGAAATGGTGTTTCAGTTCACCTTCTAGAAGCTGCGGAATGGTTATATTATATATTTAATATTTAAGTCTTGCTTGTGCAGAGCTTAAGTTTCTCTTTGATTACTGTGTGTGGATTGTGCTGCATAGGAATGGGCAGAGTCCTCTGTTGGGACGGCACCAGGTACATCAGCGGAGGGATAACGCACAGCCTGTGGAATCCACACTCCATCGTTTAGGCCCGTGGGCCGCCGACAATACATCCACCTCCCAGCAAGCACAGGACGGATCCAGCAGTCAAACGGTAGAGACACAGAGAAAGGCACAGCTGTTTGCAGCATGGCCAAGATGAAACTGTTCAAACAAACTGAAGCATGAGATCCATTAAAATACAAAGTAAAAAGCTATAATCATTTCCAGCACATTCCTACTCACAATCAGCTCAACACGATTGTGTTAATAATGTTGGTTTAAGTGCTTATTCACTCACCTAAAAGTTAAAAGTGTTAAACAATTTGTTATAGCATGCAAGAAGAAAGGCTTGTTTTACGACATACCATACACTAAGAGAGGCTTTTACAGACTGCATACAATGAAAAATCAAATGGAATTAAAAGGTTGTTCTAAACTTTTAGGGAAAAAATGACTGCTTATATAATCAAAAGTCGTGATTATATAATCAAAAAAGTTTGAAAACGTTCGATATTTTTTTCTCTGGTTTAGGCATATCTGTTCTTACTCAGCAAAAACAATAAACCATACAAAATGTAAGTGTTGGTTAGACTGTCACTAGACTGTCTGTGCAGAGCTTGTGTTTGTGCGTGCATTCCCACTACTAAAGAGGTTATTTTCTGATTTCATAAAGGCATGTCTGCACACATTCGGAGGCATGCCAAATTCTTCCCTGAATCTGTTCAAAATCTCATGTTGTGCTCTTCCAAAGGCCAGAGGAGACTTAAACTGACTGGAAACTTAAAAATGACTGGAAAAGATAAAATGTGAGCACCATGAGAGGTCATCATGCTTAGGGTACATTTGCTATGCAATGCAGAATTCATAACTAAACTCATTTCCAAAGCCCAGCTGGCCTTCTGGTGGCTGTATAATCCGATCTCATCTCTCGCACAGATCTGGTATCACCGACACTGTTCTTCTTATAAGATTCAGCAGCGTACCTGATTACCTTTTGTAAGCTTCTAAGTTTTAACTGACATAAAAAAAACGTATTGGTGACATTCGTAAAACGTATTGATGATACACATAGTCATAGACTATGCTGATTTTCCTAAATAATTTTAGTATAATGCATGTCAGTTACAGTTTTCTGCATGCAGGTTCATCTCAGCATATGGGTCAAGCAGCCAATTAAATTAGGCTAAATATTTTTTTTTATATCGCTTAAAAAAAAGAATATATCCTGGAGACCACACACAAAAAAAGAATGTGGTTGTTTTCACAGCAGAAGTGTAAATAGATAGCATTTCTGTGAGATCTGCTGAACTTTGTTCATGTAATGCCAAAAGGCAGGGCGTTCCTCTCAAAGCATTCATTCTCTGGAGCCCACCGTGCCAGCCTGCCAACCCTGGTGCCAGGCTGGTAGCCACATGGTGACAGAGGCTCCCCCTTCAGAAACACTGGCCTCTCCCAGACTCGACTGTGGACTCTCGCTGGGTATTCAGTTAACACTTAACCCTTATGAACAACCAATGTTCCTTTGAGGTTGAGGGCCAAAGAGCGCTCGGGTCAATCCGGGGTCAAGCCCTATGAGGATTCAGTAATGAAGGTACATCATGGATGCAAGGCACACAGGACACAGTTGCTGAGAACGGACATCTGACATCTTCAAATACAGTATGGAAAGTCTTATCATTTAAAAGGGAGAAGTTAAGGGAGGGAACACAAGAAGACTAAAGCAGCACAGAAAAACACTATACAAATGCTTAGTTCTTAGTCTGTGGATGATTTACTGTGCTTTTGACCTGCATCCTAATTGGACTTCTGTTTTTATGTTGGATCTCTTTACTGTAACTGATTCCAGTATAATATGAATCAACATAACCTCTTTGGGATAAATGGTGTCAGCACTGAGAGTGAATTGTCACCGAGTGGCCTTCCTCCTTTTCCTACCAATTTGTGTGAAACTTGATCACTTTCTTAGATGTGGAAACACAGCTAATAGGGCCATTCGCAAACTGAGAGACATTCGGCAATTGTAAGCTTATGGATATAAGAACACCAGTTGTTTCACTGTTAGCAGAGTGACACACACAATCATAACAATGGCTGTCCAGACCAACAGGGTAGATCTCCAGAGGGAAATATCTGCACATAACTGCCCTTCCAGCTCTGTAGATTGTTCCCAGTCAGCCTTGAGTATGTGGTTTTTTGCTTATATACAGTTATAGACCTAGTTGTTCAGACTTCAAACATTTGAGCCTAGACTTAAGTTTTCAGTTCTTCATTTTTATTTTGCTCAATTTAAGTATTAAATTATTCTTCTTAGATTTCCAAGACATTCAGAGCATTTTAGACATGCAATTCAATCACAGCACAATTTGCAAAGACTGAAATGATTCATTTTAAATCAAAAGCAAACATTTTAAGAGAAGACAGCAAATCATAATTATATCTCCTAATGTTTGTGACATTGAAAGTCTGTCTATTTCTGGGTGTATTTCAGCACAGGCTTGGCTTCAGTGTAGCTGTAGTTTATCCTGCTAACTCATGAATCCTGTTTCCTGGTGTACTTTGGTCTGTTTATCCCATCTTCATCTTAACAAAATGGAGGCCTAGCTGGTTGTGAGTGTGAGCCCTTTAGCCGTGTTGTTTGCAGAGTGAGTCAGTGAGGCAGGAAAACATCACTATGGTGTACAACAGCGTGTCTTAGCACCTGACAGTTAAAAACACACTCCATTTCTCTTGGTTTCAGCTCTGAGGTTCTCATACACCTACTTCTGGCTTCATGAAACAGTCAAAAATAGATATTTATGAGTTTCAGAGGGCCCAAAAGAAGAAAATTCAAATAGTGTTGAAGTGACAATTTGTGACAAAAATGCAAAATTCATTACTTAGTTCGTGTTTGAAAAAACAAACAAACAAAAGAAACACTAACAATTGTTTGACAGCACTGAATGGGTTATAGTCTTACATTCTGACTGAACAGGCTATGGTTTTACATTCTGACTGAACAGGCTGTGATCTTACATTCTGACTGGCACATGTTTATTCAGTCTCTATCCATTGCCCAAGGTGATATGGTAATATAGCTGGTAAGCATGGTTTTAAGACTTCCTACCATTCTACTCTTTAAGTATTTTCCTTCCTTGTCCCTAATTGAGATCTCTGAGCACAGCAATTACTGTTTTCATTTCTAAAGTAAACAAAAATAGATCCAAATGCAGAGGTCAGCAGTGGCCAGTGCAGCTTCAGGCTGTGTTGTGTCCAAGGGAAACATACAACACACTTCCCCGACTCAGACAGCCCAGGGCAGAGGGGAGCACATGCTCATTTCCTGTTTGTGTTTTAAAGACCTTTATTGGTGGTTCAGGAAAACATGTCAAATAGTCCCATTTAAATAAAACATAAAACAGCATTAAAAAGTGCCGATTTTTGTTTCTATCTGCATTATCAGTGTTCCATCTGTATTATCAGTGTTCCATCTGTATTATCAGTGTTACATGTCTATCAACAGTGTTTTATCTGTGTTAGCGCTGTTTTATCTGCATTATCAGTGTTCCATCTGTATTAGCAGTGTTATGTCTGTGTTATCAGTTTTATGTCTGTATTAGCAGTGTTACATCTGTATTAGCAGTGTTATATCTGCATTAACAGTGTTATATCTGTATAATCAGTGTTTTATATGTATTATCATGGCTATATCTGACAACATGAAATTTATATAGGTGTACAAGTTTACAAACTTTACACATTTGAAAACCCTTGTTAAACTTCACAATATATGACTTGTCAGCCATTATGGTTTCTTTGTTGTCATATTTGGAGAAAGAAAGCCTGCCCGAAGATATTGGTCAAATCCTCCGAAACTGAAGGAAGCCGATAACATTCACACCATGTCTGACAAGCTTCAAAGTAATCCAGGACAAGCTGATATGATTAAAGGCAAACACATCCAGCCATGGTACAGACACCAACTCTTCCACCACAGAGTGTACAGAGCCATGGTGATTTTCCTCATTGGCAACAGTTTATTTGCCTATAAATGTAAAAAAACAAAAAAAACAACTCCCTTGCTAACTTGATTCACAAATCCCTGCATGCATGCCATCTAATGCCAGCCACAGACAGCTGAGAGAAAGAGAAGAAGACATAGTTGTTTCCTTATAGCCCAGGAACATGTTGTCCACACTCCATGAGTGGGTTTTCTTTGACGGACAGGTAAATTACAGGTGTGTGTAAGTAATACTCTATCAAGAGTGGCATGTCTCTACCATACCCAGCATCAGTGAAACTCCACAGTATAATCCATTCCCCCCCACACAGGCATATGGAGATGCTTTCTTTTGCATTTACTGAATGCCTGATGTGTCGCTAAGATGGAATCTGAGTGGATTAAAGGCAACAAGATCTGGGTTTAACATTGTCAACCACACTGTCAGTGTTAGGACACACAACAGCTAGAAAAAGCTGCTAAAGCAAACAGCAGACTATAGAAGCACATGGCAAATGTTTGACAGCGTGTATGAAAACACGTATTATTTTTGAGAGCCTGTAATGAAATGCTGTCTCTGTCTGCTCACAGCTCCTGAGGTCCAGGTTAGAGCCCAGCCTACTCTGTGTAAATTGAGGTTATCTTTCAGCAAGTGGCTCAGACCCTGCTGGCTGACTGGAATTCATCAGCGTCACTCAACCGGCTGTCCCCACCTCCCACCTCTCAGCCAGGCCACGCCCCCCCGGGGGCCGCAGTGACTCTGCCACCGTGGCGACAGCCCACCGACGTACGGATCACATGGGGGTAAATAATACCCATGTGTGCAAATGCACTTATCAAGATGAAGAACAAAAGCAAGCCTTGCTTGATTGATACCACCTACAATAAACTTATGACTAATCCGATCACACAGGCCTGCTAATCATGTTTGAAGATGTAATTTAAAGGCTGTACTTGAATTGAACAAATGAGCCTGTGCTTTTGGTAAATGAGGCTTAGTGCTGGGGTAAGGTGTTTATTTTCATTTCATAACTAAACTGTGTTTGACTTTAAAGCAGCAGGTTCATTTAATTATCACTCCTCAGGCTAATGTTTGGTGTGAGAACACTACAGATATCATAGGTTTGGTATGTTTCTGCCAATATGTGATCTCAAAATGTCTGCATTTTCAGTGGTACATCATTCCTGTGTCTACACTGGCTCCATCTGTCTGTGAACACATTCGCCTGAAACAATCCTGCCCACCTCATTTGATTCCTCCTGGCTCATTCAACTATCCTCATCTAGGACAGGCAAACATTCACCTCTTGTTCCCACAGAACAATGAAGCTTTCATTTCCTAAACAATCATATTAACACCAATAAAATATTCCTATATATTCCATCTGTGGGGTGTGGATTCACTCACGAGCAACATGTTGTGACTGATACTTTGAAGACTAAGAGGGATACTTGGTATTGCTTTGACTTCATTTTAGCTGCATGTAGTTAAACTTAGACAACATAGGCAACATCTTTTTTATGTTGCGTTTGTTACTGGCGTCATTGCTTAACATCAAGCATTGCGCCAAATTAAATGAATACACGCAATGCTGTCATTCCCCAACAGTGCTCTGCTTTCATTCACATTTAAACTGTCTAGCTGAATGTCTAATCTGGAAGCATCTTACCTTTCAAACCCCAGCTGTCTCAGCGATTTCTCCCATGATGAACCTACAAAAAGAAAAACAAACTGATAAGCAAAAATGAAAGAAACATTTTAACACTGCGTAACATATACAAAATCTACAATCTACAATCACCAACATGTGAAATCTGCATGTTGCATATATTATACATTTCATCTGATAATATACACTCTTGCAGTCATTTGATGCATTCTTGCAATCATTGTGGCCATTTGATAAAAAAGTGATGGAAACCAGCTTGCAGTGTAGTGCAGGGCACCCTGTGTGCACCCTGAGGATTCAGCTTTTGCTCCATCACAACCTGGAAGTGACTTACAGGAAGTTCCAGAAGACCAACACCGTATCGAGTGTGTTTGCATGCTGCGGACACCTCGTTCACAGCATTCCACTGACAGGAAGCGCATGTTGCAAAGTACACTATACACTTGGGGGACCACGGCAGATCCTGTGACTCACAGACAGGCGGTCAACTCACAGGAAGCCATGTATAAACCTCACAGGAAGCCATGTATAAACCCAACGCGCTTGGAAGAGGCTGGAACCTCATCCTCCTTTCCAAAGGGCTTCGTCATCACACTGCGTATCAAATGCGATCGAGAGTGCATAAAAGTAAATGAAAAAGTCGTGAAACAGGCTGTCCATGTGAACTGTAATGGAAGGGCTCTCCAGCATCCAGAAGCTCCGTGTGAACCGCACGTGTGCCCACACAAACACTTCCATGTATTATGAGCTTTAACAGAAGGCCCGTCTTAGCTGGTTTGAACTCTTTGGGTCAGCTCTGTGGGTTAGTGTCTAATGTGTTTGGACCATATTAGATAATTAGCAGTGCAATCAGGAAGTGACATGCCTGCCAGAACAGGTTAACCCTCAGGAACTTGCTGAGAGCAGGGACTTTGCATGGCGTGTTAAAACATGCATATAGCATGTAGATGTGTGTTGGTTTGGCATTAACATGTACGCTTATCTCTGCACATCAGCACATGCCATAAGCAATATGTGCAAACTGGATCTGATGACATTATGGTATCCATTTGAATGGACACCTGTGACATAGCAAAACAAACAATGAACATTATTTGATGCTGGTCAATTGACTTGAGGGTTTTCAAGGCATTTTTAAAGACTGTATTATAACTATTATTATTATAACATAAGTACAAATATGTTATGTGGGGTTCATCAGTGGTTTCCCTTTGCTAAGGTCAGCCTGAGTCAAAGCCCATGCAGTTCCTCTCTCACTCCCTTGGTGTGTCTTTTCTCTTAGGGTTACATTGTGCAGTGTGTCAGAGCAACATTAAAACTGTAAGCAGACCTGAAACGAAACCACAGGGAACCTTGATTTTGGACTCGATCCCTCTTCATTAATGCAAATGTTTGAGTCAAGATTTACTCAAGGACATGGGAAAATATCAGCGCAATGTCCAGCCAATGTTTTTCTATTGGTGCTGCTTGCACGCTTGGGTCAGCCCGCCTGGCACAGCAGGGTTTCGGATTCGGCGGAGGGGCCTCTGCTCCCGTGTAGCGCTGGGTATTTGTGGCTCGCGACTCTGTCAGATGTAACGTCGACATCACAGTTGTCCTTTCCATTAAAACAGTCAATTATTCCAAGAATGAAATGTCCATGTGTTTTAGTGAAAATGCATTATCCTGGAAAAGTGGATTTAGGAAACGGCAGTGAAAGCTAATCAGAGCTGTATGGGAAAAACATTAGCTAATGCTATAATGCATCAGCAGTCTGCATTTTGTATGGCTGGACATTTTTTCAATTGTATAGAGCTGATCATCTCACACTGGCCTGGTCAGAGAGCCCATGTTGACCCAACAGTCCCTACAGCAGTAACATGGGCAGAACTAGACCTTGGAGCAAAGGATGAAGGTGGCCTGGTCTAATGCGTCACGGTCTGAGTGCACACGCTCCGCTTACCTATTTTTGCTGGGGGTTTTTTTTGTTTTTTTTACTATATTTATTATTTTTACTATATTTATGTCCAACAATCAAACACCCAACTTACACGTTTCCTTCACTCTGTTTGTTGGGAGAACACAGGAGGACACGCTCAGCTGGAGGTTTAGAGCACAGCTGTGGAAGCTCTAGGCCTCACACCTGAATATATACAGAACAATAAAGTCCAGGAAAGTGGTGAGCACAGGATGGGCTACAGGGGGGTGTGCTCTAAATAAACAACACTCAATTCATACTCTGGCCATGTAACAATAGAACTCTATGGGGTGAATGAAGAATAATTTTAAATGAGCCTCTTGGGGAAATAAATTGGTTTCTTCTCATATTTCCTCTGTATAAAAAGTTGATGAGAACATTGGGTGCATAAGAATGCGCTTAAAAGTGTTTGAAAAAAACATATGCTGTACATAACTGTGTGAGTGCAGTGTGAGAAATAAATATGCCGAGTGGCCTCCGCCTCTCGAAGAGAAGTGGAGGAGTATTTGTAAGCATTTGGTGCCCAAAGCAATTCAGAAGTAATTTTTTACAAAAGCACCTGCGGTGAAGTTGTTCCAGAGCCAAACCCTGAACACGAGAAGAACCCGAGGCACTGCCAAGGCTGTGTTCACGGCCAAGCCCAGAGAGAAGATGAAGAACAGCCTTGCAGTTGCTGGAGGACAACAACCAACAACTGGACAATGCAGCACTGCACTGCACGTCAGCCTAGTCTCACAAATGTGGTGCCCCATTCTGCAGATGAAACAGCAAATCAAATCAATATCAAATCAATATATATATATATATATATATATATATATATATATATATATATATATATATATATATGAAGATCCCAAATGAGTAACACACACACACGCACACTGAAGGCTTTGTCAGTGAAATTCTATCCAAAGCCACTCCGCCCTTTCAAGATGCACTGACGCCGTACTACATCACTAGCCGCACCTCGCGTGGGTAAACACTGAAGTCTGGCCTTTGTTAGACGTCCTCATGCTAAAGTATGGACTAGAGTACAGGAATATTTTTAGAATGTGTTGGCTGAGCATCCTGGGAAAGACGCATGTTGACTTACTGCAAGTTATCGACAGCACAAAGACACCAGATCACGTTTGCTGTGCATTTGTTGATGTTACAGGCAGCTATTCAGCATGGACACAAACTCTGGCTCTTGGCTTCAAGACAAGATGTCTGCAGTTCATACAACAGCCAGAGGGACAAACAATGGCTTATTAATGCATATGACGAAGGCAGAGAGGTGGGAGTGCAAGTGACGTCCGGTTGGTGGGTTTTAGCAAAAATGCCTTCACAGAAATCAGCATTCAGAGGCGTTGTGTATCAGAGGCGTAGGGTGAGTCTACACTACTCTGCAGAAGTCAGCATTTACCTCAGAATCATCAAAATGATTTTAAATTTGAGTATATCTAGGCGTCCATACTGACTGTATCTAATAATATCTTTGCTTAAAGTTTCTTCCTGATTTTAGCCTAAACTAACTAGCTAGAGATTTTGTTCTGAGTAAAACAATGAAGCACTTTTTGTAAGTCGCTCTGGATAAGGGCGTCTGCTAAATGCCGTAAATGTAAATGTAAATTTGTTATTTTATTGTAAATTGAATATTATTTTAAATACACTTTTTTTTCCTTTTTGGACAAAACCTACATTATGGTGATGCAAGTTTGCTGCAAACTGGATGTCTCCTGATGCATGATGAAGGCAACTAGTCAATATGTACTGCTTCACTAATATGTCTGCCATAGTCAAACACACAAGCCCTAATTAACATTATGATTAATCAGTTTGTATCCTTTTCGGTGCTACTGTGAATCAGCTTCTTTTACTTGATTCTTGCACAGTCATTCTTGTGCAATGTCATTTATGCCCCCTGATGTACAGCTGCTTTTGAATGCAGCAACTATAGTTGCCCCACACTACACTCACTGACCCTGTGACGGAAATCATCCGCGTTGACGGTGAACGTGCTGCGGGTCGTTTAGCTCATGGACAGAGCGAAAATGCTTCCAGCAGGGTCCGTGGCCTTGGGCACAGCCCCCCCTTTGAGCGTGGGGAGTCATTTCTCACTTCCTTTCATCTTTGAGCTTCGCCCAGTTCTCATCTGCAGGAGGACTGTTTGTTTTCCTGCACTGCACCACAGCCCAGCTCAGAAGGACGCGGGGTTAAATCAAGTGGCCTTTTTCTTTCTTTTTCTGTTTTTTTTTTTTTTTAATGACCTATTCAAATTTATTCCCTGCCGACAGAGAATAAATTGGGGGTGAGACATTTTTGGCATGAGCTTGGCTTTCAGCATCGCAGAGGGATGTGAAAGATAGCAGTCAATAGTATCAACGCTGATCCCAGCCAAACCTCGAAACAGAAGAAGAAAGGAAGTTAGTTTGCATGCACATCCTGAATCAAACACGATCGCCAGCATGGTTCCACAGTCGGTATATATTTGTTCTAGGGACCTACATGCTTATAACATAAGACTAAATGTCTCTACTGCTCAGCATGCTGTCCTACATTCTATGTTACCTCAAGGAGAGATTTCGAATAATTTTAAATAAATTTTAAATTATTTTAAAATTAAAATTATTATGTTACTCTAAAGTAACAGCACAGATGCGTGATTGAAACTGTATAATCCCATCACCTGCGTTAACACTGGACATGTGCATGTCCAACGTGGTTTGTCCAAACACCAGGTGTTTCCAAATGTCGTTTGCAACTCAGCTGCCACTTCCTGTGTTTAGTGTGAGGGTGAGGACAGACTGGGTTTTAGCCTATGCACTGTGTTTAGTGTATATGCATGCCTCATTACACACAACGCTGTGGATGTGACTGATCCCAGATCTGTCCAGAACCATCTAGGCCAGAGGGAGCCATGGGCTTGGCCAGCTGGGGACTGACTGTGGACTCACTCATTCCAGTAGGGCCTCGGCTGGCGAAGCCCAAAGCAAATGGTGTTAGAAAAGAGACATTGTCAAAGTGACATAGTCCTTGTTTGCCATTGTCTAAGGACCAGGTGGGTCCCTCTAAGATATCTAAGATATAAGATATAAGCATAAAGAGCAGAACAGCCATAATATGTTGAAAACACTATGCCACATTATCTTTGCGCTTGTTTCAAATGTGCTGATTTGTTATGTTTTATGAATACTCGGCTTCAGTTTCAGATTCAGATGCTAAGTAAAGTTCGACTGGGAAATCCTGGGTAATGGTGTGAAATGGCAGAGCAGCTATGAATAGTGTAATGGCATCAGACAGCCATAAATGAGGAATGCAGCCCTTCAGGTGTGAGGCGCTGGGGGGACCGTGCAGCGCCACTCTGGGAAGAAAAGCTCTCACCAGTGATCCATGCACCAACACACCCCAGTAAGGAAATAAACACTAGGATTAAATACATGTGCACTGTGTGTGTGTGTGTGTGTGTGTGTGTGTGTGTTCACACATGCGTGTACATTTGCGTGGGTGGGTGTGTATGTGTGAGTTTTGACTACCTTTCTGTTCAGGCATGACATGCATATATCAATAATACTGACATTACACACATACTGGGATGAGACAGTAAATGTGCTCAACACTAGTGTATGCATGAACTTGGGTCACTGAGTTCGACTGTTAGTCACTAAGATTCCTCTGACTTATTACAAGGGCAGCCTTTAAGATGAAGAGTCTTTTTTTTAAACGTCATGTAATGGTTAAATGAACATCTGTAGTAAATATCTGTATAAAAAAGAAGCAAAAACCTAATTATGCATATGCAATAAACTCCCACAGTTAGACAATGTAATAGAAGAATAATAACTAGGTAATTGTCTCTAATGAACATGAACTGTTTTGACTCTCTTAAGCATTAAGTCATAAATGGCTTTTTAATACTTATTTTATGTGAAAGAATTGAGTGAAAATTGCACATTGACGTCCTGATGGATTTACAGGCAGAAAATGTTCTAGGTAACGATATGTGGGGCTCAGAGCTTCTAAACTGTTTCATATGCCAGCTGCCATCTTCATCACTTGATGGCCTTCTGTTTGGTTGTAGTTAGTCTGTGTCTGCTAGAGAATTCATTCCCTTAAATCCCTCACCAAAACATGTTTACTCCTGAACTAAACTATTTACATGAGGTTTTGGGACACCTTACACTTAGCAGTGTACACCTCCACTTCTTTAATTAGCTATTCTATTCAATTCATGTTCCCACTGATCTATAATAAAGAAGGATATTTTTTGTAGATCTGGGTATGCATGGTTTGGGTGTGTGCTGTATAATACTGTTTTGTCCAGTGTATGTATGAACAGGGTTAACCTGTCCATAATGCTGCAGTCTTTATGGATCTACTTTGGTGTGATGGTCTAGTGGTCCCTCAAGAATATAAAGCAATAATGGCAGCTTGAAGCCTTTTGTTAGTTGAATTATTTATCAAAAGGTTTGTTCATAATGTAACACGCTCTGGATGTTCAAACCTCGAGAAGAAAATGCATATCATGCATAACCTTCTGAGCTCATGTGAATATTCATTCAGACTCAAAGGTAAATAATCATACAAACGTACTGTGAAAAAGGCCCTTAATACAACTTCATAACAGCTAAGCATGAGCAATGCCCGTCTAGACCAAATTTACATTTTACAGTGACATCACCAAAGAACCATTCGCACCAAGAAACAAAAATAAATATTTTGCAAAGGTCTCTGATGAAAACCCAACGTTCGATCGAGGGCCCCTGCCGTCATTTGCACATTTTTATGGCCGCTCGTAGACACAAGACAGACGACCTCGGATCCAGATCCGCCATTTGAATGCAGTTCTGCTGGGCTCTGGCGTTTCTCTGTTCATTATGCGCTGATCCCCATCTTGCACACAGATGTTGTGCCTTATAGCTGCTTGGAGAGAGTGGCTAGCTCTCTGTGTGCCAGTTGTGAGCGCCGTTGCTTGGGTCCACGCCCAGCCGCGCTCTGGGGTGCTGCTCTAGCCCCCTCGTGTCAAGGGTAACGCAATCCAGGCGAGATGCTTTGACCTTAGGTCACCCACGCCAGACCTGGCCCAGGAGCCGCTCTGCTCTTGGGGTGTTTGTTTTAGTCAGGATTAGAGTCGTGTCTGGAATCCCAACCTGACCACCAGAGCTCATGTTTAAATGCATTTACTATAGCAGTCCAATGGTGTATTTTTTTTATTGGCAAGGAGTTGCAGAAGGCTGGCCGTGGAAGTTGAATAGGTAAGGTACTTACAACTGAAGTTGGGCTCTATGTGTTCTCCTGCTAGTAGGCTGTTGAGGGTGATCTGGTAAATGAGGTGCAGCAGCAGGAATGTCAAACTGGTGAAGCACAGCGATTTCAGCAAGCGCCCCGTGTGGCCTGGAGAAGAAGCACAGACAGAAATAGATTTAATAAATAAAGTTAGAGAATAAGTGAGAGTAAGGATATTTTTACATGCTACTGACTTACTGATTTACATATATTTTGATGTACACATATATACATGTATAAACATTTTGCTAATATATTCCTGCACAAATTCCATGCAGTGCAATTGAATGACTAATAGTAGTAAAATGACTAAAGGTAATAGAACCTTGAAGGCTGTGGGACTGGCCTAGGGCTGCCTTGGTGTCAGAAGGGCATTCTCACAAAGGGAAAACACAGCTGTCCAGGGGTGAAAGTTCATCTTAAGGAAAGAGTTGCTGTAATCCAACACCGTTAGGAGTGATATAGCCATGTATTACAGACTGCAGCCTTGCACTCTCTCTTTCTGTCCTTCTATCGCTCTCTCTCTCTCATTTTTTCTCTTGGTCTCTCTGTCTCTCCCTGTATGTCTGTCTGATCTCTCTCTGTCTCTCTCTTTTTCTGTCTCTCTCTCTACTCGCTTTGGGTAGAGATAAACGGCTGGTGTTTTTGGCAGTCTGGGGGCCGTTCATTATGCTGGGACCATTGGGCACAGTGTGAGTTCAGCGCCTGTACCATTTTCTGAAAAAAACACAATTGCAACAGTCCATAGAGGTATGCTATCACAGGAGAAGTGTTCCACTTGATTTGTCTCTTCACACACACACACACACACACACACACACACAACACACTCTTTTGACAAGTTAGGACACTGCAGTGGAAGTATCCTGACTCCATCAGAGCAAAGTCCTCAGCTAGAACTCAAGAACATTGGAATGTTTATTGTTAATAATATTGCTAATCAACAGTGATGTCCAAAGTACACTCCCAAGATCAGGAGAAGATGAATGGCTGAGCTTCTTCACTGTCATGGGTAATCTCCATAATTTTCTCCATATTTGGAATAGGCCTAAATATGTCCTCTATGGAAACAAGAGTGTTGAAATCCCTTCTCCCCACCATTAATGCCCTGAGGTTTAAAAACAGGTCTAAAATATTACCAAAAAATTCAGTTTATAACATTAGTGGTAATAAAATTACAGTTTAATGGGAAGTATGGAAAAGCATATGTGTCTCCTCTGATTAAATTCAGACCTCATAAATCCACAGATGCATAAAGCGCAAAATATCAAAGGTAATGAGAGTGGGTCATTTTGTGTCCCTCTGGAACTCTGATAATTATTATTGGTCTACCCATTCAGACACATTTCTATAATACATAATTCAGTTCATAACTTCCTTTAGTTTTGGGGAGATGTGGATCAAGTAAAAGTTCAAGTAAAAGGTCAGAACTGATAGCTGATAGCAAATGAGTGTGAGTGTGTCTGGACAGAAGAGTCAACCAGAGCGTAGAGACAGTAGACCAGACCAACAGTAGACCAACCAGAGACAGTACACAGCAATACATCTCCACACACCATCAGAGCAGCAACACCTCAACACACCATCAGAGCAGCAACACCTCCACACACCATCAGAGCAGTAACACCTCCACACACCATCAGAGCAGTAACACCTCCACACACCATCAGAGCAGCACTTCCACTACTGCACCACAGGTACTGCCCCCCTGGTCACAAGCAGTCACTTCACAATGATGTGTTAGAGAAATGGATCGTAAATCATCTTGTGACTAAAACCTCCATGGTTGCAGGCTGAGGATCATGGAGATTAGTGGAGCTTATACAGGAAAACCCTCATAAACGGGTTGGCTTCATCACAGAGCAAAACTTATGACTCCCTTGTCCACTGACCAAAATCCTTACCTTTCTCTCCGATAACTCTCAGATTATACACCAAATGTATCCATTCAAGGTGAAAACACTGTGCACGGTGATCTTCTCACTCAAATTACAGCAACCAAAGAAAAATACTATGTGTCAACCATTATAGAATAAATAAACATGTAACCTGTTCTTTCTTTCTTCTTCAGTTTTGGGAAACATGCATTCTGATTTAACAGACTCAGTTAAACCACTGTGTTTAAAAATGCTTTAAAAAAAATTGCAATTTGCAAATTTCAAATTTGTGTTTGGTTTTGTGACCATGTATTAGCCATGAGATGGACGTTTTTTTCAATTAGGACATTTAAGAATAGAGATGACAAACATCCTAAACAAACACCCCCCCCCACACACACACACACAACTATATACTATATGTACTGAAAAATGCATTAAGACACAGTTTTGTGGGTTAGTTATGACAAAAATGCCCCAAACAATTTAACACCAAGGCAATGTAATAATGGCTTGTATGTTCGTAAAGATCAGGAAGATTGGAAAATGCAGTGAAGGCAACAGATACAGCAGTAAAATGTCTTTACAATTTTTACTAAGGATAAGCTCATGGGCTGCTGGAGGCCAGTCCTGGCACAGGAAGCTCAAATATGGACCATATGTGTTTGTGATGTCGGGAAGCGAGAACAAAGAAGGTTGTGTTAGTACATTCCCTTCGGCTCACCATTTGGGCAACAGTCTCTTATTTCGTTTCCCCCTGATGAGATACTTCATCCATTCTATGACAATTAAATGGTTTTCTGTGTTTAAGTCCAATGCTGCCTTGGTCAGATCTTCCAAATACACATGTATAGATCACAAGGACTGAAATAAAGACTGGTTGGGCCAGAAGAATGCTTGTTCTAATGGAGCTCCTTGAGGCCGCCAGAGCCCAAACATTGCTATCCTGAATTCTGAAATTTTATCATCTTAATTGTATTTTAAGAACTTCCCATGGTGCATCTGGTCTGCCAAAAACCAGGAGAGAGCTGTTTATGTCATTTAAAAAGCCCCTGGTCAAACATACTAAAGATGCCTCCACGGGACATGTTTGGAGACAATACTGAAGATGCCAGGTCTGTTTAAACTGCCATTGATCTCATATGAAAAGCTTTTACATAGACACTTCACTGATGGATAAAGGAACCCTGGCGTCATTCATGTGGTAATCCTATCACAGCCGCTGTAAGCTTTTACTGCTATAGGCATACGTGGAATAACTCATCTGACATCCGATAGTGTGCATGCAACTCAGGAGACAGCCAAACAAAATCAGATGAACTGTAAAATGTCTCTCCACAGGGAGAAGCTCTCATGCAGCGATTGAAATAATTGAGTTGAATCAATTCATTTTTGGACTGAGACCATTTCTACTGGGGGCCCTAGTAAAGAACTTTGCAATGGCTGCTTATGCACGTGTAGCGTCTCTGTGTCTATGCTATACAAACAAGTGGGACAAAAACACCTCTTGTAGAGCAGTGTTTTTCGGCACTGTGCTTTCATTTCTGGTGGAATCCAATTTTATAACTTAAGCGTTTCGTATCCAAATACTGCACATGCTCTGTGACTGCTCTCCTGTGTATCACACCTCTTCCTCATCTCAGCCCCAACTCAAGCATGCCCATTCCGTGGATTATTAAAGATCTATGGCAGTCAGCAAACACATTCCTCAGAATCAGTCCCCAAACTATCAAAGGCCAGGGAATCTGAGATACCGAGGGCACGCAGACGTCCACAGCCTGCATGTGCCATGCTCCCACCAGCCCAGCCGTTATGGAACTGGACCATTATCTTCTATCATCTTATGCACTGATAAAAGCACTGAAATTACAGTCATGTTTCTACCATACTGTAGCACATAACAAAATCATGTAAATTCCACTGTAGCTTTTTCAAGTCATCAGCTAATTAGCAATTACAATGCTACTAAACGTGAGGTGTTAGCACACTACAAGGAGAAAGATTTCAAGGTAAAATTAATATAAATGGGGAGCACAGCACGTAACGTGGAGCAGACAGAAGACTCCATTTCCTGGAGGAGAGAAAATGAGTCGAACTCATTAACTAAACTAAACGAATGCATTAACATTTCCTTTTTAAAACACTAAATGCATTATCCCATCAAGTGGCTCCAGTTACACATGAACTTAGTTTGCCTTCTACAATAGCAGTAGTCTCCATCACTACATCATATGTTTTGGCTGCATATGCAAACACTGCAAATATATATATATATATATATATATATATATATATATATATATATATATATATATATATATATATATATATAGTTGCCAACTTTGTTGCAACATCAGGAACAAGGAACATGAAAAGTTCAGCCCACACCCAGCCAAACACACAAAAAACACAGCTCACACAGACCCATTTACCATCCTCCAGCCAATAGGAAGACACCTCCAGCATGTTGATCACCAGTCACTCCACCAATCACAACACACATCATTACAGCCTCCCTACTTAAGCCCACACGATGATCCAGTCAGTGCTTCACAATGACTTTCGCATCCTGAGAAAACACCAAAAAAACTATTCCAACACAATTCCATTAGCCTTTTTTACCTTTTATTTAAGTACTTGTTTTCCTGTTACATTTTTGCCCTCACTTCACTTATCTGTTTGTCCTTAATCATTTAATTCATTAAATTCTTTTTCTTTCATCTCACTTATGCTCCACTCCTTTTAATGCCTTGTGCCAACTTAGGAGGCTGATTTTAAATCATATATAAACGTTTTTGAAATTCAACAGAGCAGAAAAGTGTGCATGAGGACACGCATGTAAGTAGTATGATAGGACTCACAGCTCACCTTTGTATTCTCCTTTCGGTGCTCGAGATTGTGTGTTGAGTACAAAGCTAATGTCCTGAGTCCAAAACTAATCTACTGAGTCCAACGCTAATCTCCTGGGTCCAAAGATAATCTACTGAGACCAAAGCTAATCTCCTGGGTCGAAAGATAATCTATTGAGTCCAAAGCTAATCTATTGGGTCCAAAGCTAATCTCCGCAAAGCAGAAGAATATTTTCCTGTACTGTACTAGCAGTTACTTCCGATTCTTTTTATAATCACTTCATTGTTTGTATTGTTTTTTTCCAAGAATACTACTTTTGTATTATTCATTAAAAGTTTCAGTTTTTAAGAATTCCCGTGAAACAACAAACCAAAACAAATTACGCCCTGTAAGAACACAGGGTGACTTGCCAGGGTCAAGTAAGAGCTAGAAGAGGAAGTAGCAATGAAATCATCTACCAAGCCAGAGCTGCGCAGCCCTGTAAGGATGGTGAATCATCATCTTCCTGAGGAAGTGCTGTGAAGCTGGCTTCCAGAGATCCACGAAGGTCAGGGTGCCTCTCCGGCCACCTCTCCATTCTGTTTCCTCAGGAAGCCATCTTGTCTCCTGCGTTCTCTCAAGTGGACAGATTACATCTGTTCTGAGGCCAGGACCCAGGATAACCTACGCGCCCCTTGTGCTGCTGCTTCTCTCCTCCCATCGGCTTGGGAGTGCGATTACTCACGCTGTTTACAGAAGAAGAAACTTTGTGCAAGCAGAAATGCAACTTAAATGTCAAACTGATTCTTACTTGAGGTGGGGCAAATCAAACTGATACAAGGTCAAAACCTTTTAGATAGCCTTTATCTACCAATAAGGGGAGTCATGCCAGTGGAGTCATGTTTGAATCCCTGTTGAATCATGCTTTCTGTTTTCTCTTTTCTTCCTGCTGCATCTTTAATGCTCTTAGTACAGTTTGGCATCTTGATTAACACACAAAAGGAAAGAGCAGAAAGCTAACAGAAAGCTAAGTAGTGATACCTGATAAGGTTAATGTAATTGGTGGGCAAGCTGAGCTTTAACTATATATCTCCTGTAATTTTCACTTCAGTTACACCCAAGCACATATCATCACCCCAGAACTATTTTGCCTCAGGAGAGCTAAAGGAGCTTTGGCTTCATAATTAATGGCCAACATCTGGTGGTGGTGACGTAAGGGCCAGTCAAGGTGTACCGACACAGACTGACGCACCCCCTTCCTGCTCTACTGGAGGGTCTTAACCAAACAAATACCAGCACTGAGACGGCACAAGCTGCACAAGGCCACAAAGCCATAGCCAGGCTGCTCTGATCTACAGCTCAGCAGAACGTTCCTGCTGCACACCTTCCAGGGTGAGGAGGTGTAGCACATGACTGCTTAGGGCTCTACCGGACTAACATGTCTGAGTTATAAAATCTAATCCATAGGAACAGAAGATAGAATGATTGGGTATTATAGATAAAGGTAATTGCAAAAGCAACATTTGTATAACTGATTGATAGCAATTAAGGAGATACACAGCGGCCAATATTGCGCACTTTTCATATTTCTGAATAAAATGCTTGTAATGTCAAGCTTCAACAAAGATGTGTTAATTGCAGTTTTTTTGTCCACTCACAATCACTTTACTTTTCTGAAAGCAACGTTGAAAAAGGCTGTTGGCAAAACCATGTCATCTTATATGGTGCTGGAAAGCTTATTTCCTTTGATAATGAACATGTCAGTTTCGTCTGTATGCCACACTTGTACAACTCAAAGACATTTCTTTTTAGCCCTATTCTGAAAGATCACAGAGGGTCTTTTTAATATATAGCTAATTACTGGACTAGATTGTTCTTGAAAAAATGACATTTCAAACATTTCTTCTGTAAAATATTTTCTCTGGAGTGTGACATCATTCAAAGGACATTTGTTTTTTAAATATGTACATTTATGCACATTGTTATACATATGCAAACTAGACTACAGTGTGCTTTATTTGCCTATGGGGATCTTTTGGAAAAAAATGAATCATTGTGAAATCAATACTAGTAGCGTCTGTAAGAGAAGTGTACAGATGATGATGTTTAAGAGTGTTCACATGGTGCTGGCAAAGCATGAGGTGACGAGAGTTATTTGAGCATAATATGATTTGATACTATAAACTTGACTCCTATATGAAGATTAATGATGCTCAGAGATGTTTTCCTCCACAGTGCTGTGCTGGTTATTAAAGCCCCAGCATGGGGAAACAGGCAGGGAGCAGCACCTCCAAGGTACATAACTTCTGAGCTTCAGCTATTACGTCAGCTCTCTCTCTCTATCTCTCTCTCTCACTCACTCACTCACTCTCTTCCCTCCTGTCTCTTTCTTCCATTCTGCCTCTCAGTTCATTCTGGCCCTGGTGAACTCTGAGAATGACTTCCTACTGTAGTGTTCTTGACTGGACTGTGCTGTGCCTAGCCAGTCACTTTGGCTTGTATGCATGTATGTCTATGGTGCAACTATGTGGACCTGGACTGGAAAAACTGCAATTTGTGGAATCATACCAAAGTTATCACTAAATCCCTGAAAAGACCTCGTGATCAGTTTTAGAGAAGGCACTGCTAACAGCTCACCTGACAATGCCACATATTTCAGATGCAGTAGACAGAATACTGAATACTGACCTAAACCATCTTAAAAAAGACTTCAAGTTTCAACTTCATTTGGGTGTCATACTGTCTCAATATGCATGGGTCATTCAGTTTAATCAATTTGTTTAATCAATTAATTGTTTATTTCTTAAATTGAGATGCTCTCAGCGACTTTGTGGATTAGCAAGACTGCTGTATCAGACTGGAATCCACCATGTTACATGTTCCTACAGGCCTTGAAATGTGTTACAGATGGAGGAAGCAGACATCACCTCAGGTGTTCCTCACCCAGCCATTTCAACACTGTCAGCATTACAGTTAAACAAACTTTGGGTATGCCTTTTGTAGAAAGGATTATCTTACTTTCATAAAGCTTATCAGGGAAACATCCAGATGGAGCCAAGTCGAGGTTCATGGATTAAGTGGGAGAATAGATGTGTTGAAAATGATAATGTACTATTATTGATCCTACAAAAGTATATGCAGACCCATACAGCTGTAAATGGCAGCTATGGATAAAATCTGCAACTGATTAGGCTATTAAGCTAAAGATAACTTCATTGCTAAACCAATCGAAAGGTAGTTTAAAGATAAATATGAGACATGAACTTAAAATGAATTTTATTTCCATAACCTCTTATTGCAAATATTTAATATGAGAGTTTTGTATGGGAGGCAGTACTTGCCCCATTTGGGACTACATCGCTGGTTTTTAAAGGTCAGTAACTGGGCAGAGTAGGAGTCCAAATGCCTGGACACTAATTCAGCAGGTGACCCTTTTCTGAATGATTACACGTACACATTACAGAGGCATGCGTTCATTAGGATAGACGCAGAAGAACTCCTTTCACTGGACTGGGTTCATTTTGAGTCCAGCCTACAGCGTGTTGCTGTGGCCCAGGGTTCAAATGACGGCCGTGATGAGGTCATGGTTGAACTAGTGAACTGATGATACATGTGCAGGGGTGTTGGGGGGCTGAGGGGAGACACACACACTGCATTCCTCTCCTCGGACTCTCCTCCCCCTTTACACAAACACCACTCAGTGCAGCTCTCCATGCCTGCTGCTTTCCATGCATATTTTGCAAAGGATATGAGTGTGTGGGAAAAACCCAGAACGGGCTCATTGCGAATTCGGTTACTAAGGTTTAAATTGCTATGGTTTATCTTAAATAGATCTTACAGGTACTCTGTAGTTGTATGAAAGCACATGACACTTTTAGACATCTGAACAGAAAAGGTACAGAAAAAGGTCCAGTCCTGAAATACACCAGAATCAGACTGGCTTATCAAAGGTCCACAGAGGTCATAATGTACATGATACATGATACATGATAATATACATGATGATTTCTAATAATTGATTTCCTCTGGACACCATGTGAGATTTAGAGGTTCATACTGCAAGAACTTTGGCAAAGGTGGCTGAGCCCTGGACAGGGCCCGTCTGGACATGGCCCGTCTGGACACGGCCCGTCTGTTCTCCACGCTTCTTCCAGGAACACAACATGGAAACCAAGGGATATGGCCTTGATGGTGGAACCTCACAGACGATTTAAAAGTGTAGACAGGCACTTCCTTACGCCTCTTTCTGTACACTGATCATGGAATCATGATATTCTACTGTACACACTGATAGTGCACTTATTCACACTGTCAACTCACATTAAAACAAAAATGATTATGAAAAATTAGAAAAGAAAAGCCAATAAAAGAAAAATGGTTATATTTAACCAGAACCTGCCGAAGTAGCAGCATATCAGTAGAGTCTGTTATGTACACTGCATGCAGGTTGAATTGCACTGCAGTTTTACAGCATGATCTCCCAAGCTTAGTGTCTGAGTGGACAGAAGAAGAGGAAGCCACTACTGGAGTGTTGAGGTCTGGACTCACTGGGGCTCATCTCTTACCTTGCATAGTTGTCTGTGTTGGCTCTGCGAACAGCGGTATGAGCAGGAGGTAGATGAGGTAGACGCAAGACAGCAAGTTGTACCGGAACAGACATGCTGCAGCACGGAGAAAGCAGAGGAAAGGAGTTAGAATGCCACTCTGTTCCTCACAGATAAACAACATGCTACTTTATGAACAGTCTATATCAAAACTTTTATACAGCAGAGCCTCTAATTAGAGGTGGCAAGAATAGCACAAAACCTCTGCATATTAAAGGACTGAGATCATACAGAGTACTTCAGAAAGCCTTCAGGGTATTAAGTGGAGGAGGGTTAGCCAATTGGCTTGGCTTTTGCAAGCTGTGTGAGATACACTTGGAGACCTTAACATTCCATCATTGCTTGGCAAAATGCTTTCACAATATGGAAGATGAGGCATAACCAAACAGAAGTGATCTACAGTGACAGGAGTGAGGGAATTATTGTTGCGTTATGCTAATTGGACTCTACATTGGTAAAACAATAAATAGCTTAATACATGTAATAGGCTTATCAGGTCATAAGAGGTACATTTCTAATGAATCATCCATACTCTAAACCGGATAGTTCTCTTTTGTAATATCCGGTGTATCAATAGACTAAATTATTTTCACTGGTGTTTGGTTCTAACCATTTGCTGTTGTTCTTTTTAGAATTAACTTATTGGCTGTACCTGTTAAGTGTATTTTCAGATTAAGAGTTAAGGCCATTGGATTGCCTTATGTTTGATTACTCCTGTATTTTGCCACTCACTGCTTCACTGTATTCAAACAGACCCTGCCCTACACTCTCCACAGTCCAACAGACTGCCAGCATGCAGGAGCTGCCTCACAGAATACCCCAAACTACCCTTGACTAAATGAGGCTTATCGCGCTTGACTAAAAGAGGGTGAGTAACTGTAAGCACTTCCTGTTTCTGAGGCCTGAAGGGCAGAGGCAGGAACCGAGGCTCTGCTAGGCCCCAGTGTCCTCGGGCAGCCCACAGGCGGAGGGGTCCTGACTCTGAATCATTATTTTTGCTGTTTTTCCCCAACTCGTATAAAGGTTTCGCAAAGCTATGAGACGTGTGTATTTTTCCAAGGACAATTTGTTCGCATTGATTTCCTTCAGAAAGTAAGACTTGTATGGCCTGACAAATTGCGCAGTGCTATTTTAACAAGGTGCTAAAATGATACTCAAGTGAATGTAGAGCTGCAGGTGACTATGCAGAGATCAATGCTGCACCAAGAGCAGCAGAGGAGTTGTAATCACCATGCAAAAACCAGCCAGTCCATTAGGTGCTTTGTCAAAGCTGTGCTACTTTATAAACTTTTTTAAAATGTGCAAAATCTTTATCATTTGATTATATGGGCCTATTAAAAATCATACAAGCATAATTGAAATGTTCTCTTCCAATAACATTGATTGCTTAAGAAGCCAACTGGTGGTCATTGGATTATAAAAGTGTATAATTTCACAGGGACCAATATGGTATATTATTAAGATGAGATTTCAGTGTCAATATTGCTACTGTGGTGAAAAAGAAAATCTAAACTGGCTGACAATGCAGAAAGATGTTGGGTTATAGTTTCATGCTGTTTGGGTACAGATCCGTGTGGAAGCCTCATTGTGGTCTCTGATTCAGTGAACGTTTATGAGCAACTATAACGAGAAGGATATCAGATTATAACCATGAAAAGCAAAATAACCTTTGTATTTAACAAAATAATCCTTGTATTTAACAAATATATAATTGCAGCCTTAGAAACTTCATACAAACTTCTAAACTGATGATGTTAAAGGTAACAGCGTTGCCTTTAAAATAGGAAAGAATATCTGATAATATCTGAACAGGTAAGTCTTATCAAAGGTACCTTAGAGTACTGGGTGATATGAACTCAAGGCAATTTCATGATTACTGTCAATCGATTTAACGATTTTGTTTTTTTGCTGTTGTTTTGCCCCTATAGGGACTGACAACTATTACAGCTGGGATATTTTTTCTAATGAAAATATTGTGATCATAAAATTTACAAAAAAGTTGCTGACTGGATGGGGGCGAGTCATGGACTACACATGTAGTAGAAAATTACATGAACAGTGGGCAAAGTATTAACATATATTTATATTAAGTATATTAAGTACCTATGTTATATGCTATAATTAAAAGCCAAAAAACTAAATAGCTGACATGGGCAAAATTATGTCGGTTAGAGGTTCTGAATGTCAGTTTCGATGTTATTTCGATTAATTGCCCAGCCATATTATAGAGTTCTTCCCTGCTGATTCATACCTGGAGCAACTGTAGACAATTCAGCAAAAACATATCTGCCACAACTGACTTAGAATATTCGTCTACAGTAAATGTGCCCTGCTCATTTAAATAAACATCCATTTCAGTACCAGTTACCGTTCTGTGATATGTATATAGATAACGTGACCACATCCAGTTTGGTGTGATGTTTGCTTTGTCTGTGAATGGAAGCTTCACAACCAAAGGTTTCAGGCATCATTCAGTGGAGCTCCATGGTGGAACAGCGCTGTATTGTTAACCTTCAGCGTCCTCTCGTCACTTAACACGTGTCACAAACACAGCGGGCTTGCAGCTGCGTCTCTGAGTCCGGCCGGTCTCGTCCAGCCAGCGCTGGTACGGAGGAGAGCAGGAAGAAGAGCTGCCACAGCAGACACAAGCCAAGAGCCACCAGCAAACCGCAAACACAAACGTCTAGAAAAGCTTCAGGACCAAACGGAGGCTGCTCATACTGCATTTCAGTAGAGGAAGCTGCTACAATAATAAGAAATTAGCATTATTAGAAAAGAATTTGAACTTCATACAAATTGTGCAAGTTATTGCATTGCATGCTGTGATTTTACACATATATGCCCAAAAGATAGCCAAATCATTAAAGGGATTTCTATTAAAGGGAAAGTCAAGTCGGATGACTGCAACGGCAGCACACTGTTTTTTCTTGGCGAATCTGAGCTGTTCGAGGTGTGATCTACAGCTGGCCTGTTTCTGCTAACCTCCCTTTAATTGCTGGGGTGAGAAAAAAAGCTGGATTTAGTGCGGCAGAACTGGGGAGCACAAAAGGTGCTTTCAGGTGACGGAGTGTATTTCAGTGACCGAACTGTCAGATTACAGACAGGAAACAGTTAAGATAAAATTACATGAATAGTGCTACTATGAGGCAGGAGAAGAAAAAGCAACACCCAGAAGGAACACATGGGTGATCAAAATCTGATCCCGAGCCTCTCTTGTCATATCACAGTCATCTCCAGAAAAAGAAATATGACCTCATGTATTTGACATAGCATGTGAAATAGTGAAAGACTGTGAGCAGCACTATATCTGTGCTTTTCTCCCCCTGACATATTTAGTGAATTACTATGACTGATACTTCAACTTATTTACATATGGCACACTCTACACCAAAAGCACTCATGTGACCTTTTCAGTACAGACCAAACCAGCAGATCCTTGTATGTCCCATGCTCTCTTGTAGCCCCTTTAAATCTCTCCACTAGATTGACTACTTTTGTCCCTCAGTCACTTCTTTAGCACTTCATATGTAATAGGCACCTACAACCCTTGCTGGGTGGAATGCGGTGGGTGCATTTGCCAGCTGTACTTTGAACTGCTTGAATGAGGGTGCCTTCTGAACTCGCACCTCCTCTGACTCCTTGTGTCCTGCAGGCCTGCGTCTGCTGTGGAGTGTTGTCTCCGACTGAACACCAAACAGTCACGCGCATCAGCCGCGGACAGAGCTACTGCTAAACGGGGCATGTCTGGAAAGCGAGTTAAGACTCTCCTAGTGATGACAGATAGAGTTGATCGGGCACACTCTACATTGTAGTAATATCTTCAGAATATGAGAAACCTTAGATCTGGTGTTTAGTAATTGTAAACATTACTAATTTTTTATTCCTAAACTGTCTTTTTTATCAGAGTTAGTACACTGATTTAAGGTTTATGGCCTTAAACCAGACACGTAACCCTGGTAAAGGGCATTATGTTATGAAAATCTTAACGGACCATTTATAATCATACTGTTAATCAACTGATGTATAGTTCAGTTAATGTCACTTGGCAGTGAGTGAATTTTACACACAGGTAGCCAATGTTTACACAGATTAAGGCTAATCTTAACTAAACAAAGACCGTCTACTGGGAATCTTCACTAATGGAGTAATTTAATGCTTAAGGTTTCTTGAAAGTTAATTCTGTTCTTTGTTACATTTCACAAAAGGTTTCAATCAAATTGTAAAGAAGAAAAATATACTATTACACTAAACCATGCTGTTCAACAAGATCCACAAAAGGCTTCCGTAACTAAGTCAGGCTGAGCACCCTTCTCATTTTCTCTCACATTTGAATTCAGTCATCTCATTTAAAAGAGCCTCGAACGCAAACCATACCGACAGAACAGAGTTCACTGGCTTGTCACATGCTTCATAGTAATAAAGCATCTAATCAGAGCTTCCAAAACTCCATGCAAATATTCAGTTTCTTTTTTCCTTACAGGACTGTGTGAGTGAATCCCCAGGTTAGCGCTAAGACACTTCTCCTTTCCACTTCAAGGTTTCCCTGTACAAGTACAGGTTGGCACTCTATGTTCACGCATGCTATAATTTATGGGGAGGCTCTATATAAAGTTTATAGGCTCTGTATACATCCTGAGACTGAGGAAACAAAATGTTTGTCTCAAGTGAAACCTGCAATAAAATAGTTAAGCCAAAACAAGACCCGTCCAAGCTGTCTTCCCACACAGGAGAGGCATGTTGTGAGGCGACATGTTTAAAGGTAAACTCCTACGGACCATAGAGACGTCTGGCTAGGTTTACCAATCTTTCTTCTAAGTTTTAACACATACTAATAATATTTAGAAACCCTCTATTTGGTGAATAAGAGGAAAAAATCAACTAAAGTTAGAATTAAGAAGAGATTTCCTATGGAAGGTAAGTATCGAGTGGGTGGTAAAATTTACACACAGACAGAAAAACTAAGGACTTGTTAATCTGCCCTTTAGAATGTTTAGAAAAGAAGCATTTTCAAACAAATTCAATTGTGTTTAACCACAGTCAACATCAATAAAAATGACTCTGGATGACCTTTCAAGGCACAACTGCTGCTTTGTATTATTCACTGTGTTTAAATTTTGACTCCTTGCAAAATTTCACAATTTGAACTTTGTGGAAAAACCCCATGATATAATCTTCCAGCTACCACTATTAGGTTTTTATCATGGATAAACAGTCACTGTGGCAGTTGTAAAAGAGACTCTCCCAGACATTTGTGTTGTGGGAATCTTGGGAACTTTTTATTGAAGGTTCTAGAAGATCTAGCAGAGAACCAGTGAGTCTGTAAAAACAAGAACCGTAGATAAAACCGATGAGTCATGTGCTGCAGATGCTGAAGAGACGTTTGGCACTATTGGAACAGAGAGGAGTGCAGATTCTTCTGCTTCCAAGAAACCACATTCAGACAATTATGGGTGTGAATAAGAAGGCACAGGAGTGGGCAGGGTGGGGACCACCACGCAGGAGTGGAGGGGTGAGCGGTGAAGGGAGAGCCTGGAAGAGCAGGGTGCTGCTCAAAAACAGAGAGCCTAACACTGCAGAGCGCTACACGGACCCTCACCTCACAGCCTGTGTTAAGAATACATCAAAACGTGATATAGAAATAATTATCATCAACATTAATTGAGCATGTTAGGAGGTTAAAATATGACATACATTAATGAATGTGTTTAAAGCAAAATAAGGAAAAACCCTTGCTTTGCAGTCTTGGTGCATAGTGTTTAGTCAGTGCTTTAAATGTGAATAATACATGACACTAACAGTTCCAGGCAAGCTCATAAAATCACAACTTCCAAAAATCCTGATGACACACATGCAAACCATTTGGTGACACATCAGTTGGAAAAAAGTCTGAAAGAGTCTTTGTATCTTCAGCAGCTCTACAACAATGGCTACAAAAATAACCTACTGTGCTCACAGTCCAGGACAGACTCTGTGATGTCTTTTCAGAAGTCACTACTTATTCTGTGCTACCTAACTGTGCATATGAGGAAGATCTTTGGCACTGACTATACATGGCTTACAGCTATATGGTTGAACAGTGCACTCGCAACTGTGTATCGCATGTTCAAAAGTTGTGGAGGTTTACATGCAGATCCCATGGAATTCCTGGAACGCTCCCTTAGGTATGTATGGAGAAGCAAATTGTTGCTGTCTTAATATAATAAATGTGCAGTAAGAGAGGAGCGTCTGTGGCAAAGCACCATGCAAATATGGGAAGCCCTTCATGTCTTGCAGAGACCCAGTGATGGTCTGACTCTCATAAGCCCTATTAGAGGCTCACGCTTTGTGTCCATCTCTGGCCCCAGGAGCAAAACATTCAGCTGACCCTCACGATGCATCTGTAGGCAGCTGCTGCCCAATTTCATTAGACTGCATGCAAAAGTGAAATGTATATTTGTTTGTTGACAGTTTAGAAACAAATAAAATGCCACATGCTAACCATTAGCACAACAGTACTACAACACCAATACTACATGGAATACACTTGCTATGTCTTAAACAAACAAATCATGTCACTGATGATATGAATAGGATAAATGTATGATTAGCACGACGATTAGCACAAAATCTTAGTGGTATTAATCAAGTAGTTTATACTTTATAGTCAATGTGTATGTTCTTTCCAGCTCTATAAAAGTACTCATGTTGATTTGACATTTTTGCCACTGAATATATACATAAAAATGGACACACAAAAAGAGTTTGAGACTATTTCATTTTAAATTGTAATTAAATACATAAAGTTCAATTAAATATGGTGATTGAACAAATGGTGCATGTTTTCTATGATTGATGGATTCCCACTACTAATATAACTTATGGCTTATATAAAGCACATTGTTTTAAACAAACACCATAATGAACCATATTTATAATTTCTTATATTTTCTAAAATTAGGAGTTACTGCATACTAATTATATAAGAAACACATATACCATATACACAAAATGTATTAGAATTTACTAGTCATAAAAAAATCTGTTCCTGTCATGATAATGTCATAATAAACAGGCTTCTTTTTAAATATAAGCCGTATACGTAACTGCTATCTAATTATAAGTTGTTTAGAATGTACAAACACGCTGTTATTATTGATGGTATTGTTGTTATTATTGTGATCATTATTATATCTGTTTGATTTTTCTCTCTTTGTACTATCAACAATCAAGTCTGCTTTATCCTGTTAACATCAGAAAAGACAAAGGAGAATTTAAAAAGAAAAAGCAAGAGAAATACCTACCTGCTGCTAGACAAACTGGGAGAAGCAATCTGAAGATGAGTCCGCATACCACTTCGGAGGCCATGTCTTTCTTAGATTTATCAATTTACGTTGAACCGACAACTTTGAAGTCTATTAACATCAGTATGCTTCAGGTCCAGTCCTCAAGTAGATAACCGGGCATCGTTCAGATTTACCCCTACGACATCCCTGTTTCACGCCAGTGTATTTCGCCAAGTCCTCATGACAATCCACACTCTCGAAAAAACTTTTCGCTCGTATTACCGTCTTCTGCTCCAATTTCAACATCCAAATCTCTTCAGACATCTGTTGCACAGGTTCGCGTGTACGGGACGCCTAGTATGTGCACTGGTAAAATGTCATTTTAGAGCGAATACAAACTTCCTTTTTCTCATTACCTGTTGACAGGGGAAGTCATAACTTTAGGTCAGAAGTAAACAGTGGCGCCAGTCACTGGGCGCAAGGCATACGTCCAAAAGGCATACGAACTCACGTCTCAGGCTTCAATGTCCTCACCAACAATCAAAAATGTGGCATGCTCAGTTATTTGGGGAAGCTTCAGAGCACAGTATTCTAACTTTTAAGGGAGGCTAATTTGCGCGTGTCGCGCACGCTTTCGCGCTGAAACAGCTGCACGCGCATTCTCATCTGCATACACTTTTGTCCTCCTCAATGAAAAGTTGGAAAGACCACCCCGTAACTGACAAATGACTCCGCCATTCAGAAGTCAAGTACAAACGCAGGGGCGACGTCTGGTCCCAATGAGATGGAGCGGGAGGTAGAACTTTGCTACAGCTGGAGGAAGAACGGGCACTGGCCGCTCCTCCCCCGAGAAGCCCACAGGCGTGGCGTACGCATTCCACGATTTCTTCTCGATCAGGTAACTCAAAACTAATGGTCTCAACAGCCAACAGTGATACATGCAGACGTACTTTGCTTTCCAAAAACAGTTGGAGTGCACGCTAAAACCTTGAACCTAGTGCTGCACAATTTGAGTAGTTTCTGTTGAATTAATAATAATAATAATAATAAAAACAGAATCGTCAAAGTGATGACGAATTGTCTCATCTATCGTTACAAATTGAGTTGGAATCAGCTAAAGTGGATGCGTAGTACTCTAGGTGCTTCTTTATATTGTTGGTGGTTTGTTTAATAACTGGCTTTTTTTGTTGCAACTTACTTTCTATACTCTTTTGGGTAATAAAATGTGGTAAATAAAGAAAATATGAATATGAAAATTTATTTTCCGGAATATATCAGTGAGCCGACTGAATTGGGCAACCTAGTGGTGGGCAGCTCCATCTATTGGTAGAACACCGCAAATATATACACTGAGTTTAAAATTGTAGATTAAAAAAAATCTGCTTTGTATCGAACAAGTACACATTTATTTCGGTATTCGTGAGATACTTGTAAAGACAGCTCTTTCTAAACCTATCCTGTTGGACTGGAGTTGAATGTTCCATGATAATTCATTCAGTAAGCCATAGTCTGATATAAACCCAAATCTTTACCCCACTATCTTTACACTATAGAATCAATTCTATCAAATAAAGTTAAGATGAGAGCATGGCCCACTATTTAAAAAAAAGTGATGTTTGATTTTAAAGATGTTTGGGACACACCTACTTTTAATGAAGTGGATAGCTTTTGAAACTATTCAGTTTATAATACAGTAGGTCATATACAATCCCATCCTGCTTCGTGTTTTACCTACATGTCCAGAAGGAAACCCACACTGACCTTCACATTTGCACCCAACAGACACACCAGGAAGACAGTCCATGCTGATCCTTTAAACATTTTCTATCTTTGGTAGCTATTTTTAGTTTATTGCTTAGAACAGGACAGTCATTTAACACACTGAAAAACTGTTTGTGTGTTCCTTGTCGTTTTGAATTTAAAAGATGGGTAATAGCCATCTTCAGAAGTTAACTTGTTGAAAAAATCATATCAAATATATGTAAAAGGTACTGAGATATTGATAAGGACCATGCAGATCTGGAATCCTACCAACCTGCACTTGAGTACACATCCCAAACTAACATACTACTGAATCATAGTTTCAGTATATCACAGTATAATACAAATATCAGAGCCAAGTATGTTGGCATTAAACTACAGAGCAGCAGATCTCACGGACTACCGTAGGCCTCTATACGGGGGTGCAGCCTTGCTACTGGAAATCAACTTCCCTCGTCAAACACGTGTTTTTCCAGAATGTTAATAAACTTAGTGAGCCACACAGGGAGTGTTAGGTTAGGGATAGGCTTAATAAGTGTAACTAGATCATGCATAGCCAACCAAGGCAGAGCTGGATACATTTCATCTGGCTGCATGCGGGCTTAGTGCAGTTCACCTTTTGACCTTAGCAATTGGGACATATTCAGAATGTGCACCAGTGCAGCACTAAGTAAACAGAACAAACAAAAATCCTTCAACATTTATTTATTACTCACCATGGAAACATGGTGGATGCTAGCCAGATAATGACTGATTTGATTACATTTATACAGTTGCTTACAAAAATAATAACAAGCAAAAATAACAAAATTTCAGTGTGAAGAGATCAGTGACGAATAGTGATCCAACACACTGAAGTCCAGCATGGTGAGGAGAAATATAATTCCTGTAATTATTATAGTAGTAATTGTAGTAGTCATAGGAAATAATAATATTAATATTAATAATAATAATAATAATAATAATAATAGAAATGTGAATATTAAAACAACAGTGTAGACTTTGTTGGTTATTTTCTGAAATACAGCTTTTCACCTTATGACCCCAATGAGTAAAGTATGCAACTGAATATAATACAAACTGGTTTCTTGGTGATGAGAAATTAGTTAATGGAAAACTAAACATCCTTTATGGAGTCCAAGGCAAATGTAATAATATATAAGATCACTTTGCATAATGATATAACAAGTGCTTTTTCAAATTTTTTGGTTCTCTTTTTAAATGCAACCTTTGGGAAGTATGCCCTAGAACTAGATTTAATCCAGATTAATAAAATAATCCAAGTAAAACTAGGCCTAAAACTGTCCTCTGATGCTTACATTATTGACCCATATAAGTCCCACAAAGTGAATTAATAAGACCTACACATTTACACTGTACAGCCACTAAGATACTGACATAGTACACATAGTACAGGAAAACTGCAAGTTTGGTATACATTCCTACAGAGTAAACTGAATCAAATTTAGGGTTAATCCCAACCATCATGAGTTCCACATTGGGTACAGTGGGATTCCACCAGGTGCTGATCAACAACCACTGTCTTTATGTGAGACGCAAGCTTGGCCTTTGGGGAACGATGTCTAGACTGTGTCTCCCCTCCACACAATACTCACCATGATGGTGAAATGACATGTCCAGATCATACTGGAATTCACTATAGGGTCCCTTAAACTCTCCTGACGGTACTATATTAATAAATGGCAGTGCACAACACTCAACTATTTACCAAGGAGACCCGTAGTTGAGAAACAAATACATGTAATAAATGTTCATTATTGTTTTCATTCACAATCACTTAATTTGTGCCATTGTTCTGACCAGTCCCTTTACATTTTTTGTTGTTGTTAATTTTGCATATGGTGAAGCCTTAAATTACAAAGACATTGTTTAATTCCTGACATACAGTGGCTACTGATACTGCATAACAGCACCTTGCTGGGAAAATCTTTACCAATGGTCAGCAATTCTCCTGTGTGGATGTATAACACAGTATTACATTTAATTTGCTCATGTATTTACTCAGGAAAAATTGTACATTGTAATATAAATAATTATTCTAAACCATCTCCATTTGTGTATTAAAAAGAAAAAAAACTTACTCATAAACTATAATGTAAATGAAGTGGCAGAATCATAGGACTGAGGTAAAAAGGCTGAGATTTGCTGTTGGAGGGTTCCTGACAGGTCACTTGGTCAGGGGTCATGGTCATCACGCCCATAGCTAATTGGCTGGAGTTGTTGGACGATGTAATCCGCTATCTCTTGTGACCCAGCAGCTACCACTCGACGAGACATGAGATCAAGAGGACCCCCTGGGACAAAAGTATGTTTACACACACAGACACACACACACACACACACACACACAGGTCATGGTATTGCCATCCATCAGCAATGGAACAGTCTTTCACAGTACTATCTGAATAGAAAGTGCTATGGTTGTTCTTTTAAGCAGCGGCACATTCACATGCTTACTAGGTTAGTCCTGGGGCAGGCAGCACCTCTCTGGGTCAGAGGAGTGATTTAGTCAACATTTAAAGTTAAAGCAGATCAAGCCAAACACACATGAAACTGTCACAGCTGGCCAACACATTTGTATGGCTTCTTTGCATAGAACTCGAGTGTTTGCTCCTTTTTGCAACCTCTATTTCTCTGTCCCTTAGTCTCCCTAAATGTTTCTCTATCTCTTTGGGGCAGCACCAGAGTGAGAGGAAGTGATTTGCTGACCACATGATCCTGACCTTACTGCCCTCTCCAACAGAGGCTCTTTGTGCACCCTCACACAAATTGGCCTGCCATGTCACAAGTTTGTTGCCCACCTTCCACTAAACACACACACACACACACACACACACAAGCACATTCTCCCTCTCTCCCCCCAAAACCTCAAGTATTTATAAAAACACTGGTAAAGGTGAAAATAACATAGGCCCTGGTGTATGTCACAAAAACATCTGAGGACATCATGGCCTTTATAGCTGAACTCCTCAAAACACACACAAAATCTCACATGTATTGAAACTGTAAATAGTTTCATAATAGTTCCTAAATTAGGATAAACTAAATGTAAACATAAAATAAATAAACAATTAATCCAAGCACTAAATAAAATGTATTGGTTTGCCAATAAATTGAGCATGCACAGGCAACCACAGATTTTTAGGTTACCTTAACAGGTAACAGGCTTAGTGGTGTTATTTCAAGCCCTCCTCTAAACACACTTTTCAATAAGTGCTTTGGTAGCACCTTATATAGAAACTAAGGGCAATCTAACATGTGTAATGTGTAGCACAGCTCTGTCACTCTTGCCCATTATTATAAACTGTGATTCACATTCACTTACACACCTCATACTATGTGAAATATTTAGAAAGGGGTTATTACAAGTTCTGTCTGAAAATTTGGACAATTTGGGATATTAAGCCATTGTCTCCATTAACAATTAGATTATGAGTAAATTAGGAATGGACCAGCACTGTAACAATGCTGACCAAATAGGGTATTATGTAATATGAACTAATTTCAACATCCTTACGTACAAATGAAGTTGACTATTAATTTGGGATGTTCCCATATCCACATCGACATTGCTGGAAAACATTTAAGGTTATGATTATATTTACAACTATCACAAGGACCCATCTTGAGTTAAGCATGATGAGAAATGTTAGAGTGAAAGGTTCCCCTTAATCCCCGTGTACAGAAGTGAAAGGAGCCCTCACCTGTGGTGTCCATCACGCAGCCGCCGGCCTCCCTGATGAGGACTGCAGCAGCAGCGATGTCCCAGCAGTGCAGGCCGTACTGGTAGTAAGCCTCCGCAGCGCCGCTGGCCACGTGACACAGCGCTAGAGTTGAGCTTCCTATGATCCGCACCCTGTGCACAGAAGGAGCATCCGTGGAGGAAGATCCAGAAAACTGTTTTTTTTATGATCCCTTTCTGAGAAAACTACAAAACAGACTTGGATCCCCCTAGAATTGTTGCATCCACTCTACCATGTAAGCATGATCTTCACCTTCCAAAGTGTTGGGGCACTGAAGCCTCGTGTCTGGCACGCATAACAGAGAGGGCATCTGAACACCTATGCACTTTGTACCAAACAGCAGTATGAAGGAAGAAATGCACCTCACCCATGGGAAGGCGCACTCAGAAGTTTCTTTATATTCCCCAAGAAAATATCCAGTGTGTGAGGGTCTCTCTTAGCCCCGATCTCAGTGAGAATCAGGGCTTTGGACACATCTAACGCAACGACAAGAGACCTGCATATCATTGAAAAGGATTACACTTTCTATTGTAAACAATTTACTAAGTTCGGTGTGTGGTAAATGGTTAAAAAGCCAAAACAGGTCCCCACCCTTCTCCTTTGAAACGTGCAGTCGTTCACCATTGCAAAATGCCCCGTGGCCTTTCCTGCCAGTGTATAAGGTTTCATCAAAACAGTGGTATATGACTCCAAGCTCAAGCTGAAGATTGGGAAAATGCACATGATAAATTCACTTTAGATATTATAAATAATAAAGTAACATACAAACATACTACAGTGTAATCATATTGATTAGGAAAGTTGGTAAAAACATACAACTAGCAATGTTTGAAAATAGCAGTTAACGTCTACTGTCAATGTTTAAAAGTTATAGGGGTTTTAGGATTGCCCTACCTCTTTATTCACTGCAAAGCCAATGCTTACTGCAACCATGGGGAAACTGAAAATAAAATATTTAAATTACTTTATATGTTTCTGTTAATTAATATATATGCATATGTGTATTAATATATATACACAGTATAAGGACCAAGTACATACCTATGGACAAAGTTACAAGTGCCATCTATAGGATCTATTATCCATGTAGGGCTATCTGTTAGGATACACTTCTCTCCTGCAGCAGAAGATTCCTCACCAATAAACCTGAAAGAAAATGGTTAAAATCTAAAAAACAAACAATAACCCTGATTCATTTATGTCTATAAATTACTGTGATGTGAGCACTTCACAGTAGTCATTCCAAAATCATACCATATATGGGGGGAAAATTAAATAATAATTCAGTCTAGTCTTTAAGGATGTGAGGTGTGTGTGACGATAGGCTACTTAAATATCAATTACTGACTGTTCTAAGAGCTTAAGCTGGATGCATAAGCCGATTGGTTATCATGTGCCTCCACAGTTCATCTGCTTGTTTCAAAGGGTCCCAATCTCATGGTTTGTTGAAATGTTTGCATTTGCTGTTACCAGGGTGATGTATATACAGACCAAAAAGGAAAACAGCAAATATTTGTAATGTCTGGTTAAGATTATCCCAAACCTGTGCGAGGGGAATCTCTCCCTGAGGGTGGAGATGATGAGTTCCTCCACCTGATGATCAGCCTCCGTCACCAGGTCTGTGGGCGTGCTCTTACTGCTCACACGCTTCTCCTGTTTAACAGCCTCTTGGACCATCTGGAGGAGAACATCTTACTATTAATGAGGCCTTGTTCAAACCTTATCAAACACTCAACAGGCCCAAGGTGGATGATTGCTGACATGGTGCTCAGAAACATAGCTTAATGCTTTCTCTGTTCTTAAACACATCTTTGCCAAATGATCAGGGGCTTTATCAGAGGTTGTTATTAAAACAAGAAAAATAAGACAATCTTGACCTGTGCAGTGCTGCTGTTCCAATGGCTAAGCCATTAATAGTAATATTCTAAGATAAAATTAAAACTAAACAAAAACTAAAAAGAACAAAACTACAAAAGTGATCCAGTGATCAACATCCCCACTTCATATTAAAATCATTCTAGACGTTTAGCTCTGTTTAACTAGTTCATTTTGATACTCGTGACGTTGCTGTTTACTCTGGATATATCAGTAGATGGAGACGGGTTATTTATATCAACAGGAAGAAGGAAAAGGTCAGTTGTACAAGCTTATCTCGTGTAACAACTGCAATACAATTTGCGACTGAAGCAATATGTTTTAGACTAGGATCACAAACAACTCCGAGAAAGATGTTAGAACTCTGATGCAATGTTTTGTAAAACATAAAGCTTTCACATTTTCACCATATTCTCCTAGTGAAGCATATCTGCTTTAAATACGCGCTTATCATATTAGATTTTATAACGGGCTATGCAACGTGGATTCAGACATCGCGAAACGCAACTATATATCAAACTACACCACATTTTTACAAAGCTTAGTAGTCTCAGCGGAGTTACTGAGGTGTTAGCGAGCGGTTAGCTGATGAGGGACAGCATCACCGTCTCCTACAAGAGTACGCTGCAACAGCCGAGAATATAAACGTAACGCGGCCGTAAGGGTACATGATGTGTACGATGGACGTCGTCAGGCGTCAATGCTACTACCTTGCCCGCTTTGCGTGCTATCTGGACGGCGACATCCATGCACTCTCCCCAGCGGTCGCTGTCTGTGGAGGTCATGACGAAAGGTTTACAAGAAGTCGCTTTAACATTCAAACGAATGAAGTCGACGCATTCCCATTAAAAACTGCTCATTGTTTGCCGCCTTTGACGTTAGCGTTTCCGGAACAACTTTAAGACGCGTCGTCCATCCGCGAACAGTTCCGATATTGATGTGCGACCCTGTCGTCCGGGAAGCCCTGGTTAAGTGTGGTTATCGCCCGACAGCTCACCTCTACGGGAAGCATACACCTGCAGCCCGGCCTACAAAGCATGTAGACGACATTTGGTTGGAACTGAATAATTAACGCTGGGGCAGACATAGAGCACTACATATGACGATTATACAAGGTCTAACAAAGAAAAATGCTCGTAGCAAATCAGGTGCGACACAGGAAAGACTTGGGTCGCAGAGTAGTTTAGGTTATCGCCTGTGTGTGGAAGCCTGCTTATGCAGAAGTTTATGCAGTGACTAGCATGATGACAACGGATTTATCTACGTTTGTCCTTCTTTGTAGTGACTACAAAATCACGAATAAGTGAATTTAAATAAATACATTTACAAAAACGACTACAAGCCACTTAGTTGTATGAACCTAGCATATTCACAGGGGGCAGTATTTCTCCAGTCAACGTAATGACTCCGTAGTTTAAATGCTAGAAGATAACTGACCCCTTCGTTATCATTTAGTTTCACGATAGCAATCCGCGTGATTCCGTACATTTTACGGAAATGTAAAATTGAACCTGATTGAATATAAAACACCCACGATCTTTTCTGACAAATTTATAGGGTTTATTCAAGTGCACAGTAAAAAAAAAAAAAAACGAAAATACGCCAACAGTGCCCTTAGTATATCACATTTCCTTATAGTGCCGCTTGAGTAACTTTATCAGAAGGAAACATTAAGTCCTGGTGTCGAAACAATGGTTTTCTGGAGAGTGAGCATCTATTCTCTACACTACTCACCGCATTTTGCAGAAACTAGAGGTACTCATCATTTATTCCTCTTTAGAGATGCGTGCCTAGTCCTGTGAACACCAGACTCACTGCAGCATGGATTCCAGCTTACACGCTCACTCAGCCTTCCAGCAGTTACCTTGCCAACATTCCCAATTAATGTCCATAGAAAGCTCAGAAAGTAAATTTTATTAACAATATCTTGGCAGTCACATTCAAACATGTGATTCAAAAGATATACTATTTATGCTGACCAATCAATTTACAGACATAACTAATGGGCATTTAAAAAAGCAATATATATTGTGTAAAGGGAAAATGTTATAGCTATGAGATTACCTCAGGAATGTCCCAATTAGAACACCCCAGTCAGAATGCACACAATGGCTTTAAAAAATTGTAGACATAACTCTTAAAATTTTGTTTCATTTACATATTCCATCTGCCCTACTTAACATCCTCCTGTATGTAAAAACGACAGTCACGGAGATGGTAAGGGAAGAGTCATCAAATGAAGCAAGAAAACAAGAATGGATTGAAGGAAAAATGAGATTTAGTTCATGGCCCACATTGTCATAGATTTTCAAGCATGGCACCCCAAACAAAATAATAATAATAATAGGAATAAGGATGACAATAAGTACCACAGCAAGGCTTAGTCTTTAGTAACATAAGCACATAGAGGTAAAGCAGCACAAATATATTATGGGGGACACACACACACACACACACAAACAGAACAAATAAAAAACCCCAAAATAATAATAAAAAAAAAATGCAAGTTGCTTTTCAAGGTTAAAAAAACGAGGTGCATAGAAATATGACAAATCAACGGCAAAAACAAACAAACAACAACTTTGAAGTGCGGTCTTAGTTGGAGCTTAGCGGCTGGGTGGCCAATGCGTGATTCAGTAGATGAATTCTCCCGGCACCTCCTGGAGGGATGGGAAGGACTCTTGGAATTTGAAGCGCTTCGAGATGGCCTTCTGCTCTGAGGTTAAGTCCTCCTTCTCTGAGGACTGCCGGCACTGGCCCAGAGTGTAGGCAGCCATGACGATGAGCTCCTCCGTTACTCTGCCTTCTCCCTCCACCTCCTCCTCCTTGGTCTGTGGAGGGGAAATGCCTGTGCTGACTGGCTCAGGGATGGAGGTGAGGACATTCTTCTGCTTCACAATCTCCTTTGCAGAGTTTTGGTCCTGTGTTTGGAGCCACGGGTGGTTCAGGCACTCCTCAGCAGTGGCACGGTTCCTGTGTGAACAGAATGGAGTCTGCTTTCAACACACATTCTAATGCACTCTTGGCATTGATCCAGCCAAGACTATATCACTTGGAGCAAGAGCCCCATTGTGCACGATTCTTTTAATAAACGCTTATAGTGTGTCCATAAGATATGGGTTCAGCTGTGTGGACATTCTTCATACTCAGGGTCCTTGATGAGCAGCATCTTGATGAAGTGGATGGCAGCTTTATCCAGCTGCTGGAGCTCCTCCTCTGTGTAGCTGACGTTAATCTGGGAGATGTTCAGAAAGGTTTCTTGCTTATCATCCCCCAGGAATGGGGAGATGCCCGTCAACATCACGTAGGCAAGGACACCAATACTCCTAAGCACAGAGTCCAAAATGAAAACAGCCTTTAAGAGCACAGGGGCCAGAGCATGCAGAGCGGCTCACAAGCACCTGGTCATGTGATGCGATCACGGTCAGTGTTGTTATAGAAAAAGCTATCAAACGAGCTACGGAATGTGGTTCACACACCACTTATGATTAGCTGCATCACTGAAGTGCATTAGTCATGGGCTTCTGTGACTACCTGATAGAGAGGACTCACCACATGTCTGTGGCTGTGCTTATTGGCTCATAATTCAGAACCTCTGGCGCTGGAAAGAAGGTGAACAAACAGAAAGGAATAGGTATTATGTTTTTTTTTTTCTTCCGTTTGACATGTTTGTTTCATTTATCCAATTTATGATTTGTGTAGAACCGCAAGACCTACCGACATACTCGGGGGTCCCCATGATCTCTCTGATTTCCTGGCTGTTGCACACCATCCTCGACAGGCCGAAGTCCACGACCTTAATGTCCCCAAGAGGGTCGTCACCGGTCAGGAGAATGTTTTGTGGCTGAAGAGATTTTTCAAAAAAGGAAGAATAATAGAAGTGTGAGGAGATTGATGGGAGATGCATGTATAAATTAAAGCAGGTTATTTGCTACTATTGTTTGCCTTTGCTACATTTTGTCCTTGGATTGTGTCAATGAATACTTGCCTAACACTTGTGGTTTGTTGCCAGTGATCATTATTTTTTAATATAGCAACCTTTTATATAGTTCCTTTAGCAAAAAGGTGCATTTTCAACAACTGACCACTAGGTGGACACCTTCATCAAAGTCTATCTAATCCTGCTTTTAAAAGTTTAAAGCCACAGTTTCAAAAGCTAGTCAGATATATATATATATATATATATATATATATATATATATATATATATATATATATATATATATATATATATATATAACATTACCTTGAGGTCCAGATGAACCACATTGTTGCTGTGAAGGAAAGCAACGCCCTCCAGAATCTGCCTCATCAGCCGCTTCACATCCCCTTCCTTAAAGGCCTCGTCCCTCTCCGCCACACACTGGTTAAAGATCTCCCCACCAGCAGCACTGTGCAGCACACACACGCACGCACGCACACACACACACACTGTGTTTTATATAGGCACATAACACTTATGTTTACAAATGTATAAATGTAAAATAAAACATTTGTTTTTCCAGTAGTCTCTTTGGTTGTTGGACTGCATGTAGTCAGTTTAGTAATAATTCACATTCTTGAGATGCATTTATTGCCTCTGGACCACCTGGTAGTTTCTCCTTTGAAGGTATGGAAGCAGCTCAGTGATAAACCCTCGACCATGATGCGTTTAACTTGAAATATTACCTTAGAGAATGAAACAGATGCCTTATAATCATGTGTTCTGTCAGACGTCCTGCACCCTGCCTTTGGTGTGCGAGTGTCCCTCCATGAGGGGTTCAAGAAAATACGTACATACTCAAACAACAAGGCTAAGAGGAAGGCACAGATGACCATGTAGTGTTCACATAAATACAATAAAATAATACAGTTTATTTCTTCTAATATCTAAATCTATATCTGATATCTAGTCCCATCTAATGCAGTTTTAAATTAGACATGAAACAGCCCAGTTACAATGGGCTTCTGTCAGCTATGGTTGCTGAATAAATCAAAGTGAATGTATTCACAGAACATACTCATGCAGTCACTGGTGATCCTTTTACTTGCTTTCAAAGCAGACAGCATGCCAAATTAGGTTACCACTTGCCCACGAGAGAATGAATAACCTCTGACACATGGCTGAAGTTGGTGAAGACTATCTATAGCCCTACACACAACTTTCTCTTGTTGGGTACTATTGGCTTTTAGAATGTATGGATTAGAGAAAAACCATATTGCAATATGGCATATTTAGACACATTGATTTGTGAAATCCAGATAGTGAGAAATAAGTGCTAATCCTATGTGAATGTGGGTTTACTCTTTTATGAAATAAACTTGTACGTGTAAAGAATTACACATACGTCCTAAAGGACTGTGTGCGTATTTTCCTCTTACGCTGCCTGTAATCCAATTCCACCAGATTCTCTCCATGACCCCTGACCCTGGCAGTGGCCGTGACCGCAAGATGCCATCACAGCACTTGCACTTAGCACACTGAACCGCTCTACGTAAAAGCCCATCTCTCCATAATAAATTATAGTTTATAATAAATTACAGTGTACAGTATATAATTATATAAAGCACCCAGAGCAATCTTCAGTTCCTCCAGACGTGTCCGCACTTTGTTCAGTGAGTGGAACACTGATCCTAGGACAGGGAGCTCGGAGCTAGAGTAAGTTTTAAACAGCTATACTGTAACCCCAGGATTTATTAGTTAGCTGTTTGGGCCAATTTCACAAAGTCATGAGCTTGTACCAAAGTTTGTATTCAGAGCTGAGATGGTAATAAATCAATTGTAAAATCTTTCAAATAAACTAAGACTTTTGACTGAGCACAGCATGGCTTTGTTGTTTAATGACTGCTAAAACTTGAGGCACTTAACAAATGAAACCTGTTTTAGAATAAAAAAATTTAACATTTTATTGGTTAATAACCTATAAATTAATTCTGTATGTTTAGCACACAGTCTTTTGACATCACTGAAAAAGGTATCGCACATTTGTCAGTTGAAGTGGCTGATTGTAGCTTTTAAACTAACAAGAAATATCAGTATTGGCTAATGTAAATGTAGTGTTTGAAGTGAATAAGGATGGAGTGTGGGAGTCATTAGAATGCTTTGGGCATCCTTACAGGTTGACATGCCCACCAGAGGGAAGAGCTAAACTTACTAATGAACATAAACTCAATCCAAAGCAGTCGTCTGTGAGATGAGCAAAACCAGCCCTAAAAAAAAGACAGTGTTCAAACTCTATTCAGTATTGGCTTAACCTTTATATGAAGAACTGAAATGTACCACAGTGTTTATCAAACAACAGAAAAGCAGCCTCAGTAGAGCACAGACAGCTGGCAGGGAAAAGCCATTAGCACTGGGGCAACTGTAGATTGTGATGGGATTCAGAGTCTCTCTCTGCCCTCTAAAGATGCAGAAAAAGGCAAAGGCTCCAGTGGAAGGCCACAGTAATTATAGCTGAGAAATGCCAAGCCTTAAGACTCTCAGCCCCAGACTGAAAGCAGGGGAAGCAAAGCAAAAGCAGGGACCAACAAAACAGAGCTGCAGGCAGAGATCCCTGGGCTCAAACAGTATCTAGAAAGTAGTCAAACTTGTTATATAGCATAAAATTCCAGTAAAGGTTACATTAAATCAGACTGAAACAGGCTTAGCTGGAGCCCTTCAAGAAGTTATTTTATGCAAGTATGTTAAGGTGGGGAGAATGAACTAAGCATTGTAATTTTTTCCTGTTTGGGAGAAAATAGAAATGAATCAGTGACATTTAGAAATTTAGAAACAGAAATTATTGAGAAGGTTGTCAATCAAATAGTTGCACTGACACCATTTGTGTTACACCACCCAACCTACCATATTATATGAGAAGTGTGAATTATTGAATTATTGGAGCAGAGGGTTGTGGGGGCACATTTTCCAATGTGAAATTTTAAACATTCAAAGTTGTATTCAAATTCTTACATCACAAATGCAATAACATAAAATAGACATTATTTTATAAGTTCTCAGGTCAGGTCCTACAAGTTCTCAGGTTTTGCAACATAATTACCTTCATGAAAATCAGTAAGTAAATTAAGATAACCATGTATCTTTAATAGTGAACATCTCTCAAGATATGGTGCTCTATAGTACTGAGAAAGAACAAATGGTATGTTCTCTGTGGGAATATACAAATCCCATGGATACACCATCAGTGTACCGCATCCTGACACAGTATCACAAATTTAAGAGCCTATGGGCTGGGCAGTTGAGTAGGACTGGGCTAAATGCAGCTGTAGCTGGGCAAAACCTTCTAGTCTGTGGGTGTGTCTCATATCTGGGTATTCCCCACTCAGACCAAACTCCTTGACTGTACACCCACTGCATTCTTCTGGGCAAGGCCATTTGTCCTTGTAAAGGCTTGAATGTCACCTATAGATTATGGTTGTTCTGCTTTCTCGCCATGTAGGAAGAAACAACAGAAACAAGTTGTGTTGGCATTGTGCCTGCAGTTTATGAACTATGAACCTCCATCACATGGCGTTAGACAGCACCATGTGCATACTGCAGAACATGAGTGAAATGAAGTGTTACCTCAATCTTGAGCAGGTTTGTTTTTATAAATCTTAGGAATATGACCAGGGGTTAGCTAGTTATACTAGGGCACTGTGGCTCTAAACTGGGTCTCCGAGTTTGCTTTTTTATATATAAAATGACATTAACTGCCTGTATAAATAGTGGATTTACTATAAAATTTCTCAAACTGAAGAAATTGACTACTCACTGTTCCAACTTTTAATGACTATAGTATTAAATTTTGTATATTGTATTTTCTTTTTGGACTACAATGTCTTTTCTACAACAAAATTTGAGATACAAGATCCATTATGCTCTGTATTCTCAAATTAGTGGAAGAGGACTGACTGAAAAACTGACCCTGTTTTTAGCCATTTACTTTTGCCATTAAGAAGAAGAAGAAAAAAGAGCAAAGTCCAAACCAGTGACCTAATTTCACTATGAACTCAAATAAACTGAATAGCCGACCTATAATGTATACCACTGAACATTCACTCACCACCCACTGAATTAGACATGGATTTATTAAAAACACGTGAATCTAGACTTGCCTGTGCATTCACACACGAATACATGTGCACACACCTAACAGGAATACTCACCACCAAACTGAATAAGCATATATGAAAGTACACAAACTCCTCTCACAAGGGGATGGGTTAAACCACCAGAGGCTAAAAGCACCACCTATACCTGACGGATGTAGATGTCCACCAGGATTCTAAGACCAGACTATCCTAAGAAAGTGTTGCGTGGATCAAATACAAGAAAGCATGTGACTTTCTGCTGTGCACAGAATGCCTGAATCAAGTTAGTAAGACCATAAGAGCCTTTGATGGTTAAAAGAGGAAAAGTGATCAGGACAAAGGGAACAGAACTTCCAGAAGACTCTACAATGGACCGTGAGTACACATGGGAACATGAGGCAGAAATGAAAAGGACAGCAACATCCAAGACCCTCCACAGGGTAAGGCAGGTCCTTGAGTGAGTTGAATGGGAACAAAACGATCATAAACACCAGACAGTCAAAACATTACCCAGCCGCCACAATAAGCTGGCCTAAAGAAGAGCTGTGAGCTGCCAACCTCAAGACCAGAAAACTCACCCTCCACTCCACTCAAGATCCACTGTCGGGGGTGATGAGCGCAACATACGTGAATAAATCTGTGATTACATCCAAGCAATGGCCATGGATAAGCTGATGATGGAGTGTCTTAGACAGATGGGGAAGTGGTCACCATGAAAGCAGAGAATATGCCATGGCAGGACAATCCCCTTCATGTAATTTAGCACCAGCAGATAGCAGTTAGCTGACATAAGACAATCCTGTCAATGGGTGGAAAAGGCACGACTAAACATTAGCACATTAATAATTGCAGCATGAGATCAAGCACCAAGCACTCGGCCCATCCAAGTAGGGAGACAAGACCCAAGTAGCTCCCCACCCCCTGCCCAACACACACACACACACCCACACCCCAACGCCCCCCGGGACAAGGTACTTGCTTACAATATCTGGGTGGTGAGTTTATAATACACAATGACACGTAAATAGCACAAAATGCACTATAGTTAATAAGAACAATGACACACACACAAAGTTATTAATAAAACCACTAGACAAGGGGGCTAGTACACAAGTGGGAGCTAATGAGAGAGGTACAGGAAGGAGGGTTCTCTCCCCCAGGCTCTGAGGATTAAAGCCCTCCCTCACTCCCCTTCCATTCTGCCTCCCGTGTCCTCTCTGCCCCCCTCTCTGCAGGCTGCTGGACACGGTTTGGACGCTCACGTGCTGCTACAGCAGAGCCCACTGACATTATGAACTCCCAGCTGGAGCCCTTGGTGCAATGAGGGCACGTTCCTAAGCCCAGCCTGATGAAGCCCCCCTCCCCACCCCCACAGCCAGCCATCCGCTGTTTACCATGAATGGCCTTCTATCATTGTGGTTTGACCGTCATCCAAAGCCACATCCCACCCTTCCTCTCCGCTCCCCCAAATCACCCCAGTGCCCCAAAATATTCAACTGAGAGGAGGAAGGAGTTGACAACCAGCTTTTTAATAAATATTCTCATTGGCTCTCATTATTCAATCTTCATGAGAAAAAAAATGAATTTCATTCCACTTCCTTGAACAAAACCAAAAAAGGCTTCTGCCAACAAATGTCTGTTTTAGAGTTTGGAGTTTTAAAACCAGCAAATAGCCGGAGAATCAGAATTAATGAAAGGAAAAATCATATGACCAATGAAAGAAATATAAACACACAAACACACGTACACGCACAGCAAAGCATCACTGTCATGTTCCTCAATCATCTGGCTACAGAAAATCAAGTTTACCACACCAGTGTTTGACCCCTAATACCCCAGCTTCATTATGAGAAGCTGAGGTTGGGGTGTCTTTGGACTTGCCTTAACATTCTAGTGAGCCTAAAACTTACCCTCCTAATAATGTCTCCCAAGGATCAGATCAAACTATTTACTGTATTGTCACATGGCTTCACAACGATGACTTAGTTGCTTAACATGGATCCCCGAGGAACAGGGCTGAACAGGGTCCAGTTAAACCAAAGGCAGTAAAGTGTATTCAAGCTGGGTTGCAAAGATGCAAGCCTGCATGTTGCAGGCCCTGTGCGTGCGTGTTCAAGCCAGTGCTGCAGAAGGTGGCACATGATGGTGGGGCTTCACCAGAACACAGCACGCTTCCTGCAGTGAGACACTTTCTGACTCAAATGCCACAGCTGAGCCCAATTAAACATTAATGCAGTGGCTAAAAAGGAGCATGGCGGAGTGAGCAGGCAGGCAGAGGGCAGGCTGTATATATTACAGGTGGATATAAAATGCACATTCAACAGGTTTCACATCATATTAAAGGACGAATAACATCTGTGCACTCTACAATAATCTTTCTCTCTCTCTCTCTCTCAAACACTCAAACACACACACACTCCGATGAGTGGGTGACAATTGAGTACTTTCAGCAAAGATTGAAAGTATTCTAATAATCCCAGAATTTTCTAGGGTATTTTTGTAGGTTTAAAATTGATAGTGGCAGTACAGTCAGCCATGAGAACAGTACCCTAGAAAAATGGAATTCCAGTCCAATGATTTCAGTGTGCGGCTCTCATCAGAAAGCCAGCAGCTGCAGAGGAAGGGCTGTGAGGGTGGGTAGACTATGGCCTTGAACACTAGCCAACTGAGTGCCTGCCATTCACTGGTGGGTGAGAGGAAGTGAATGACCCTGCTCTGACAGGAAGGAGCTGAAAGAGAAGCATTACCCAGCCCTCCCAGCCCTGCAGCCGAACAGGAGCCACAGACCTCACAGATGGTTCTGTAAACACATCGATGGACACACTGTGAACACACACCTTCCCTTTCGTTTGGACAGGTACATCGCTAATGTATGACCTTGCTTTTCATGTTCCTTTCTCTCACGCGCTCACTGTTAACTTTATCTCGCTCTTGCTCAATCTCTCACACCCACAGTTATTAAGAGTATATCATGGAATGGCTTTTAAATAAATAAATGGAACGCCACAATTATTTAAAAGACCAAAGTAAAACCCTGACCTATATTTTGAGTTGAACCAAACAGTGGCATGAGCATAACAGGCTCGATGCCAGAAATCTGTGACCCACTTTATACAAAAATTTAAAAAAAAGAAGTCTGCAAATGTATTGTGCTTCCCATGGTACTAGGGAGCTAAGAAACCAGAGCAGCTGGGCTGGACGATCAACACTACACAGTTCCATGGTGAAATCTTCAAATATCCCTGCTGTAAAAAACGTGGGCGAGGGAATTCCTAATGATACAACAGCTGCACCACACTGTAATGTGTGTGTGTGTGTGTGTGAGAACTGGTTCCTGTATCTACAGCCCGTTTACACACTGTCCTACAGCTCAGTGTGTGTGACTATGGAGGAACCCAGTTTGCCAGTCAGTCCCAGATCACACACTGTGTGTGAGGGCCCACCACTGCTGCTCTCTCAAGTCAGTAAGAGGGACTGGAGCCCTTTTCCAGGGTGTGTGTGTGGGCCGAACACAGGGTGTGCTGTGTGTTCCTGGAATATCATCAGGTCACTGCGGCGTACTCGTGCATCGCCCTGGGCTTTACAGATGGAGCGTTTCTCTCGCATTTTAACTCTCCCTTCTCTAGTTCTTTTTTAGCACAGATTTCAGCTCCACCTCTCCGTCATGCGATTCAGTGCCTCCGATTCTCCACACCCATCTTGTCCTCTGGCCCTCCAGCTGGCTCTGGCTTTATTGCCTTGATAACACATTCTGATTTATGCTTTCAGCCAACAGTACATGAGGCTCTGCAATTACTGATTAATCTATATATCTAGGCCTGGAAACAATGAATTGCTCAAATGCAATAAGCCGTATGACTACAAAATAGACCATATGTTGTGTAGCAGGTGACTGTTAATTGAAATGTATGAGTCTAATTTACCAGAATATTCTTATAAACCATATGAGACCTGGACACAAACCAACATACACAGCCTAACAGTCGATATGTGTCTTTGGCCTTTAAGCATTTGCATTTATGAGGATGAAATGCTAAACAATTTAGTCAAGGTGTTTGTTCCTGTACTGCATTTTAATCCTGTTTTTGCTTTTATCATCAAAGCACAGGCTGCTGACAAAGATCTGCCTTATCATAAATTTACCTTTGCTGAGTCACAGTTAGCAAAAGCAACCAAAGCAAATTCAGTGCGAATTCAGAGGTGAAGGATCATAACAGCCATCTGTTTGCGTGTGTGTTTGGGGGGTTGTGTGTACTCACAACTCCAGCACGAGCACCATCTCGCTGGGCAGCTCGTAGACGTCATGGAGACTGATGACTCTGTGGCAGGAAGCAGCCAGCTCCAGCACGGCTATCTCGTGAATGATCTCTGCTCGGCAGTCCTGACCCTTCCTCCTCTTCCTCATGAACTTGGCAGCATACTCACGGCCGCTGCTCCTCTCCACACACTTCTTCACCACTGCAAACTTCCCTCTGAGAGTGAGGAGAGCAGGGAAAACAGAGAGAAAAATAAAATATCTTTGGTTATAGACTGCAGAAGATGGTCAGTGCACTGCTTAAATGTACCCCTCCTGGACCTCTGACCCCTTCTGAACCCCTTACGGTTCGGAGTGGTGCAGCCCTGCTAGCCTACCAAATCAGCCCAAACAGCTGGAACTGGATTCCTGAAGGTATTAATAACGACGAGTGTAGTTCGTTAGTTAGAATTGTGCCTAAACACAGGATGAAACAATGTATGAAAAATGAGGAAAAAATTTATTAAGAGAAACAAGACAGCAATCTCTGTTCCTTATCTTGATGCATGGATACAAAAGCCTTAGATGTGTAGTCTATTGAATGAAATTATATTTCTTATTTTAATATAGTTACTTTTATAAATAATATAAACATAAAATAAGTTGCATTTATCCATGTCTAATGCATCTGGTTAGCTATGGCTGGTTACACACACACACACACACACACACACTTTGCTTTGTTCAGGCTTTTCTTTCATGTTATTGAATGAACTGGACAGCTTAATGATGGTAAAAGGGTGTATGTGGGGGGGTGGTGGTAGTGTTGAATATCTAAAGATGGCACACTTGTTATCATAAGGGCTGAATGTGTCTTTGTCCCTCTGGCATTTTTACAGAATGACATCATCCTCAGCACCCTTTCCCCCCCTCGCTCTTCCTAATCAAGCACCCTATTTGGGGATGTGTGACCCACTTTTAGCACTGGACGTTTAAAGGGTGCAAAACCACAAGTGAAACACACAAACAAGGGACCTCTCATTACGAAGTGGCATATCAAGATGACGACCTGTACTGAAATGTCCTATAGTACATCTTCAGCATCCCAACAAAAAGATATCAAGGATAAAACGGCATTCATTAATGGAAAAGGATGGATAAACAACCGAGACATCTCATCTTGGTATGAGAAACTGACCTTTCCATTATTATTTTATATTTTATTATGGGTGTTGATTTAACCTTGTGATGGCCTGATAGTTTATTTGAACAAGAAGACTTCGTTTGAACTGGAAGTTGACCCTGGAATAAAGCCGTCACCAGACAAATCCCTACTTGAACAGGTCTAGGACTGATTTACTGTGCAGCCAGCTAGAATCAAAGCCAGAGTCAAACACACTGTTAACACTGCCTGAATAATTCTCTACGTGAAACGCTTTCATTAACTCACTCACATGCTTGCTTTCTTTCTCTCTCTCACACACACACACACACACACACACACAAACATACACACACACACACCTCAGTCTAAACACAAGAGTGGCCAAGAAAAGGACAAAGAAGATTTGGCGTCCTGAAAGAGCCAATGAGCCACTGTGTCCCTGACTCTGTGAGAGGGCACCCGACTCACACAGCCATGTCCTGAGCTGACCTCCTCCCCCCAGCCGCACGCCACACACATTCACACTCAGCAGAGTCTCCGCTCCACGCTGCACTTTCAAAGTATGCCTAACGCTCATCCCCAGAGACAAGTGGGCGAGGGCCATGATAGCGCTTCTTGTTCCGAAGCCAAAGCTGTTTTACATGTTAGCAATGTGAGGTGTTTGAGGGGGCCAGCATTACTGGAGCCTCAGCTTGACTCAAATGCCCGGTCAGGAAGAGACTTCTTGGATTTCTGAGAGACAGCAAGCAACGCAAAGTGAACATCTTGCTTATGTTGAACAGTGTAAGCCTTACTTAAGAATTATTCAAAGTAGGCTAAATCTTCTATCTTAAAATACTGGCCAAGCACTTGTAAAGCAGGTAATGGTAATGAAATAAATAAATATACACATTAGTACATAATTTTCAATATTTGATGGGTTAATAAATGTAGTGGTTTTACGGAGTACTAATTATATAGTGCACAAATAGGTTTGGCTCAATATACAAATTTTATTTCAAAGCAAAACACCAGAAAGTACCATGACCTTGTGTACTCTGAATGAGTCCTTAAAAATAGCACTGGTACATTCCCCCAAACAATTAATTCATTAATCTAGAGTCCAGAGCGCAGAACAGTGCCTTATCTTGATGCATGCTGGTAATCTATCTGCTAAACGCCTGGCTGGTTACAAATGGTCCTGGAAGAAAGCGTCCCAGCTGCAGTGGCTACACACCCAGCCCGTGTCCCAGTCAGGCCCTGGAGTGGGCTACAGACTCCACACCCAGCCCGTGTCCCAGTCAGGCCCTGGAGTGGGCTACAGACTCCACACCCAGCCCGTGTCCCAGTCAGGCCCTGGAGTGGGCTACAGACTCCACACCCAGCCCGTGTCCCAGTCAGGCCCTGGAGTGGGCTACAGACTCCACACCCAGCCCGTGTCCCAGTCAGGCCCTGGAGTGGGCTACAGACTCCACACCCAGCCCGTGTCCCAGTCAGGCCCTGGAGTGGGCTACAGACTACACACCCAGCCCATGTACCAGCCAGGCCCTGGAGTGGGCTACAGACTACACACCCAGCCCGTGTCCCAGTCAGGCCCTGGAGTGGGCTACAGACTCCACACCCAGCCCATGTACCAGTCAGGCCCTGGAGTGGGCTACAGACTACACACCCAGCCCGTGTCCCAGTCAGGCCCTGGAGTGGGCTACAGACTCCTCCACACTCCTTCCTGCTCTGTCCAGCTCACCCCATGTTTACAACATATACCTAGTGCCTTCCCTTTGGAAATCACTTTTTAAAAGGTGAAAATAAGGGTAAATACGTTAGCCAAACTACAAGAAAGGTTAAAACAAAGTTCCTTGAGTTAAATGGAATTTTAAAGTGATGCATATCATACATACAATCGTACATTTCTCCTTTCAGCCAAATAAATAGATTAGCTGGATAAAGCTGTTGACCATTGTATTAAGCTGTATTCTCATTAAACTGTATTCTCTATTGTATTTTGTTTTTTACGCTTTTGTTTATGCTTTGCTTTGAGAGGTACTGCTGCATGATCTCATATTCAGCAAATATCTGATTGGTCAATATTTTTTCTATTAGGTTTAAGTTGATCACCCAGTTCCAGTTGTGTGCAAGTCCCCTGACACTACCAGGGAGCAGGCAGCAACACTGGCTAATAATAGTCTGTATTCATAACGCAGTGCAAGCAGATCACTCTCTAATCACTCTGATTGAGGCCAAGAGACTCAGGAGCTTTATGGAACCTTCTGCCTCTTTGAAAATCCAATAGGCTTTCATTGTCCTTGACAGCAGAGTTACACTACACCATCATTCCTACAGCAGTGCTAATCTGGACCCTGCTGCTCATGACTGCTTCTTAAAAGCAAAAATGCCCAGCGTACATGTAGTAAAGGATCTCTATACATAGACCTGCTGCTTCAGGAGGTCTGCAATTGACTATGCAAGGCATGGCAATCACTATGCAAAACTCCTCATTCGCACAAGAATAATTTGAATCCGAGGTGGTATTTAACAATAGCTTAATTTTATGTTTGGCATTAGCAACAGAGGTATCCAACACATGAACAATGTGGCAGTTATGAAAGCAGCCACTAGTAGCAGAACCAGACTATCAAAGATATGATTTTAAGAAACATGCAATGATATGAGGGAGATATTTGCCCAGATACGCGTCTCCCATAATTCGGAGGCAGTCTAAATGTGAACTGTGGTTAACCAGTCTTGAGTGATGGCAAGTCAAGACTCAAGACCGCTGCAAAGGCAGTCAGCGATTCTGTGTCTGAGACTTTAAAATGGGCCTGCAGCGTCACAAAGACACTCTGAGAGAGATGACTTTCATGTGTGCGGAATCACAATGTGTGCTGTGGGGTTGAGCGATGGGTCACCGTCTTGGAGATGCCACAGTCATACTCAAGAGCAGATGTTCTAGGCCAATCTGTCTAAAAGCATTACAAAAGGTCTCCATTATAAAACAGAAATATTGAACGCGACATTCACTTGACCGTTTTATTATCTTTGTGCTGTGATGCTTTAGGAAACTTATCCATGACCATTTGCCACAGCTTTATAGCAGTGAAGACGCCAGAAACACTCTCCTTTTGCACAGTTAGAAAGTAAACTCTGGAACATTTGCTTGGGAACTGTGCTGCTTTAGCACTTGGCTCAGGTTGTGTGTAATAACCTAAAGACAAGTGTCTTTCCTCTCACAACTCCTTATGGACGCAGTGCTGATCCAGGCACTCTGCTGAAGTGGCACACAGCGCCAGCAGGGCATTCAATACAGAATAGGGCAACTGGCCAAGGTTTGCTAGTTTGCCAAGAGCTGAAAATCTCTTTCACCTCATTAACGAAAGAATTCCAAATAGAGCGCCATCAGCTCTTCTTTAAAGTCAAAATGCAATACCCAGCAAATATGAAAATAAAGAGGAATGTAAAGAATTCTTGCTTATTTAAGATCCTTTATCATAAAGGCACAGCAACAACTTGAAGGATCTCATCCGTCTACTCCTAATACCCTTTGCAGCTATGCACGGTCTGGACAGAAGGCTTCCGACAACTTTCAAATTTAGAAGAGCACTGACCTCTTCCCCTGAAGAAAAGGTGATCGTGGGGTGATGGCTAGTCTCAGAGCGAACTTTAAGGATGCTGACAGATGGATTCCATAAGACAGAGGCCAGACAAGGAGTCTGTGACAGGGATGTGTTAGAGACATGACGTCAGGAAGTAGACATTCTGACACTGTCCAGCTGAAGGACGCACTTCATTTACACTTTCTGGAGAAAATCTCATGTCACTATGCATGCTACCTACTGACAATGCAGTAAAGTCAGTCAAAGACAAGTGGCACATTACATCCACAAATGTTCAGCTACAATACACTAGACAGAGTGATCCAGGCTATATATGTCAATTAAGAATTTTAAAGAGTTAAAGGTGTCAAGTTCAACTTCTTTAAAATTCCATAAGAATAAATGAATCCATTCACTGTGAACTTGTGAATCTCTAATCTAATCTAAACTGAGGTCCCTCAAGATGCTCACCAATAATGGCCATACACTCAGATGATCTGACCAGGGCCATATCTGCACCCTTCACATGCATTGAGTGGGTGGCAAAATAAAAATGTAACAATTTTATCTCCACTGAGGTCCACTTGCGTATTAAAGGATAGAAAGTGTTTCCATATATTTTTTTTCCATAATCAAACAAAAGAAACAGAGGGGGGGATGTCATTCATTGATGGATGAGTGAGCTCATCCTTTAGATAACTTAGCGATTGTGCATACAATATACCCAGGCACACCATGTAATGTGCTATTTCATACACTCAAGCTTGTGCTTAGAAACAGCTTAAATAAAGAGGCAAGTGTAGATACGGTCACAGAAGCACATGCCTGTTTACTCTGTGGCTATGACACAGACAAGTAATGAACTCTGACATGTGACCTCAGCACAGAGTGAGACGGTCCTATTCACATGGTCTCCAGGCACACATTTTTTGAATACTTCAGAAGAGGGCATTACCTCAACTATGTCCCTGTGTACACAGTTGTTTGGCCTGTCTCTCTTTGATACATGGCGGTAATAATGAACAAAAAGGACAGATTACTTGTTTCAAGCGTAAACTTCATTACCTCATTCTCTCGGGTCAGCTTGTTCATAAAGCAATCTTGTAAAATCAGCCATGCAAATTTCAAAAAGCAGTTAGAATGTTCTTGTTAATAATAATATTAACAGCAACAACAATACTAATATTAGTCTATATAGAGGCAACAAAACCAAATAAGACATTTCTTTGCATCTCCTGTTTTCTGTGAGGCCAACTGTAATCAGGAAGTTGGAGAGGAAGTTTAATGTTGCAGTCTCAGCCACCCAGCGATGGGCACCATAACGTCGTTCTGACACTCAGGGAGGAGGGAGCTCACCAGCAGTCCTCAAATAATAAACTGGGCTTTCAGATGGCTGCCTTCCCTTTCTTCACCCTCTGCCTGTTACCATGGTGCACCGCAGATGTTGCCATCGGGACCGGAGACTCACACAAAGTGAGAAGTGGCGCAGTGATGTCATGGTATCCCTCTCAGCTGTCAAGGCCGAGACAGAGACCCTTTCTGCAAGAGTGAGGGTGCAAAGATGGGGTTCCGAAACGTGATTGGAGGCAGGGAAAAGAAGGGGGGGGGGGGCCTGTGGCGAAAGTAAAAGGGACCACAGTGCACACATCCGACAGACTCTCAAATTCCATCCAGAGAGGTCCGGAGATTTCGAGGGGAGGGTGAGACATTTTCAGCTGATGACACGCCACTTTAGACCATGACCAGACTAGGAGGAGTACAGGCAGTAAACAAAGCCCTCCCAAATAACTCTGGAGTGCCTGCCCTTAATTAAAGCTGACAGAGATTCTTCTTTTATGAACAGCCCTTGAGGGGTCAGATGACCTCTGGAATGTTCTGTGAAAATTTGTTCTCAACAAAACAGCCAGGAAGATGCATAATGCCAATGGAGTTCCAATTAGCACACAGTGGTACTAATCCCATGAGCAGAACTCAAACACTCCAATAGTCACAGTCTTGACAAGTATCTCTTGTCATAAGATCTGGGAAGATATCTGGATTGGGCACCAAATGGCAGTTGGTTGTGTGTCCCCTGTACAAAGCAGAAACTGTACATTAGGTGTGAAGTGAATAATTGGCATAGCTGACGGTCAAAATAACTGGTTTAATTGTTGATTAGTTGGTGACTAAAATGCTCTAAACAATGCTTATTGCATCATGATTAGGCACTTCAATGCAGCAAAGTGAAAAACAACTTAAACCCCCCACCCCAAAGTGTGGGAGCACATCAATTATGCTGGCGCATCTGAAGAGGAGGCACGTCAGCCCTCTGAATGATCAACCCTTGTCTGAGTAAATCAGTTATCCAGCTGATGTTAAGGTTAAAACTAACAATGTTACTTCATGTTATGGGCTCTAATGTGTTTTGTTTTGAAATACATTCTCTTGATCAGTGAATTATTTTGCTATTGAACATACTAGAGAGCTACATAATAATGGGGATAGTGAAATCTTAATCCATGGGTATTGGGACAAAGCAAAAAATATTCTGGAAACGAGGATTCCCATGGGAACTGTAATATAATGTCTGTGAGTACAGTCTTCCACTTAGTTTAATCCAAACCATTCTCAGCTTCTGTGCTAACATTAGTTTTTTTTCATTGAATGACAGATAAAGTAGTCCTAAATTTACAATCATAAACTTTGCACTCTCATGGCAATATTTACAGATGGTTTATGAGTTGCTGCTGAGTACACACGTTTTAAAAAATAATAATAAAATTCATCTGTACATGCATGCCCACTCTGAGTTGCATTTGAATTGAAATTATTTATGGATTTGTAAATATATAGGCCTATTTAAATGAAGTATTCATCTTTATTACTTTTACACATGCCTAAAACAACCTCAAGCTATATTTAAAATATGATAGCTACAAAAAGATTAAATGAATAACCATCCAACCAACAATCAGAAAAGATTAGTCACAAGTCAATAATCAATAGATTATTCAACCAAAACAGTGGTTAGTTGCAGCCCTACTGTAAATGATACGCTGTCACGCCACTCCCGACTTTTAAATCTCCAGAAGTAAATAACTAAACTAAGTATCTGAAACGCTCTCCCATTTCTTACATGAAAGGCTAGATTCTGAAGGCAGAAGATACTGTCGACTGGGAATCAAGGTAAAGTTAGGACTTGTGAAAAGTACAAACATTACATTAGTGCTCCTAAAGTACAAACATTACAAACACATTAAATGTTTTCAACTGATTCTACTTATGTGTCTTAGAATTATCTTCCTTTATATTTTCTTCTGACTTTCAGTGCAATTTACACAGATACATCACACTTGGAAAACAAAAGGAAAAATTCTGTCTCAGAGGACGCACCATTTTATAAAACAGAGTGTATTTACATCAGTGAAGTGAAGCCATAATATTACATGTGTAAATCTTATCTTTATGCTAGGAAATCACTTTGTAGGCAATGCAAATTAGTCTAATTAGTGATTTAAAAGAATGATGGGACAAAGTTCATGTGACACATTGGAAAATAAGCACAAATATTTCACTGGTAAACTGAGTCAAGTTTTTTTTGATTGCAGCTTAGACTCTAAGTAGTGCTAATGCATTCTAATGACAGGCTGCCATTTACAGCTATGTACCCAGCAGCATAAGAACTTTGGAACGTTAGATATGGCTGGATAAGGGCTCACCAAAATGTTTGCACACAAAATTATACATCTCAATTTACAAAGAACTCAGATCAGATTAGACCAGGTCTATTCTGTGGCCTGCAGAATGTGGTCCCAGTTCCCACACACCTTATGCAAAGGTGTTTTTGAGCCAACAGTAGTGTGCAACAGTAGTGCACTGGACCTGATCCGACGAGACTGGGTGTTCCCTAAGCAGTGGAATGCAGTCTGGCGGCCCTGCAATTATCCATATTTGAGCATCAAGAAACCACATAGTTTCTCTCATTTCACCTCACGCTTTGTACACAGTGAGAATCATCATGGCAGAGCAGATATTTCCACCAGTACACAGGCAGGGGCCAACAGCTAAATAAAAATACAGTTAATACCTCATTAATATTTTTTGCCCAAACATTTTAAGCCAAATTGAAACTCATTCCCATATCAGTGTAAGCCAATCTACAATTCTATCCACCTCTTTCAATGCAGTTCTGTTCTTTTAATGTTTTCTGAGCTTTTGGTAGTAATTCCCATGGTCTAAATGCTAAAGTCACAATGACTCCTAACCTGGCCTGATAAATTACAACTATAAATCCGCTTGAGGTAAGCCTGAAAATAGGCTACATTATAATTAAAATTCTTAACAACTTTACTGATCCTTTTACGATATGGTTGAAAATATATAAATTAGCTCAATCCACTGAGCTAGACAAGAATCTAGACACTTTAACTTTTCCTTCCTCTCCCTCCAGGAATCAGCTTGCAAAATTATTAAACCATGTGCATGTCCAAGATTTATAGTACAGCATTCAAGACTCAGTTTGTTGTAAGCTATACCACAAATACTAGGCTAAACCAACATGATACAAATTAAACCAAACTGTTCAGGAATACATGAGAGTTAAAATATTTAAAATGAATGATTATAGCATATAATTGAACATGGAGCAGCTCATACTGTTGATTCATCATTTGCTTGTATATAAAAAAAGATGATAATGAATCACTTTCCAGCTGTGTCTTTGTCTGGATTATATGACCCCTGGTGTGAAGAACACGTAGACAGATGCACAAATGAATACAGTAATGGATACTTTTCTATGTTTTCCTAACTTTCTATGTTGGACATTTTTATTTTTGAAACTTCATATGTCTTTTATTATGTACTGTTAATGAAACAGATTTAATTCACATGATGCAGTAAAAGCAAACAAACTGTTTTCTTAAAAGTATACCTACATTCTTCATAGTATAAAAATGACTAACTATATTTAAATGAAATAAGAGGCATGCCTGTTTCTTTAGTAGGTACTGAAACCCCAAAATGAAACTTTCAAGTTCAGAGGGAGGCTGTCTCACATGTCCATGGACATCCAAAAACAAAACCAGGAGAGCCAATCAGTACACTTGGTTCATGACCTGTTTCAAGTACTCAAGATTACCTTTGGGGAAACTGGATTGAAAGCTTTGTAAACCTGGAATATGTCAGTATAGCGATGTTCTCAAAGTTTTCTCAAGCTTTGCTCTTACTTCTGCCTTACCAATCTCATTTCTCTGGTTCATGAACAGCCACCAGTTAGTTACACATTTAAATCTTTATCCATTGGTGGTGTTTGGCCAGTTATTGATCCAATAACCACTATATTTTGTTTATGGGGAGCCTTCATTATGTAGGCATAAAGATACAAATTTGGGTTGAAAACCCTTATGAATCATGCATATAATTCTATTATTTGTCTGTGAAATTCAGGCACATATGGATTTTGTGTATTTTTCATTCCTAAAAGCTCCTTAATTATCCAAACACCTACTCAGACACAGCCCACAAGACTGATGTAAACCTCAAAGCCACAACACACTAGTATCTGAGCAGGGAGCCTCCAAATGGAAGCCTTTTACCATTCACAAGACAGCACAATCAGCTCAAGTTCACTGCATGAAAAATACTCAGCCATCCCATCGTCATTTATATACTTTTAAACAAGGCAACTTAAGTGATGGTGTGTGTGTGTGTGTGTGAAGTAGCTCACATGCCTTAAGTCAGTCGAGGTTTCACTGTGTACACAAATTTTAGGCTAAGGTAAGGTTAGGCAGAGGTTTTTGATTTTTGTAAGAGTTTTTCAGCTTTCTGTAGCCTACTATACACTGATGCGGTCATCAGTTTGTTGCTGCTGCAACTTCACACCACGCATTTTTATCTGGTTCAACAAAAAGCAATATAACAAAAAAAATTGAGCAGCTGGACTGTATTCTCTAGCATCCCTCCTTAAACAACCATTGACAAGTTAGAAAACTGGAGTACTAACTTAATAATATTCACTCAACTCATATATTGGATAGATCACCATATCTGCAAGACAAAACGTTTGCAATCTGACAATAAACAGCCTACACGCCTTTTAATAAATTCCTAAAGAATCGAGGCAACTTTAATTAGCTATCGTTATTTGCATACCTGCCCAGTTCTTTTCCCGGTATGAGATCGTAGTGCTCTGTGAATATCTCGCTCTTGATGATACTTTTGATCTCGCAGAGTAAACCGGACCGGTTCTGATTGGATTCAGCCGTTTGACCGTGGCACCCTGTTCGGTTCCGCGCCTCAGAGGTCCGAGGCGGACATTCGGAAATCATAGCGGCAGTTTGAACAACGCAATGCACGGTCGAGAGCTACTTTTAACGTAAATGACCAAGTTAACTAGCTGGCTAACTAGCCAGCCAGCCAACAAGATTTAACGTTAGTTCTGTTTGTAAAACTGGCTTGGAGGTTTTCGAACAGTACCTTGCAAGCTAGCTAGCCAGCTAACTAACTAACCTACTGTTCACTTAAATTACTATACTGGAAAATATAAGTCAATTCCAGGGTTTACTAGAATAAGTCTTCGAGTTTGTCGACTTAACGAGCAATAAATAATTACACTTCATGAACAAGCCAAAACTGAAACTTGCATCTTAGTTTAAAGTTTCTCTTATCCTGAGAGCCTGTAACAAACTGATGGGTTCGTCTAGAACCTCAATAGCTTTGCTCTAAGCCAGCAAGCTAGCTTTGATTTCGGTCGCCGTGGTAACAGCTTTGATTGACAAGTCGATCATCCAAGTAGGGCGGAGCTTTTTGTATTGGGGGTTTCCCTGCAGGCACTGTGCCAAGATTTCAAATATAAATAATTTAAAACGTCTTTAAATGTTTAACCTTTAACACAATGCATACATAAATAATGTATTGTGCGTTTGGATATTATAAATGTATGCGAAAATGAAAGCAATACCAGCAGATACATATGATTTTAAGTATTATAAATGTTTTGAATGACACTCTTGCGACTTTTTATCGAGTCTTGCGATTAAACCCCCTGCTGGTCAGATACGGAACGACGATATATTTCGTACTGCTCACACGGCAGCTACAAAACATTTTGATCTGGTGTAAAACATGCATTATAAATGACTCTTTATTGACATTTGGTGTACATAAACGCATAAGCGAATTAGAATGTTACATCAAAGAAACAAAAAGTCTCTCAAAAGCATTCAACATGGGACAGGGAAGGAAGAAATGACGAGTGAGCACACATGACTGGTAATTACTTGAGGAGATCTCTAAAACATGAAGATGTTAAAATGGCTTTGTTTCAGCACGCATGTAATCCATAACCCATATACTGATGAAAAGCTGCAACTAAAATAAAATGTAATACAATATAAATTAAGCCTCAGTGATGTTGGATGGTGTTGTATGGTGCATCGTGTTATCTTTTTTACTCAATTCCTCTTGTGATTCAGCCTAGCTTTCCACTGGAGTTTTTTTTACAGTATATTCAAATTAGAATACACAGCTGGAAAAGATGTTACACAATATATGTTGTCCATTCATAACTTCCACAGTTTCATTTTAACATATGACAGCTGGTATGTATCCCAATTCTGGACAATTCAGAACATAATACAATCACACTAACAGTTAAAAAAAGAGTACAAAGAGAAACACAATGGTGAAGGCAAGACATTTTTTCATGTTATGTGAACACAATTTTGAAAAAAACAGTGACTAACATTTTTGTAAATAACATAACAGGCATGAGTGTAACATTGTTAACTGTTCTACATTCACTATTAACGGTCCCTTTAAAATAATAACTCAGCTGCTGTCACCCAGTGGGTGTCCAATGAAACCATGTTAAATGTGACAAACAGACATAACTGGATTCATATTTTCACAAAGAATAAATTATTAGAAAATAAATAAGGGAGTTGACCAATTGCCAATTATAATAATTCCATAGTTCTAAAAATCTACAGGGTTTAGTAATATGGAAAGTTCTGTGATCTTGGACATTACAGTGTTCCACATTATGATGAATGTGTTTTCATTGGAAAGATAAAGGCATGTTAATCTTAAGATTTAAAAAGGTTCCCTATAGTCTTATAGATTATGAAATATACCTTTTGTTTGTGGTTGCATATTTAGAATGAATAATGTCAGTATGAGATCATTGTTTCTTCATCAGGTCATTTAAACCATGTGGTGAACTCCAGCTTTGTAAATAAACTTACTGAAATTTCAAGAAAAAGAAGCTTTTATTAATATTTGTATGTTTGTTTATCTATTTTTTGTTTATGTATGTATGTATCTATCTCTCTATCTATCTAATCTATCTATCTATCTATTGAGAGACAGATAGGTCATTATCTGAATGTGCATAGAAATGGGAGATAAATCAGAGGCGTCATGCCTTTCACTGTGTAGCTCCATCTTCTCTACCTTCTAAAGGAAGAACTCAGCTTCTGTGGGAGCATCCAGTGTTATCTTGGAGTTGGGAATAAAGTACTCAACTACAGAGCCTTTTACAGAAGATTAGTATTTGACCTGATAATCCGTACATTCACTTACGTTACCCAGTTCAACAAGATTTCTGAATTCTTCCAAATCAATTCTGGGACAAAAACCTGAGCCAGCCAGTGAAAGGCATGCATAACATATCTTTTTGCACTTAATCAAGACCATTGTTTGGATATTGTTTAGTTAAGGAAACCTTTAATAGTGTCTAGCCAGGATGAGTTAATCAAAGTATCCATAAGCTCACTGATTAGATGTATACTATTTCCAAGTGGACAGAATACATTAACTGTAGGCTAACAACACTAGACAAGTCTAGCCTCACTTGACAATTGGTCTCCAATCTCAAACTGCCATAGGTGGTTGTTTTTTAAATCAAGTAATATTATGACAACTGCAAACTATAAAAAAATTAATGTTCACAGACACTTAGCAGAACAGACGTAAGTGGATGAAATTTGCTCTTTTCAAGAGGTCCTTGCAGGTCATGTGGGTCACGACAGTCATGCACTGACACATGAGCAAAGGAATGTAATGAAGCCTCATTAGTAACATGGCACAGAAAATGGAACAGTAGCAGGTAAATTCAGTCACTCAGCTGAACACTGTAGGCTGGACGCAGGTTTTACTACACAATTTAGCGTTCCCCTCCCTCAAACTCATTGTAGTACAATATGTACAATAGATCTGCTAATTATTCCATGCAATTTCAAGTCATCTCGAACATTTTACATAATATCACATAATTCCCCAGATGTATTCAGTTATAAAACAATAAGATCTTGAGGATAGTGTCACTCAAAATTAAAGTACGATATATTTAGAAAATAGTCTGTTTGGTGTCCCAGATGATTTTTTTTTTATTCCAGACCAAAAGTGCTGGTCTCCTCTACAGCAATTAGCAGTTTTTCATACAGCATGGTATATGATGGGTACGGAGGCAGATCAAGGCGGTTAAAGCACGTGTGGGCCCTGAAAAAGGAAGAGGGAAGCAAACAAAAAGTCAAAGGTCAAACAAATGGTTTTATACCAATATATCTCAAGGGGCTCCGAAATGTACTGTGCATGAAAACCTGCAGAGCATGTGTTCATATATGAACATATTTGACTGCATATAAAAAGAATTGTGCATTTTGTAATGAGTACATTGTGGTGAACACTACTGTGCATCTAGCCATTTGATGACATGTAATGCTGAAACACAGAATATCCCCCATACTTTCCTTTGGCTTGCCCTTATTCAGTTTAGGCTGTCCTTCCACACAATGCCAAAAACAAGCAAGCTCTTTCTGTGACAGCGAAATACGAGCTTACTAAGACAGCTTAGTGCTGACAGGGCTGGCTTGTGGTCTGTTGCTTCTCCCACTTTCCAGCTTGGCAGAGCAGAAATGACATTTCAATGTGAGGCATTATGCGTAAAAGTGAGAACTTTTTAAACAGGACAATTTTAGGATGACACTTTGTCAACTTGGGTAGATTAACTTACAAGTCTAACCAATGTTAATACAAACACTGAAGGAGAATAAAAGCATTGAATATGAATGCTTTTGAATATACTGAATAAAATATTGCACTCTGATAGAGATGTCATGCTCATTTTAACCTTCCAAATGACCCATATCGCTGAAATTTTGACTTTTTCTCATTCAGCCCAGTGATTTCCATCCACTAAACTGAAAATACAGTCGACTTCACATATAGTACAGCCCAGTCAAGTTCATGATCAAAAGAAAAAGATGAATATTTTACCAAATATAGAAGTAAAAAGGAGAAACACCATGCAAACAGAACACAAATGTCCATTTATTAAGTATGTGTTCCAAGATCATTTGTGAGGAATTGCTGTAAGAAGCAGGTCAGAGACACCGCCCCCCCCTCAAGTTTCATCCAAAATGCAGCCATGACTTTTGAAAAGTCAGTTAAAATCAGCTATGATGCTGAAATGTCAGTTAGATCTCACGTAATGAGAGCATATGGCCTTATAAACCTCTTAAAGCCATTTAAGTACTGCAAGTGAGGACTCACGAGGCATTCCTTGGCCATAATTTGAGTGAACACTGTCCTTCAGCTCATGTGAGAATGCGTCAGAGTTAGTCACACGCCTAATGTCAAACCAAAGATCTCTAGGCTAAGATCTCTCTGTAGCTATTTTTAAGTTTGAGAAGGTGGAATAGTTGATAGATTGTCCTGCTGATAAATGACACATCGACACGAATAAAGACCTGTAAAAAAAAATATAGAGAAGTACCATGTGCCCTTTATTTTTTTTTAATTTCCCCAGCAACTGACTTCATGATATTCAAGGTGGTAAAACATGCTCAAAAACATGTACAGTACAGCTTCACAATACATTTCCTCATCACGGGTCTGGGTGTCTATTGTGTGGTACAAGCACAGACACGAAGGTTTAGCAAATGCATAATTTTCCCAAAGTTCAAAAATTGCTCAGGGGAGCATTTTGAGCACATGTCTTTTGTCATACCTGGGTAAGGAGGTGATCTTTCCCCATTTCTCGATGCAGAAGCGGCGTGCCCCGTTGCTCCCGCGCAGCGCTGCGAAGCCCTCGTAAGGCACGCTGGACGTGCCCGTCACGAACTGCAGCAGACGCAGCTTCTGTTCGTTATTAAAGCGCTCCACCGCCCCCCAGAACCACCGGATCACAAGGTGTCCATCGTGGAAGCCTGGGTAGAAATGATGAGCAAGAGGAGAGAAGATGAGAAAAGAGGGGAAGAGAAAAGGAGGGAAAAGGAGAGCAGAGAAGACGAGGTAAGATGTAATGCAGTTCATTCTGTCAATACCAAGAGGACATGTAAATCACCTGAGAAAGGCCCACTGCCTCTGAAAACATGGAGGAAATGTGACGCCTAAACAGGCCATTAACTGACTGAAAATGAACAGACTTGTCCCAGTAAAGCCGGTGGGCATTCCAACACCACGCTACTGCCAAACCACAGAGGTCAAAGAAGCTTTTAAAGGTGTATGTTTTACTTCAAAAACTTCAATCAATGCTGGTGGACTATGAGAAAGAGACAAAGTCTATTTATTTTGGCAGCAGAGGTGGGAAAAGGGGGTTGTGGGCACTGTGGGCCTTCCAAAGTGAATTATAGCAGAGGTCTCGATGAAAAAGGGTCAAACAGCTCAAATGGAGCAGATGATAAGCAATTAAAAGATTTGGCTGTAATGAGGCCCAAACGAGTGTCCCGGCAGGCACAAAGAGGTTAATGATATATGGACTTTTATAGATATTTGCAGCATGGAAACAGCTATCATTTTTGGGGGGGGGATGGTTCAAGGCTGGATATCACCACCAGGCCACATGCCCATTTCACTTGTTTCTGACAGATATTTTAATGTTTTTATTTGTTCCCATGAACATGTCATTCAAACAACATTAAAAGTAATAAAAGTGAGTCACATTAAACAACAGAAGGAATGGTTCCCTTGGAACAACAGGAGGTATATGTGTATGCATATAACAGCCAGCTCAGACTCACACTCAGACTCAGTTTTATGACTCTTGGGTAACTATGGCTTATTGCAGCATTACATTATTACCTCCTCTGTATTCCGTGTTGGACCTCCAGTCAATCAGATCAATTTCTGCTGTCCCTGCAATGACCAGCTCCAGCTCCCGAGCATCAAAAACTGACACCAGACGTGAGTCTACAACCTGAACAGAAAAACAATGAATTAATGATCACTATACATGCTGAAATGCTACTTGATAGGATACCCTTAGATATTCATTCATGTGAGACAATGTTGTTCATTATTTCACATTGCATATTCAGTCATACATAATTATTATTAATATATGCTGAATATATTATATAATATTTTACCTATTGGCCTCCTAGATGCTGACAGGGTCACATGCTCTACCAGACAATGGAATCTCAGTTGAAGATAAATGAACTGGGTTGTTTTTTTGGTATATTAATTAATTAATTCTTCTAATTTGGTATAAAGATTAATGCTGAATTTGTATTATTTTATTTACTAATCTTGAAAAATAGACAACTAGCTAAATGATCATGAAAGCATAGTGCAAGTATTTCCCAGCAGAATGTAAAATGTTCAGTCAGAACTGCTTGAAAATACCAGTGATCTCACCTCGAAGAACCCTCGGACGAGTGCTTCTGTCTGCTGCACCACTCCCCTCTCCACCCGCCACTTGGCCATTCGTTCAATGTACTCCTTCTTGTTCTTCTCCGTCACCTGGATGTTGGTCCCTCCTGACTTCAGCTCTCTCTCCGTTACCTAGCCAAAGTTCAAAATCTTATACATATGTAATCTTAGCTGTATAAGTATATAAACCTCTTTCATGCTGTGTAGATGTGCTAATACCAGGAAGAGGCTGAGGCAGGCATTACCTGTCCAAATACCTCCTCGTTCACAGTGAACGTCAGGTCCAGGATGTCTGTGATGTTATTATCCTTCATCCACTGAAGGCTCTGGTGAAACTCCTCATCCAGATATTCTAAATCACTCAGATCAGTCGGTCTGCAGAAGGTACGATACACACAATACCTTACAGTGGACACAGACATCAACTTGGTGTGTGCTACATATAAAAACAACAACGCATGTGTTATTTTATATCAAACAGGTAATATGACACAGGTTTGTCAATACAACCAGACCAATGTATATAAACGTAGTCAAATACTCTGTGTCCAGAGAACAATGAAAGGCCAGACTCACAGCCGGAGAAGGGCCTTGTAGAATGGGCGTGTAAAGAAAGCATCCAGCAGGTACTGATGGATCAGTGCCAGACCCAGAATACGCCCACTAAACCGGAACCTGCAGGCAGGACAGCATTAGCCAAGAGACATTAAATTACTTATATACTTATGGCAGCCACTGTACTAGACCGTCCTCCTATGCTATACTCGGTCTATCTTGGCTGTCCTCTATCCCTTTATTGTTGGTAGGTTTCTGGAAGGCACCTCTCAGCTGAATAGTAATAAAAATACATGTCTGTGCCTAAACCTACATCAGACCCTACACTGTCAGCAGTGTCTTAGCAGGAGATGGGCAACAGTGTAGACTTAAAAATGCACCTTTAACATGGGCTGCTTAATAAAGTGGCCGGTCATGGTAAGTATGAAGTAGGTGTTTCTAATAAAGTTGGTGCTATTTTATTTACTTATTTACTACCATTGGCACATTTCAGTCTATGATCTTGGGATTCAAGTCTTCATGTTTGTATCATTCACACACTGTGCTTTTTAGAGCTAAGAGAAAGAGCATTTATTTTTATAGTTATTTTTCTTCAATGAAATGTTTCTATTTGTCACCCTTTTAATCTCTGAAAAGTGAGAGAGCGCACATGTGTGAAAGGCCTTGGGATCAGAGTTTCCACCCTGCTGACGTGAGACACATTTGCTTTCCCCTTCCTTTACAATCACTGTAATTTTCTCAACAGAAACGACATTTTAACTGTCAGCCACAATATGTGACCCAAAAACAAATTCTTCGCATGGTCATCACACAGTACAGTTTCATTACTGCCTGCCACATCAACAGGAGCCATGAAAAACAGAGTGGTGTGTGTGTGTGTGTCTGTCTGTCTGTCAGTCTGTCTTTCTGCCTGTCTGTTTTTGAGACATATGAGAGAATGCACTAACAGAGAGAGAGAGAAATGAAAGATCTCACCATTCTAAATGGTTCTCTACGAAGGCAGACATGGGGCTAATCTGCACAGTGTAGGTGTCGTTGGCCGAGTACTCAAACAGGCCGTAGTAAGGGTTAAAGAGCTCCTGCGACAGCAGGAAGAAGAACTCTCGCGAAGGACCGCTGTAGTCCAGACTGCACCAATGCAAACACAGTTACAGTTGGAAGCAAGCTCACAGCACCATGTCATGTAACAAAATAAAAGCACGAGAAGTAGGTTAAGAACGTTTGTCCGATTAGGCTAAATAATCATAAATAATAAATGACTGAAACTCAAAATACACAAAGTTAATACACAATAAAAAAATAATCAGTGTAAGATGTTGATATGTTACTATTTTGATTGTATGTTACAGAAAAGTTCAAAGGTCATATTACATAAACACAATCACAAGAAGGTGACCATCAACAGGGGGACATACCCCTCCTCTCCCACAAAAGTGATGTACAGCTTGTTCCTCTGGAGCTCCTTGCGAGAGTACGCCATCACCTGGTTAAACGTGCCTTCAAGCAGATGATCTCTTCGGATGATCAGCCTTTAGCATGAATTGGCATTAGTGGGATATTTACTTTTGATAGAAAAATCAGGCCCTGAAATGTATATCGCCTCTTACTTGATTTTCCCTGGCCCCTGGCCATAGCCCTTCGCCTCAAGCTTCCTGTAGAAATTACGCAGCTTGGCTTCAAAGTCTCTGCGGTATGGTGCAGGCGCTCTGGCTCTCTGAGGTCCTACCACATCACACACGGACACAGAAAGAAACACAGTTACATGTAGGTTATGGGGCTAAATCTGCACATTTTTGAGAGAGCTAAAATATGCATTGCACTTGTCATACAGCATCCTTCATGAATATGCAAAAAACGATGTCCTCAGTACTAGCTTTTTAGATGGGTGAAATCATTCCTACCAAGCTGTGGTATCATTTCATTTAAAAAGCAGGCTTGTGAATTCCCCATCCAGCAGCCGTCAGACCCCCCTCTAAGAGACACGCTGCACACGCTCATTCCGCTAATGCTGGAGAGCTTAGGGCACAGCGGGATGCTACTGATGGAAATTGCATCGAGGTGCTTGAGTGAGTCCAAGGCCTACATCAATAGCGGAAGGCAGCAGAAAAGTCTAGCAAATTAGCTTCGGCATGAGGGAAAAGTGTGTCAGCTGCTGCATGTATACAACAGTCCAGTGTGTGGTATTACATGGTAGTGTGTGTATGTGTGTGTATGTGTGTGTGTGTGCACATGTGTGCATGTGAGTGTCTGCAAGAGAGAGAGAGAGATAGAGAATGAGAAGAAGAGAGACAGGGAATGTGGTTGGAAGAGTACTTCAAAGCACAGCTTACCATATTTAGGTTTATGCTATAATTTATTATGCATGACTATGCATGATTTGCTGATACTTGCAGGTTAGTTTCTAAATTAGAAATGAGAGTCAGGGTGGAGACAAAGAATGTACAGATGGTCTGAGATTAGAAGAGGAATGTAACATTGTGGTGGTTGAACACCAATCACTCTGAGTCTTGGTCAGGAAACATGAAAGAAAGAATGTGAAATCACTGAGTTTGGGAGCCAGAATCATTTATCACTCCCATTTCATGTAATTAAGAAATGGATTGAATTGGTCTGTCAGGGGCACCAAGTAAACATGTAATTTTGAGTTTTTTTTTTTTTTTTTTTTACAAACAAAACGTGTACAGAACATACACATTTTGTTCTAAAGATGTTATGTGATAAAAAAAACAAGTCTAAATGTGATTGCCCATGGACACATGCCATGCTCATACACACAGTGTCACATGCACACACCTGGTGAGTTCTGGGGTGATGATCCTGGAGAGCACCGTGGAGAGAAGTTGAGGCCAGGATGGAAGAGGTGAGTTGGGATGTGCGACATGATCTCCTCTTCAAACAAGCTACAGGCAAGAGAGGAGAGGGGAGAGGAGAGAAGGGAGAGAGGAGAGGGGAGAGGGGAGAGAGAAGAGGGGAGAGGGGAGAGAGGAGAGGGGAGAGGGGAGAGAGGAGAGAGGAGAGGGGAGAGAGGAGAGGGGAGAGGGGAGAGAGGAGAGGGGAGAGGGGAGAGAGGAGAGAGAAGAGGGGAGAGAGGAGAGGGGAGAGGGGAGAGAGGAGAGGGGAGAGGAGAGAAGGGAGAGAGAAGAGGGGAGAGAGGAGAGAGGAGAGGGGAGAGAGGAGAGGAGAAGGGAGAGAGGAGAGGGCAGAGGGGAGGCTGAGCTGCAGGCACTCCGGGGTGGGGGTTCCAGCATTGCATGTCTCTCTAGCCCTGGACCATGAAACGCTCAACACAGGACCCTCACATACATATTCACTTAGTCCAACTCCGGCCCATAAATCTAACACATTGTAGATCACTTTGAAGCCCCAACCATGTGCCAGGGCAGGGTAGTAGTGATCCCACCTTAAGAGCATAACCAGGTCCGCATCGCATGAGAGCCTCTCCACACCTTGAGGTCCCTCTGTCCGGATGTAATGTATCTTCTCCCTGCAAGAATGAAAAACAGACTGCTCATATAGGATATTTAAATATCGTTTAAATATAGAGTGCTCAAATAAGGTATTTAAAGGCAATTTAAAAATAATTTAAATGTAAAAGGCATTCAGGACTCAACTCCTTTTTATGTTGTCTCTTGACATGATGTGAAAAGCTGGTGGATGGTTAATTGCTTTTAAGTGGTAATGCACTTCAATTTACTGAATGGGGCAGTGATAGTCTGTGTTCAGGAATGCTTTTATGGCAACTAACAGGAGTGCATATTCATGAGATAGAGATCTGTATTAACGTTCGTGTAATTATACACCAAGTTCAACAGAAACTGCTGACTCAGCGTACAAACTTTGTTCTTATCGTGGTGTTTGGTGCTGACTATGTAGCATTTATGAAAAAATTTGACAAAAACTTTTGCAAAAAAAGTTGACAATGCTTCTGATGAGTGCTCTATTCTCTTAAAATGTAGTCCAAATACTCTTCATATTATATTAGACTCATTATATTCTTGTAAAAATAGATCTTGCATATACATTCTTAATGAACACATCATCAGATTGTTCCACCATGGTCTTCCTCACCTGAGTGTGTGATTGCGGGTTAAACTTGGCTGCCTCTCCTGCAGCATCTCCAGGACGTTTGGCTGGCGGAGGAACGCCACAATCTTTTCACTGTATGCTGAAGAATAAGGGGATTATTGTACAGACAGAAGCATGTGTCTGAGTAACAAGTAACAGTGTAGATTTGCCTGAGTAATAAGTAACAGTGTTGATTTGCTGGACAGCCACATGCAACTGACTGGCCATAGTTACATGACTTGTTTCAGAACTGAAGAGGAGACAGAATACAGAACTCTTGGGTTCAACAAGACCATTGGGTTTCTTACTTTAGAAGGAGTCTTTGTGCAGCAACTAGCAGATTCATTACATTCACTATTAAATGTGCTTCAAAAATTTCACTCAGGGCTTTTTGTAAACACCACTTTATGTATGTATACTGCATTTTATTTCTATTCTCTGTGATAAATATAACATGCTGTAAACTATTGTAAATAACGTCATAAAAAAATCTAATTTAAAGGGCCTGCTCGCTCATGCCTTGTTTCTCTTTGTAAACTCAGATGTGTGTGTTTCCAAACGCAGGTATGTGAGTGTGTGTGGACTGACCTAAGGGAACAGATTCGTGCTGGTGCTGGCTCCTGATGGATGCTACCAGGCTGTTACCAGACCGGGCCATGAGAGAGGCGCCCCTGCTCCGAGACACATCAGATGCCTATGTGAAAAACACACACACACACACACACACACACACACACACACACACACACACACACACAGACACCTCAGTGCTTGCCACTCCACTCTGGCAACAGTGTGCACATGCATGTATGTGGGTGTGTGATGGGTGTGCGTTTGTGTCCACCTCTCCAGCACTGTAGCTGCGCAGTCTGTGCAGGTGTTGCCTGTGTGTGAGATGATTAGGCAGTCGCCCATTCTGAAAGGGGATTCTGGGGTCAATGAACGTGGTGGCTCGACTGTTGTGGTCCACAAAGAATGACTAGAAAAGCAACAAGTAGGGAAAAGTCAGAAGTCATACTGAATATTTCATGACATGCTCATATATAGTGCAGTAGAGTTGGAAGATCATTTTGATAGTCTCTTTATATGAATTTCCATGCATTATGGTTTTGGAGGGTGTTGGGTGCGTTTCTGACGATGTGGGTGGGCCCACCTTGCCCTGGGGGTCTGTTTTGATCTCCCAGCCCCTGGGGAGCTCCAGCTGGGTGTCTGAGAACTTGTTGAGGAATGTGACAAGGTCACGGTTATGTTGGTAGCGTTCAAAGTTGCGTGCGTCTCGCCGGATTTTCAGAATCATGTGCTTCAGGCAGGTACTACTGGTAAACATCCGGTAGGCTCCCTGCAAATGAAACACAGCGATGTGTGAAAGCGGCAGCCTGTGTGTGTGTGTGTGTGCATGCCTTGCTTCTTTGTGTATGTCTGTACACACAGGGAAAATGAAGACTGAACAGTTGAGAATTACATAATGAGTGTTGTTTCATGGCCTTATGACTTAGCCATAGGCAATATGTTAACACAATGACACTGACAGCATAAAATGATTCTGCTGTTGGTGTCTGTAGGCCAAATGTTATCACACTGTACTGAGAAGATACATAACACTAAAAATGCATCCAGGTTTTATATTCATCAGTACAAACAGCTGGACACATAAATCCAAATAACTTGGGTAAAGCAAAAAATAAAATCCTCTAAAATTCTCTATACGCACGCAACACATGTACACACACACACACACACACACACACACACACACACACACACACACACACATATATACAGACACTTCTAATTTAGGGCATTTATCTCCATCTGTCTCCCTTTAACACTTAATGTGCACTCGCTTTTAAAATGCCAACTCAAGAAGCCGAGCATTCTCCTCGAATCGATAGAAAAGGTCCTGTACAAATGCATCTTCAATCAGCATCAGCTTGTGCCAGAAGAATGCACACTGGTCCCATCAGCCCAGTCATGGCATGTCCCATACGAGTCCCCGTAGTTTCTCCCTCAACATGCAGAAGGAAGTATGCAGCTCATACACCACTCAGCAGCCGTGGCCCCGTTACTCACGTAGTTGGCATGGAGCGCGGTGAAGAATTCTGGGTGGGTGACAAACTTCACTGCTGGGCACTGCAGCAGCAGCGTCACCTTCTGACTGGTGACTGGTGAGGAGGACGAGGAGCAGGGGGAGGAGCCTTCTCTCCGCACATCTGAACAACAACACACTGGCATAAAGATCTGACGACAGGGCCTAAACGATCTGAATGATAGACCCGTGCATGCACAGATTTCTGTTTCATACCCAGAAATACCCCCCTCCCCCCCCAAATAAAATGAGCAGTTTTTTTTTACTCTAAATTTAAAATATACAAAACATAATCTTTAGCCAGAGTAGCATCCTGAAAGGGAATCAGAGAGAATCAGTGCTGGGCCCACAGCCGTCCAGGCAGCAGGGGAGATGGGCGCTGGGACGGTACCAGTGGTCTGAGGGGGCAGGCTGAGCTCCAGCTCTGTGCTGCCACTGCTGCTCTCCATTCTCTGGCCTCCCTGCTCCTCCTCACTGGCCATCGTCCTCTGGATGTTCTGATACCTGAGCAGCAAAAGGGAGGACAGAGATGTTGGCACTGCGTCTGTTGTCTGGCTACAGGGTCTGTTCAGCAGCACAGCAGCTTGGAGTCTGAACATGCATGATGTGTTCAGAATCTCAAAGCTGGACCTCACATTCAGAATTACGCATGTGTGATGGTAGACTATGATGTAATTGTTAAAAACTATAATCATCTGAGATCTTTTTTTTTCAGTTCCAGAATATATACTGTCCACACACATGACAAAGATCAAGAGCACACACACACACACGCATGCACGCGCACACACACACGCAAACACACACACACATACACACACACGTCCCATTTCACTCTTGGCAAATGCCAGAGCATCACTGAGCAGGAAACCCATTTAAAAGCTTTTCATCATTTCCTCTAGTCATAGGATGTTTCACTATGGATATTTCAGTGGCAATTTAACTGAAGCACTGTAGAAAGGCATTATTGATAGAATTTGAAATTGGATATCACAAATGTCTAGGCTTTTAGATAAGCAGATTCTTAAAGTCTGTCAAGAAGAGAAGTCAAGGATCATTTGGAACAATAAAAAGGCTGATAAATAAATTGTGCACTTACAGATACATCCTCTAGATGGCACCATACCATGCAACTTACCAAGGCAATTTACCACATATTTATAGAAAGTTTCCTATCCCAGACTAATAAGTCAGGAAAGTTGATGCAGATGGACAAAGACTTTGTGCTATGTAATCTAAAATCTTATGTACATCACATCATACAACATACTGCATATCAGAATTATATTTGTGAACACCTCTGTATAATTCTAGTTGATAATTATTCAGGTGCTAATTTGGCACAAAAAAACACATAGTGTTATAGAGTGAGATACATTACCTTATATATATATATGTACAATATCCAGTGCAGATATCCAAGAAAGTGTGAATAATGCATTATTACCATATACTTCTACATGAACCAAAACTATGAAATATATATTCTGCTATGCACAATTTATGAATTCTCAACACATCAGAAGGCTGGGGAAGCAGTACCTCCTGTTGAGTTGCTCCATCTGCTGGATGGAGTTGGATCTGTGCATGCCAGGGCACTTTGGTGCATGGCTGGGCCTTTGCCAGGTGGTGGTCCGGTTTACATGATCCACGTAAAACACGCGGCCATGACTGTCTACCCTCGCCTCCCAGTCTGACCAGTGCAGTGAGAGAGAAGAACAGGGTTAAAACACACACACACACACACGCACAATCACATATTTAGTATATACAAGTAAAGCTCACATGACAGTAACCCAACATTCATACACAAGACACACATGCACACACCCTCGTTTATTATAATTACACAAATAAAATGTGTTCATGTTAATATTGTGTTATTCAATAAAATCTTATATTCATATTTCAGTCCAAACACCAGCCCCAAATCCAGACAAGACCGACTGGTCTGGCTTTTGGTTTCTAAGTGACAACCAGAAAAAAGGACCTCACAGCCTGCAGCCTTCTCACATTTCTCTCTGTTTGCAAACTCTCTCTCTCTCTCTCTCTCACACACACACAAACTGCTGCACATTCTGGCAGAAGCAGGGCTGTAAATAGTGATGAACAGTGTTTTCTGTAGTGTGGCAGAATACAATGGAGAGGGTGTGCAGGCTCTCATTTATCTAGTGAGCCAGCCGAATGCTCCGTTACACTGTCGGCTGCTTTATGAGTGTGTTTGAACAGTAGCCATCTATGAGACTGCAGCTGCTCCTCAGATCGGTTTTCCAAACTACAATATGTGCTGAACATCAACACCCAGCCTGATTGAGTATGAGCAATTCCAATAGGTCAGACAACACGAGTAAACTTAGGAAGTGAAACTACTTGTCATGTTCTTGTAAATCATCAAGCTATGCCACGTGAGCGAGCTTTCACTGACCAGATTGGCAACTCTCTCCTGATCTGAATTGTGTTTAGTTCTGAATTGCTGTTAAATGGTTAACAGACCATTTAAGCCCTTTTAGGACCAGCCCTTGTGTGGACAGGGAGATGACAGAGTGAGAGGGAGATTGTGGTAAAAGAGGAGTTGACGGACTACAAACGCAGCATTGTCTCAGAGGAATAGAAAAGATGTGGCAAAGGCATGTCACATGAGCTTGAAGTCGATGATACGCCGATGACACACTGATGACACGTCTGCCACTTGCTGCTGCTTTTCTGCACTCTTCCGTAGCAGTCACCTCTCTCACTCTCTCTCTCCCCATCTCTATCTCCTCTGGTCTATCTCTGCCTGTCTACATTATGCTGTCTGTCTTCTACAATCCTCTGACCCTCACTCTGTTCCTCTTCCTCTCCTCCTGCCTGGGAGGGTGTGCTGGGGGAGCCTGGGGCGCACTCACGTCAGCCTCACTGGGGCGCACTCACGTCAGCCTCACTGGGGCGCACTCACGTCAGCCTCACTGGGGCGCACTCAAGTCAGCCTCACGGGGGAGCACTCACGTCAGCCTCACTGGGGCGCACTCAAGTCAGCCTCACGGGGGAGCACTCACGTCAGCCTCACGGGGACCCTCACTGGGGCGCACTCAAGTCAGCCTCACGGGGGAGCACTCACGTCAGCCTCACTGGGGCGCACTCACATGGGGCGCACTCACGTCAGCCTCACTGGGGCGCACTCACGTCAGCCTCACTGGGGCGCACTCAAGTCAGCCTCACGGGGGAGCACTCACGTCAGCCTCACGGGGGAGCACTCACGTCAGCCTCACTGGGGCGCACTCAAGTCAGCCTCACGGGGGAGCACTCACGTCAGCCTCACTGGGGCGCACTCACATCAGCCTCACTGGGGCGCTCTCACATCAGCCTCACGGGGGAGCACTCACGTCAGCCTCACGGGGGAGCACTCAAGTCAGCCTCACTGGGGAGCACTCACGTCAGCCTCACTGGGGCGCACTCACGTCAGCCTCACTGGGGCGCACTCACGTCAGCCTCACGGGGGAGCACTCACGTCAGCCTCACTGGGGCGCACTCACATCAGCCTCACTGGGGCGCACTCACATCAGCCTCACTGGGGCGCACTCACGTCAGCCTCACTGGGGCGCACTCACATCAGCCTCACTGGGGCGCACTCACGTCAGCCTCACTGGGGCGCACTCACGTCAGCCTCACTGGGGCGCACTCACATCAGCCTCACTGGGGCGCTCTCACGTCAGCCACACTGGGGCGCACTCACGTCAGCCTCACTGGGGAGCACTCACGTCAGCCACACTGGGGCGCACTCACAACAGCCTCACGGGGGAGCACTCACGTCAGCCTCACTGAGGAGCACTCACATCAGCCTCACTGGGGCGCACTCACATCAGCCTCACTGGGGCGCACTCACATCAGCCTCACTGGGGCGCAGTCACGTCAGCCTCACTGGGGAGCACTCACGTCAGCCTCACGGGGGAGCACTCACGTCAGCCTCACTGGGGCGCACTCACGTCAGCCTCACTGGGGCGCACTCACGTCAGCCTCACGGGGGAGCACTCACATCAGCCTCACTGGGGAGTAGCTCAACTGTATGCCAGGACGGCTGCTATTCAATATATGGAACATAAGCCTACACGGGAGCGGGGCTCATAAAACAGGAACGCGTCACTTGAAGAGCGTCGGATAAGCCCTGGGGAAAGGCTGGCTGCTGCAGTAAGGACATAATAAAAGGAAGCAGCTTCAAATTCAGCTTAGCCCACCGAAAAGTACTTAGTACACATTATTTCTATGCAATGGTTAAAAACGTGACACATTTCACATCGTGAACTGTTCTACACTGTTCCACTATATTAATCATACGAACATAAGAAGCTTAAAAGTTTCTGTGGTCCCCTCACACTGTTATTGAAGAAAAGTCATTTCTAATGATTTACTTTGCAAGATGGTTGTAATAGGTAGGTAAGAGTTGGAGGTGTAGAACTCAGCGTAGTGTGTGGGGCTAATGCAGCCCCCCTCTAAAGCTTCGTGCTGGGGACGTTTTTCAAGGCTATTTTTAGCATATTGAACATGTGCCCATTTTATGGGAAAAACCAAAGCTCAGCACCAGTTTCTCCAGCATTTCACTGCACTTAAGAAGCAGCGTTCAATGAGAAGCAGATTTCTCATTTTAGACAGGCAGGGGTTAATTTACTGCAGATCACTGCAGACTGTACTTTGCACAGTACAAGAAGGGAGATTTGTTAACATCGCTCGGGTTTGCTAATGATAAAAAGAATATAAGTCACAAAGGCACTGGGGAAAAACATAAAAAAATATTTGTTTATTCCATGTGGTCAAAGGTTTATCCTGACAGAGAGCAAATCACCCCGTAATAATCATCACTGCTTAGTGGTACAAGAACAGTGCGTGACCTTTTTGCCGTTAAAAAACACTGGTGGCGGTAGAACAGTTGGACAGCATTTCAAATCCAGCCAGTAGGTAGCAGCCACAACGTTACACGTATTTCATGACAGCTATAAATACAGCCCTCCATGCATACTCTGCCTCTTAATGGTTTGTCGCTATGGAAACGACACAGAGGGTTCCAGATGTGAGAAATGAGCTGAGGCTACAGCGGGTTCCCAGAGAGAGCAGCTCGAGTGGGCTCGGCAGGGTCCAGGGCCCCAGAGGACCCTGTCATAAGTCTTCAGTTTAATAAAGTTCAGTTCAGTTTAATAAAGTGCTACTCTGTTCATTTAGCCTGATTATCCATTACTTGGCCTCTTCACACCGAACAAAACATGCTGGTGCTTGTTTACTAAACGAAGATGACCAGGGGATTTGACCATCTTGATTGAAGTGGCTCTGCAGACTAGCAAACAGTTCCCAGCTCAAAAACGTTAATTAATCGTTACTATGGGCTGGGATGCGGGGATGGTGATGAAGAATATGGCATGAGTCACATGATCATCACATGTGTCACTGGAGAGCGACAGTCTAGCACCCACATGCACCCACCAAAACACAGATGTCACATATGCAAACAGAAGCGTACATACATGCGTGCTGAGATGCATTGGGACAGAGGAGGAGGAAGCTGGAGGAATGCTTACTTGGTGGCAATGGTTCATCAACACTTGGGTAATGGTGGGGGGTGGCTCTCAAAGCAGGAAGCTGACTGACTGAATGGTGACTGCATGGCAAATGGCTATTGCCTACAGGGGTGAGGGGAAAGAGCAATGTAGGGTAATGATTTCGGCTTCGGTACTCATTAAGCAAATAAATGTGTGTTTAGTTCGAAGAGGAATGGTTTATTTAGATGTTGTCGATTTTCTGTATGGCCCAACAGCCTAACGTGGAGAGATGTTGATGGTCTTTGCAGGAATGCTTCCAGGGCCAAGCCAGTTTGACTATGGAATGATTAACATCTTTGAGGAAATTTGGATCCCGGCAATAAGTGCCAAAACACTGCAGCTAAATCTTAGTCTGTTTGGACAAAGATAAAGGGCAACAAAAAAAACAGCTAGAAATCTTTGTGGTTGGTCTGCTGCATTCACACTTGTCGGGAACTGTGGAACCTTCAGGACGCACTCAACATCTCTCCCTCATAAAAGGACCTATCTTTACTCTCACCCAAGGGACATTCTGGCAGTTAAAGTGCTAAAAACTACAGAGCTTGCTCTTTGGAAATTTCCTTTAATGTGTCAGCTTCGCAGTAATAGTTCTAAAAACATTGCTTGCTACCTTGGTGGAAGCTCAAAGTGACTTTTATGGCATTTTTAATTGAAGTAAAGTTCGGTTTGAAGTAAATTTAATAACTGAACAAAAAAAAGGAACTTTCAAGTGTGTCTGACAAGACCCTGTGAGAATAATATAATGTAATAATATTCATGGCCTATTGTATATAACAAGGTTTAATTTATATTCTGTGAAATCAGAGTCAGGAAAGCTATCACATGTAAAAATGTAACTGTAATATGTATAATAATTGTCATGTACTATGTGCTTCACTGCTTCAACTTCAAAGTGCAAACAAGGCTCCCAGATATTCAGCACCTCATTCTAATCAGCTCAGGCCAAAACACTGGAAGTGTTTGTTCTTAGGCAGTGAATAGCAATAGGCACTGGTGCTCATGCATTACTGGGCAATGGACTGTTTATGTTGTGGTAGTTGTGAATTATTATTGGCAGATGGTCTGAGTAGCAAGCTACAACCTAATGGACTGTGGAAGTGCTAACGGGAGACCTCTACTCAATCTACAACAGTGAAGGCCATGTTCATATGAGAAGGATCCTTTGGTTGGTGCTCCTTTCTCACCTGATGACCTGACACTGGGTCCAGGCACTGGTGACTCCTCCCCCTGCTCTCCTCTATGCTGACCTGCCCCGCTCTGGTCCTCGCTCCACTGGGCCGAGACGTCTCCCAGCTCCCCGATCTCAGGGCTCTGCACGGAGTCCGGCACCGATTCGAAAGCACTGTTTTCCTCCTCCTCCTCCTGCGAGGAGAAGACGGTGCTCTCCGACAGGCGCGTGCTGTCCACGGACGAGAGGCGGGTGTGGCTGCAGAAGCGGTTACGCCCCTCGTAGCCCGAGTTGCTGTAACAGGACGTGCTGTAGCAGGACGTGCTGTAGCAGGACGTGCTGTAGCAGGAGTTGTCGCACAGTTCGCACTCACTCCCCCTGGGAGCCCTCCTGCACGCCCTGCTGCTGTCCCCATCCCCGTCGTCGCTGTCCGGGTGCGGGGTGGGCGGCGAGGGGCTCTCCCCTTCCAGGAGCTGGTTGAGCTCGGACAGCCGCTCGATAGACAGGCTCCGGGGCAGGATCCTCCGACAGCAGGGTCCGGGGCACTCCAGCACCACAGAGGGAGACTGAGCCTCAGACACCGCCTCCTCATTCTCTTCTGCCTCCTCCTCTTTGTCCTCCGCGGGCTTCAGGGCGAGCTCCTCCTCGCTGTCCTGACTGTGTGAGTGCTGCTGGGCCGTGGGCAGGCTGTGCAGCAGGTGGTGGATGCGGATGTAGTGCGAGCGCGGCGTCTCGGGCTCCGCACAGGCAGACGCGATGACCGTCTCCAGCTCGGACACGGGCAGCGAGCAGGGCCGCCGTCTCATGGCCTGACGCTTCAGGGCACTTCGGTCTTCCTCCCTACTCACATCTGTCTGTTCCAGGCCAGTGGCCCCTTCCATCTCCATGGCCGTGCCCTCCTCCATATTGGCCTCATCTGCTACACCCACCTCATCAGCAGCTTCATCCCCAGGATCATCATCAAGAACAACCACCCCTACCTCTGGCCCTTCCTGCTCCACCTCCTCTGGTTCTTCAGCTGGATCTTCATGGCTCTGATGCTCTGCTCCGTCCAGCTGATCCGTGTTGGACAAGTCTTCCCCTTCGTCGTTCCCTGCTTCCTCTAACACCACCTCTGGCTCCCCAGTCTCCTCTGCTCCTTCAACTCCAGGCTCCGTATCAGCAGGGCAATGGCTGCTGGGCATGCTGGGGGACACAGTGCAAACGGGGCTCCCCGCCTCCACGTCCAGGCAGACGTCCAGGGGAAGCTCGGCTACGTCTGGCCCCACGCTCAGTGCATCCTCTGGGGGTAGATCCGCAGCTGCTGCAGGCTCCATGTCCTGCTCATCTGCTGCCTGCTGCTCAAGGGCCTCTATGCAGTCGTCCCCGGCCCTGACAGACACATCCTCATCATCTGCCAGAAGGAGAAAGGCAAATCCATCACTGGCACAGAGGGACTCGGATTTACTTAAACAATTACAATGATCTTGATACAAAATCTAATACACATTGTATGCCTAGTAATTAGTCTCTGGTCATGACAGAGATAAGGGAAGACAGCAGACCTGCATGAATGGAGGATGTTATCTCAAACCGAAACTGCAGCTGACCACTGACATGATCCGTTGGTAGCCTGCGCCCTAGAGCATAGCTCACCACACGGTCACTGAACAAGAAAACACATTGACCCACACAAACATCGATACCCATACACACACACACACACACACACAGAGCAGATTCGAAGCTTAGAATATTTAATTTAATAACAAAGAGAAACAGCAGGTAACCAAAAAAATTACTTTACTAATAACCAAAAAAATTACACTAATTATGTTAGCCATAAAATAACTAATCTAGTTCACTGCCACTTCAAAAGCACAATTTCAAAATTCCCCACGGAGCCCCACAGCAATCTGTGCCCGAGACGTTGTGTGGTGGTTCCACACTGTGAGGCTCAGTGTCACCTACCCGATAGCATGCTTCTCCAGCAGTCTCTGCACAGGCATAGAGAGCTTGCCCAGAAAGCGCTTGATGATGGGTCTGCTCTTGGCAAACTTGTCTTTCACCTCGATCTCCAAAACGTCCGTGGGCAGGGAGACAAAGCTAAATTGCTTTGGGCAGGGAGAGAAAGAAGAGGCTGAGACCATGTACACGGAGAACAACAGAAAGGACAGCTTGTTTGGTTTTGTAAGTTAAATGAAACAATGCAGTGGGTCTCTGGAAATGTGAGAGCAGCACATGCCTTATCTGATACAATAAAGATCTCATATGTCATATGTTCAAACTATCAGGAATCCAGACTTTGTGGTATTCCAACTGTGCTCCACGTGCACCAAAGTGAACACGACGTACTCTGCGAGTACAGAAAAACTCTCCTGTGTTCCTCCCTGATCAGCACACAACCAAACGCTGGATGTAAAACAGATTCCTGGTTCCCAAATACAGGTTTACTATTGTTAAGCATCTTTTCACTGCGTCACGATACAGAGGGCTAAAAGACCTGCTATAACACATACGTATACTCCATTCACAATTCAAGGTCCACATTATCATATCCTTTGTTCACATGTGCAAAACGCAAATTATATTAAGTTTTAATTGATCTTAGTTACACAGTGACAATTAACAGACAAGCCACAGGTTAACAATTTTGTAGGCAATACTGAGACAACTAATAAACAGTGCAGAGTCTCTGTAATGAGACGCTAAACTAGCATAGTACACAAAGGGCTCACCAAAATCATACAAATAAAGATAAAGACATTTTAAAGCATTTTCAATGTGGATTGTGTGGAGGGAGGACCAGTTTGTAGCTAAATGTGAGTTTAGAAGGAAGACAATTTGAGCAGCTTAATGGTTTGGGGTAGAAACAGCAGTTGTGGACCAGTTGTGGACCAGATGCTGCAACACCATTTGCCAGATGGCAGCAATGGGAAGAGTCTGTTGGAGCGTGCGCATGGTCCCTGATGCTACTGAACACCATCCTGTCACAGGGCTACCCCCACAAAACGAATAGACACGCTTTGAGATCATGTAAGCAGCTACAAAACAAGGCAATACCACATTGGCATAAGTTTAGATTTTGTTGTTGTGGAACAAACACATTTCTAAATGTATGTTGTTTTCACTGCCACTTCATTAGGTTTACCAGTAAATGAAAAGAAGAAGTAATGTTAAAACCAATTTATGTAGTATAGTATAGTCAGCTGTCTATTTACTACCACACTAATTGCATTAATCAATGAGAGCTGTCCAATTATTTGTAATTACTATTGGGCATATATTCTGTTTTTGCTTTATCCTTTTGATGTTACCTGTAAATAAAGAAGATGCAGAATGTGCTTAGCTGTTTGCCTGAGACATTGCCATCTTTCAAGGCAGGAGAGCTTAGCTGGTGCTATTTATGTGGGCTGAGTGTATGGGGTTTACTAATGAACCTCTGACAGATTTAAGAAACTGGTCTTCTGCTGCTGCTACATCTGGCTTTGACCTGGCTGATTAAGCAGGTCTATTTATTGAGGAATGTCTCCCTCTCTTCATCGGTGGACTATCTACACCTCTCATCAAGGCAAAGGAAGAACGTGTCAAAGTTCTTTCACATTGTTAGTGTTGCCAGCCTCAAAACTGCATGTCTGGAATGGAGGCAACACGACACCTGCAAATATCAATCCCCGTGGTTGACCGCTTGCTCTTGAGTCCTGCACGGGCCTCACTGTTCATCATGGCGTTTGGCCCTGCCATGGACCGATGATTTGGGTAGCATGTTTGCTGATGCAGTCAGTCACAGATGAGCAGTAATCCTGTTAATCCTCAGTGGATTCTGGCCATGCATTCAGAGATTCACCTTCTCTGAATGCATTCCAGTCAGTTTTTCAGAGAATGGTCCTGGTGTGATAGTGGTACCTTCTCTGACTGTATTCCACATTCACGTAATAGAAAATGTGCTGTGCAGAAGGAAGAGGGCTTCCCCGATACTAGTGCTTAGAGGAATGTAGACAGTCATCACTACAGAACTCCCATGGATTGTAAAAAAGGTCTTTCATTTTAAAAAGCACTATCATCATTAATTAATATCACATTATTGTTCACAATTGAACATGATATACAAGTTGAACATGATATATAATGAATTTGCTGAATTTATCTCTGTTTGGAATAAATGATGATGAATGTATCATGTGCTGCAGCATTGCTACACAATACTGAGTTACAGTTTAATTAAAACCCCAGGGAACCTGCATCCATTATTGTGTTCTAATTAGGTTAATGTTGGTCTTCTGGGTAAACAATATAAATGTACAAAGTACAAACTGATAACCTTCCAATATACACATATGCTCGATGTGCATTTCTCTCTTGCAGAGTCAGCAGGTCAGTCCTTATCCTGGGTAAAGCTTGTGTAGGGATTTGCCTGTATAGTCATCTAGCTGATGTCACTTGTCCTTGCCAAATACGTTATCAAAACCTTGCATTTGAGCTTGACCTAGTTAATGTAAGAAAACTGTCTAATAGCTAATGTAAGTAAACTAGCCTAGTAGAGCCCTAGTTTAAGACCAGTGTCACTACAATGTTTTTTTTATTCAAATTTGTCTGGATGTTTCTTATAATTATGCAGTTTCATATCACACAAACATTGTCAACATGTTACAATATGTTAAGGGAATGAATGTTGGAAAATAATAGGTCCAGCAATTCTGATCTAATCAGGTTAGCTATTAGTCCATCTGCGCTCCTGCACAGATGCACATGCACCAATAACATGATTAGTGCACTTTTAATTTGGGCATTAAGAATTAACAACCAAGTGAAACATAAAAAAAACCCAAATAACTTCAGAGAGTTTGTTGGGCTGAAAGCCCTCCACAAAGATTATTTACTATTTATGGACAATTTTCTTTGTGGAAGGTAGCAAAGTGGCAAAGCCCATCAGTCTCAAAGCTCTGTGTGGCCTCCTGTTGAGGGGTGTTGGCTTTGTGTGGCACGAGTCAGGAGCTGCAGATCCTGCTGTTGTCCCTGTAGCTGTCCATAGTTCTGAAGACACTTAGCCAACCGGCAGTGCAAGCTGAATTAGACACTTAGCATGGTCTTAAACTCAGCCAAGGCATAGTGACCCAAATGCCAAGGAGTCGAGAGAGATGTTACTCTGTGAGGTACAAGATAGAATTCCTGGTCATCGCAGGGTGATTAAATGTAGAATGACAGAGTGCATTATAATCATGGTTAATAGATCTGTACTCTACATTTTTTAATCTATAATTCTGAGAATACGACCAAATCTCTTCATGACAAAAAAAAAACTCACTTTATTTGCTTATAACACATTTACACTGACAAAATGGCAGTGACCCCTTAAAACATTTATTCCATTTCCACTGCTGAAAAGGCATTAGTAGAGTAGTAGAGTCTTCACTGTTAAGTTCTCCCAGTCAGTCTTCCAGTTGCCTGGATCTACATGTCCTAATGGTTTCTGGAATGTTGCAGCAGTGATTCCCTTTACTGAGGTGTTGTGAGGGCTGGGCAGGTTCATTGGGGTTCATGTTCATGCAATGTACCAGACTGTCACCACTGTGGCTTGTTAAAAAGGAGAGTAGGGCTGGTGTGTGTGGCACTTTACATTGTCTGCCCACATGAGGCCATGCAGGTTTGAAGCTGCCTCTGTGTCATTAAGTCTGGGCTAAGTCACAGCCCACCACACACAGGCCTGGGAGGTCTGCAGGGCCATTGAGCAGGCCGCACAGCAATCGTTTATAGAAAACCGTCAGCATGTTTCAATACGTTTCAAACTAAATGTACTTCTATTATAGCTGTACACGTTTGCAGTGTAAATGACATTTATGCTGTATTTTAACATTAAGCAGCTTTATTTTTTTAATGACTTTTCAATGGTTCTGGATATGTTACTTGAGAAATTGATTTTAACAATTTGTTACTCTAAACCTAAACCTAACGCTAACCCTCCCTAGAATGGGAGAAAACTTTCCATGTCTTTATTTTACTTCCGTGTTTTCGACTTCCATATGTTCTTTTGTTTCTGTTCATTTACGTTCCCTCATTTAGCCATTTGTCATTGGTTTCACATGTGTCTAGTTTAGTTTCCTTATTAGCATTTCTAATTAGTCTTCATATACTCCATGTCTGGTATGTAGGCTATTGTTGCTTGTTGTCTTTTGTCTTAGCTCTGAATTCTTGGTTAAGCCTTTGTTCCTTAGCAGTGTTTGTCTTTGTATGAAGCCTGTGTCTCGTTTTCTGTCTAAGTCTGGTTGGTTATTTTCTCATTTTGTTCTGTTCTCATTGTAGTCTAGCCCACTTTATGTTTGTTTTTCTAGTCTATGCTCTCGGTCTTTGTATTTGTATGATCTTGTTTGGTTATAGCCCTGTTAGCCCTCAGTATTGTCTCTGTCTGTCTGGCTCTCTAGTTCTTAGTTACGTTTGTTGTTACGTTTCATTCACTTTTACTTTATTTGGTTTACAGTTTTGTTTCTGTTTCTATTTGTATACTTTTTCTTTTGTTTCTTTGTTTCTGTTCATCATGCCACGTCGTTCTCGTCATTCCCGTCATGTTATAAATGTTGGTAAATTGACCCTAGCCTACCCTGAGGATAGCTAAACTGGATTTGCCCCTAACAAATCTCGCTCATCTCCTCAAATGTGTACGCCTACTTTGCTCTCAGAGTCACAGTTGTTACAAACAGCCTGTAACAGACCTTGTTGGTTGATAAACTATCACGTTAAGTCTCTCACGGACTGATAGATATATGTGCGAAATATAATATCTTGTTTCAAATATGCACTTCTTATGCCACTACCAGCCACTTCTGTAACATCTGGAAAACCAGAGTCTGAGGATCTTAGCTTGTGAGATGGGGCATATGGAAGTTTGGAAAAGGCCATGTACGGTTTGGTTTACCCCATTCCAGATCTGATGACTTGAGGAAACTAGTGTGAGATGACTTGTGCTTTGTAACATGGCACATCATTATGCTGGCAGTAGCCATTCTAACGTAAATTCTGATCATTAAAAGACTGAACACTTTGACAGCAATAATACTCAATGTTTGATTGTTCCTAGGAGGCTCATTGAAATCATCCAAGCAGTCATTCATCACACCAATACCAACACCACTACTGTGAACTGTACAAGGCTTGCTGGACCCACAGATCTGTGCTGTTTTACTTCAAATTACAAAGCATGTTGCAGCAAAAGCGAGATACATCACACCAGGCAACGAATCTGTCCAATCTCACTGAACCTGTGCCCACTTTAGCACCTGTTCTGGTCTGATAGGAGTGGGACCTGATGCCAGCTGATGTTGCAGCCTATCTCCCTCCAGGTTTGTGTTTTCTGCGGTTGTAAATAATGGTTTTATTGCTACAGTCTACTTGACAGCTCCAAATAATCTAGAATCTTAGAATCTTCTGACCTGTCATCAAGAAAGTGTTTCCACTCACAGTACCACTGCTCACTGGATGTTTGTTGCTTCTACTGCACCATTTAGTGTAAACTCTAGAGTCTGGAGTGCATGAAAATACTCGGCAGACCAGATACCAGATGCTAATAGTGATATGTGGCCATGTTAGGGTAAGGACAACAACAATGGCAACAAGGAACCCATCCAGACAGCTGATGTAACATGAAGGTCTTTGTGATTATGACTCTAAGCTCTGGAATCTCCTTCTTAGAACCCTGAGGGTTCCTCTTCCTGCTCCAGGACCGTTTAAGTTAAGGGTTAAGACCTTTCAGCTTATCTTTATCTAATTAACTTATGACTAGTGCACTTTCTGCTGCTTCATATTATTACTTATTTTCTTGTTTATTTTACTTTTTATTCCAAAGTGTTTTTTTTCTTTATTTTATACTTTATCTTCTGATTTTTCATCTTAGTTTTATTTTACTGGTCTGTAATGAATCAATTCTTCTTCATCATCCCTTTATTGACTGATTTATTTTTAGAAGCAGAATATTTTGCTCAGTGGTGAATTCTGTATTGTAAACTATTTTATACAAAGATTGTTCATTGTCCTCAGAATTGGAAATAAAAGTTTCACTTTTTTTAATAATTTTTGATGGAGTACAAATATATAACAATAAAAATGAATAATATAACAATATATAATATAGTAATATAACAATATTTAACATGTTAAATGCCAAATGAGATGTGGAACTGTATTAATGACGTACTAGAATAGCATCTAGAAAGATTTAAAATAAAATACTGTTTTCATAATCCAGAATCATGAATGATATGAGTAAGATTCCCATGGATTCAGTGCTTAAACCCCTCAGAGACAGGATGTGCGTCTTGGTCAGCCACCCAGACTCAGTACCACACAAGGCAAGAAATTTGTCAGGAAAGATGAAGTGAGTCAGGGCAAAACAGTAAAACACATTCTGAGGGGAGACATATTAGCTGTATTGAGCACAGAGGTCAAGTGCTAACTCCCAGCAATTTATCACTGCACTCTACTTCACTCTCCCCTGCCAGAACAGATACTGATCAACTGACACACTGCAGAAAATGGACAGTTTCCGGCTATTTCCGTTCCCTGCAGAAGTCAATTCTGTTTCGGGCTGAAAATGTAATATAAATGTTCTGCAAATAAAGAATGTGTGTCTCTGCCACTTCATGAAAATAATAGCATAGCTCGCTGCATAGAAGGAAATCAGATAGCAGGTAATGTCTAGTGTAACCTTTGTTAAACAAACAAGTGAATGTATGTAGCATTAATTCAAACATACTCCTACCTGTACTTTCATCACGCTACTTCAAGAAAAGAGATAGTGGTGTACAGACGGTTGCAAATCTTTGGCACAAAACAAGCATTAATTCTTAGGACTGTGTTTGAATCTTAGAATCAAGTACCCAGAAACTCAATACATCCTCAAATACAAACACCCTCAACAGGAACTTTTAGATTAAAGACAACTGTTGATATGACACAACATTGTTGGCGTACTTGATGGAGATGGCACAGCTATATGAAGAAAAGTATATTGCACTCAAATTCTGAAAGACTGTAAGAGCATTTTAAGACTTAAGTGTTAAACAATAGAGCATGCAAATGAGCTTGTTTAAAAATGTATAGACATAAAAGCATGCCAGAGAGGTCCAACACAACCCATTAAATGTATTATTCAACCAGATGATGAAACAATAAAACAGTAATCTATACAAGATAACCATCGAATGTTCTTTCCACTTTGGAGAAGGGCGCTGTGTTCATTTTCCCTACAGGTGCATCATTCCAGAACGACAACCGTTCCCGCTTTTTTTTTATGCACGCAGATATGAAAGAGGCTGAAATGTTTAGTTAGTGTGTTTAGTTAGGGCAGCTCTGCACTCACTGCTGCCGCAGATCACAGGCACGACCAGCAGGGCGCGACTAGCGGGGCGCGACTAGCGGGGCGCGACTAGCGGGGCGCGATTAGCAGGGCACGAGCGCGAGACTGCGGGGCGTAATGCACACTCAGCCTCCTCCGTCCCCAGAGAGGGGGAGGAAATGGAATTACCAGCCTGACTGTAACAGAGACTCTCTTAGCTGCGTCACAACTGTATTTCTGCTGCAGTCTCGCTCCAGAGGGCTATGCACAGCCAGCCCTGTGCTCATCCTTATCCCCAGTCACCGGTAGTAATGATAGACGAGCTGGTGGAGGGAGGAGAGAAACAGGAGGGACAGACAGCACAGGAATGTGTAAATAGACTAAAATGACTAGTGCTGGTGTTCTGGTATACACTGAAGCATTCATTTTAAATCAAAATAGATTATATTATATTACACCTGCAAAAAGTAAATGACCAATAAATGACCATGGAAAGAATACCATGGACTCCAGTCACAAAAGCTCATAATGGATCCTGTTAACCCTGAGAGAAGCCTCAATTTTGAGATTACGTGCCATGCTGTGGGGCTTTCTGCCCAGTTGGCTGCACACACAGACAGATGGACCAGTATTTAGAACTCCAGATGCACTGATGCCTCCGTGACATTATGTGCTGGTTATTTCATGGTAGGTTCACAGGGCTGCTAGAAAATTACTGTGGGTGGAAACTAGCAGAAGGGAAAGACTACTTATCCCTAAGAGAACATCACACCATAACACTACAGAAAAAGTACATTAAGCATTACTCAATATCATCAGTGTTTCCCTGCAGTCAAACATCTGCTAATCAGGTTTTACGAAGAGCCAGCTCAGGAGGTAATACCAATGAATACATAAAAAAGGTAACCCATCACCACACACACACATACATCCTGATCTCACAAATGCATTACCAGCATGAGCAAAATTGCAAAATGTTTCTGATGTGTAACATTAATTTAAAGAATGTGTTTATGTTTGTGTTTACATCATGTTAATCTAAAATATTCCCACATGTCCAACATCAACTTTAACAACAGAGAGCAGAATAAAAATCGGGAAATAGGGGAAAGTGGCCTAATACTGGCTCTTTGGTATGGTTAAGCAAAGGCAAAACATCAGAGAGACGTGGCAGAACCCCCAAACCCCCCCCCCCCTCCCAAGGACTCCTCCTTTCAAGCTCTCGTTTAAAGCTGAAGTATGACTCTTGAGTATGGGTGTGCTACAAATAAATGCATTACTACAGAGGCACGTGGACCAGCACCTCCTGAAATCTCAATGAGCTTTCAAACACCAAGCATCTTAAGTGAGTTGTTCTGTGTCAGACTGGCTTCTTACTACATGTGAGATCAAGGATTACAATACACAGAGATATAAGAGGTGATTTCAAAGGATGCACATAACCCCACTGAATTCCACGCATTGTAGATTACCGAAGAGGAGCAGTGAAATCAGAGGGACTGACCTCTCTCTTCCAGACGGGGTTGACAGTGTTGCAGATGATGCCAGAACGCTTTTCTTGGCCATGGTGGGGGAGAGCTGGGAAGATGCTGTGCTTTCCTGGTTGGATTGCTATCTTCAAATATGGATCAGGATTGAAGAACATTCCCTTCTTCAGACCCACTGCCTGGATTTCTGGACCAAGAAAAATTAGGAGGTCACTACTGGGTCATTCGCTGCTGTCCTATCCATCTACATACCAAGGCGGTAAAACAAGCTGCTTGCATCCTTAAACTATTGTTTTCCAACTTTCTCATCAATACTGACCCATTCCCAATCAAACGCCAAATATCTCAAACATTCTCCTCAAACATTTCTGATCGCAGGACTACTGATGGCAACTCACAACCCATGAGTGACACTGACGTGAAAAGTCTCCAGCAAGATTTCAGTGCCTGACTCTGTGCTGCTATCATATCACCTTCATATCACTGTGCCTGCAAGCCAAAATAATTCCAGTCAACTGTGGTTAGAAATATTCAAATTCAGACTGAAATTAATGACAGAAGAAAAGGAAGAGTGTGTAGGAAGACACACTAAGAATCTCCGGGGATCTAATTATTCCCCTCAGTACTCCGAGAACAAGGCTGGAGCATGGAGCTCAGGCCAGATGTTCTGGCATACTGGGTGGGGTAGAAAGCTCATCTTAACACTATGGTATATATGGAATTGGTCATAATACACTGTAGCTTCAGTGTAGGAAACTCTGCTGTTACATTACTGTCCTTTAGACATGGAGGTCTTGTTTACCTCCTCTGCAGGCTGTTTACCTACTCTACAGGCTAACAACAGTGAGATGCACTGTCTGTGTAACATCAGTCAGGATTAGCATAGCCTCCTGGGTCCTTAACTACTAAGAATCACCTCGTGGTTCACAGGGGAGTATGAAAACCTGCCCTTTCCTTTCTAATTTGCTAATGTCTATAAATATGTGGTGACATGCTGAAGTATAGTCTAATTCCAGGGGAGAAGTGCTCATGAATGAAACATTAGGGAGCCAGTCTAGCAGCAGGGGTGACTGACAAGATGGCAGGAGAGAAACACTGTAAGAAGGGAAGGTAAGACCACTTCTTACTGAAGTACGTCAAGAAGAAGGTGAAGAAGACGAATAATAAAAAAAAAGTCATATATATTATTACATTTCATGTATGCAAATATACCTGAGTTGTAAACTCCAGAAGCAAAAGTGCATCACATTGCATCAGCTATCTAAGTCATGCTTTCATCTTTCAGCCCATGTACAGTTTGCAACAGAAACCCTAAGGGAAGTCTGGAGCCGTCCTCACAAAGCACCATAAGCAAACCACATAATACCATCACACCATCACCAGCAGCACAAGCAGCACAAGGGGGCAGTACTTCTGTGTATACATGTGCATGTATGTCCATGTTTAAGCATTATTCAAGCTACCCATGCCGCGTGCCCTCTTGTTTGTCAAAGAGATGTGATGCAACCAGGCCGAAGAAAGCTTGAACTGCATTTCAAGTGGAACCGCCTACATGAGGTGTTTACAGACAGCAACTATACAACCTCTGCTGGGCCACAGTGGTGTACAGCTGGAACTGAAGGGGAGGAGATGAGAAGGAGACCTACTCACACGCTGATGTTGTTGTCTGCCCTCTTCTTGGGGGTGTTCCACTACTTTATTTTTAAAAAGATTAAACTACATAGGGGAGGGGTTTGTGAACAAAATAGCCTCTCCACTAGAAGAAAATCGACAATTGGCAAGAGAAAGAGAGAGAGAAAGACAAAGAGAGAGAGTGAGAGAGAGAGGGAGAAAGAGAGCAAGAAAGAGAGAGGCAGATAGAGAGAGAGAGAGAGAGAGAGAGAGAATTTGCTGTGGTCCATAATGTACACACAGGATAAAAAGAAACATATAAACCAGTGTCAAAATCACAAAATTCACCAACGTTGTCTTTATACAGCAAGATGGTAGAGATGTGTTAGAGCATCAGGTTCTAGGCTGACAGAGATTGAAACTGAGCAACACCAGTCCTACACAGGCAGCATGGGAAGCAAAAGTGCTATTCAGGAAGCAGGGCTTAACCCAGACACCACCAACCAATCCTAATTAAAGTCTCAAAAGGACCCCTGCATGTCCAGCAGGTGCTGGAGTGCCTCCTCCTTTTATGACCAATGAAAATAATTTTCTCCAAACCATGGTTTGAAAGGAGGTGTCCAGGTGTGTCCTGAGAGGCCAGTGGGATATCTACTTTGTCATAATGCCAGAGGGGAGAGGAGAGAAGAAGAGAGGAGGTTAACTCACCTGACAGGGAGAAGCTTATGAGCCTCCTGTTCCCCAGACCTTGAGTGACCTCCTGACTCACCAAAGGCTTTGAAACCTACAGACACAGGCAAATACAGAAAAAGTAATCAAAAATATTCATAACTCTCTTCACACAAAGTGATAAACAGTACAAAAATCCTTGTGCACAGATTAAAACAATATAAAAATATGAGACATCTGAACATAAAGGAGCAGAAAGGAGCAGAAACAAACAAGAAGTTCAGAAAAAATGCAATGCTTTGGAGATACTGTCAGCTGCTTCCCTCGATCCACTTTGGTGATTGTCGGCTACTTCCCTTGATCCACCTTGGAGACTGTCAGCTCCTTCCCTCTATGCACTTCTGCTCACTTCTGCCTGCTCTCCCTGTAAACAGGCCATTCGAGTGGCGCATGGCAGGAGATCAATAGCTTGTGTCCATTAGGCCTATATTGATCCAGTGTCCAGGAAGAGGAGGACCAGGAGGAGATCTCCAGAGCAGCCTGCTCAGGAGGACGAGGGTAAGACTGCAAACTCCCTGCCACAGGTCGACTGGCAGCCTGTCACCAGCTGCCCAGTGCCACATGTGTGTGTGTGTGTGTGTGTGTGTGTGTATTTAATTCGTTTACGCAAAACAGTCTTAAATAAACTCCACCTCACATAAAACATATATTTTTATTTTCCTCCTAATCTTGACGAACGTTTCAGAAGATTCACATCGATAAATGTTTTCAGATACTGCCAAAGGTCGATAGTAACTATAGTATGGCCATTTACAAAGGCAAAAAATGCTGTGGCCATTGCAATTGAAAAATAAAGAAAAGAATTGGAAGAGGAGAGCAGGTGTGTGCCACTCAAATGAGATGCTAATCCTATTCCACTGACCATGAAGAGGAGACTTCCCCCATGACCCAGACACACACTGGTTCCAGGCCTTTTACACAGATCACTTGCACACCCAGACAGATTTAAAATAATCTGCTGGGTGCCTGAAGTCTCAGCCACTGTATAAACACTATGTTTCTTCTTGATTTTTTGGCAAAGATTAAATCATAGTCACAAGGTGACAAGAGTGCCGATGATAAGGAGGTGAATGACCTGGCAGACAAGGTGTCAATGATAAAGTCTAGTGCTTTTCTGTGTGTGGCTTTGGGAAAAAACTATAAAGTGGAAGGATTTAGATGCACAGAGACCACAGCCAGCTCCTCAAAGCACAACACTGGTGTCCAGCAGCAAAAAGCCACACACTGAAAAGCATATATTGAAGATATCTTTCATCTTATCACTTTTATAGCACTTTTATGACCAAGTGAAATCAATATTTGAAACTTCTGGATCTGAACTTCCTGCTCCACTTCCTGCTTTCTCATTGTCATTACAATCAGCCTTAAAACAAACAAACAAACAAACACAAAGCTAAAACATTATGCCACAAATGATGGCACTATGTGAGTTTATAATGGCCATATAAGCATTAGCAGAAAGAGGGTGAGCACCACAGTCCTGCTGGATAGTGTAAAATGAGTTCATTAATTCCAGTAGCTGTGCTTTAGCACAGTCATCAAATCATTTACAGGCAGTCTGACGTTGCTGAAGCTGTGTGAGCAATCGTTTTAAAAAGATACATCGCCACAGAGGGCACCAAAGATGCATGTGTGTGTGTGTGTGTGAGAGAGAGAGAGCACATAACATTTACAGATGCATTGAACTAGCCATTGGCACCAGAGTAAGAGGAGGAGGGAAAGGAAGAGAGAGAGAGAGATGCAGATGGAAGAATGTAGAGGCATGCTGGATGCTGGAAGAATGCTAATGCACTGAGAGAAGCATCACGTGAAGAGGGAGTGTGGTGTGGCCATGAGTCAGCATACAGCAGCAGCAGAGACAGAGCCACGTGGAAACACACAGTACTGTTCATCACTACCTAGATGTACACACTACCTAATGTATACACCCTCACACATTCACACACTTCAACACATTCTTTTGTATATCATACAGAAGTCATTCATGGTAATGAATTACCTTACCAACATAGAAGACCTTGCATAGAATGTGTGTCTAAGTGAGACATAAGTGATGAGTGTCTTTATTTTTCATTGCAATATAACAGTAGAACAACAAAGCTCAGTATGGTCTGCAGTGGATGTGGAGGTGGAGGTGGAGGTGTAGTGACACTATAGCGTATCACTAACACCTACTGCAGGGATGAGGGTGGGTTTTAAATAGAGAGAGAAAACAAGAGGCAAACAAGGCCCAGGTGTGAGTAGTTAATAATCAGGTGACTGGGAGTGGGGCAGGAGCTGTGTGTGTGTGCACAACAGAGGGCATGTCCTCCGGATACACTTGTATATGTGTGTGTGTGTGTGTGTGTGTGTGTGTGTGTTTCTGAAGGACACGGGATTGGGAATACAGATTCAAAATGTAATGAAGTACACAAAGTTTCCAGAGAAACAGGACGTTTTGGACAGAAGTCCTTCATCAGATGTGCAAGCAAAGTGCTTCAGAACTCTGAAAAGTATTTGTTTCTAATATAAACTGGTTCCTCCTCTTGCAAATTCAGAAGCACTTTGCTTGCACAGCTGATAAAGCACCTCTGTCTGAAATGCCCTGTTTCACTGGAAAACATCAATACAGCTTTTAATATCTCTACATATCGTACTTAGTTAAACTACTTGTATAATGCATTTTACATAGTATTTTATTATTATATTAACGTATAATGTAATTAGATTTTGCATTAGCCTGAAAGTAACATTCATATACAATGCAAAGTTTCTTTTAGAGGGGACCGAACAACATGACAGAATCCATCACACTCTCATTAATATTCATGCACAAAGCAGATCTTTTTCCCTTTACTGAAAGGGAAGGGATGCAGCAGTAGAACTTGCTCTGCTTTAGGATGGTGCTCTAAGCAGGTTGATCTACAGCCTGCCACACTTTCTTTATTCTTTTCGTCATCAGAGCCTGGGTCATTTGATGCTAAAGGACAAGCCGAACAGTCCTGCATGAGTCAGGTGATGCTGAGAGCCTGGTCTGCAGGGGCACCTGGCAACACATCTACTGACAATCGAAACCTCAGGCACAACAATTTCTACTGAAATTGAACTTGGTTTTCAATATTTACAAAATCCTTCAAACTAAGAAAATTAGACATTTCACTGTGGTGACGCATCTTATTTCAAAGGTGACAAAAACACTATATATTTCTGTATAACAGAAATGAAAGTATGTACAATTGTAAACAATAAGCAGTGGATTTGGACATAATGTGTTGCAGTGACACAGGCAGCCCTAAGAGGGCAAATGCAGGCAGATGTCAATTACCAACTTCCACTCCAGTCATTTCCATCGGACTCCTTGCGATTCACATTTAAATTTTATCCTCCCGTCATGCAAAACTTCATTTAAAGGATACCACATCTAACCTTTGTCGGCCAGCTACCCTCATATCCCTACCAGTCCGCCACATGCAGTAAGCTTTGTAACGGCTTTACAGTAATAAGATGCTGTACCTTCACCCAGTCAGGCATCCAGGTGATGGAGCCCTCCCACTTCCTCCTCCTGCAGTCAGTCCAGCGGGGCGACATGGGCGTGCGAGAACGGCACAGCCCCCGACGTGCAGCTCTCAGCTCAACACCACAGATTGACCGAGCAGAGCCCGTCTACGTAGATGGAGAGCCTGGGTATCCATCAGCCTGCCTGCCAGGATCCCGTGCTCCCTCACAGCCACACACCTGACCCTGGCCTTTCTGTACCGCCTTCCGACAGCGGTTATTTTTAAGCCCTGCTCCCAGAGAAAGGGCACGGGTACAGCGATCAGGTTCAGGGGCACTCAGCATTTCCGGGGCCCACAAGAGCAGCAGGCCACAGTAACTCAATCTGATTGTTTAGCTGGATGCTAACCAGGAATAGTGCTATTGAAAGAGCAGTGTTTGATTATGTTTCACGGATGAATTGGGAAAGTTTGGATGAGGTCAGCCTGGTGAATGACATTAGCGAGACCAGATCAGACAAATACACTGGCATGTTTCTGTACCCTCAAAAAGCTACACATGAACTGATTACTTTCTGAGACAATTATGATGACCACAAATCTCAGTAATCTAATTTTGTGACTGTGAAAACTATAACCTGATTCTGTACCAAAACAGAAAGTGAGACATTAATCAGTGGTTCATAGGACCAAACTATATGTAGAGTAGAGGGTAGTATGAGTAGAATGAGTAGTATGAACAATATAAATAGTATGAGTAGTTTTAGTATTATGAACAATATGATAAGTGTGAGTACTTTGGGTTGTGAGTAGTATGAATAATATGAGCAGTATGGGTAGTGTGAACAGTATGATCAACACTGAGTAGTATTTTTGAGTACTATGTACTAATAGTGGTTTGAGTACTATGAGTAGTGTAGATGCTATGTATGAGTAGCACAAGTAGTGTGAGCTTGAGGAGTGTGAGTAGTGTTAGTAGTGTGAGTAGCATGAGTGGTGTTAGTAGTGTGAGTAGTATGAGTGGTGTTAGTAGTGTGAGTAGCATGAGTGGTGTTAGTAGTGTGAGTAGTATGAGTGGTGTTAGTAGTGTGAGTAGCATGAGTGGTGTTAGTAGTGTAAATAGCATGAGTGGTGTTAGTAGTGTGAGTAGCATGAGTGGTGTTAGTAGTGTGAGTAGTATAAGTGGTGTTAGTAGTGTGAGTAGCATGAGTGGTGTTAGTAGTGTGAGTAGTATGAGTGGTGTTAGTAGTGTGAGTAGCATGAGTGGTGTTAGTAGTGAGTAGTACGAGTCATGTTAAACCTTCCTTTGCAAGGTGACAATACAAAGAGCCATAATGTCCATATTCCCACTAACTATCTGAACAGCCTCGGACAGCTTGGCTTTATCAAATGGCCATCGAGCACCTCAATGTTAGTGCTCTCACATGCTCTGTTTCTGCTTTAAATACTGTGTGTTGCAATATTTATTCACTAGCTACAAGCCACTAAACCTGGTTTATATCACCATCCCTCTATTTTTTTCCACCTTCAGTAAGTGAGGTCATTAAAGATATTACCCTGACAAAGTCAGGAGGGGCAATGGTAGGGAAGAGCCGGAGGGTAACGGGAAGGCAGAGACATTCCCTCTTCACTGGGGAGCAGAAGCCAAAAGGTAATTTAGTGGTTATCATGTTTTTAAGAGCAGGCTGGTCTGCAAATGCCCTCCCTTAATTACCAGACCACTACTCATCCTAATTCCTTCTTTCATCCTCTGTAATTCCCTTCTGGCAGTGTAAAGGGACAGGTGTCAGGCAGCATCTCACCACCATGCCCTTAATCCTGCACACTCACCCAGTCTTTCACAGTCTGGTGTCAGGGGAGCTACTGTAGCTTCTCAATCATATAATTAAGGAACCAATACCAACCAAAGCAGTAGCTGCCATGTAGATAAAGGTCTATATTAAAGGTTCTGTGAAGTAAGTGCGGTGTAAGGAAACTGGAACATTACACATCCATGTATTGGATCTGTAAACAGTAGTCATACAACTGGATTATGGACTTCCTGACTAACAGAACCCAAGAGGAGAAGGCTGGTTGCTGAAACTCCTTCACACTGCCTCTGAACCCAGGCACTCCTTGGGGATGTGTCCTCAGCCCCCTTCTGTACTCCCAGTACACATGCAACTGCGTCACCACAAACTGCTCAAATATCCTTTTCAAGTTTGCTCATGATGCTACCATTCTGGGACTCATCACAGATGGCAGGGAAACGGCCGACAGAGGTAAGCAGAGGTAAGCAGACGCTAGCAGTTTGGTGCATAGACAGCAGTCTCTGTCTCAACATCAGCAAAACAAAGGCCACACCCCCTGGTACATCAGTGGAGCTGTCGTGGAGAGAGTCAGCAGCATCAAGCTCCTCAGAGTGCCCCTTCCCCATCACCCTCACCTGGACCCTCCACACAAACACAGAGGCGAAATCTGCTCATTAGTGACTGCAGTTCCTGCAAAGTGACTGCACTTCCTGCAAAGGCTCAGCGAGTTTGGCTTCCTGCCAACATCTTAACCAAATTCTACAAATCATTTGCCTGATGCACCCAGTCAGGAAGCGCTCTGTGGTGCATTTGCCTGGTTGGAAACTGCTCAGTCTGCGATCATAAGGCCCCTTCAAGGAGTCGTGAGAACAGCTGTCAACAATCTCCCAGACTTCCAAGACATCTTACACACATGTTGTTTAAGGAAGGGCCTTCGAATCACCACGAACCGCCACAGACTGCAGTCACCCAGCACATGGACTGATAACCCTGCCATCAGGAGGTGGGCGGTATCCCAGCATTCAATCCAGAACCAGCAGTCTGAAGAACAGCCTCTACCTGCAGGCCATCCTGAATCAACTGTCATCCACTCACCACTCAACCTCCCTCTCTTCTACTCATGCTTCCAATAACATTGATGACCTCACAGACACTCACAGACAATCTGTTCTTTAGTCTCCGTCACTGTGGGCACATTGCAGTATTTCTAATAGCAGCATTATCTTAGTACTGTCACTAAAAGCAGTTTAGTGTAATACTCCATATACTTAATATACCCTATTGTGACAGCTTGTTATAACCACATGCACTGAGCTTCATCTGCTCATTGTAATCTTCTGTGTCTGCAGTGCCAACACACTGTATACAGCTGCACACTGCACACTATTTATGCAGACACTTATACAGTATATACAGACACACACAAAAACAAAACACACATTCTAATTACATAGACTACAGTGTTCAAAGTTCCAAAGTTAGGATCCTCACTTACTCCCACATACCCACAACATATACTCCTTCTCCCTATATATTCTGCACAAATTTAATCCTATTTGTTAAATAAGAGTGCTAAAAAGTGATGAAGTGTCATATTATAAACTGATCAATCAGCCATACCCCTTACTCATCTGGCTATTTGTGTGAGAGAGAGAGAGAGAGAGAGAGAGAGAGAGAGTGTGTGTGTGTGTGTGTGTGTGTGTACTCACAGCAACAGAAGTGCTCCTTACAGTCACACAGGGTGTTGTAGCTCTCAGTGCTCCACTCACTCCATGGTAATACTTGAAACACACCTTGGTCTCTGCTGCATGAGGAAAGAGGAAACAGATTCTGGTCAGAGAAGGTCAGAGAGGAACAAGAAGCAAGAAATATACTGAGGTCTGGGTTGTAATGGCTGAGTGGTAGGTGACTGGATGAATGTGGGATGAATATGTCAAAAGGGAGAGGGAGACAGTGGAAGGGGGAGCCAGGCTAAACATCTCTTCAAGTGTGGTTACTATGCCTTCTAAAAATGCGGAGAGCACCATAAGTGTTCCTGTCACACTGCACCCGGCCTCCTTCACCAAGCAGCCCACACCTGGCCTACTGTCAGCCCACAAATGTGCAGCAAATCCCCTTTTTAACCACACCTATTTGCATTTAGGAGAGTCATGGCAATGCATAAGAGTTCCAGGTAAAAATTGTTTACAGCACTGACACACTTTGCAGTCTGTGCTTTTTCAATGATATCTAGTCCCTTAGATTGTCTGACGTTGTGTTAGAATGTGTTATGAGTAGTTAGATACATTTAACTGACGTCCAGGAATTACAGTTACTGAACAATTTCATTTTTTGCTAATTTTGTGACATAGCAGCATTATTCTAACAGGAAAGAAACAACCTGCCTTCCACAGTCTGTCAGCGCAGACACAGTACTGCTGGAAGAAAAGAACATCTGGCTGGGATTCCATTTGCACAGAGACACATTTTACAGGCACTGGTGCAGCTGTCTCTAAAGCGCTTTGGGTTTCTAGTTCTTCACCTGGGGATAAGGCATACTTAGAGCAGGAGTGAAGGATAAGCCAACAGAAACAAAAACATCAAAATGCAAAACAATCAGTATGCAAAATAACAGACCAAATACCACTGCAGGCTGCTTCATCTGCATAATCAAGCCACTCAGAATGACATAATGACAATATGCACTGTAACACAAAAGACAAGATAATGAAAACAACGGTTACAGAAAAGCCGTTTCCCTGACTAGGAGGATCTGGTGGTAAATAGATGATGGTGACAGAACCTGACATCTGAAGATGTTCTGATCATAGTAACAGATTCTTTGGATCTTTCCCATGGATGGATGGATGGATGGATGGACGAACGGACCTGCCTATGTATCTAACAGATAACTAAGTCATAGAATGTTAATTTAATGAGTTTCTGCATTGAAGCACAGCAAGGTACAAGATGATCAACACACTCAGATAATCACAAAGAGAATGACAAAGAAAAAAAGGGAGAGAGAGAGAATGAAAGAGACACTAGAGAATCCTTACGTTCTACAAAGTATGAACTGGCATCGATCTTCCAAATGATCTGCCCTTTCTGGGATCCATTCACCCCACGGTTCTTGTAATCCAGAAAGTTCTCTGAAAGAACCTCATCTAGAGAAAAAGAAAAAAAATCAGATACATGTAGGCACACAATCAAGAATCAATAAACTGATCAATCATTTTTCACCCTTTACACAAAATAATGTAAAATAACTCACCAACAAGGTACATGCCTATCCAATCACCAGCATCCACCTCCTCTTTGATGTCCCAGCAAATGAGGATATCCTGGGACTGGCCGATGCAGTAAAGGGAGGTGCTGATGGTGAGGGTGGAGCGGCTATGCAACGAGACCAGATCTGTGTCACTGGTGGAGCGAGGCAGGGTCACGGGGTCGGGGCTGGACTCGTTGCTGGAGCAGTACGGCTCAGCGGCGTAGCTATAGCGCACCCCGTCCTTGCAATGGCGGCGAGAGCTCTGAGGGCTTCGCGATGGAGATGCCATGGCGGCCAGGCCCAGAAACCGGTTCTGGTACAGGTTCTGCAGGCCAGGGACACAGAAGGACATGATCTTATTCAGATTTCTGTGTTTTGAGTTCAGCCTGTGATGGGCTGAATGGCTAACATCATAAGTGCAATCTGAAAGGGCTTTTCAAATAGTAGTGACGTATGTTGGGAAGAAATGCCTACAAAAAGTGTTGCAAGTTAATATTAGTTATATACTGTAGCATATAATAGTATTTCTAGAAACTATGAATGAGTTCGACATTGGGATGAAACACATCTGGACAGTCATAGACACCAGTAACAACCATTTGAATGACAATTACTTAAAACTTCATGACACTTTCCAATAAATAGGAATTTAAAAAATATAATTATTACATTATTGATGCATTGGTACAATCATTGGTACATTATTGATGAGGATTGTAATGACAGCTTTTGGCAGGGTATTTTGGATATGGGAAGAATGTTTATGACATAAAACTCATTTTATATTTTTGAATAATTTAGGCAGGATTAGTATTGTGTTTAGTTTCTTCATAGGGTGTATTCTTGCAAATAATTAACACTCTTATAGAGAATAAAATGAAATGAACACAATGAGCTCTGTCTTCCCCTCCTCATTCTCTTGCATTCTCATAATTTTGGTGTGGTAAGGGACACTAAATTACATACACATACACATACATACACACTGCACTATTATGACATCCATAGACATCCATGCATTGCATTGCATTTCTTTCTCTCTCTCTCTCTCTCTCTCTCCCTCATCTCCCTCCCCCTCTCCCTTTTTCATTTCCCTTGAATGACCTACTGGAAGGACCATTATCATAGAAGGGGGTGGAGCCTCAGCTTTAAGAGGATACTTGGACGATTATTCTATAAAACACTTGGTGGTTTATAGAACTTGACCTCTAGTGTGATCAACCAAGCTTTCCTGCCACTTTCCACGCATGCCTCATGTTTATGTTCCCTCATGCCCGAGATGTAACTGTGGGTCGGATCAGGTGACAGGCAGAGCAAGACAACTCTCAAACACACCCTGATCTTTCCTCTCAGCATGACAATGTGCATGGGCAGTGTGGGTTGGTGTGATTTACATAGAGTCTAGCATCTGTGTGATCCCGCTGAGGAATTCTACTCTTCATCCACCGCCATTTCATTAAGGAAGCACCAAGAACTCGGTAGTGATTCCCCGCTGAATCCCCCAGACCAGCATCTCTAACCTGCTTCTCTTCAGTTGATCAGGGCTTTCATAAAACACCAATGAGCTCCTTCACTGGCAGACACATTTCCAGATGCCATTTCTGGGTGTTTGCTGTTCTGTTTTCTCAGAGGACACTCACATTACTGTGCTTGTTAAGGGCCTGAGTTCACACAAAGAACACTTCCACTGTCTACCTCTGGGATTGCATCAGTGACTTCTCGTCCAGTCTGCACTGCCATTCTGATCCTGCTTCCTGTAGCTACTTGAACAGCTCCATTCATTTGATCCTATCACTAAAAAAAAACATGCTTTTTAATTGCTGTAAAATAAGAGGACAAATCACTATGACACACACACCCTGCACACCTGGACCCACACTCACACCCACTTACACACATTCAGATCCCCAGGTGACTGCACTGCAACTTAATGGTTGCGCAGGGTGGTGAAAGCTGGAAGAGGACGATGAAGAGGACGATGAAGAGGACGATGAGCACTTGCATTCAGCAAATGGAGGAAAAGCACTGACCTTAACGCTACACAGGGGCAGCAGCATAATGACTCGCTAACTCAAAGCACAGCAAATCCTACGAAGAAGGTCAAGAAGTTATTCACACACAGGTTCCAACTGGAGCACTCTCAGCTGAGGGTAACCCCATCATCATAAACACTTACATAATTAGACTACAGGTTCCTGGTTTGTAGTCTAGCTGTTCAGAAAAGAGTATAACTGAGCAGAAATACTGAACATTAATTCAATCCATAGGTGCATGATTAAAAGTTCCAAAGAATCAACACACAGCCATGCTCTTACATACCGTGAGAAAGACATGGACATGAATCAGTGTTTCCCAGACTCCCAGAATGTAGTACAGTTTAGTGGCTTACAGGAAGCTCATTTCAGGTTGGGTTAGATTACTTTTAACCAGGTAATGCATTGAATTAAGTGTGATAGAGAATAGAAACTGTGTAATGCATTCAAAAACCAACAGACTAATACAAAGACACATGAACTCGGACATTAACAGACACAGAAAAGGCAAAAAGATCATCGCCTATAAAATAAAGTTAGGCAACATTTTTAATGAGAGAAAGCAGTTCAAGTGTTAAGACTATGGCAAATCAGTGCAAATGAGAAATACATCTGGCACAAACCAGTGAAGCCATTTTCTGTTAATGGGCTTCAAATGGGTTTTAGTAGGGTCAGTTTGTCATAATGGGCCATACATGTAATGGGCCAATTACATCACAATGTCTATATATACACACATCACATCTATGTATCTATATATAGCATATGTATTTATAGCATATATAAATATGTAGCTGACTGCACTCTTAATATTTATTCAGAAAACTATCATATAATCAAGACAAAATAATGAATAATATAATAAAACTATATATATGAAAAAATAAAACACTAATGGAACCAAAAAGACAAAAAGGCTAATGCATTGTTTGTAAATGGTGGAAAGTGTGTCTTGCAAAAGTGCCCTTATTGTTAAGGAGTTCACTGAAACTGGTCTGTCTGTCTCCTGCATAGCTATACCCTCGATGGAAAATCTATCTGTGGCCTTAGCAAGAGCTGATGGGTGCACAGCCAAAAGGAAACAGACACACTAATTAGATTTCAAGGATGTCTGAGACAGAGAAAATGTGCTCCATGATAACATTACAACCCTCGATATCCCACAAGAATATTATCCCACTCTCAGTCGTGGCTCTCTACATTATTTAGGTGAGTTAAGTGGCACAAGAGATTCATAGCTCATCAGGTTTCAGATAAAGAGGGGATGCATTTCCCTTTTCTAATGCTGGGACAGTTCACTTTTCTCACCACTGGACTTCCTGTAACAAGGCAAACTGAGCTAGCCAAGAATAAAAAGGAGACCAGCCATCACTGCAAGCCTTTCAGCGTTGCTCCTGAGCACGGCTAGAACTCCTGTAGATTGTGTAGCGGAGGAGTGTAGACACTGTAGCGACACTGAAGGCACTGAAGTGAATTAGTGTGTGACTTTAGTTATAAGAGTTTTGTATTTTTTTACTTGATTCATTGCTTCCCTTCCTGCAAATTAAAGATAACGAATAAAATGCAACATGAAACAATAAATAAATACATATATAAATAACATGCTGTATTTTATGCCATTTGAGAACCATATTGCCAGTCCACTTTATTAGTGCTTGCTTGTTAAAAACTGTCCATAAATTTAGAAATACTTCTAAATACTTCTAGAAATACTAGCCAACATAGTCCTTACAGTGGGACATACGATATAACACCATATCATTAAGATTATGCATATCAGGACATTTTATTTAACAATATAAAAAAGAACAAAAAGATTCACAAAGAAACCCCCAAAATATTTCAAACCATAATGCAATTGATATAAATAACTTTGTAAATACCATGTCCAATTTCATCTAATATAGTTTCATAGAGAATATACTTCAAAATTATGGATCATAAGGGTTTAAAATCTTTCAATAATGTCTTTAATTTCTCATTTAGCAGCAACAGTGTAAATGAGCATTTTTTGTTATATTGTACATTGTGTTATATTAGTGATTCTCAGTAAAGTGCAATATGGTTGATTTGTAGGATAGCGGGGCTGCTATAGCTGAGCACACATCCGCAGTCTCCCTCAGCAGAATAAAGCAGCGTCTGCATGGATGTCCTGCCTGCCTGTTAATCTGCTGATACTGTAGGCTGAAGGCAAACGATACATACAGTGACTTCACAAACATACGCAAACATAGAAATGTTTGTGCTCATGCAGATATTGCTGAACACATGCACACACGATAACACACACACACACACACACACACACACACACACACACACACACACACAGGGCATTCACAACAAGGTTCCAGCCTCTTTCAGCATTCCCCGTGGAGATCCTCATGCTACTCTTACCAGTCAGGTTAGAGCTCAGTGGACCTCATTAGCATCATCAACAACATTGTTCACTGTGGATTTAGAGTTTTCTCAGCAAGCAACCACCAGGGGGATGAAAAGCCATAGTGAGCATGTTGCTGCGTCTGCAATTCCTTAATTAAGCCACATAATCACATTTAAGAGCAAGCTTTTAATTTAGTACACTTTAGGTGCTCCACTCATGAGGCTGAAGATGGATAATTACATTCACTCTCATGGATTAGATTCTTAAAGATTCTTTCTCACAAGGGTCATGTCATGCTCCAGGCCACACCCAGTCACACACACACACACACACAGCCAGCCAGTCTCCATCACTCAGCCAATCAGACACCTCCAACCTGTTACTCACCAGCCCACCTACCAATCATATTACTCATTCATTTCCATGTTCACAATCTCTCACTTACTGACCTTAACATTCACCTGCACCTTGCTGTACCCTCCCTATTTAAGCCCATAAGTGCTTCCAGTTCATGCTTTTATATTGGTCTTCTATGTCCTACAAGCCTAAAGGATCCTGTAACTTCTTTGTTGTCCATTCAAATTTTCCTGTTTGCTTCTTTAACATTTTGCCCTCAGTTCACTCATCTTTTGCTTTCTTATGTTCTTCTTTAAAAACAATTTTGTAATGTCTAGTTTGAACCTCACTCCATCATCAAAATGGCACAATACAAAGCTGGACTCTGGAAGCACAGCAAGAGAGATCATCCTGCATTGAATCCATTAGCCTCCAGGGGGTGCCATTTGGTGGCAACAGCAAATGCTCTTTGGGATAAGAGCTTGGGCAGGTTCATGCCAGCATGTCCAGATCAGCTGTGTGGAGGCTCTCTATGAACCCAACTAGTACATCTGGTAGTGCTGTCTCCTCTCCTGCTAGTGGGACGTACTACTACTGCATTGTCATGTAATCTGTAGGAGTTTACCAGTGTGTACAGTGTGAACTGTACTTTGCCTACCAGTCGTACATACCTGACCAAGCTAAGGTGGTATTCGTTATCAGCTGCCTCTTGGGAGGGGTAAAGCTTAGGGTACCACACTGGTCACCAGCAATTCTACACTTTATTATGCCTACCTCAAGTTCATCCATCATCTTAGGGCAGTGTTTCATCACACTATGTGGTGTAGAGTGTGCAGTAGAGCTCTGCTGCATCTATGGCAAGATGGACGTTTTTGTGGAGGGTTTGAGGCAACGTCCAAGCCGAATTCCCCTGCAGAGGGGAGGCCTGGACTTGGACTCATGGAGGTGAACAAGCCATCTCTGTGGACCTCTGTGTCCTGCAAGGGAAATGTCTCTCTCGGTTGACGTTCACCTCCACAGACGTGAACATCGCCTATATGGTACAAGCTACCCCAAGGCAAGCCCATGCAGCTGGGGTAACCAACCAGTCTCTGGACGAGAACAGGTGAAGCTTCATCTCTCTGCCTGTCCATGTTGTCCCTCTTCAGTGAAATTGAAGAGCTCAAGTTGGGGCTAATGTGAGAAGCATACCTACCTCTCCTTGTCATGAGCCAGGATCATTGTCTGTCTATCCCAACCATTACTGATTTAGGAGCAGTGGGAGAATGTAATGGACTGAGGCCTTGCAGAGGAGATGGAGATGCTGCTGTTTGGCTGTATAGGCAGTAGATGGAGGTCCTCTGGGGACAGGTTATATTAAAAACATATTACACTTCCAAATTAGCTCCACCCACCGTGAGCAAGTTTATTTTTGATGCCCCATGCATCACATTATGTCTCCCATGGTTATGCAGGTACAACCCAAAACTAATATTGATGCAGCAAGTCATTTCATGGGCTAAGGAGCATATCATCCAATGGTACTCCCATATTTTACATGGTCTTGCCCCTCTGGTCCACCACCAAGTTTCCCAATACCAGTAAAAGCATATCCATTTCAGCACCTTATAAATGACAAGGAAAAATTCATCCTCCTTCCAGCTCTCCCTACAATCTGGGAAGCCACCATGCTCCTCCAACATGTCTTCTGTCAGTTCAGGCTGCTTGAAGACATTGTCAGGTATCAGTTCATGTTGAGTAAGGAGGGAATCCATGGAGAAGTCTGGGAAGAGACTAGGAAGAGTACAGACCTGCAGATGGGTGCCAGCCACCCAGATCCTGGACCCAGAACTGGTAGCATCTTTTCACTGCATTCATACATCCAGGCCCACTCATTACCCAGGTTGCTCCTGGCCCTTAGAAGTACTTGGGGCACTGTCAAGCTCTGGCCCTCACCCAGCCAAACACACTCAATCACCCAAACAAAACATGACCAATCTCCATAACCCAGCCAGACACCTCCAACCTGACAATCTCCAGTTAATTCCCATTGACCGATCACACTCATTAATTTTCATCTTCCCAATCTCTCTTATTGATCATTACTTTCACCTGCACCTTGTTTAATATTCCCTATTTAAGCCCACAGGTGCCTCTAGTGCCCTCTCACCTCCAAGACTCACATGTCTTTGTCCATTAACCTTTTCCTGTTTTTTTTTTTGTTTTTACATTCTGTCATCAGCTCACTGATCTTTGTGTTCTTCAGTAAAAACATCACATCTCACTTGTGCCTCACTCATTCATCACAAATGACACAGCCTGGCTTTGTTCCCATTTCTGGTCGCACCTCCAGACTTCTAAAAAACAGTGTCACCATTGGGTGATTTGGAATAAAATGATTGGGTGAAGACAACTGATATATAATTACATATTTTTTTAAGATTGCTAATAAATTGGAAACAGTCAATATGCAATTTTACTCTCAATCTGAGACCATTATTTGAAGACATAATGAGGATTTTCTTTAGTTAGTAACACATAATAGTAACACGTGGTCAGTCTCCTGTAAGATTTAATCCAGAAAATACTGTGACAATTTGTGTAAATATAACATCTCTGCTGTGGACACAAATCATTTGCTGAGTAACAGACTTTCAGTTTTCCCTGGAACTCTCCATGTTAGAATTCTAAATTTTAACAATTTTTTCATGACACTCTTTAATTCAGTATGAGTGTGCACATTCAGGAATTCCTGGTTAGATAGGCTAATAAATGATCCTGCTGAAACTGCCACTGTTCAAAATCTAAACGGACCCAGTCCTTCCACATCAATAAAACCTTAGCAAGGATTTCATAAAGTCATTCTAATACCATCCATGCTGACAGTTGGAGCCATACGGTGGTCCTGGGTGTTTCTGACTGCTCTAAAAGCTTGCGTTATTTTGTTAGGCACTTTTTCTATGATTTTTTTACAAGGCTTTTTAGCAGGAAATAGAAAAGCTGTAAAGCTGTGCTGCTATGCTAATGTGACTCCGGGGCACTGCAGCTTTCTTACATATTCACACACCAAAAAAAAGATTATTTGATGCAAAGATCACCAAATGCAATGTTTACTGTTTTACTAATACGTTGATTTTGTAACTAATCCATTAATGTGACATGCAAACTGTACACATTTTCATCCTGTGCCTCAAATTAGCAAGTGATTAGTGTGGGCATTAATAACTTCCAATGTTTGAGATCTTTAGTTTCTATAATTATACTGCATTATACTGTAGATTAGAATATATTTTGCTACCATATTTTATGGTGTAAATGAAGTAATGGGCCATTTATACTTTAATCTAGTAAATCAGCAGAAAACAAATTACGTTTTTGGTATTCACTTGGAGAAGTGATGTGACCCAGACACATTTGGGGAGCTTGCAGGGAAGGCGCAGGTAGTGAAGCGTGACAGTGTTCGCGCAGCGTAGGACCGCTGCATATATAGGCCAGTTCCTCTCATAAGGAGTCCTTATGAGGTCATCAGGCAGCGCCTCCGGCAATCTCTCAGCCACCCTATTATGTTTGGAGCTTTCTAAAAAGGCAAGCTGTCATTACTTGACATACACAACGTATTTCTAATTTTTATGCACAAATGTAACAGTTTTTAGACAGACAGCACTTGCTCTCACAATCTGCAACATTTCAAGATGTAGATTTCTCAAGTAGTCCATACTGGAGAAATGCACAATGAAATCAAATCTCCCTTTATTGGATCTACGCAGCACCACAACTACTTAAAACTACTAGCTGGTGGAAACTCTGATATAAATTGGCCAGTTATGAAAGGAGTACTATGACCATGTGATGCATGATGTCAATATAAATACACACAGTCCAGTTTGCCTGATTCAGCAGGGTTCCAGTCTGCCCCCAAGAGTGGAGGCATAGACAAATGATCCTCTGGGTTCTTCCAGGAACAGTCACTGCATCACTGAGATGGAATTACTCTTGTATTTAATATAAAGGCCAATTACTCCAGTAATCTTGTACTCATGTGCAAAAATAAATATCCAATCACTGAAGCATGATGTCTTCAGTGATGCAAAATGCCCTCACTTCCCAAGTAATTATAAATGGTCACAAGCAATAATTCATAATGTTCAAATTATCACTGTTGCATTATTATTAGTAATAATAATAATACTACTACTAATAATAATATAAAATACAAATATTTAGAAAGCGGCCAATACGTGTAGATGCACAGTCTTTCTAATGTATTTCTATGTGGGTTGTGACTGAAATATTCTGTATACTCTTCCCATATTCTGTTTATCATATTTGCAATTACTCATACTATTAACTTCCCAGTAAGTGCCGTTGGAAACTCTGATATAAGCTGTCCAGTTATAAAAGGAGTTCTATGACCATGTGCTGCATAATGTCAATAGAAATACACACAGTCCAGTTTGCCTAATTCAGCAGGGTGCTAGACACCCCTCTAGAGTCACTGTGCTTAGAGTAGGTGGAGTTTATTTTTTTTTAGCAACTGTCCTTTCCAATTACCTGGATAAGATTAATATATCCATTCATCCATCCATCCATTAACTTTACCGCTTTATCCTGCTAGTTGTGGATTAATATATGACCTTCTATTTATTAGATGATCCGAAACATAAAATAAACATCTTTTCCAATCATAATTAATTTTTGGAGCTAACCAACCTTTATTGATTTCTAATTTGATCTTCAGTGTGTTTAGGAACAAGTTACTGAACACTGAATCTTCCTTGATTCTTACACACTTGACTCAGCTGACACCCTCATCAGCTAATGATACTTAGCTGAGTGCAATCAGATGTGTTAGAACAGAAAAACAAGTAAACTTTCACACTAAACCTGATGCCTTTGTAAACTGTGGAGTTGGGAATACCTGAACTAACTGCCTCAAAACCTCAAAGTGTTACCATTTAATCATTCTTTTCACCAGAAAAATCATGGGTATAGTGACATTAGGCACTAGAAGGATACAATAAGAATTTGCAACATTTGTGGGTGCAGTACAATCAGCCTAATTATGGTAAAGGTCAATGCGAAGGCAAGGAGCTTATCTAGCTAAAAGCATCACATAAAGGTTTCCTTCTGGACAGATTAGGCATAATAAGTATTAAAACTAGACCAGATCCAGAAGAGTTAAGTTAGCGTACATTGCTGGATAATGGTTTATAATGCTAAAAAACAAACAAACATACCAGATAGGAACCTATAGCATACAACGACAGAACATCTCTTTCTGTGCTGATATTTCTGTGGTCCAATGTATATACATTATTACCATTATCGAAGAAAGCAGTAATATGCCTCGGATCGAACTTTCTTAGAACAATATATAAGAATCACTGATTAGTAAGGCTGTTACCATGTGACTGCTGCCTGGGAGACATTACAAAGGCAGAAATGCTGTAGAGGGTTTGCGGTCAGCAGAGTCCCCTTAAGCGGAATCATCTGCGGTAGCAATAACGGCAAATCAAGAAAAACAAACTTTCAGACTCGTAGCCAGTCAATAAATTAAGCATGTCTGACAACCTAACGAGGTTTCTCACGTTTAAATCCATCCGTGTTGTGACAGTTTACTCTCGCTCAGTTTAATCACGTAGCTACAGGGAGAAAAGCATTAACAATTAGAACCACAACGTGACCTACCTGAGACAACAAAACCTGCCTGTGAATCATATTCTCAGAAGCGATCATCCTAAGAGCTACACGCCGTCCTCTCGAATTCCATGTTTACCCGTAAACAACGGACAACGGAGGGTCCTTCGCTGGACTGCCGCTTCATCTCCACCTGCTCGCTGTCCGTTGAGGACCAAGGACAGCGACCAATGAATGGCCGCCATTCTTTCCCATGCACTGCTTTGACTCCGCCTCCCGACAGCTTCCATCAACACATGTGCCGTCAGGCCAATCGAACGTGTCATAACAACTCGCCACGGAGCTATTTATTTATTTATTTGGGTAAATGAAAACGGATTTTCTGTACATACCTCTAATCCTAAAATTAGAATTGCAAATGATATGATACGTTGCGAATAATGAAACGTTATGCTGCACTGTACCAACACGTAGACTTCTTAAATCAGAGGTCCTGATTTATTTGAGACCTAAACCACTTTCTTTCTTTCTTTCTTTCTTTCTTTCTTTCTTTCCATTAATTCACCTGCTCCTCCTCCGCCCAGTTTTTAAAATCCAATCAGATGATCGGATTAATCAGTTAATTCTAATTAACTCAAATTACAATATAAACATTTGTTCAACTCACATTAACCTGTATGTTTTCACCTCATCACACCAGTTAGGGGATATCAGATTTTCTATTCCCTGGCAAGAACAGTCTTGCTAATTACAAAATGAATCATAAGTAGCATAATACAATAAACACTAATACATCATGCACAAAGTATAAAAATATCTAATTCATAGCAAAGGTTATAACCAACAGACCATATCCAAAGGAGGACAGTGAGCAGAACAAGCAGGTGTTGTGTATTTGTTTGCTTGTGAATGTCTCCCTTGTTTGTGATGTTTTTTTTTTATTTTAATATAATTTGACTGGGTAAAAATAAAAATGAATTTCTTGTGGTGGTTCTTGTCTGTACTGTGTTTTATTTAGTCTTGGCTCTGGAAGGAGGCCATGGTGCAAGCCAAATTCAGTACTCATGAGATATTCTGTTGAAATACAGTATAATAACATTTTGAGCTGATCTCCACAATTCTGAAAACCTATCCAGGCCATAAGCATTTCTTACATGGAAATATAGTACCAAAACACAGTGTACATGCAGCCACTGCCAAACAAGCTACTGACATGAGTTACCGAGTCATACACAAGGTACAGGATTTTATAATGTGACATTTTAATCTCTGTAGTATAATTTGAGATAGACTCGTTGGCTTCCAGCAATATGTCACTTGCATATTGAGGGGAAATAAAAGCCTGGAACTTTGTTATGGAACCATTAAAAAAACCCATAGTGTGTCCAGCAAGGTTCTCTTGGGTGCAATTGGTCAGCATGATATACACATGGCTACAATATACTGTATGCTCTGCTCTTAAACAGAGTCAAAACAGAGTCTAAAATGATCAAAGTTTGGTCTGATGTTGACGTGAAGTATCTACATTGTACAGTTGTTCTGATTTAACAAATGGCTCATGTTTTATTTAGCTTCATTGTTTGTGTGTGTGAAAATACTTTCGTTCCTATGAAGAAAGTGAGACTGTATCCAAACAGTAAGCCATGAGTTACAAAGAATGTCAGATCCACTCGTAAAAATATATAATAATGGTACAGATGTCCAAAGGGAAGTGAAATTAGAGATTAATAAAGCAAAGATATAACTGAAAATAAGTTCAAGGTAAAGGTAAACCTCTGATTTTATGTGCGGAGCAGTTAAGTGGTCAGTGGAGCAAGGGAAACTTCCTACTCTTTGGATAAGGTCCATTATTGTTTGTGTAACTAAATGTTGCAGACAATGTTACAATTATTCTGGTGGACCTTCTCTGCAGACCTCAGGAAGGATCACTCACACAAGACTCTTGTTTGTATATTTCTCATCTGCTATTAAGTGCTATTAATTATTGTTATTGCAGGGAGTCCATCTTTGCATGCTATAGTGCTTTACACTCCTTCATACTTGAACATGCCTAATATACTTTGTCCCTCTCTGCTGAGGTACACCTACTCCTGATGTCCTGCTGTTACTGAGCCTCAGCTTGTATTAGATGCTATGTCCCCTCCCACCTCCCCCTGATCCCTCCCTGCTAGGACTTCTATAAAGCTAGGATAGACATTCTTTGCTTTTTCGTTTATTTATACTTCTTTTGTTGCATAATGTTTACATTGTTGCTATTGTGGTGGCTGTTGTTGACCAGAGGAGGATGGTCTTGGTTCCTCTCCAGGTTTCTTCCTCATGCTCTATGGAGTTTTTCTTTGCCACTGTCACCGTTGGCTTGCACACTGGGGGCTTGGACTTGGTGCTTTGTAACTGCTGTAAAAAGTACCATGTAAATAAATGAAAATCAAATGACTTTGGTTATTCACACAATAAAACCTCAAATCTTAATAAGCATCCTTTTAGCACAATTCAGTATTGGCTATAATCTAGCAGTCTGTATTATAGATTTCTTAATTTGCAGACCACAGCAGGTTAAGGTCAATGGTTTCTTATTTAAATAGCTTCTCCACTGTCTCATTACATGGCTGTGTTTTGTATCGTCCTTTGTCTCTTGAATATTCTTTACACAATCAACTGTAAAGGTCGATACCAAGACAAATATATTCTCAAATTTGCAGATGGTACAATGATTGTTACAAGATGCTACAAGATGAGAAGACTGGACTTGGCACAGTGCTCGAGGACTCAATGGTGTACGGATATAGATCTGAAATGGAACATTACAAAAACAAGAAGACAAGAAAACTGACTTTCATAAAGTATGCCAGTTTCCATCACTTGCATTGATTAACAGTGCAGCTATTGTAAGTTCTATATTCTTTACTTACTTCTATAAGCTTTAAATATCTGGGAACAGATACTGATAATATGCAATTGAAGAGGCTGTATTTCTTAAGGAAGGTGTGAGACTTTCTGGTACTATCTGGACTTTCTGATTTTTCTATAGTTTGGAATTTGGAAACTGCCCAGAATAAGAACTGTTTCAGCAACATTGTTTAATGTGGTAAACAAAATACTTAATGTTGTCCAAGCTCTCTTAAATAACATATTTATCACTCAGAAAGTTAGACTGAGTTAACAAGACCATCCACTTAACTTCTTCCTTCTGGTTGTAGAACCCTAAAGTGAAAAGCATCAAATGGAATAATTCTTTCATATCCGTTCATATAGGGCTAATACGTTTGTCATATTTGTTCAGATTTCCCTATTTTGAATGTGCAACCACTATAACATATGAATATATAAAGACCAAAAAATACATTTTAAAATGCTGAAAGTGTTCCCTGGGATCCATTTAATTAAGACATTCATCTTATTTTTAATTAAGACTTTCATCTTATTTTTCAGGAATCTGCATGAGGAGTGATCAAGGACATTTTCTTACAATATCTGCCTTTTCATATTTCTCATGAATTTCTGATCATGGGAAAATGCCTTTGGAGACTGCACATGTATCGTTCTCTCATTATAGTATGCTTAAGCAGTATTGTATATATATTTATGTGCTCAGTTAAGCTAAATTGTTACCTCTGCATTGAAAGCTAAACATGCTTTATGTAAGCTATGAATTGTATTTGATTTGACTTTTTTCTATAAATTATTTATACATTTTCTATAAATAAAGTGGTTCAGCTTTATGTTAGATGATATATGAGGAATTGTTTCGCAATTACCGTGGAGAACATGGCAACAGTCTTATAGCCTAGCAAGCAGAATCTCATAACTGCTAAAGTATAACAACTACTGTCACAAATACATTAGTATTAATTATGTCATGTGTATTGACAGGATTTCAATGCTCATGCACAATACAGAGTTCAAGCTTCCTGTTACAGAAAGCAGGTTGTTTAATACTGTAATACTGAAACTCCACAAGAATGGTAGGTGACTTGCATCATTCACAAATGGTAGTTTGGAACCACAAACATTCTTTCTAGATCTAGCTGCCCTGCCAAATGTAGCAATTGGGAATGAAGAGCAAACACAGGCAAACAAGCACCCAGTTGTCACTATGAATTAAATCCAGAGTTCTTTGCAGAGATATGTGAACCCTACAAAATAACAGCCATCAGTGTAGCACTCCATCAACCAGGCCTTTATTATCACGTGTCCTTGCTGTTTGACAAAATGCACCTGGCCAATTGTAACACCATGGTCTGATGAAAAGAAACTGGTCTGATGAAAAGAAACAAAAATCTTAGTGGCATGTATGGAGGACTAAAGCAAGTGAACATCACCTCACTTACAGCATCTTTAAAGCCATATATGTTGGTGGCAGCATTATTCATCATTCAGGGTGCTTTTCAACAATAGAGAGCAGAAAATAAGTCAGGAAAGAAGAAAATATGCAAAAAACAAACAAACAAACAAAACAAAACAGAACAGAACAATCCTACCTGAAATTTTTCCAGACTGCCAACAATTTCAGACTGGGGAAAAGGTTTAAGCTTCAACAAGACCGTCAAGCCCTTTCTGGTACCCAGCCAGCCCTAACAAACCACACCCACCAATCTTAGCACCCGGTCCCAATCATCCACTTACTGATTACCACCTACACCTGTTCCTCATTTGTTTTCGCATTCTAAAATCCCCAAAGGTGTCTGAGTTGAGTTCAATGCAGTGCGATGATGGGGCCTTACGTATTTAGAGATGTCTGTCAAAACTGCTGCATTTATCTCTTGAGATGGACCTTTTTTTTCTTTTTTTTGCTTTTTGCACTCATTACTGAGTTTATCACTTCACTTGTGCTTCACAATGTTACAAAGAAAACACATGAAATACACCACCGTAAGAACACAGACATCTCCTTGGGCGCAGCCCGAGTCCAAAACGTAAACCATTAGAGCAGCTTTACCCAGCAGAGAGCGCGGATAGCTGAGCTTGACCTATTGTGCCGAGAGGAATGGGAGAAATGTACAATAAAAAGGTGCATCAAGGTTGTAGGATCACCTTAAAGAGGGTGCTTTAGAAGTGCTGTAGCCAAGTATTAAATAAAGTCTCTGAATACATTTGTATATAGAATTATGTAAATACGATATTTCAGTTTTATTTTGAATTAATTTGCAAAGCATTTCAGAAATGGGTTTGCTTTGTCATTGTGGGTGATTATGTGAATTTTGATGACGAAAAATCAGATGAATCTGAAACCAATATGTGAAAAACATGAAAGGTTTTGGATGAAAACCAGCCCCACTAGAAATGACCAGCCATGTAATTTTAGAGGTTGGGTCATGCAAGTTTTAATATAAGATTAGCAATTGTAGAATTAGCAATTGTAGAATTATTGGCATTTTCAAATTGTAATGAATACGTTTTTGTTTACTACTCAGAATTGTAAGGCAACACCTAGGATGAATTAGCCTGTAATGAGTGTATAGTGTAATCAACATATAAAATAGTGAAACAGTAATGAAAATGTGCATCATATGCATTATGGTATTAAATACAATTAAAGTTTGTTTTTTAATGGAAAACAAGATTTGTTTTCACTTTATAAGGAAAGATATATATATATAAAATAATTTTCAAACATTCAAATGCGTTATGGGTAGTGACTGTGATAACACCTTTATGCCTAAACTCCACACAATATGACAAAGAGCGCATGCGCAGGTATACAACATGCAGGTTGACAGAGACCTCTAGTGGATATATTGTGATATTGCAGCTAAAGGTGTAATCAGGTGTAATCTTCTTGTTAAATTCAAAGTTAATATCCTCTGAAAAGTCTACACAATAGCTGAGAGGATTAAGGGTTCACAATCAGCACCAGAACATGATGGACCCAACAGGTTTTCTCCTGTTGTTAGCCACAATATTCAAGGGCCTTTTTATTGACCTGCTAGTTTGGGCATGTAAAAAGCTGCTTCAGGGAATAGTATCATATAATATATATAATAATATAATATATATATCCTAACATTTAACATTGTAAAATGGTTACATAAAATGTAATGTTTAAAGGGTGATATATTGTGACACAGCATACCAATAATTTGTAATATTATTAAAAGTGATATCTTAGCGTTTGTATTATTTTCCTTGCTTATACTGACTCAGCAATGTCCAGCATTGTGAAAATATTCTTATATCCTTCATTTGAAAATGCGCCATAGTATTTGAGGTGACACGTTTAGCTGAGGATACCCACATGAAGACACATCTATGAGTCTTGCTCTTTATCTTCCCTGCTTACTGAGTGCATAGATGTCTGCTGGATGACCATTATTAGCTTTTCACAGCATACAATTATGTGATGCTATACGTGAGTGTCTATACGATGAAACTGCGAAGAAAGCCTGGTATTATGACATCATCAAACCAAGAAGAAAGAGCGGAACACTAATGCCTGAGCATTTTCTTCTTCTTATGTCCTTCTGTATTTCACTATTTTTTTTGTACAAACTGGAATCATGTTATTACTGTCAGTCAATCTTCTTATGCTATGAGCTACAGGAGGTCTGGCAGGAATGCTCTGTGTTTTGTTTGGAGACATTGGAGTAATGGAGATGTGAATCACTCTAGGTGCGCACACCATGACAGCAGGTGTGCTACCCCAGGCAATGTGAAGCAATCCCTTGCTTGTGTGAATATAGCCAAGACTCATGTCCTTGGCAGCGCTCTAAAGTAGTGTAAGTCACAGTCCAGTAGAGGGCACTGTGGACATTCATTTGCTAACCTGTGGTCAGTTACATTTTAGGGAGAACCTCCGGTGAGTCTTTCCTCTGCACAGCCTGTTTCCATAAACATCTGTGATGATGAAAATCTGCTGTCAGATCATTGTAGGGTTACTTGTTTCAGGACTGCAGCACATTTCTACATCACTGTATAAACGAGCTATTACATCAGCACTGGAAATAGAACAACAGAGGCCGTGCCATCAGAGCAGGAACCGAGTGCACTGAACAAAATACATTACAAAGTAGTGAGGTCTACCTCAAGGCCTGACACAATTCACATCTTTGATTCCTCTCTCATTGACCTCTTGGCTCATCTAAAGAACAGTCTGTAAGGCATTTCTACCTCTCATCATCCCCATGAGGTTTTTGTTATGTAAAAAAAAAAATGGAACCTTGAGATCCAGGCTTCATACAATTGAATGCACTATTAAAGGCCTATTGAATCAGGTTAACCCATTGAAACATGATCATCTAGAACAACTACCTGTCAAGGTTCCATCGGATGATTGCTGCCATGCTGTGATCAGGTGGATCAGTAGCACTAGGTTAGGCGATTACCAAAGGTACCTCAGTGGGGTTGTCAAAAGTCCTTAACATACTTTTACATTCACGTGAAACAAATGCACACACATAAAGAAACCAGCATCCTTGCAGTGTTTTTGGACCTCCTGTCTCTTTGCGTTTTCCGCTACTCACACCTGCTTATGTGCTTCGTCACTCCAACGTACTGCTGCGCCAGTGCGAGCAAGACAGTTACATTTTAATTATGTACACAGCCTCCAGAGACCAGGCAGCACTTTACCTTCTATATTTATTTATTTTTATATTCACCCAGCAACATAATTACGAGGCAACAAACTGTGCCGCCTTTTCATCCATTGATTGGCGCGATGCTGTTTTTAGAACTATCTGTGCATGTGGATCGGAAAGCCCAGGCTACAATAGAGATCAATCAGAACACAGGGAAATAGAAAAACGGGTTTTAGGTCGTATGTAGCCTTCATTTGATTCTGTAACATTGCCAAGCTGAAAATGTTTGATCAGCCAAGATGCAAACAGAGAAGGAAATGTTATTAGCCATATTTTATTCATTGCAAGAACATTAATCAATGAACATTAGCCATATTGTCTAGGCATTCTGGCCAGTTTGTACAGGTGTTTGGACCTTTTGTTTACATCTGTCACTCTAGCCAATAATGAATATATGAGCGCTTCAACTTACTGGCAGTCACTGACTTCATATGATATACAGTACAAACCCTGTACATAGAAGCATTATGTTAACCCACCTGAAGAATTGTAACATAAAGCAGTAATTAAACGACCTAATCATAAAAAGATTTACAGAAAATGTTTTTGTATGGTGTGGTGGAGCTTAAATGTATTGTCAAAAATCACAAGGTTGCAGGTTCATGTCTTTGTATCATGCATCAAAAACATTAATTAAAAGTCAACTAAACGAAATAAAGTAATTTCGTGGCCTGCATTTCGTATCTGTGCTTTTGAAAAGAAGACATAACCCCTGCACTGGGAGTGAATTGGATATGTTTGGTGAAATAAAGAATGTTGTACAGTCCCACTGGTGTACACACAGTGAAAAACATGCTGTATACGTACACAATCAATTACTACATTTCAATTGTTTTTACTGTATTTAAATGAATCAAGACTAATTAGTCTTGGAAATCTAAAACAAGTAGCAAGCTGAAAAACCCATGATATTATTTCTTAAGTATTGACATTCTGATTTTGACGTCTCCATTTGTTGTTGCGGTGGCCCTGGCGAGCGTGGAAAAGTGTCTGCACTTACTTGAACTGCGTCACTGCTGCATTTCAGTGTTAATGTTTTTTTTCATCTTCAGACATGTTCACTGTGGAAAACAGGCCAGAAATAATTGCATCTGAAGACAGTGTGTAGCTTTCTGATTGGCCAAGCTATTATTGTGATTGCCTTGAATTCATCCTTGGCTGGGTCTGAATGTCGAGCGAGTGGCCTGTGAAGGAAGCTAATGAACAGGGCACTGTGTGACAGCTGCACAGAACAGCTGGGCCACAAACAGCCTCTCATATCAGAAACCATAGTAACCCTCTCTGCACTCTGGCTCATACGTCTTAACTCTGAACTGATGGCAGAGACATCGCTGCTAGAAAGCAAATGCTATATAAACTGATGGTTTTCTTGCCCTCCTATCCACCTGTCCGTCCATCCATCCACCCGTCTGCCTGTCCATCCCTGCATCCACACATCTGCTTATTTAGTTATATAGATTCAAATTTTAATCAAATGTATCACTTTCTTGTCATACTGGACACTTCAATTGTTTGTCTTCAATTACAAGACTTAATTTCCAGTGATCACCAAATCTGTGACAAGAGTTTGGAACTGAGGTGAAAAGGTGAATAGCTCTGCTATATCGTTCAAATGTTTGTTTCAGGTCAAACATTTATGGGTCTCAGAATACGGTCTGGTCAGAATAATGTCTTCTGGTGAAGCTTGGTCAAAGTAGAAAGATCTAAAATGTGTGTACAAAGACATATGATCTTAATGATCTGAGAACAAACCTAGAGAGACACTGAATATATAAAGGAGCATGTAGATATGAATAAGTCACCCCCCCACTCCCACAAACAATACCCACACCCACACACAGACACACACCCTCTCCCCCTTACCCAGGGCTGGGTTGAGCAAGCACATCCCTCCCTGCGGGTTTAATTTCATGCTAGCAGCATTAGAATAATTTGTTTGGCATGGAGAGCAGACAGACGCGGGGGGCATGTAGCCATCGCCACAACCTGTTTGATCATCATTAGTGGCACTGGAGGGAGGCTTGCTCTTCTTCTGTGAACTACTGCCTCTAAGCAATAGCCGTACATCACTGGCGGAGGAACGCTGATGTCTGCAGATTGGCCAGAGTGGATCTTCTATGTCCTTGTAGGGGGCTGGTGGAGGTATCAGCAGGTGCTTTATGAGTCGAGACCTCTTCCCTTAAAACAGTGAACAACTTCCTTTATGAAGAAATGTAGGCCCGTCTGATGTATGGTACTGTGGACTACTTCTGGCTCGCTCTGTTTTAAAATGGATTGCAGACCTTTTTTGTCTTGCTTAAGGGATGCTGAGGATTGAACGTGAAGGAGTGAAGCCTTCACAGAGTCATTAATCTCATCTGTGTGTGATTATTATTCCTTATTATACTTCATTTATTCTGTTTGCATTACCTTTTGCACTTCTCACTTTTTGCAAAGGACAACATATGGTGAGTTCTTGTAAGAAGTAAAGTTAAGCAAAAATGCAGCACCAACTTTGAGAGACCTTGTATCTACACTAAATGGCCATTTCACTATGTTCATATAAGTTTAGATTTCAAAACTGCAGCCTGTGAATGAACACACACTGTGAATTAACACAGATAAATATTTTTTGTTGATTTAAGAAAATGTACTGTATATTTATGTCTGCAATAGAAAATTTATAATAGGAAAAGTTTTACTTTTTGAGTTCCAAAAAACCTAATTTGTTAGGTTCATAATGCTTACTCTAGAACTATCAAGTGTGAAAAAATTAATGCTAATAATTAAATCTTTACAAGTAAATGTTAATGGCATAGAATTTTACAGTAATTCTTGATATTGGTTATTTATCTGAAGAATTCTCACCCAACCCAACATCACTCATATGAGTGTGAGGAGGAATTATTATGGAAGCATGTCCCTCCACCCCTTCCAAAAACTACACCTATCAAAATAATATTAACATTCTTACACATTTTCACTGCTCAAATTGAATTTTAACTACTAAGAATGAAATATTTACTGGTCTGGATATTTTATTAAAATATCTGCCTTTTTATGAAAGATTTAAAAAGCCCTCTTCAAACCTTATTATATAAATATGACATATGATTCTTATTATGTTTCTTCAAAGTGGATATATAGCACAGGGGACTGCATACCACTATTACCAGGACCAATAACAAGAGTCACTGTGATATTTACAACCATTTATAACCAAAAACATAGATCAGTTTCATTTCTATTCATTGCATACACTTCAGAAAATTTATGTTTTTCATGTGGTGACAATTTGCATAATTGCAATTAAAGTGCATCATTTCCTCATTGTTATTGCAAGGTGGCATACCTTTATCCGCCACAGTAATGCAACTCTAAACAGCGTTGTGCCCTGGCTGACCCGACAATCTCAGAGTTTTCATACCAAGCAGCCACGACTGCAGTGCTCACTCGCCTCATTTGTCAAACACAACATGATGCTTCTACACACCTCACCCGCCTTCCCCCCTCACAGCCTCGCTCTCAGTCTATTTCATGTCACTCCATATTTATCCACTTGCGATAATTTGCAGCCAAATCAAGAGTTACTAGCCAGTGATTTAACTCGTGGACAGAGGAACAGAGTTTATAGGTAGACCAAGAGAATTACGGCGCACGTGATTAGCGGCTGAAGATGAGAGACGGAGGGGTGAGAGGGAACTTTGAGAGGTGAAAGGGGTGCTGTTATTATCCAGCTTGTCCAAAACAAACACCGAGGAGTGCTAGAAGAGCAAGGATGCAACAGAGAATTACATCTGACACTTCTTATGGAGTGCCACAGGTAAGTTAGTGTAGCGGGTGGGAATAATTGGATTTTTTTCAGTGTCATACTGAACATGGCATGAAATAAACATCAGGGAACAATTGAAGATATGAAATACTTGAGGATGAGTTACACTCTAGAGGTAAATCAGTACTGAGAATGATACTATGTCTGTCTAATTATATATATATATATATATATATATATATATATATATATATATATATATATATATATATATATATATATATCATCTAATCTTAGCTGTTGGAAAGCAGTCTTCTGGACAGGGATTTCAGATGTTGTTTCTGGGATTTGGAGTCACAGCCCCTAGTGCTCCGTTTACTGATTCCACCTTCCGCATCTTTTCTAGCTCTTCTCTCGGTTCTTGGTATTTATCAAGCTTTTTGCGTTCCTTCTTCCATCATGACTGTGTGTCGAGTTGGTTAGCCATTTTGACAGACTTTCGGTTGTGTATCCCACTTTGCCACTGGAACTTCCAGCCCATACTCAGCACATACATTTCTGTATACTATGCGGTGCACTTGGTTATGGATTTCCAGGTATTATGATCTGCCTGCATCTTTGCCCAGCCTGCATTTGGAGTCCTGCCTGGTGTGGCCATGTATTCAGAGTTCCTGTGCTAGCATTAGTGCTTGCATGATAACTTCCAAACCAGACTTTTCCAGCCATTGCTAGAATCTCAGCCACTCCCATTATTTGCCGGTGGTAAATACCATGCAGAGGTTTATCCTCCAATGATGGTTCCTGCTCCTGCTCATTCCCATCCATCCATGAAATTGTCAGCTAAATGCCACAAGTGATGCATCTAGTGCACTGCTGCAATGGCTGGAGGGAAGGTGTTCCACATCTGCTTATAGCTGTCTGTGTTGCAGACTGTCACTACCTAATGGAGAGGCTGCTGAGAGGAAGGCCGTCACTCAGGAAGGTGAAATGAGTGCTCTTGCTGCTAAGGCAGAGAGCAGGCTCTTTGGTGTGGTAGTTGGTGCACATGTTTATTGCCTGTAGGACCTGTAGGGTTTTAGACCCAGGTGTGATTGTTAACTTTCGGTGTCAGAAGTGGGATGGTATGGTGAGGCCAGGGGGGCATACCCAAGGTTAATGAACCCCCATGCTGTGAGGGAACCGTACAAAGCCAAGTGTGAACAATAACGCTTTGAGTGTTGTCTCCGAAGTGTGTTGGTTAGGTGGTGTGGAGAAAGATTTGAGGAATTGAGTGACCGTGTGAGGTGAAGGCCACAAAGACACTTGCCGTAGGTTTTCCAGGGTTGTTTATTAGTTGTCTTCATATCTGTTTAGCCACAAGGCACCACCATATGCCCTTACATCAAATCAAAGTCTATCCTAACAATGTATTTGCTTATTTGCCTTGTTACTAAATATAAATAAAATGTAAGCAAATAAATTGTGCACTGGATTACTTGCTTATATATGTGGAACTCCGGTATGTCTTATGTCTTCCCACACATGAAGAGGGAGGGAGGGAGGGAGAGAGAGAGAGAGAGAGAGAGAGAGAGAGAGAGAGAGAGAGAGAGAGCTTCCATCAATTGGGGTCGCACACACATGAGCACGCTCCATGCCACTTAAAGTGATATTGCCCTTTCTGCCTGTTACAACCCCTAGTGAAGGACATGGGTGTGACCCTGGATTGAGAGTGGATGTGTGAAGGATCAGTTGGAATGTGTCATGTGTAGGGTGTGCTACCTCCAAGGTGAAGGCAGTGTGAGACTGGAGACTGTCACTCCCTAAAGCTGGGCTGGATGGTGGGGGCACATGTTTAACACCTAGAGGAGCTGGGTTTAAAGCCTCCGGTGTGATTGCTGTTCTTAGCTTTTATCACACCATTGTTTATCACTTGCTGCTGCTGGCTAGCCAATACAGTGAACAGGGAAGCAGCCTGGTGTATAAACACAGGACTCTTACAGTAATCAAATGGCAGCTGTGATAGGTCATATTGGATATGGCTGTGGTTGCTGCTGAGCTGAGTTACATCACTCCTCCAAAGGGGGAAGGAATGCTTTAACACTTTTTTTAGGAAACGAATCATTGTTGATGTAAAGCATCTTTACAGAGTGGGGTTTCCAATCAGGAACACACTTCTCCCAAAACTGATTGAAACACCAGGAGGCATCTGAGAGACTAATGTTCCTCTACATCCCTCTAACTAAGAAGAGGTCAGATACTCTTCCACGTGCCTATGCACCAATTCTACCTGCTGACAAGGAGGAGAAGCTGCTTCTATCAGGCACTGCACAAAGCACTTTGACAGGTCCCCAGGAATGAGTAAATCTTATTCCTCAGGAACTTGAATGTCCAGGTGGGGAAAGAAAACAGGATATGGATATATGGAGAGGACACATGATTGGTGGACATGGTATTGCCAGACCAATGCCAGTGGCATGGGACTTCTCACTGTGTTGAGCATGACCTTACCATCACAAACATTATTCCACCAAATGTATAAGTATAAAATTACTTGGATATACCCCCTTCAAACATTGGCACCTAATTGACAATACTGCAATGCAGTGACAAACATGCACAAACCATTTGCACAAACCATTGGCCCCAAAATACAAACAGATCAAATCTTGTTTAATGGCATGTCAGTGATTGTCATAGACTTGCTAGAGAACATGCATAAGACAGTGTATCCGTGGGCAACCCCTCACAGAGAATAAAGAACCTTTATTTATCCCCTTGGCGAAATTCCTCTCTGCATATAACACATCCACAATGAACACACACATTCCCAGAGCAGTGGGCAGCCAAATGCAGCAGAGGGATTAGGTGCCTTGCTCAAGGGCACTTCAGTCAAGTTTGTTGCTGGTTATCGGGTTTGAACCACCAACCTTTAGGCCACAGTTGTTCCCTCAGCCAGTGATCTAAGGCAACAATGGTAGACAACTCACAGGGACATGCAGCCTGAGTGGTAGAAAGCAAGGGACAAGAAATCCAAACTTATTTAACTATCGAAAACTATGCACATTCCAAAGAATCATTCTCTCACTCCCCTCAAATCAGACGGTGGTCGGACGCCAGTGTAAAATACTCTTGAGATGGACAGAACATTATAAAGACCTTCTTAATCAATGCTTGTATAGATCATTCCATCTTGGATGAATTGCCTAAATGCCTATCCGTGTCCTTAGTCAACCTCCAAATTTCCTCAGGGTTCTAACAGCTGTTTGCTCTCTTAAGAACAATAAATCACCTGGCACTAGCAGCATACCTGTTGAGCTGCAATAGCAGGGAGAGAGAAAGAACAAGAGTGAGGTTGATATGATCTTTATGGCAAGACACCATCTGGAAGTAATGCAAAACAACACCTGGGCCTTTTCAAAGGCCTTTATTGACCTCTCCAAAGCCTTTGAAAAAGTGAACAGCAAGTTAAGTTTTGCTGTCCAGCCAAATTGGTTAAGATCTTTCGTCGATTTAATGATGGGATGATTGATGTGGGCATGATTGTGTGGGCATCATTGGAGGATATCAGTCTGGCCCTTCTCATGCCAGATTCCATCTAGATATCCAGAGTCCTAGAACTACAGTATGCGGATGACTGTGTTTTTGTGGCTCATTCTCCACAGGAACTTCAATCCATCCTTACTGTGGTCCATCGTATCAACCAAAGTTGACATATACCAAGCCACGTGCATTTCAACCATCTTGTGAAGCTGTGAAACCTGGGTCACGTATCACCATCTGATCATATTGATTGAATGAGTCTACATAAGGTGCTTACAACACCTACTGGGCCTCACCTGGAGAGATCATGTATCACTAATAGTACACTGATAGAACAGACTGAAGCATTGAGGCCCCAGCATTAACCTTGCTAGTGGTGTTTTAAGAATAAACCAGAACATCTACCTTGTGTATTTATGGTGAACTACACAATGGCAAAAAAAGTTGTGGATCCAGGATTGGACCTTTCATCTGTCAAAGAACTCACTGCTAAAAGAATTGAAGTGGATGCCATCAGCGGAGTTGATGAACAGCAAGCAAGTGGGTGTGCGTGTGTGTGTATGTACACACACAATGCTTTTCCCTGGAAAAAAATATAAGCTCGCTACACATACATGGATTTCAAATGGCTTTATTATCTGACTATTTATTCCATTCTAATGAGCTCAAAACTATGCATTTCAATGTAAATTAAAGTACTTACACAACTCAGTCAGCCCATTTCACATACATTAATGCAACTGTTACGTCTCCCAGTCTTAGCGTCAGAGTGTAACGAGAAGGAAAAGGGAAGAGAGGAAATAACTGCTAAAGAGAAGCGTGGGGATGTGAGGCGTCAGAGACCAAGCTGGCCCAAAGTAACAAACCAAACAAACTATAGTGTAAAAGGGACGTTAACTTACCAAACAATGAAATAATACAACATAAAGTACACAAACCTGCCCTAACCTTTCTGTGGGGGGGCGGACCAGGAGAAAACACGAAAGAGAAACAAAAAGGCCGTCGACTATCCTACTTCCCCTTTTCTCGTTGGTCTATGTACAATTCACAATGGATATGTACATACATTTACAACAGCAACCAAATCCATGCAAGGGCAAAACCACAAAATACCAGGTAACACAAATGTAGACTATAACTAAATAACCAAACACACACAACGTCAAAAGCAAGCCAAAACTAAACCACAAGCCACAGTTCCACCAAAACCAGAAGATAGTGTTGTTGTCTTCATGCATCCGTTTTGGGGTTATTAAATGTAGTGCGACCAGATCCAAAAGGGGCAGAGCTTCACCTGCTGATATAGACTTACACACAATAGTAACACACAATAATACACCATAATAATACACCATGCATAAGCCTCTGAGAGTCGACACTCAAAATGTCACCAGCCTAGATAAATTATTAGATTTTAACTCAAGAGTTAATTTACTATATTCCACAGGTTTCTTGAATTTGGGTCAGGTTGGGACACACACCATTGTACTCTTTAGCATTTTCAACTCAACAACTAATTCATATTCAACATATTCAACTAATCATTAATTCCTTAGGTTAAATCAGATGTGAAGTAAGGAAAGGTAACACTACTCTACCTTCAACCTTCACACAGCAGGAAAAATAACTGGTATGGATGAATTCATCTAACTAGAAAAGAGGGATTAATTATCAAAATGTTGAACAATCCTTTTTAAACCCTTGACAGTTCTGTCTCCATAATGACTCATCAGCCTAATAAGGCTTCATTCATCAAACATGAGTTGCACTGGACCATAGGAGCCTTGCCATCAGGCCTCTGGTTAATGGGGAGGAAAGAACAAGACAAGAACCTGTCAGTCAGCCCTGGCCTAAAGAATGAATGGGCACATCCTGCCCTCTTACTGGCATCCCAGATAATCAGGTGTACTATCAGTCATGTCTTGGCTCGGAGGGCCATGCTCATTAGTTAATTATGCTGCCTGTGAATATTCTCTTCACCTGCCTGATCCTCAACCTCCTGCACTGTCCACTCCAGTTAAATCAAAGTCGGTTGACCCCTGACTCTGGAGTCTCCTCTGCTGTGAAACCTGTAGTGAATATCGAATATGTGAAGGAATTAATTAATATCGAAATGGGGACAAAGTAGATTTATGGCTGGTTGGTGCCGTGTCAGTTGAGAAGGCAGGGCCAGCGGCACCTTGGTTTAGAGAGATGCCAAATGTTTAGAAATCTAGGTCACTCTCCAGTCACGTTTCTATACTGTATCAATGCAGTTAAGCGTGCTATATTTACTGGACAATGAGAAATGGGAGTGCATTTAAAACATCTGAGGAAAAACTGTAAGGATTATCTGCAAGTTTCAAACATGTTAAAAAAATATACAATTTGTCACGGTGAGGTAGGCTCCCCCTACCGGTCGCCTACTGTACAGCGGGCAGTTGTCCTGTTGTTGTTGCGTTGTGTGCGTCCCTCAGGTGGGCGGGGCTTATCATCCCCCGCACCTGATGGTCGTTTGTCTGTCTATATATGTCTTGTCTTTGTGTCAGTTGACTGCTGGCTATTGTATCCTTAATCTGGGTCAAGTGCACGGGTTTTTGGTTTGCGCACTTTATATATTAAACCCCTCCTTTTCTCTGAGACTTGGCGTGATCGCTTCCTTATTTGTTCGCACTCTCTGCCCGTCACAGAATAGCCAGCCACCTTTCAGGAAGCCGCCAGTCTCCTTTACTTTCTCCTTCGTTTGTGGTCATGTCTCGTGGTAAGTGTTTGTCCGTGTGAAATTTGTTATTTAAATGTATGTTGAGATTGAGCCTGGTTGTTTGTCGCATGTTCCGCCGTGTGTGCTTGTTGGTGTGTGTGTTTAAATCCCCACTTAGCCCGGCGATGTCGAGATGCGTGTCCCGTAAGTGCTCTCTCTATAGAGGCGGCGCTTTCTCGCCATATGCTCGTCCTTCGTTGTTTGTTGTGTCTATGTACATGTTTAAAGTGTGTGCTCGTTCGTCACCACGTGTCTATGTATGTACATGTATGTAGTGACGTTGGACTGGAGCTGCGAGAGTGAAAGCGTGTCTGCCGTTTGTTTTGCGTGTTTGTTTTGTCCTAGAGTGCAGCGTGAATTTGTTGTATGTAATTCCCCCCGGGCCTCTCCTTAGAAAATTTTGGGGGGGGGGGGCTATGGGATGGGTCCCGAGCCACGTTAGGGGCTCGGAGGGCGTGGATCCTGAGGGAGGTCTTGACCCGTTGGAGTCTCCTGAGCAGGTAGGTCTCCTCATGCGTGGACGGAGCTCCCTACCTTCCCCGGTGAAACAGGGGGGGAGAGGGTCAGGACTACGCGCTCCTAAGAGAGGAGGCACTGGGCTTGGTCGCTGGAGCTCCTGGGTTCGGTGGAGGAATCCGCCCTGCGATGAGCCTCCCCGTGGGGGTGGTCACACCAGGAGCCCAGGGTGTCCCCTAGCGGAGCGCAGTGTTGCAGCCCCAATACGAAGGGGTGTCTGGGAGTCGGGATGGTGAGGTAGGCCGCACCAGGAGAGAGCCTGCTATCACCCATGCACTGTGGACGTGTGGTTGAGCTGTGCTCCCCGTCCACACCCCTGGGAAGGGCCCGGGTCAGTGCCTGTCGCGCTGCGGGCGCTTCACCAGGGGTTTTATCTGTCCAGGGATTCGAGGGCTCTCCGGAGACGGTAGGGGCCCCCCCCGTTGTAAGGGGGTTCAGTATTGGTGTCCCCTCCTTCCTAGAAGGAAACCCCTCTCCCTCCCGGGTTCGGGGTTCTAAGGAGGGGCAGATAAAGTGCAGGGCATATTAGGCATGAGTGTATGTATGTGTGTGTGTGCTATTGGGTTGTGTGCAGCCCCTGGAGGTGAGATGCGGCGCCTCCGGACATCTGGATCTCAGGTTCCGGACCGAGATCCTCCCCTAGAAGGTGGGGTGACCAGGAGGCCCCTGTGGTGCCCTCCTAAGAATGAGAGGAGGCACTGGGCTTGGTCTCTGGAGCTCCTGGGTTCGGTGGAGGAGTCCACCATGCGATGATCCTCCCCGAGAGGGGTGGTCCCCAGGAGCCCAGGGTGACCCCTAGCGGAGCGCAGGGGTGCAGCTCCACTATTTCAGGGGTCCGGAGGTCGGGATGAGGAGGTGTGCCGCACCAGGGAGGTAAGCTGCACACACCCTAGTACAGCGGACGTGTCATGGAGCTATGCTCCTCGTCCACACACCTTAATGGGGTAGCGGTGAAGATCCGGTAGGGCGTGATGGCCCTGTGACCGACTGGGGCGTGGTTATCGTGTGGTTGATGGCCCGGTCGGTCCAGGGTCTCCGCCCAGGGTAAGGGAGCTAACCTCTGTTATGTGTGTTACAGATTCCGGACACGGAGGAGAGCCGCTCCCTGCGGCCCGAGGGTTCCGCCCCGTGAGGGGGACCCAAGCTATGTCTGTGTCTTGTTGTATAGCTCCGGGTCCGCTGGGAGCTGGCCCCTGCTGTGTCCCCTCCCGCCCGCCCCTGTTTTTGTTTTTTGTGCTGCCGCTGTTTACCGCACATCGGGCCGTAGTGCGGCTTGGTGGGGGGGTCTGTCACGGTGAGGTAGGCTCCCCCTACCGGTCGCCTACTGTACAGCGGCAGTTGTCCTGTTGTTGTTGCGTTGTGTGCGTCCCTCAGGTGGGCGGGGCTTATCATCCCCCGCACCTGATGGTCGTTTGTCTGTCTATATATGTCTTGTCTTTGTACCAGTTGACTGCTGGCTATTGTATCCTTAATCTGGGTCAAGTGCACGGGTTTTTGGTTTGCGCACTTTATATATTAAACCCCTCCTTTTCTCTGAGACTTGGCGTGATCGCTTCCTTATTTGTTCGCACTCTCTGCCCGTCACACAATTAGCACTGTCTTTTTATTAACTGTCTCTTGCTCAAAAAGATTTACCTACATCTGTCATAATAGCATATGCAAAGAAATTTAATATATTTTTAAAAACTGCACAGAAACCATGACATGTCTCTTTTCCAAAAGTATGACCAGATTTGCATATTGATTCATGATTAGCCAAAATCAGTAATATCAATATGTAATATCAAGGTAATGATTTGTCTTTCCACAAAAAAATGCAATGCTTTATACATGTGCACATCTAATTTGCTAAAACCAATGTCAATAATCCATCTGTAGGGAAATTAACCATCAAGTGCATAATTTATCATGCTAAGACAGGTCAGTGCTTGAGGACTATTGATTGTGGCGAGAGTGCCGGCTTAATTCTTGACCGAGGCTATGTGGAAACTTTATGAGTAATTGGAGCACAGCCCACGACCAGTCAGAAGGGCACGGAGGACTTACGGTACATCTTAAGATGAATTAACATTGCCGAGTGAGTCAAACCTGAAGGGAGATTCTACTCTGACAGAACTAGGGACAGACGGTGCTCCCTCTGAGTATCATATTTCAATCATTACACAAAAACCTCAGTGGATCTCCAACACTGAATGTGACTGAGTATGCCGCACCATATATTCCTTTTAATCTTTATTTAATAGTGATTATTGATTTTATAAAACTGTTAAGCTTTTTGCAGTTATGCTGAGCTGAGAGTTATATATGGTCACAAACATCAACATGTTTGAAAACTGCACCAAGATGATTTTTTTCTAAACATATGCTGCCACTGATTTGACGGCTATAATTACAAAGAAACTTACAAAGATTGTGAAAATGTTGAAACATTTCTTACAGCACAAATTATAGCTGTAGGCACTGTGGTCTCTGGAAAAATGAAGGGAGAAAGATAGCAACATGTATGTTTGCAGGGGAAAAATCCCCTTGGAGAGAACTCAATGAATGATCCTTTCAGTCAGTTTGTAAAGTGGTAATATTTTATAAGCTCATACATTAAAATAATGGATTACTAAAAAAATAGACATGTGGTTTACCATTTATTTATAATAACATTCCCTTACACTTAGCATTCCTCCACAGATAGTGAATATGATCACCAGGGTGAGAATCTGTGGGCATTCCACAATGTTTGGAACTGTTGGAGGACTGTGGGCTATCTGTTATGTCATCCTGGTAGCTTCCTAAGGTCAGAATGTATTTCAGACCTGATTTGGCTGAGTACAGTCTGTATGCTTGTAAAGTGTGCAAAACTTTATTCTTTGGAAATCAATATGGGACACCAGAAATGTTTATTGACATAAAATATCGGCCACTCTTGACCCGATTGTCCCTCACCAAAAGTGCTGTTTTTGACCTGGCTGTAGTGTGTATTTAACACAGCTACACACCAGACAAACTTATAAACCATAGATAGATTTACAGACAAGACTATAAATTTTACCATATGAAACTTTCAAACCCTGTGGCTGTTCATTTAGTGATGGTCTAAATTTGGCTTGGGAGTCTGAAGAAAATCACATTATATATGTACAGCTAATTATAAAATAGCACAGCACACATTTCAGGCAGTCTTTTCATGAGCACTGGCAGGGCTTACTGAGAAAGTGTTTATACTTGCTGAAAGCTTCACAGTATTCACCTCAAGAGGTATAATCACAGTAATAATAATATACACTTGCATCTCAACATGTCTGTTATAGATGCTACTGGAAAATAATGAATGGAGGACACTGTGAACACTGATGTTCTAATATTCTGAAACCACCTGATCGCACATTTTGCTTTGCACTCACTGTGTTATCAATGGCTCAACAACATATGCAAATGGAGAACCAAACGTGTCTGCCATGAAAGCCTTTTCAGAGATGGGTAGGCATTACAGAGACATAGAGACATAAGGGGATGTTTTAGAGCGCTATAATTCTTCTTGTAGTGGTTGCAGACTGAGGGTGAGCCAGGGAAAAAAAAGCAGCCATCTTCACATTCATCGTGATCACCTGTGGAGAAAAGACCTACATTTGAGGATCTGGAGCAGAATATGAGGGGAAGTGGAATTAGGGAAAGATTGTGAGCTCATGTTTGAGTGTGCTTCATAGAATGACACGGAGTGAGGGAAACATATTGATTGCTCTTTTTTGGTTTCAGTATAACTTTTCAGTTATTCTTCAGTTTTAACTACCCTGTCGTCCTCTTCCCTAAAGTTTGAAAGCGTTAAATGTTAATCAGATGAGTATATAGAATGCAGACACTAGCATGAACCCATAATGCTTCTTTGACTTGCTTAACTAATTGATCACGTATATGCTGTATGTCACGGTACGGAGGCCCCCTGCAGGCTGCCTCCATCAGCAGCGGCATTTTTTTTATGTCTGCCTTGTGTTCGTCCCTCAGATGGGCGTGGCCCATTAGGGAGTTGCCAACCTGAGGGTCGTTTGCCTGTCTATATATGTCTTGTCTATGTACCAATTGACTGCTGGTTATTGTATGCCTAATTTGGATTACGTCGAGGGTTTTGCGTTGGTGCACTTTATTCATTAAATCCTCCATTTTCCCTGAGACTGGCATGATCGCTTCCTTCTTTTTTTGCACTCCCTCATCCCGTCACACTGTACATCTAGCGGGAGCAATTCATTTTATTCAGGAAAAGGTGGCCAGTCCACCTTACACTAAGAATCTTATCTTCTTAGCTTCTGAATAGCACAGTACAGTTCACAGAGGCCTGTGTCATGAGGATTTCATATGTCCATATATATATATATATATATATATATATATATATATATATATTATATAACAAAGCTGAAGAATTTATTTGAAGACATTTTCAGAAGACATTTGGTAAACACAGTCCCATTGGACTGCCATAGTTATTAGTATGAGAAATTTTAAGGTTCATGATCAACTCCACACTGGGTGTCAATACCAAGAGACTATTAGCATCAGGAGTTAATTAACCTTGATCCTTCCACTGAGAGGTCTAATATGGCAGAATGTCTCAAATGGATGTAACAATGAGTTCTCTTGATCCATTCTATTGCTTGACATTTTGATAGCAGTCCTGTCTCTTAAGATCTCACAAACAACTGCTGAGATGTGATCACTCTAATGGAGTTTCGAGTGGATGACTTTGATTCCATCCATCACTGTAATTATGCATCAATCTCGCTAATTTTTCAGTATCATTAACCTTGGTAATCTCCTCCTCAGTGCAACACCATCTGTTATTTCCTTCAAAGTTATGTTGGCGCAAAGCACACAGCCACTCTTTCCTGGAGTGCTTTGGAGAAATGATAGTGGTCCCTGGGGAGAGCTCCTGAAGAGATAAAAGTGGCAGGAACCACATATCCGTGGACCAGTTAATGAACTATCACCAGAGAGAACATGGAAATGGATGAGCTAGTAGGACTAGCATCCTCACCATAATCCACCATTACTCTTTTGTAATGCATCAGTGAGCTAACCATCATAGCCAGTGCCCTACATGCCCCAGAAACTTAAATCAACATCTCAGATGATGTTTACTTTAGTACTATGAGAAGTACTGAATTACTCAGCACTATCGTCATCATCATCATCATCATCATCATCATCATCTTCTTCTTCTTTTTCTTCTTCTTCTCAACCCTTTTCACCTCTTACATCACCTCTAACTGGCAGAGTACATAAATTGAGCTATGTAATGTATCACAGAGATGTAGGTATGTGGGATAGGTTTATATTAGAGGAAAATGTTCATTTCTTTCTACTTTATTCTTAACCGCACTAATACTATTCAGAGTTGTAGTTGCCAATTAAGCTGCCAATGAAATGAGGAGATATTTTGCACTTTTATCAGTGCATAAAATATGAGGTTGCTAAAGCAGATTTGTGTAACTGTTAGTTTACAAAGGTGTTAGGTGACTGCTTTAAATGGTCCATTGTCATATGTTCACAAACACCACCAACATAAGTTGGTACCATTTTGACCTTGGAAAATGCATTCTTGTGGGCATGGTGCAACAATCCCTTACAGCAAGGTGAGATGTTTGTATAATTGTGGAAATTAAATCATTTCAGTAATGTCCCCAAGGACCCTGGCTAAATTCAGTAGAATGTCTAAACCAAGTTCAGGCATTTAATAATGTGGTTATTCCACCAGTAGGCACTGAAACACATGTTTGGAATGAGTAGCAAATACACTACACCAGTACAAGAATACTATTCTTTATCATTTCAGTCATGATACTGTGTGGCATTAGATGGGCATGATTGCTAGAACTGTCATCCTTTATGATATATCTTAACAAGGACACATGCAACGACTCGTACATATGTTCACCCTTACCTAATATTTGTATAGGCAGGATAAGAGAGGTGTATGATCCATAGTGTTTTCAGAGCTGCATTCAAGAACCTGACATATATGTGCTATTTTCATGATTAAGCCATTGTGCTTACCAAAGATGTAGGTGTGAGACAATGATTTATCTCTTTTTTGCATTGGAGTCATGCTGTTGCATGCATTTGTTTAGCTATGACATTGTGTAATATGCGGCCAATCCTATCTACCATGTGTGATGCGAGGGAGGAAAGCAGGATGCGGAGATGAACATTCATCAGCAAGATGTTTATTTACACTAATCTGCGCAGTTTGCACTTAGCTCAAGCACACACTAAACACTGATGGAGCGAGACTCAACAAAGGCAAGCAACACTGACGACATTGACACATACACACACACACACACACATGTACTGTATATATATACACATCTTGAAATAAACAAGCCGCAAGTGAACTGCATGACATTATCAAGACGAGACACAGGTGAGACAGATGAACAAGCGCACATTTATCCACATCCAAAAGAAGTACATATATGGACAAGAACAGATGCAGACTACACATACACACGCCTGGATAGAGGGATCTGGGGCTGCACCAAGACACCATGTTTTTACTTGTGATCTGTTAGTAGGTACATTAATTGTCACAACAGAAATTAATGTATTGATGCCTCACTGATTCACCACCATTTTAAACATTATACAATCATTATATATCATATTTTAGTTTGTTTGGAAGAAACAATAAAAATGTGCAAAAAACCACACTGATTATCAGACTATTTTATATCGTCCATGTTTTCTTAATAGGAAATTGGTGGGAAATAATGGTAAACATACTTGCATTTTCCTATTAAATTGACCAAGAATAAGCAGTTCTAGTGTTCTGTGTCATTATTCCCATAATGTCTTGTAGACATAAGGGGTTTAATCCTATTTATACTGTGCTTTGTTTACTAAAAACATTTACATGGGCCACGCCGTGCAACGCACTTTCCCTCGCTGATGCATCTCAGCTCACGTTTACATCTGATAAATGAACAGGAGTTGCTCACTGGTTCAGACTGGCTCCAGTGACACCATTAATCCTGCTCCCCTGCAGCCAGAGGAGCTCCAAGCTCTAAATATGCGTATGCAAAACCACGAGCCCCATAAACAGAGTGGAGTGGGGAATTTATTTAATGTTTCAAAAGAAGAGCTATGCCACATATGAGAACAGTGAGGTCAAAGATGCACAGTTCTGTGTCCTCCTATTTATAAGCAACCCACAGAAAAGAGGCCAAAACATTTGATGGAGGACATTAAATAAGAAACTGCATGCTCTGTGGTTTAAAAATATTAAAGTATTAAAATTTGTAACTCGAAAGATTATTTGCATTTGGTGTATCTGATGTAGCATTATAATTTTGAACTATGATTAAATAGATAGCAAATGTTGAAAATGCCAAAATGATTCTAATATAGATACAGTATATGCATATGATTAATAGAGCGCAGAAAAGGAACCTGCTCAGTAAAATTCTGATCACCATCTGAAATAGATAAATATCTTCTATCAAAGCGATTTCAAAAATACTGTTTTCTTAAGTGCACTTTTTGCCCTCAAAGTCCTAACTTTCCTCAAAGTCATTTGAAAAGGTCACATAACATGATAGATAGAGGAATATGTATATAATATGTATATACATGTATACAGTATATACATGTATATATATATATATATATATATATATATATATATATATATATATATATATATATATATATATATATTCCTTAGTCTAAGTGTGTCATGGATTGAGATACTCCCAACTGAACTGAAATATAAGATTCATTAAAAAGCCCCAGTGATTTTAGGAGAGTGAGACATCTACAGCCATTGGTCTGAATTCACAGTGCATAATACATGTAGATCAGTGCAAGGCTCCACTGCACTTCCTTGCTGTACATGGCCCTTAAGGCTCCCACAAAGGAAGCTGCCCATCAGAATCAATGCAGGCCGATGTCTGCCTTTAATGAAACCTCACCAGCACTCGGGAGCAGGCAGTGTCTTTGTCTTCCTGAGGTGGATGCTGTGAAAGGTTTGTAGGCTGACTCAGCAAGGAGACTATGAAAGGAAACTGATAGAGCACTTTTAGGCACCTCAGGCAAATGTCCCTTCTCAATTGTTTGATGCTGTCCATATTTGAATAAATATACACTTTGTATATACTGAATAATACTGTGTGTGTGCATGTGCAATTCAGTCTTTCTGTAATTCTTTTAGCATGCATATCTGCTATTTGATACATCACTGTGGCTTCTGTAGGCCCCCTCAAGAGTGCACGGGAAGATGCAGAAGGAGATGAGGAAGTACTTCTGAGACTGTGCAAGCTCATTTTTGTTAATGAGGTAGAAATGAGACTGCTGTGTTAGCACTGCACTACTGAAAAGAAGAAAAGGAAGAGGAAGAGAATAAAGAGAGAGCAAAGAGGAAGAGAGAAAGTGAATGGTGGAAAGAAGGGAATTCTGGGGGGATCTCAGATTGTAGTAATGTGGACATAATTATATTTGGCAAGAGCCAGAGATCAGCTTTATTTGTGAGTGTGTGTGTGTTTGTGTGTGTGTGTGTGAGAGAGAGAGAGAGAGAGAGGTGTGTGGTGTCTGGTCTCTTGTCAGGGTCTCACTGGCCCTGACAGTTTCATTAAAACCTCAGCTCTCACCTGCCAGGAGGAATAAAGTATTTATAAACAAATCTCAGTGCTCCTCTCAAATTGTCTCTTCACATATAAAGACCTACATTTGTTGGCTTAAATCAATGGGCCCCCAAAGCCCCTCTGCCCTGCTCTGTCTGCTCTGTTGATTGTAGGGTTGCTTTTAATTCCAGGTACATATCTGTTGTAATCTTGTATTGACTTAAGGTAGCAAATCGGCCTTGATTCTTAACATAATCTAAGTGAGCCTAGTGACTAAGGCATTCCTTACTAGGGACTGGATAAACTGAGTCTAAAAGGGAAATGTGGGGTTTATGCAATAATGTCATTCATTTGGCTATATTGGCCTTTTAATTTGTGTCAGATTAAGCCTTATCTATAAATAAGTCCCTGAGTTGTGGGAGCTGTGGATGGTTGTTGACTGCATTCCATATGACTCACTCTGCTAAGACATGTCTGCATATTTTTAGAAGAAAGACAGTAGAAAGAGACTTATGGGACAACATATAACTGAGTCCTCAAAGACCGCCCTACAATTAGTGACAATGATAAAAAAAGTCTTATGAAGATAGCTCCCACTTTGTCTAAAGTGATAGAGCTAAAATTTGACTCATGAATAAGACAAGAATAAGACATGACATAACAAGACATGAATAAGACATTTGACAAGGTGCCAAGAAGTTTCACGGATCTCAGCTAACACTGTGGCAGGCTGTCTCCTGGGCAAAAATTGGCCTACACCCACTAAGCTTACAGAATGCTTCTTGGGTTGGCTTACTACATGCATGCTGAGTAATTCCTTTCACTCCAACTAAATAACTAAATAAAAGATATTTCTGTCAATGTTAGCAGCAACTATCAAATGTACTAGAGATATTTATTAAAAAAACTTTTGTAATTAATATTATTTCCATTAATCACCATTAATTTATTTATTGAACCACATTCACTGAACAGTGGGATTTTTTATTGTTCACATACCGATTACCAAGATGCTACTGGGCATTTTTGTCCTGGCTGACACATGAGTGAAAAACGTTCAGTCCTTTCTTGGTAGGCATGTTCTCTGAAGTCAAAGCAAATTCTGTGGTTCAGCAGATCAGCACAGTCTAAGGTTGAAGCGGCTGTGTTCACAGTGTGTTCCTCTGCCAGCATTACGTCCTTTACACTTACTCGGCTGTGTGAACCTCCGGGCTGATACAGTAGCTGGATGGAAATGTGTGTTCAGTTTGTCTTGAGCAGGGACCTACTTACATTTACAGCAGCGTCGGCTGTTCACCGTAACATCTTACCTCTCTGTCGCATCTGCTGAGACATGTTAACATTCTTTCATTACAAGAATATGTGCACTCAATATGAAAGACAACACACCTGAAGACTCAGTATCTGCACTGTCTGGCGAAATACTCATTACTTTAAGTTCTGGGCTTTAAAGTAAGGCACCTCAGTAAAGTTAGACCCCCCTCCCATCTGTGATAACTGGATCGAGCCAGCACTTGACAGCCTCATCGACCTCATCAGGTACATTGACAGATGTCTCACTGAGGTTTAGTCTATTGGACAGAGTCATCATGATATGGTCTTATGCCTCCTTCTTATGTCTGTGAGATCGTGTGACTGCCTCCTTTATTCAAGTGTAGTAGAGATAGTTGCTATTTTGAGAGTAATTGGTGGCTGCTTGCTTGAACTTTTGCCTCTAATCTCCTCGCTTTCAGATTAAAAAAATATATAAAAAAACAGCAGGGATCACATAGACGCCTGTCTTCAGGTCACCTTGATGGTGAGAAATGATTTGCCTTGAATTCATTATTATTAAGTGTATTCCTGCACCATCAAACATTCTGGAACTACAATGAGCATGTGATTGAGTGAGTGACAGACACAGGTAAAGAAAGAATGAGACAGAGACAGAACACAAAACAATTGCATTTTAGTGGATGTGGGGCTGTGGTACCTGTCAGCAATACTCAGGGCAAGACATTTCTTTAAAAAGAAGCCAAGGTACCAAGACAGACAATATCACCACCGGTTGCGTGATAGCACTGTGATGAGGAATATATTTTTCTTTGGCTGAAGAATTCTTTTAGTGTACATATTTGAACATGCCTACTTTGCATAGTACCTCTGGTGGTATAATCTCCGTGCTTTGTGAAACAGAGAGCGACTCACTTAGCCTAGCAACTTCGGAAGAATTCCAAAATTGCAGTTTGGCAGAGGGAACATTGAGAGTGAGATGTTCCTAAGTTCCTGGGGTGCTTTAATACTCTGCTCCAGACAGAGTTCTGGCTTTTTTGCAGTCCTGAACTGCCCTGAATAATCTCACCTCACCAGGGAGCGCCCGCCTTTTTTATATTCAGCTAGCCTCCTGCGCCATATGTTGGTCCCTTGAAAGGCTTTCGATGTGTTCATGAAGGGGTGTGGGAGGGAGAAAGAATGAGAGAATGAAAGAAGTGAAAAATGACAACGAAAGAGGGAAAAAAGTGCAAAAATATGGGAAGAGGAAAGAAAATTGCAAAGAATGGAGTGAATAGCAGAAAAGGCAATAGCAAATCAGAGAAAAGCAGAGGAAAATACATAGGAGCGGTGACTCACAAATGACTGCCACAGAAAAATAAAAAATAAGTTCTCTCTCACATCAGAAAATGCCTCTCCGTCTCTAATACACATTGCACTTACAGCCAAGCTATTAATGGAAACCCAGATGAACCTAGTGTTGGTGTTGTTTGAAGAGTTTACTCTGCAAATGCCTGTATACCCTCTGCTCTCCCTGATGAGGAAGAGATCTGGTTTAGTTTGCCAGGACCCCAACAGCTTGCTGAGCTGAGGAGAAGTATGAGCGGAAACCAACAGTCAACCTTCGTTTGGCAATGATGAGACTGTTAAGCAAGACATATTTTTCATGGACAGAAATAATATTCTGTTTTCTGTACTTTGAATTCATGTGTTTAATGGTTCAATTATAGACAGAGGATTAAAATCATGTATGCAAATATATATGAATGCCAGAGGATTTGTAGTTTAACTGAACAAGACTGAATATGGTTGGTTTCATGGTTGTGTTTCCTTCCAGTCAAGTTCTTGGATTAATTACATTTCAGCCATTATATATCGGCAGGTTACTGCATAGTGAACAGGCTACTTTTTCATCACTTCTATAAATATTCAAAAATCTATGTTTGCCCACAGTTTGAAACCTTTTTTTTAACAAGACCGCAGTATCCTGCAGTACTATGAGAGCTGTGCCATCTGTCTTACTCAGTTTTATTGTGGGAGTGAGTGAGAGGCAGTAGGTGGCTGGGGTTAAGGCTCTGGCCTGTGGAAAACCGAGATAAGGACCGTGTTTGAGTCTCATCAGCAAGGACAAGTTAGGGTACACTTAAACTACCGCTGCTTGTGTGGTTTAAGCACCTGAAAAAGTTCCACATCAACCAAATGGTGACACACTGACTGAGTTTGCAGTTGAATCTCAAAAGCTATAACAAGATCGACACAATGTCTTGCATTTTGTAGCTACAATGTAACGTTATTGTCAAAATGCATTCAGGCTTGAAATGTTAAGCTATACTCCAGCTGATATTGTATTTCATCTTGGAACTCTCTGCTTTCTTCTTCTTTAAAAACATGAATCTGATATTCTTCTTTGAGTTTGTGCCCCAATATCACATTGAGATTAACATATGAAAACAACTGACTCACTCTCATGAGACTTCTACTGCTATACTGCCATCACTGCATTATGTTGCATGTGCTATCTAATCCTTCCTCATTCCTCTTGTCAGATAGATTTATGTGCTCACACTCTGTGAAGTGTGGTAACAGCATGATTGCTTCTTTCAAGACCTCAGATATTCTCACTCAGCAAGAAACATGTAGTAAGAAAGAAAAAAAACATTTGGCAGCAAGAACCACTTTTCCTCCTCAAAACGCACGAAGGCTTGGATAGTGCTGGGTATTCCCTTCTTGATGCAAAATTGAACTAGATTCTTTAAAGAAAATGTACCTGAGCTCTGACACGAATCACAAGGATGTATGATATGGATTTGTTTTATTATATTTTTGTACATCAACATGAAAATATATTTTAAAATATTGTGCTTCATCCTTCCCTTATGACAGAAAAATGACAGAGATAATTGAGTATTATAATTATATATGTTATAATTGGTTATGTCAGCGGTGTTATTAAAATGTATACATGAATTTGGAATCACATTTGCATCCTAAACAACCACCTCAGCAATGGAACTGCTGTGAACTCACATTCATAACAGATATTTCTGGAAATGAAGTAATCTACTACCAAAGCCTGTATGCCGGCGTACGTGTGTTACAGATATTTATGTCCATTCACAGATAACCAACATCAGTGTGAAATGGTGCCCCTGCAGGCTGTAACAATGGTACTTGTGTGTTAAAAGAGGGGAAAAAAGGTCCAGTGAGTTGGGGAGACCCTTGAGCATGTCATGTGTTGAGACTTCATGTCTTCAGGGAGACAAGGGGAGATGTTTCTTATGTTCTGCTTCAGGTTACACTACGGGGTTTGATGGATGTTTACAGTGCGCTAAAATCATTTCACCTTCTCCAGAGGTAAATGATTTATTTTCTGCACTCTGTGTGGATCCTTAGTCAGAGGAAATCAATGGAGCTAAACAATTATCTCAGGATTAGAGTTTGTGCTTAGTGGATGTACATTTGGGATTCATATGCTTCTATCCCTACATCTGCATGTACCAGTCACAGCTTCAAAAGGTTGATTAATAGCCCTTGAACTTTATGCATGCAATTACATAAATCCATGCATATTATCACAAGAAGTAATGAGCCATAACCTAGCACCAAATGGTCATATATCCATCCATGCAAGAAATAAATGCTGGGAACAAAATGTTATGCTTCTGTAAGCAAATAAGAGTATATTTAGGGTCACACTGTACAGTAAGTACTACAGTACTATTACTTATAACAAGTAAGCTGATGATATTATAAATAACAGACAAGCTAGGTTATCATGGGTCTAAATATGCCAGACTATCTAAATGATTAATGACATTCTCAACAAGAATAATTGTAAAACTTTACCCACATTATTTGAGACAATGTGAAAACTAAAAGGCCATTTATGAGTAATGGAAAACATTAATTCAGTACCAAAACGTACAATGAATATGTATAGCTACTGATTAGTAGTGCAATCAGTGATTTAGTGAATTCATGCTGTAAGTCATAAGGCTGCACCCTATGCACTTCATTAATCATTATCACAATATTAGCCTTGCTATATTGACATTGCAGAGGGTCACAATATGTAAATATGTTATTCTGCCAAATTACTAAATGTTTCATTGGTGTGCTGTGAGCATCCTGACCATCTAACCTCATGTTCCTGATGAGTGCTTTAATTAAGCAAGGCATTTCACGTGATCCCACAAGCATAAACAATGTGTTCAGTATAATGCAGGCCAGACTTTAACATTAGGCCAGTCTGTCACATTAAGGGTTCACTAATGTCAAACAAAAAAGCTGGACAGTAACTTAATTACTGACTTATCAAATTATTCTTTAAGGCAATTGATATTCCACCCTGCAGCTGATGCAATTATAGTTTGCAATCCATTCATTATTTTGCTCCCCTTATGAATTTCACTTAAATCGTGTTTCAATTATTTTTACGTACTGACCATCTCTTTTTAAGGCTCGTCAGAGTACTTCTTCATATATTGTAGAACATACTGGTCGTTCTCTTTCTCTCTTCTTCGATTTATAGCAGCAGTCCCAGTCCAATTATTTCCCATCATTCGGCGGCAAGGCACGTTCACCTATACAAAGTTTTTGAAGCTTACACGATTTCATTAATGTTTATATGCTCACTGGAGGATTCCTAATATATTGTTTCGCACTAGCGCTCAAATGTGGAACAGAACAGCTCTCCAGTACTTATCAGTTTTTATCGAGTTTTGCAAGGCCATATGAAATGTTGAGATTGTCACACAGATTAACATTATGTTCAGCGATAATTTTTGCTTCCCATTGAAAGGAAGGAACAGGTGCTCTTCCTACCATTAAAAAAAAACTGCAAAACACAATTTTCATAATTATAGAAAACATACAGGTCTTTGAAGTGTCTTACCATTGTCTGGACTTTCCAGAAGTTTGGATTTTTAATCAAAGTTAATGCAAATTACAAGTTCATGAACATCACAAAACTTTTCAGTATGAAAGATCTGCGAAAGGAAGCTTGTTTGAGAAGTAAGAGTTTCTTTAAAAATCTTTAGCTGACAGCTTCAAAAAGCAAAATAAGGGCTGTGTTAACAGCCTCAGCGCTGTAGGGGCATCTCATTACTTCTGCTCTCTCTCTGATCAGTCACAATTCAACCAGACTTTCCAAAGATAGATACCTAGATTCTAATTTTTGTTTTTCATAAAATGTGTTTTTAGACTTGGATTCTTAAGTAAAATGTGCAGTTTTTTACCTTCTTTGTGCTGCTGGCACTCATTTGGCTTGGTGTTGTGATGTTAACCAGCATTTGATATGTCATGCTTGTCATGTTACAGGTTGTGGTTTTAACATGTTTCTCACAGCGGGGAGAGCTGGGTGATACTCTGATTCTTAATATGTTTCCGCAGCTGGGTGACATGTTAGGTGTCTAGTCGCAACTTACTGAATCTCTTGCTTTTTCATGCTACATTACAAATTGCATTTTTATCTAGCCATGTGTTCTTTTCAATGAGTTTCTATTTGTTTGTTCAACATACAGTAACACTTTACTCCAAGGCTACCTACATAAGGACTTCATAACATCTGCATAAGCACTGAATAAAATAATTATAAAGCAATAGTTTAACATTTATGAATATCTTAATCACAATATGATGTGTTTTATTAAATAAATGACAATGATAAATGACTGTATTGACATAGCGAATACAGAATGACATTTGAATGACAGAATGACATACATGTCATAGCACTGCATTAATATATCAGGACATATGTGGACGCTTTCCCATCTACCTCCTCCATGGTACATGTAAGCAGATATAATTACACTTTTTGCCATATGATCACATCAAATAAATTATGACAGAAGACAAATAGATTAGAGACATACAAGTTTTCTTTCAATTTGTTTTTTTTTTGCATTATAACTTATGTCACATCTATGTTGTCTCTTCCTATAGAACATCTTTAGAACATTCAATGTTACATATAGGAATAGAAATATCAGCATAACAAAAAAAAGCATCAAACAGCAGAAAAGCTGTACTTAATATATTCTCAGTGCTTCCTGCCTGTTGCTGAAACAAACGGAGTCCAGTAAAGAGCACATGGTGCCCAGAATTAAAACTGGAGTTAAAAAAGGAATTGAATTGAATTTTCTTTAATAATGCTGTAGGCAGACCACACCCCTAATGAATATTTAACTGATTAAAGAGCAGCACATTTACATTTACATTTAAATTTACTGCTGTGATGTCGTCAAAAGTTCACTTTTAACACTTAGAATCCATCCATCCATCCATCCATCCATTGTCTTCCGCTTATCCGGGTCCGGGTCGCGGGGCAGTAGCCTAAGCAAAGAGGCCCAGGTTTCCCTCTCCCCAGCCACCTCTTCCAGCTCTTCTGGGGGGATACCAAGGCGTTCCCAGGACAGCCGAGAGATATAATCTCTCCAGCGTGTCCTGGGTCTTCCCCGGGGCCTCCTCCCAGTTGGACATGCCCAGAGCGCCTCCCTAGGCAGCCGCCCAGGTGGCATCCGAACCAGATGCCCGAACCACCTCAACTGGCTCCTCTCTACGTGGAGGAGCAGCGACTCTACTCTGAGCCCCTCCCGGATGACTGTGCTCCGTACCTTATCTCTAAGGTACCCAGACACCCTGCGAAGAAAACTCATTTCGGCCGCTTGTATTCGCGATCTCATTCTTTCGGTCACTACCCAAAGCTCGTGACCATAGGTAAGAGTCGGAACGTAGATTGACCAGTAAATTGAGAGCTTTGCCTTTTGGCTCAGCTCTCTCTTCACCACAACGGTCCGGTACAGCGACCGCAATACTGCACCCGCAGCACCGATCCGCCAGTCAATCTCTCGTTCCATCCTTCCCTCACTCGTGAACAAGAACCCGAGATACTTGAAGTCCTCCGCTTGAGGCGAGGACTCACTCCCGACCCAGAGGGGCACTCCACCCTTGTCCGACTGAGTACCATGGTCTCAGTTTTAGAGGTGCTGACTCTCATCCCAGCCGTCTCGCACTTTCGGCTGCAAACTGATCCAGCGAGAGCTGTAGGTCTCGGCCCGATGATGCCAACAGGACCACATCATCTGCAAAGAGAAGGCGTGGAATCCTGAGGCCACCAAACCGAACCCCCTCCGCCACTTGGCTACGCCGAGAAATTCTGTCCATAAAAGTTATGAACAGAACCGGTGACAAAGGGCAGCCTTGGCGGAGTCCAACTCCCACCGGAAACCAGTCTGACTTACTGCCGGCCATGCGAACCAAACTCCTGCTCCGTTTGTACAGGGACTGGGTAGCCCGTAGCAACGGGCCCCGTACCCTATACTCCCGGAGCACCCCCAGAGGAATCCCCGAGGGACACGGTCGAATGCCTTTTCCAAATCCACAAAGCACATGTGGACTGGTTGAGCAAACTCCCATGCACCCTCTAGGACCCTCGCAAGGGTGAAAAGTTGGTCCAGTGTTCCACGACCAGGGCCGGAATCCACATTGTTCCTCTTGTAACTGAGATTCGACTATCGAACGGACTCTCTTCTCCAGAACCCCTGCATAGACCTTACCGGGAGGCTGAGAAGTGTGATCCCCGATAGTTGGAGCACACTCTCCGGTCCCCTTTCTTAAAAGGGGAACCACCACCCCGGTTTGCCAATCCAGAGGCACTGCCCCCGATGTACATGCGATGTTGCAAAGACGTGTCAACCAAGACAGTCCCACAACATCCAGAGCCTTAAGGAACTCAGGACGGATCTCATCCACCCCGGAGCCTTGGCTCCAAGGAGTTTCACAACTACCCTGGTCACCTCAGCCCTAGTGATGGGCAAACCCCCGCCCGAGTCCTCTGGTTCTGCTTCCTCTATGGAAGACGTGGTGGTGGGATTGAGAAGATCCTCGAAGTATTCCTTCCACCGCCTAATGACATCCCCAGTCGAGGTCAGCAGATCCCCAGCCTCACTGTATACAGTGTTGGTCGGGAACGCTTTCCCCTCCTGAGTTGCCTGACGGTTTGCCAGAACCTCCTCGGAGCCGATCGAAAGTCGCTTTCCATGGTCTCACCAAACTCTTCCCACACCCGAGTTTTTGCCTCTGCGACAGTCAAAGCCGCGATCCGCTTGGCCCCCCTGTACCTGTCTGCTGCCTCCAAAGTCCCACGGGCCAACCAGGCCCGATAGGACTCTTTCTTCAGCATGACGGCCTCCCTTACCCGAGGTGTCCACCACCGGGTTCTGGGATTGCCGCCACGACAGGCACCGACAACCTTGCGGCCACAGCTCCGATCTGCCGCATTGACAATAGAAGCACGGAACCAAGCCCACTCAGACTCAATGTTTCCGGCCTCCCTCGGGATGCGGTCAAAGCTTTGTCGGATGTGGGAGTTAAAGACCTTTCTGACAGGTTCCTCTGCCAGACGTTCCCAGCAAACCCTCACAATACGTTTGGGTCTGCCAGGTCTGTCTGGCATCCTCGCCCGCCATCTGATCCAACTCACCACTAGGTGGTGATCGGTTGACAGCTCAGCTCCTCTCTTTACCCGAGTGTCCAAGACACACGGTCGCAAGTTCGACGATACGATTACAAAATCGATCATCGAACTGCGACCTAAGGTGTCCTGGTGCCATGTGCACTTATGGACACCTCTGTGCTCAAACATGGTGTTCGTTATTGACAAACTGTGACGAGCACAGAAGTCCAACAACAGAACACCACTCGGGTTCAGATCGGAGAGGCCGTTCCTCCCAATCACGCCCTTCCAGGTCCCACTGTCATTGCCCACGTGAGCATTGAAGTCCCCCAGCAGAACAATGGAATCCCCAGAAGGGGCTCCAGAAAAGAATAAAGTCCAGCCTCTCTCGAGAGGATTGGTTCCAGAACCCAGACTGTGTGTGGAGGTGAGCCCAACTATATCTAGTTGGTATCTCTCAGCCTCACACACCAGCTCAGGCTCCTTCCCACCCAGAGAGGTTACGTTCCATGTCCCAAGAGCCAGCTTCAGTAACCGAGGGTCGGTACGCCAAGGCCCCCGCCTTCGGCCACCGCCCAAACCACAATGCACCAAACCCCTAGTACTACCTCTCCCACCGGTGGTGGGCCCATGGGAGAGTGAACCCATGTAATCCCTTCGGGCTGTGCCCGGCCGGGCCCCATGGGTAGAGACCCGGCCACCAGGCGCTCGCCGAGCCCCTCCCCCAGGCCTGGCTCCAGGGTGAGGCCCCGGTAACCCTGATCCGGGCAAGGGTATCTGGGTCCTGTTTTCATATTCCATTGGGGTTTTTATTTGGACCACTCTTTGTCTGGCCCATCACCTAGGACCAATTTGCCATGGGAGACCCTACCAGGGGCATTGCCCCCGACAACCTAGCTCCTAGGATCACATGGGCACGCAAACCCCTCCACCACGATAAGGTGGTGATCCATGGAGGAGAATCATTAGAATGATCACTTAGAATCATTAATCTTAATGGCGACCTTCTGAGAACAATGTACGTGTCTAAAAGAAGATTGGTGAGGTGGATGCAACATAGCAGTATTGTGAAAGTGCAACATAGCAGTTGTGAGGAACTCATAACAGCGACAGAGTTAGCATCCCGGAGCAGGGCTAGTTTATTAGAGATCATAAAAGGAGCCAGAGGCTAGAAGGGTAGTCATACAAAAACAGAACGGTAACCAGACTTGAAGCACACAGGGGAAAGGCAAGGCACGAGAGAACCAGGGACAGGAACGGATCATACACAATATTTGCAGAACGATATAAGATATCGGCTTGGTAAGCAAACAGGATGTTTGGCAATACTTTGCAAAAATGCGACAGTTTCCTTGAGACTATATAGTGTGACTGATGAGAGACAGGTGAGGTCCATTAGTTAGTATTCCGGTGAGAGCGACCTCTAGTGGGTCTGAGACGGAGGAGGATTGGCGATGCTGACAGCAGTATTCTGAAAGTGGGCTATGAAATGAGAAGTCTGCAGGTTATATGTGAGACAAGAATGAAACACATATGCATGTGTTGTCAATACAATGTTATTTATTTTATAAAACATCATCATCCGATAACTGGCATACGATAATCATAAATGTTCAAGAATTGCTTTATAAATATGTTATTCAGTGCTTACACGTATGTTATGAAGTCCCTGTGTAGGTAGCCTTGTGTTGCCTAACATACTGTATATCATTGGTAGGGTTATGTACCTGAGTGAAATGTCTCTCTACTAAAACCAATTTTCAAAATTAGATTTCTAAAAATATTTCTACATAGAAGCTAATTTTCTATTACTAGTTACTAGCCATTACCCATGTATGCAGTGTGTATATTAAAAAAAATAACCTGAACGTATTATTCATCAGTTCTTTGGCTGTAACATTAGAACCTCAGGAAGAAAACAAACTGAATATCAAACTGTATTTTTAGACAATTTGGGATTTGGAAAATTTGTGAATTTAGAAATGTTGTCAGGCTGACAAACTGCTGATCTACTGTCAGTCCTGTCACACAGTTCCACGGTGTTCTCTCCAGGACAAAATAATCTAGGTCTCTACACCATAATTCACTTTAGTGCATTCCACAGAGCTGTATTGTTGCCATGGCAACTTAGGTGGTGGAGTTCTGATAGTAGCATTACCATGACAGAGAGGAAAGAATGGTAATAAGAGCATCAAAGCTCTTTAACCGAGAACTCTACTAAAGAGAGTACCAAAGAGAAACAAACACACACACATATTCATATATATATGGAAGTTACCCAACCAATGAAATAACATTATCCTCTAAGGAAGAAATCTCTACTAACTTAGATATTTTTTGATTCTATGAAGTAACTATCCTATATTTTGATGACAGCTTTGGATGCTCTTGGTGTTCTGTTAACCAGCTGAAGACGCCACCTATGCTGATTTTCCATCGGTCCTGAAGACATTCTCATATATGCAGAGCACTAGTGTGAGGAGCTACAGTTCTGAAATAAGGTTTCTGAGGGTGCATTTAAAAGTGTGTGTGTGTTGAGAATTCATATATAACAACTTTAGATTAAAATGTTTTTTTACTATTAAGAACATACATTTAGTCAGGTGTGTTCAAAGTTTTAACTGGTATGTTGGTATTGCTACATCTATAGCTACGGCCCTCTTCTACTGCTTATCTGGTTGGTTAACCAAACCATTTTGTCAGTCTGTATCTGGACGTAGCTTGGTCATTCGACACCGACTTCAGAGGTGGATTCATCCTTGACCTTCGAGCTTCTAGATTGTACTCAGCACAGATGTTTCTGTATGCTATGCCACTTGGTTATGGTGTTCCATTGATGCTCTGCCTCCTAGTATCTTGCATCCCACTGTAATGTGCTGGATTGTCTGAGGGGCATCTTTGCATAGCCTGCATCTTGGGACCTGCCTGTTGTTGTAGCTTCTACTGTTCTTGTATTTAGAGCTTGTTTCAGCGGTGCCATGATAAGTGTCACTGTGCCATCTTTTGGTCCAGCCATTTCCAGCCATTTGTAGGATTCATTCACATTGGTTGCAAATGGTACATACCATGTAGGGGTTTATCCTCCTACGATGGTTCATCCTCCTCAGATTTCTGAGGTATTCACTAAGCACTCCATCATTTGGGGCCATCTTCCTGACCTAGTCCTGGATCTTGGATGTTTCATTCCTGGATAGTGGCTTTGATTCTCACTAGTCCTAAGCCCCCCTCCTTCTGCTTAGTGTAGAGTCTCGGAGTGCTGGATTTGGGATGAAACCCTGCATGCGTTGTAAGGAGTTTCCTTTTCTTGATGTCAGTGGGTGTCTTCCTTCAGCCAGCTTGTTATGTCAGTGAGGTATTTGATGGTAGAGCACAGATCTTGTAATTCCCATTCAGCTGATTTCTCTGTGCTGGCCTCTTCATGGTTCCCATTTGCCTGTGGAATTCAAAGGTACTTGTAGATGCGCTCAACATAACATCTGCTTTGTTACCTTCTGTTAAAACATTCACCTCAGTTCTAGCTGCCTTCCCTGTCCTTGTAAACACACAACTGCACTTATCCAGTCCAAATGACATTCTGATATTGTTGCTTTATATCCTGGTGAGATGGATTAGTGAGTCTTTCACTTGTTCACTTCTGGCATACAGCTTTATGTCAACCATGTGACTATTGCAGTTGGTTGCAGATGGCAGATGGATGCTCCATTCTATAGCCGGTGTCCGTAGCCAATCATGGTGATTTCATTGAGGTGGTTCAGGCCCATGCAAAACAGCAGTGGGTGCAGGGCATCTCTTTGGTAAATCCCACACTTGATGGTGATTATTGTAGTTGGTTCATTTGCATTCATGGTGAGCAGCTTGCTTCTTCAGCCAGTAGGCATGGACAATATCAGGGCCTAGACCTAGACATCCAACTCTTCATAATTGAGGCATCTGCTAGCATCATGGATACTGGATCCTGTTCATGGAGGTTTCTGTGGTTCAACAATCACTGAGCATTGTTGTTGTGTGATGCTTCTCTTCTCCTAAATGCTGTTCTAGCATTGGTCAGTCTTCAGCTTTGGTGGGTCTATTCTTATGCTGTTATCCTTGCACTAAGAGTACACATTAGATGGCTTGTCTGAGAACATCCCCTAATTTCCTGGCTTCTTTCGCGAACCTCTTCAGGCTGTCAGCCAGAGCTGTTAATCTTTGCTTGGCACTCTCCAAGGCCTCGGGTACTGGATGCAGGATACTGCTCCTTGATGTTGTTGATTTTGTAGCCAGGCATCTCAAGTATCACACATGCTGTGGTGAATATCAGCTGGTTGGTCTTAGTGATGGTCACTGTAGTGATCATCAGTAGTGTTGCATTCATATCTAGTAATTTGTCAGGTACTTCACTTGGGTTTTCTAGTCTGCTACGACTAGAAAATCTTCAATATCAGGTCAGCTTTCAGCTTGGTGGTTCCCAATTTCACGGTATGAGGATGATAATGATGATGATGATGACAACGACGATGATTATGATGATGATGATGATGATGATATCTTCTCTCTGACCTGTTGTCCTGGTTCCCCCTTGCTGTAGCGTTTACCTTGTACCTTGTCGAGTTGTAACAGCAGGTGCCACTTGCCGATGTTGAAACACTGAGCTCCTGGTTGTTTCAGTCCAGCCTTCACTTAATCATTCAGGTTGGGTTCCATCTGTTAGCAGCTGGTATACACACACACACATTCAACAAAAATAAAAACAGATCTGCTCCTAGTAGTGATGCATCTGGACAAACGCATAAAGGGCATCAATACTGGACACCTAATGGGGGTGACATCTGGAATTTGATGTCCTGTTTGTAAGGCCATGTGTAAATGTGGATGCTCTACACAACCAGGTGACGTTTTATTCACAGCCCCATTTACCCTAAATGCAACTGTAGGTTTAATGATAAAAACAGGATATATAGCATGTAACAATATTGCTATGTGAATTCCATATGTAATAGAAAATGCCACTTCACCTTTGATGCATTTTTAAATGTAGTGTTCCAAACAGTTGGTTTGCAAAGGGCACCAAGCACTGGTGTCAGAGTCTTTGCACAGGGCAGAGATGGGCAGTCCCCATGAGCCAAGGGATACATATAAATGAGATTTATGCGTTGATGTTAAATAGCTTAGTGTTAAATGTATATGAATATATTTTAACAGTGCTTCTTATCTGCTGCTGTAGTAATTATGTATACTAATATTATTGCAGCACTTTCCCTGATCATGGTTGTAAATGTTCAGAATTCAGACCAGTGTAAGCAAGCAAACAAATCAAAGCTAAAGCATGTAAAGGATGTGCTTCAAAGTGGTTTTCTGAGTGAAAAAAAGCATCTGTGTGAAGGATATGAGTGAAGGATACAAGGAAGAAACGCAAAAAGAGGGAGGAAGAAAATTTGGACCCTGCACTCCTGAAATGAAGTAATGGCGTGCTGCCATGCAGGCCCTGCAGACTGATACTAACACCCATAGGGTAGTTTTGGTTGCAGGGAGGGAGTGAGGTAGAGTTTAGAGAGTGGAAAAGTAAGGCACATATGCTCATAGTCAATAAGTACCTTTTCAAAGTATTCTGCCTAGCCCTGGTTATAAACATGCAAACGTTGTTAACCTGTTCTAATCGTGTATAGTTATGCACTGACAGTGATCTCAACTGCAAAGCTCACTTTTGTTTTCCTGATAGAAATTCAGCAGATCCATGAATACAATGATCTTTTCATGCAGACTCATTTGTGCAAATATATTTTTGGTAGTAATGTAGTCCCAAGTGCTAATATATTCTACAGTCTTTAGCTCAGTCATCGGGAGCCTCCACGACTTGATGGCAGTAAACAGAAAAAGAAAAAAAAAGGAATGTGGGTGGATTATGCAAACTCCGTACAAATGTTTATTATGCCTGTGGTCAAGAGAAAGGGCATTTTCTCTTTTAGGCTGTCTATGCCTATGATTATCTGTGCCCTGTAGGGTAATACAAGGTTGTGTCTGTTGAAGAGGAAGAAAAAGGAAGGTGAAGGATCTGAGATCCTTGAGACTGAAAAATGATGTGTTGCTATTGCCTCGCTCCCCATCACTCTCCTGCTGCAGGCTGGGCACCCAGTCCATTGTATGTGGTCTTATGCATTGATTCAATGTTTTCTCACCAATCTCACAGCTCATTCAGGCATTTTCTTTTTCTGTCCGTTGAGGTGCAAGTGCATTCAGTCAAATAACATTTCTAAAGAGGGAATTCATGGTATTTATCCTCTTACTAGTCCAACGTAATGTTTTTGGCTAACTGATCAAAGAAAATTATTTAATTTAAAAGACTTTCTTTGATTATTTTTGATGAACAACTGTCTCATTATTCTTCAAATGGGACCCATAACAATGCAGAATGTCATTGTCATACATCAATAAGTCATAACCCAGCAGTCCAAGGCACACATTTTATACATTATATAGCACAAAATAGACACAAAGTCTGAGTTGCAGCCAATCCTTCCTCCTGAAATTGTCTATTTTCTTCCTGGGTGGAGGTGGAGGCTGAGAGCCAACACACAACAGTTCTTCCTAATCGTTTTACCAGATTACACACAGTAGACCAAGGAGCTAACAACCACCAGTGTCAGGTGATAAGCCATTGATAAGAAAGAAGCTGTGTCTGGCTGCTAATAACGTCAGCATTTTCCCTGAAATCAATGGCTGCTCCCTCTGAATTAAAACGATAGGCTGGAATAGCGATTCTGGCCCACAAGAACATGCAGCCGAGCTGCCGTTAGATCAGAATAAAACACTGAACCTGCAGCCTCGTGCTCTCCAGACAAACTATGCTGGTGGGCACTTCATCATGCTGGACCTCTTTGCTCCTCCGCAAAGCATCCGACTGCATCGCTTCCTCACTTGCTCATCTCCAGGGACACAGAGCCTGGACACAGATGCATAGCTACCTGGACTGGACCGGTGCTGGCGCTCAAGACTTTTATCGTCATATGCACAGTAAACTGTCAATGAAATTCTGATTCATCCTTCTTTCCATTCTGGCTAAGAAATAAATAAATAAATATAAGAACTATGAATATGAAAAAAGAAGCTGGAAATATAATAAAGGACCAATAGGAAAATAAAAGGGAATATTTTAGAAATATGTGGTAGGCTGTAATAAGCATGTGCAATAAAAGACATTGCAGTGTATATTATTAAATGTAAAGTGCTCATTGAAATGTAGTGGTTGACTAAGAGCAGTGAGACTTTTACAAGGTCTTGTGCAAAAATCCATAGTAAGAACATAATGATATGTGCTTCAAAAACTGTCAATTTGTATGTTGTTTCTCTAATTTTCTTGAAATGATAGGAATTAGAGAAATACTAGGAACCACCTCACAACTGTTCCTGTGAGTTTCATTGTGTTAGGTGATGGAAGGGGGAAGGTTTGGTTGTGAAATGACTCTAAGAAATGAATGTGTTTACACATGTATAACATCTGGATTCATTGCATCTTGAAGTGGTTTGAGCAACTGGACTTAAATGAATTTTAAATGCATGCATTTAAACATTTTAATGTGATTTAATCCTGATAGCTAAGATGAATGAAATAAATATTAAACATTAAGTATTATGTAAGTGTGACGGGCAGGGAGTGTGAACAAAAAGGAAGCGATCACGCCAAGTCTCAGGGAAAAGAGGGATTTAATGAGTAAAGTGCGCAAACCAAAAACCCCTGCACTGCTCCAAATTAAGGATACAATAACCAGCAGTCAACTGGTACAAAGACAAGACATATATAGACAGACAAACGCGGTGTGCGGTCAACAGCGGCAGTACAAAAGACGCGAGACGAAGGAGCAGGAAGGCGGGGACAAGGCAGGGTCACATCCTGCGGTCCCGGCGCTAAAACACCTCCCACTCTTCAGTCCGGAGCCCTCTAGTCCCCCTCACATTCGGGAAGCCCCTTTTACCCCTTCAGGGAGACCACTTACGAGCAAGGCTCCGGTCACCCCACAACATAAGGGGGCTCCTGCCAACAGCAGGAGCTCTTCAGACCGGAGCCTTATAGTCCCCACACGTACGGGGGGCCCTTACTCTTCCAGAGGGGCTATTTACGACCAGGGCTCTGGTCACCCCATAACATCAGGGGGCTCCTGCCTACTTTGGAGATCCCACAAGGTCCAGGGACGCCGCAGTCAACTGCCAGGAGGAACCTGCACACAACATATACCCACACACACACACACACACACACACAACACAACACAAACGCGCACGTGCTCTGACAATATCAACCCCTTTTCAGGGAGAGGGGGGAGGGATCTCCTTCCTAGCAGGTGGTGACACCTGCAGCACAGTACTGCATGCCTCCTTTGCGTTCCCCACCGAACTCCGGGGCACCACCGGCTCAGGAGACACCCTCCACCAGGTCAGGGCCTCCTTCTGGAGCTGTGCCGTCCGTGCCACAAAAGGTGGCACGGGACCCTCCATAGCTCCCCCCCAAAAACACATTTAAGGGAGGGGAGGAGCGTATGGGGAATTACATATAACAAATCACAGGCACGCTAGGACAAAAACAAAGACGCAAGACAAAACAAACGACATGCGCACACTGCACTCACTAGCGCCAGTCAACCGTCACATATATAAACACAGACACATAACGACGATGGACTGGCTTAACGTGAGGCACACACTGGAAGAGAGCACTGTTGTGGTCATATGCTCCGTACACCGCCGTGCTACATAAAATACATAAACAAACATTTAAGCACAGCGGGACGAGCAGTGAGTGACCAGGCTCTCCTCACACACAAAACCACGTAACAAATAAAACGCAGACAAACACTTACCACGAGACATGACCACGAACGAAGGAGAAAGTAAAGGAGACTGGCGGCTTCCGAAAGTAGCTGGTTATTCTGTGACGGGCAGGGAATGCGAACAAAAAGGAAGCGATCACGCCAAGTCTCAGGGAAAAAGAGGGGTTTAATGAGTAAAGTGCGCAAACCAAAAACCCGTGCACTGCTCCGAATCAAGGAAACAATAACCAGCAGTCAACTGGTACAAAGACAAGACATATATAGACAGACAAACGACCATCAGGTGAAGGGGTTAATAGGCCCCGCCCACCTGAGGGACACACACAACGCAACAGGACAACTGCCGCTGTGCCGGAGGCGACCGGTATGGGGGGCCTCCCTCACCGTGACAATAAGTATTATATACTGTAAGTATTATATTATTATACTGTATAAGCATTATATTACATGAACTTTCTATATGAACTTTCTTTTGTGTGAACATTAAAGATACAATAGACGCATTCCTATTTAAGCATCTTCTTGCGTGTGGTTAAAGGACGCATCACTTATCATCTGACATCTGGATCCCCATCGTTCCACTTAGCATTGTAAATTAAAGTGCACCAGCATGCATTCTTCTTAAAATAAACACCATACATCTCAGTCTCTATCCGGTCATTAATGATCATATTTGAAAATACTGCACATAAAGCAAGAACAGCTAATGTGAATTTGGAGGTGGGATTAATGAATGAATATCAAAACACCAGCTAATATTTTAACACCTGATGTTTTTAAGATGTGTGGCATCCACATTTCACATAGTTTGAGCAAAATCTAGTGGAAGCCATAATAATTTGGTTATTATGTTACAGGGTCAGGCGAGCTGAGCACTCAACTATTAATATTTTCTGAGATTGCTTATATTGATTTTGAATCTTAAAGTGCAGCTTTTCAATGAGGTTTGAACCACTTCAAAATATGCTGATATTAATATACTGTTTCTTTGCACACCCTATATGTGATGGCATTTAAAAATGGGATAGACCTCCGAGGATCACTGTTGATTTCTCTTTTCAGATTTAAAGTTCAATGTAAACATATATGTGACTGCTTCATATCCAGATTTGGAGCCAGAGGAGCTACTATTGCATTACTTTCAGAGTTTTCTCATGCCAAAGTGATGAGTGGTATTCCTTGATGTATTATTTATTTAAGTGATGTGTCTTTGTGGACACCAAACTTGTGCTGGAAATTAAGTGACTGATAAAGCACATCATATCAGCTCTGAAATGTAATGGCATTCATTCTGGTTCATGTCAGGACACTGCAAAAAAAATCATTTTAATGTATTGTGGACAGTCACACATGGAGGTATTGGTGGTTGTCTAATCTCACTAGTTCAATATCATGTCTACTATAGCCATGCAGAGAATTAGTTGTGCACTTAAATACCTCTCTGCCTGTTTCTGCAAGGAAGATATTTCACTTTGGTAAGCATTCCGAACGAAATTTGTTCTAGAATGAGTGTTCATTGTGTTTTTCATGCTTTACACTGTGTGACCCCATCTCTTGATTCAGCTGTAACCATGGCATCACTGAAAAGTTTTCATTCTGTTTATTGAATTGATTTCGCTGAATATTTTATGACAAAACAGCCAATTGTACAGGACTATTTGAAAAGCTCTTTTCAATTCCACCTCTAAATAGACACCATGTATTAACAATAGAAATATTATTTGGAATAGATTTTGTAGCAGAAAAGTATATTTAACAGGCAAATGTCTGTGGAAATCAGTAGACAAGTCAAGCTCCTTAATTGCACTTGTACAATCCCTATTTAACCTCTCCTTATGCTTACCTAATGTTCTACAGCAATGATTGCATGGGACCAGAAAGAAATGCATGACAAGGGATTATTGTAGTCCAGTAAATCAGGTTTAAAGTCTTCCTTTGTTAAGTGGTGTGGGTTCATTTCAAGCATCCAATTTCCATTAATTAGAATTTGCTGTCAGACTCCTGCATGGTTGAGGTGCGGTGTGGCATGAGCACATTTGCACACAATTTAAAAACCCTCTGACCCATTTGTCACATCAAGTCTCAGCAAGCTCCTTTTCCCCCTTCTACCGCGTGGAATCAGCACTATGGTAATGACCCATGAACGAGCGACAGCACTATAGTCTGTATAGTGGGCTGGAAAATTTGCATTTGCATGTGTATTCATGAGTTTGTGTGTTAGTGTGTTTACATGTGCGGGGAGGGACGTGTGGGTGTGAGTTTTTTACTGTGTCCCATATTCAAATGTCCTCCTTTCCTCCATTTTGTACCATCACCCTAAATTGACAGCGATGTGTGTAGCAAAGCTGTTTAGACACATTGGAAGCACACTGTAACCCATTCGGGGGGAAAAGTAAACCATTTGAAACAAGCTATTACATTTCTAGTACACAGCTTTGAATCACGGCCACTTCAGTTGGCACATTCTGAACCTGAGCTGCCGAATATTAAGATAAATGGTTTGCACTACATAATTATGATGCAACTCATAATATTTACTTTCGCCTTTGTTTCTTACACTATTTGAAGCATGCAAAACCATTGCAAGCAGGGTAATTAAAACAGACCTACCAGGTAGGTCCCAGGAAGACACTAAACATGAGTAGTATAAATAAGTATGTGCTACATTAGACCATCAAAGTGAAAAATGCACTTTTAACTTCCATCATACTTCAGTACATGAGGTAATGACATGAATGGAGATGGTGAAGACAGAACTGCAAGGCTACTCAGGCACTAATTTCAGGTCTGCTTATATAAGTAATGTATCCTGCATGGTCAGGTATTGTCAAAATAACATTGAATGATTTAAGTCAAACATACAATTAAAACAAAAACAAAAAGGTTATTCGTGAGACATCATTTTAATCTCATTTTCCATACGGTAGCTACTGAACATTTGTAACTGCAAGGTTTGTTCTGAAATTAAGATAAGTTAGGCTAAATAAGATACAACATATATATATAGTCTTTCTCTGAAGTGAGTTAATTTAGATAAGGTCTAAAATAAGAATGCATTAGGAACAGAGGTTCGTTAGTGTTTCTATTTGCATATTTAAAAGAACTATACTGACACTATAACATTCTAATACAAAGTTATTTTTGACCATGACTAACAGGTGTTGTAGGTCACACCATAACGAAGTTATACCAAGTCTTCCCCTTTACAACAGCCTCTGTTTGACAGTATGTCTAATAATGACATGGAAGTATGCAGCACTCTCAGTATGGTGCACACACACACACAACTCCTGTTGGCCTCAGCATATTTAACGAAGAGCAGAACGTCCTCCTCTCTGCAGCTGACAGTGCACCACTGTAATACTGCTCTGGGCTGTTTTGTCACCATTACTGGGCTTTAGACTTTAACTCAGATGTACTTGGTAGAGTGTACTGACACTGGCTCCTCTGTGGAGGTTCAATCCCCCGTCCAAACAATAGTGCAATGCTCTACCAATAAGAGACTTTGGGCACTCGTCACATTACATTTGCATCTGTGACATGCCTCTGTGACATGATTAAAATTATAAGTTGCTCTGGAGAAGATTATTTGCCAAATGTAATGTATGAAAAAACATGAGTTAGATGCCAGAAATCACAAATTTCTGTGTAGGTATGACAGCCAAAAGGAGTTTTACATACAGTGACAATGTGTTTATTTTCAGAATATGCTTGATTCGTATTTGGAAAACTGCCCAAAAGGTGTGACATACAAGCAAACTAGTATGACCAAACTGACATTAGAAAGGACATTATGAAACATTACCATATCATTACAATGATTCTCTCTGGCAGGCAAAAGACAATTACTGATTCATAGTCAGACTAACCAAGTAGTCTTTAATGACAGAACTGAGCTCATTTGGAGGAGGGGGTGTAGTGTTTAATCCCCCATGCAAACACATGTATAATGCACTTGATAAAGACTATAAACATTTTTGTTTGCATTATATATACTATTCTTCAGAAAAACCTCCTTCCGCTTCACTTTGCAGATTATCCATAATGATTATATATAACATGGAGTGATAAGGAGGTGGACGCATTCACTGAGATTTATTGAGGGCAAATCTAAAATCAGGGTCGTTAAGATGGTCCAGGGTCAAAACACCAGCATGATCAGATAAACAAATGTATCATTAATTGAAAGCAAACACGAAAACCAGGATAACAGGCTAACACAACTGAAAACAGGCCATAAATATGAATCAGTCGAACATGACAGAAGACTATGCATAGACAGAGACTTGGACTAACACAACAGAGGCAAGAGCAAACAATGACCAGCGACAAGACTAGAGTTTAACCTGAAAATACTTTTGCACTCAGTCAAAGCCCTAAACAAACCAAGTCTCTTGTAGATAGCAAGCTAATGCCTTCCATTGCACAAGAGGCCTACTATGTTAATTGTAGAGGTACAAGAAATAATGATAAACTTTGTCCAGACCAATTTACAGAAGTCATTGTTAAAGGTATTAGGTCTAACCCTAACCCTAACCTAACCCTAACCTTAGGTCTTTATTGTTGGTGAATATGCATGTAAAAAAAATTAGGCTGCCATATTTCCACAAAGGGGATAGCCATGGCACTATGCAGAACCTTTTCTACATGTTCAGCCTCCTTACTGGTTCTCACTGTTGTTTGTTTTTCATTAAGCTTTAAAAACATTAAGCCTTCTTTTAACTGTACAAGCATTCAGTGTATCTAGGTGTTATTTGTTTCAACGTTGATTTGCAAGTTTGTGAATCTTAGTAGAATGTGGAGCACATGTATAAATCCTGTTTCCAGTACAAACACACACAATGAAACAATGTGTGAAAATGATCTATTGTTTATGAAGTCACTTGTCACAAAACACATTAATTGAGGCAGTCAGTACAGATGATGAAATGAAACTATTGTCAAACAGCACAAAAACTGTTGCTAGTAAACCAGTGCCAATAGAATTCTGGAACAGATAGTATCTGATAGAATGATGGAATCTATATTTGACAATTTTACTGTCATGGTACAGCTCCTGGCTCCTCCCTTTGGGCATGTCCATGTATTTGTTGTTGTGTCTATCCCTGTCCATACACGTAAGTGTGTCTCACCGTCATTAGTTGTCAGTTTGTTTTGACTCACATTTGACTCAAACCTAAAATAATAATAAAAAAAAAACTGCTTCTGAAAAGCTTCTGGTGCAAGAGAGAACTTGTTAACGTGGAACAAATGGTGTGGTTTCGTGATGCTTTTGAGATGCGTGATACCAAACTCAAAACTAAACTCAAAAGTCCAGCCTTGATCCAGATAAGGAAAATTCAAATGTTGGTGGGTAAAGTTAGACCTTCTAGGACAAGTATAGCCATTAGAGCATCACACCCAGCCCAGCTTGAAATACATCCAGAATCGATGTAGAGCCACTTGTGACTACTTAGTATCATGAATTGCACTGGCCATAAGTTACCCAATGTAGAAATTGTACTGCAGTCTCTAAACAAAGCACATAAGACAAAGCATTCACAGAAATAAAAAGACTAATCTTCACTCAGTTGGCACTGACATACTTGGACCTCAACAGTCATAAGTACTGACATTATAGATATAGATATACAGTAGATATAGATATAGATAGATATAGCCCTGGTTAACAGTAGCCTTTTGTTCCAAAACTGTAATGTGGTAATGTTGAAATGTTTAGCAAACATGTGGTCAACAGAATGCTTCTATCGGTAAGCTTATGTCAGATCAGGATCCTCTGTGCTGTAAATGCCTCAGACGCATGAGTGTTAACCCTGTAGTGGACAGACCGTACATCACAAAGACTGGGCCATTGTTGATGCAGTCTTGAGCAGCAGAAAGCAGAGCTACAAGTATATGTTTATGCACTTAAGGACAATCAAGGCATGAGGAAGTCAGTTCTGGAATAAATCACAACAGTCGCAAAGTGTACTTGACTATGTGAGACATAGGCAGACAAAATATTGGTGTTGGGCCATTTTTTCCCAGGGTGAAGAATGCTCAGTGAACTAAGTGGTCTTATCAGACATGATAATCAGACTGTAGTGGCCAATAGCTTGACGATGGGCATGCAAAACAATTCGGCAATGGCCCCAGGATGTTACCCAATGTCAGATGCATTAGCAGTAGTCATGAAAATAACACACAGAGGTTAAACCATACAAAACCACTCTGCTAGAACTGCCATGTTAGATTATAGCTGTCACTTTTAAAATTTAAAATTAAATAATATATATATATATATATATATATATATATATATATATATTTGTATTTTCAAAAATATTGTTTGATCTACTTGGAAAGGTACCATGCGCTGCAAAGCAAAACTTGCGCTTAACTATTAATTTAATCACTTAGAGTGTGGTTGCAGTGGAAATTATACAATCACTGATACTGAAGAGCGCACTTAGCTCTTATGAAGGTTACAGTTAGAAATGCTCCCATGGGGACAATGTAAACAGCACACACAACACAGACAGCTGCATGTGCTGCCATACAGACCCCCTCCCGATGGCTGAACATTCTGGCAGCCCGATCAAAACTGCAAAATAAACCCACATTAAAGGTGGCAGCACCCACAAGATAACGTAGGCTAATGGCATGGATAAAAAAGCTATCAGAGGCCTGTAAACACAGCTAATGGGGCAAGCTTTTAAAACATAGTACACAGAAGTATGCCAAACTATCACAAATTAATGTTTTGTCCTTGCTTTAGAGGTACGAAGAAACATTTATTAGTTCTTTAGTTGCTGAAGTGCAGGGAGAGACATGGAATGTCCTGAAGCATTCTACCAGGCATTTTAGCAGCAAGAGTAGAGTGTGTGGAGATTAGTTGAAACTGGCTCCCTGGGTACTTCAATTTGCTAAACTGAATTCGCTTCTGTACGTCCCTCACAGTTCTATGACTGCTTCTCCAGTACTCTGTTTGCGCACCTGTCTTCCTCATTGTGCTGCTTTTGTTTCCTGCCACTGAAGTGGAGTCCCTGTGTTTCTAGTGGCATGCTTGCATGTCTTGCCATCCTGTTGAGCTGTTGCTGCATTCTGATGCCGAACTGGAGCTGACATTTCTCTAGTAGCCTGATTACATGTTGTGATGCCTGACACTATTGCTGGGGTTTGCTGCTCACCATTGCTTTGCTTGCCAATAAACCCTATGTGCATTGGACCCAGGCACAACAAACCCTGACTCAGATTGCTTTGAATGTGGAGAGGAGGTCCCTCCCCACATTGCATAAGTCACAGATCGGAGCTAGCCTGAACTGTGCATGTAGAGATAGCCTCTTATCTTAAGTTTCAGATGCTTTTTCCCTAGCATGGACATGGTCTCGCTGGTGGCTTGGGCTCAGTGTCGACTGTAGTCCATGCCTTCAGAGTTCTTTCATCTGTGATACTCCAGCAACAGCCCCACATGAACAATGGAGTGGGTGGAAGCCGTGTTGATCAGAGCTTTACAGCTAACTCCGTCTATCTTGGTCTAGGGCACCATTGCTGGTTTAGAAGGCAGATCCACAATGATTTTTCACAGCTTCTACGTTGTTTGTCTTCTGGCTCAAAGGCTGGCTTGTGCAGTGACGTGCCTTGTGGCCTCTTCCCACAGCAGTAGTAGTGTAGTCAGTCAGGAGTCTCTCGATTAAGGTTTATTGTATCTTGTCATCATGAACTTTGACTGCACTACAGGCAATGGCTGAAATAGCAAGATGGTTGGTCCTAGAATCATCTGCTCTTTCTTGGTTTCTACCAGGCCTGTGAGACATGTCTTCTGAAACTACAGAGTGAAGTCTTGCCACACTTCCCCAGGATAACTGAGAAGATGCCTCCTTTGTGTGACTGTGCAGATCAGAAAACAACAAATGTTTACCTGGTCTCGACTTCGTCTCAAACACTGTGGACTTGACATATCTTCCCAAAACCAACTATGAATACAGAATAGCTGATCCAGGGACAGAAAATTGCATGAATAAATTCTTGGGCAATAGCTGGGGATATGCCTGCTTTGACTGAGTATGCAGGTCAGCAGACAGCACATTTTTACTGTCTTGACTTGCTCCTAAATGCTGTTGACTTAACAAGTCTTCCCAAGGCTGGTCTGTGGTCTGAGACCACAGAAAGTCCAACCCATGTACAATAAATAAATACAGTATATATTCTGATAATGGCTATAGTTACCATTCCAGACCCTGGATACATTTTTACACTTGTTTTTGCCTTTTTATCTAATGGTTATTTGGTACAATCATTAATTCAGAAGCCTCCACAAGAATGCCACAATGTTTTGGAATGTTAAATTCCCAGCAAACAAGTAAGAATAATATCGTAGTAGGGATCATGTTGGTGATCATGATCAAGGTTCCATGTTGGCCACAAATCTGTTCATTAATCTGTTAGTCATGTTTTATTGATTGATACCGATCCATGGATTATGGATGAGGCATAACAAGATATAATATTCAACAAGGGTATGAGTATATTATGGTAATTACAGTTAACATCACTCCAACGCCTTCTAGTTAATGCAAAGGTTGATTTTTTTTTTATTGAATTTTGTTTTGTCGATTTTTGATTATTATTATTTTTTTTTTCTATGCACCACCTATGTACAGAATGAAAAAAGTAAGAACCCCAAAAATGTAAACTGAATCATGACTCACATTGGCTCTGACATCTTTAGTAGTTGTCACTACTTCTCATGGCTTATTAGCACTGTTGAGCAGCACTGGATCAGTAGAGCAACACTAGGTATCCAAGTTCTGTGGGATACATATGTTGATTTACCATTTCTTCTTCTCATCAGGCTTTTCCTGACGAAGTTCTGGCAGCATCTTCCCCACTATGTCTATCTGCATCCCACATCTGACATGATTGCAGTGTTTACCTGGTGATGTACCACATGGTGTGCCAGGCATTACACTCTTAACCCAATTTATATGTAGAACAAAGCTGTGGGGAAACTGTACAATCAGTGATCTTGATGCAAAAACGAAAGCCTTTGTCCTCTATGGCTGCATATTAGAATATTCAACGTATATTAAGCATTGTACACACTGCGCTGTAGACTCAGAAATGGTGATTTCTAAGCTACAGAGCATCTATAATGAGTTCAAGTCATTTGCTGTAGAATATGATTTCCTTTATGTGACATTTTTACCTGCACGCTAATGAAATGGCAGAGCAAGCTGTGAAACCTGCAAAAGCAATCCTCAGACAGGCCAATTCATATCTTGCTCAGCTCTCATAGGGCCTAAAAGGGAGAGACCAGTAAAATCATGATGGGCTGGCACATTAGGATGACTCTGCGTACACTCAAAGAGAACTTAAAACCTGCAAGGCCTGACATAAGCAAAGTCAAAGTCAATGATGCAAGAGCAAAGCAATCATCTGAAAAGTACTACAACTAGATGAACTCAGCAACCTACCCTCCCCCTGAGGAGACAGAGTGACACTTAAACAGAATGGTGAAATGACTTAGAGAGATACCATGACTCTATGATTGTACAATACCAGGAGGACGTTCCATGCATGTTCACTTGTTTTAACCAAACCAAAATGTAACCCAAGAAAGAACTGTAGGCATATTCAGCTTGTCAAGAAGGAGCCAGGGACTTGAAGCAAGAACTCCAGCAGTTCAAACAAAGCTGCTTTTACTCAATATGCTGATACGAAGGCCATGAGACTTCTGGAAGCCAAGAGACTTTAGATTTAGGGATTCAAGTTTTAGAGTTAGAAAAGCTTACCGTAGTCCCAATGTAGTTATGCTGGGTTTTAAGTACAAAAACAAACAAACAAAATTGCTTGTGTAAGTGAAAATGTTGCTTTTTTGGGACTGTTGTCCTGCATTGCTGAACACCGATCAGCAGAAATAAAATATAAAAATAACACTGTCTGTGTGCTTTTTAAATTTTAGATAGAGCAGAGGTTCTTAATATATAAATAAATAAATATATATATATATAAACTTTCTTTGCAGGTTTTGTTGGGTCATGCATTTATGCTCATGCACATGACTAACAGCTATTGAATATTATATATAATATCAACAGTCTTACCTTCATACTCTTACATATGGCCATTGTGAAAATGCTGAGAAGTTCTTGAGTTAGCTATTTGCTATAGCTTACAATCGTTTTTTTTTTTTTTGGAAGATCTTTCATGATCTTTTCAGACTTATGACCCTGAACAGTTCGTTGTGTTGGAACGAATGTGTGCGCTGGCCATAGATCGTGGATAGAAAAGAAAGGACGAGATACTTTAAATGTTAAAGAACAGTTACTGTCAGAAGGAGAAAAATTTAAACTCAGTCAATGTTCTTGGGCATATACTGCAAAGCTGACACTATGCTGTAGCATAAGCCTGATTTAAAATAGGCCAGATTAGTGATTCCACTCTGTCATGACCTGGACTTTAGCAAATTAAATGAAATAATATATGCACTGACAGAGCCAGATTAATGCTGAGCTGGACACAGCCTGACTGCCTATTCCAGTTAAGTGCTACAAGTCACAGAAACGATCACTTAGACCTTTAAAGAAATTCCCATCTATCACCTAAAAGCACAGAACAGACAATATTGCTCTTGCTATTTATTATAATATAGATTGCAGTGTTTGAAAAATGTAGGAAGTACACTAAAACGTGAGGGTGCACTATTAGAGATAATGTATTTCCTGATGCAGAGAGAGTTGATGTCATAGACTGTATCACTTTAACCTTCCTCTCTTGAGTGAAAGAGCTGATAGTGAAGTGTTACATCCTGAAAACGTAACACTTACATATAGCTAAAATAACCATATACGCAACATCATGCAGATCTATAATACAACTGAAAAGAAAGCTGCTCTTATTACTGAAGAGCGGTGTGGAGAGATATCATGCACTCCTAGTCCTTGCACTCTAAGTCTTGCACGTGTACCTCATTTACCCTTTATTAGTTTTTCTATTTATACCCATAGTTTCTCTTTGCAAACTGTAGTCTAGTCCACACAAAGTAGGACATATAATGTTTGCAATATCTGTACATAATTAATGCAGAATTAACTGCAGCATATATTTAAGGGATAGTTTCTGGTTTGCCACTACTGGCTAGTGGACTACTATAGCAATGGAACAGCAAGGCTAGTGGCGTTATTGTATTGCATCACACAGGCACTGTACACACATTTATTAGGCAAGTCAATATTATGATATGATCATTATCTAGACATAACCATTACCAAACTACATAAAGCTGAACTCTAACTGCATTATTTTATTAGTTTAATGACGAAAGTTGCGGTTTAAATGATTAACACCCTATATAAGGTTTGCATCATTCATAGATGATATCTCTACCTCAGGAAAAGGGGCCAAAAAATTATTTAACTGAGACTGAAAGTCAAAAGTTGTAGAGTGCCTGTTGGCAGGATGCAACACGCTGCATGTATCAAAACCACTGTGGCATAGCAACTGGATATCGGCTTTGTTATGATTATTCAACAGGGTTTCAAAAAAGACCTGTGGAGAGAAGTGCAAGCTGACTGCAGAAGACCTGAGTGAGACATGAGCTTTGCAGGAACCAGTTAGTCTCCAGTGCCACCACATGTCGGAACTGCCACCTTCCAAGAGTGTCCAGACGTATGTGTCAAGTGTACAGGACAAGTAAGGAAGAGTGAAACATGACCAACACTGAATAAGACTCGAAGACCAAGATTATATGAAACAGATGAAATGTGATTCCAAATGGACCACACGTGTCCTGTGGAAGGATTACTAATGGGCACAGAGGACCTGGTCAAACAAGGCACCTGCAAGGCACCTGCAAGGCACCTGCAAGGTACAGAATGGGGGACTGCTGTGGGCTGCTTTCATTAATGATGTGTTAGCAGCTTTGCAGGGTAAAGTTGGACTGAAAACATACTTCCAAACCTAGTGTTTGTAGAAATGGGCAATGTCGTCAAACAGAAGGCCACAATCTTTATGCAGGATGATTCTCTATCACTTGCATCAAGAGATGCTTTCAAAGTCAGCAAAGTTATCAAAAATAACAATGAAGACCTGGCCCCCTTCTGAGAAAATCTGCGTGACGCTCATGTTTGAGCCTTATGCTGACTGAAGACAACTCGCCTCTTTGAACAGCATTTTGGAGTGGTTGTCTTGGATAAAACTGATCGTGGACAGATCACGAAACTGGACACTCAGTGGATGGAAAAGCTTGTGGCAGTTCTCTGAAATGTAACCAAATTTTTTTCTTCACAGTTTCGACATGAAGCATTTTATATATTCAATATGAATCTTGCCACTACTTGTTAACTAGTAAAATTAGGCTGAAAATACTGTTTGCACACAATGTCTTGTGTTTAGAGGAGGGTCCCAGAGTTACAACTTTAATGATCTGGCATGGCATGCTGATGCTACTAAACCTTCCAAGGTCCTTTATGCTAATGGTAGTTACAGCCAGCAGGAGAGCAGTGCTCTCCCTTAATGTTTTACATTTGGAACTGTTCCTGTAGACATACACTGAAATATTGCCTATGATGACTATTAAAATGACATCTTTCCAAATACACTCCTGAAATGTATCTGGTGATTAATATAGTTAAGTCTGGTAAACATGTTTAACTGCTAAATGTCAACGACTCTTCACACTGAATTGTTCTTAATTGTAATTCAGCTATTGAGTGAATGGTAAAACTTATAAAGATTTAGCAATTACACTTGTTTGCAGGGTTGTAAACCAGTTCAGGACAGCCACTAGATTCTAGTTTTCTCTGCATCACCTCATCTTATATATCCTCTGCCCAACTGAAGATTTACATGTAGGGCCATTATACATGCATAGAAAATTAAATATGTATTTTATGATATTATATAATATTAAAATGAGCAGCTGATCTTCACATTTGGAGGCCTGCCAGTTTGAGAGTGTGGCAATGCTTTGGCTGTTCCTAGGATTGCACTCTGTCTATTCCTGTTACAATTGAGTGCCTCAATCAGATGGGTGACATTGTCACCATGGAAGCAGAGCAGATGACTTGACAGGACAGTCCCCTCTTACCCTAATAACACAGAGAAACTAGGAATTATGGACACATTACATGAAATTCAGGCAAGCAGTTGGTTGTGGAAACATGAGTTATGTATTTAATACACAAATCAGGTTAGTATGAAAAAGGGGGTTAAGGGAATATGGGGGAAAATCTAATCATACTAATGATTAGAACGGAGGACTGTTACAACCTTGGAATTTCTCCTGAGCTTTCTTTCTGCAAAAACCCTTTCTTCTGACAAATTTAATCATATAATTTGAACTTGCTAGTGAAGCCCAATCTATTACTTTGCTACGTTGGAAATCATTAAAGAGTGGACTTCACAAGGGTCAAATTATTAGAAGCATCAGTCTCTGTGCATGAAGGAAATGTGTGCATGTGTGTGTGTATATGAGACAGAGACAGAGAGAGAGAGAGAGAGAGAGAGAGAGAGTAAGGTGTGTAAGGTTTGAGGTAGAGATATTGGGGATTATCTACCATCCTGGCAAATGAACAAATGTTATTCTCAGGCGATAAATAAGTCATGGCTTAATTATCTATCTCTTGATCTTTTTGGAATTCAGGAATGCATAGCAGACATTTTGATTTTCAAAGAGAATAGGAGTATTTCTATGTAATGAATCAACTGAAGGGATATTTTAATATTAAAAACATATTGAAAATATTTTTTTAAAGGATAGTTAGAAGCAGCACATTTATCAATTAATTCCCATACCCACAATAAAATCCTAATTTTAAAACACTTAAAACACTAGTGGACATTTAAGTCTTATGTTACTCTTTGCAGAATATCAGAAGAAGATTCTGCAGTTTTAAAACATTTGCAAGAATATCTCATTGGATGGAGCAGCATACTTAAAAGCTTATTTTCCTAACCCTGCAGGGATTTTGATAAAATACATATTTTGAGAGTGCTGCCCATATCTCACATTCCTTTCTTGATAAAAAAGATCACTTGTATAATATAATAAATGCAGTGTTGAAATTAGGAATGAAATGGTGACAAATGTAAGCCTTGTAATCAGGTGAAGTGAGATGCTAGTAACCCGCTGCCAGGTGCAGACCTATGACAGAAGTTCTCCCCCCAGACACCATACCTGGGCAGAGTAACAAGCACCCAGCGAACAGCCTCAGAAACAGGGCTGTCAGTACAGTGGAGAATCATTCATTTTGATTGTCAGAAGGTTTTCAAAGGATCAGCAATCATCCTCTCGGTTTCTCTGATGTAAAGCTGCAGTAATGTATGAAGAGGAAAGGCTGACAACAACTGATCATTTTATGCAAGTTGCTTACTGTTTTAATTAATGTAAATGCAGCACATCTAGGGCAGATACCCATATACTACAGTTATTATTCGCCTGGTCATTTATCTCGATCTTGACAAGCGTGTCTTTGATGTTTTTTTTTTGTTTGTTTATAGGATATTCATGGTGGGCCTTTAAGGAAGTGGATGGAGGATTCTGAAATGTTTAAATATAACAGCCACTGTTTTATTTGTAGGGTGAGTTAACACCAAAGAAATTCTTGTTGTCTTAACAGTAGATTTCTTATAGGTGAGTACATCCATTATTTGAACAGTTAAAACATTAGGAAATCCACACTGCAAAAGTGATTAAATGCTTATAGCTATGGGAAAGGGATGGAGTTTCTTCTGCAAGCCATTGAGCATCAAAAGTTTTATAGCAAGTAGAAGAGAGTTCTAGGAAGAGAGTTCATAGGTTTATAACAGATGGAGACATTTAAACCAGAACTTTCAGACCTATCTTAAACATCCAAAAAAGTTATTTTCATGCCAGGAAGGATGTGCTATACATGTATATTCCACAGCTGAGTGGAACTTGGAGAAGGAAGAAATAAGCAGTTGGGTCTTTTCAAATGTGTATCTCAAAATGTATCATATTATATTACTATATACAGTATATAAATCATGTTTTTGTGGATCTGTAAGATATGCATACTTTATGCACTTTATTACTATGTAATTTGCAGTTGTCTGTTTTAAGCAAAATTATTGTTTGTTTGCATGTTTGCAGGAAGCAAAAGGTCCTGGAGAAACTACATTTCATGCCTTACTCAACAGAAATGACAAGGACAGTGAATGACAATAACATTGATTTTGACTTTGACTTTTACAAGTTGAACTGAATGGATCCCTGAGCCAGAAAAGGACAATCATCACTGGCGTGAAGAAGTAGTGTTTTGCATGGCTGAACAGGTATTTGCAGGATGCGAGCCATGCACTATCTATTAAACTCCCTTCAGCTCTGTTGTCTATTAAACCTAAAACAGAAAAGTCATTACTGTTCCAGAACAAAAGAAACAGCCCCAGAAGAGAGTTTGATCTTGATACCAGGTTGATAACTCTCACTAGAGGCAAGAAGCAGTCTTTGCTTGCCCTAGGGTGACCTTTGCATGCTACATATAGATGTCCCAAGCCCCCACATTTCAGACGACGAATGTATATTAACCTTTGTTGAAGTTCTTTGGATATGTGTCTCATGCATCCTAATTCCATGGGCTTTTGTAAATTCTAGACATGTGTGAACCTCTAACACATAGCAGGTTAGCCAGCTAAATTACCAAGGCGATAAGCTGGTCAAAAGACAGAGACTCCTTGCAGCAGGCAAGTCTGGTGAGTGCTTCTTTGTGTGGTGCTTGATGAAATGCTTTTATCAATGCCTAGTCATTCCAACTAAACAACACTGCTGCTGGATGATTGAATACAGACCGGAAGAGGGCAATAAATTGATCGTAGGAACATGCCTCCTTTCTCTTTTGTTCCCAAATTGCTGCTGCCTAGGTTCTCACTTCGCCAGAGAGAAATTAAACCATGCTTGGATTGCTCTGTACAGAAGCCCAGAAAGGTTATATATATATATATATATATATATATATATATATATATATATATATATATATATATATATATATATAAGTGTCTTCTGAAGTCAAAATTCTCCATCAAGAAATTTGAGATACGGCCCCTGAGATTCCCTGATATATCGGCACCACTGATAGATGGCTTGTTTGTTAATTGTCATGTCAAGTTATGTTCAAATATCAAATCTGAAAAAATAGAGAAGGAGTAGCTTTATAAATGAGTAACTGTGTTGTTACATAGCACATAGCAGTAACTGTTAATAGTGATTGGCTGATCCACATGTTTTCAGTTCCAATCCAATTCTTATACAAACAGCTCGTTTAACTTTAATTTTATCATTTATACTGTTGGTATTATGTTTAAGGTCTCAGATTTCAACATGCAGCCATGGCAGAATAAGCCACGCCATGGTATGTACCATGGACAGATAGCAGTGCTGGCTAGGTTAATCAAATCAGGGTTGTATCACCTCAGATAATCCAGCACGTATTAGTTGGATGCAAAATTCTAGTAAGGAAAGCCTACACTAACCAATTATCAGGAATCATATACATGAAAGGCATATGAGCTGGACACACCTAAATCCCACAGTGAAGAGTAACAAGGCTACGATCCTGTGTGACCTCAAAAACCAGACGAACAGCAGTGGTAATAAAACGTGGCAGTCCCAAGTGACAAATTTTTAACAAAATCAAAAAAGGAAGTTGTAAAAGTTCTACCGAAATAGAGAAAATATGGAAGGTTAACATTAATGTTGTCCCAGTGGTAAAAGGGATACTTGGGGCTGTGGCCCCTAAGGTGAAGTAGTAACTCCAACAGATCCCAGGAATTACATAAATCTCAGCCTAGAACAGTGCAATCCAGTGAACAGCAAAAATATTGTACTGCACCCTCAAACTGCAAGGTCTCTATAATATGCCATCTATATTGTAATTACACACAAGACAGGACATCAAATATCCTATGCCAAACCATTAGAGCTTCACATAGGGCCTAACTTATTCACTTCATACCACAAACCACAACATTACAAGCTCTGCACATCTGTCATCAGGTAGGCAAATCCTATTGGTGTCACTTCGGTGTTTCACAACACCTATAGAAGACTCATCAGTTAGGTCTGGCATCCCAGCCCCTCCTCCCCTACAAGGTCACTTTTAGACCAACCCCACTGTTACCATTAATGCATGCTCATTGTCACCAGTTTCATTTGGGCTTCATGCACTGTGCCAAATGCATACACCTATGCTACCTCCACACACCCAATCACTTCCTAACCTGCAAAATCCTTACTGGCCTCCCCAGTAACTAAGGTCATAGCCAGCCCCAATGGCACTGTTAATGCATGCTCAGTGCCACCAGCTCCACCTGAAACTACCACATTACACTATGACATGACAATGACCCACTAACCTATCCAGGCCTCCATGTACTTAAAACACTGAACACCTCAGCCATTTAACCTTCAAAATGCATTTTCCTAGCTAGTCTATGCTCTCCTCATCCACGGCCACTGACTAGCAGTTCAGTTACGTCCGATAACATCTTCACAGCTACCCTTAGTTTTATGGTCTCTAAAAACCAAACAGTGCAATCAAATGTGGCAGATGTAGCTGCCCAAGACCTAGCACCTGACTCCACTGGTCTTATATGTGCTAGCTGCCCATGTTCTCTTACCTCAGCCACCATGTCTGCGCACTTCAATTTTTTCCTTTTAAACTGCATCCTCAAATGGAATTGTTAAATCTATAAAATCAGCCTGATTCCTGTCAGTATACAACACCATGTGACACACCTGTAGTTTTTTCCATCTACAAGCAATTTCCAGTCTTGTGCTACACCCCATCTACTGATTTTTTTAGCCTGTGCGCACTCTACAGTACACTGCCCCTCATGCACAAACCTAACCACTTCATTTGTATCATTGCTACACAAAGCGTTAACCTGTAAGCATTAATTATCAAATAATCATGAAAATATGCACCTGGTTATCTCTCTTTATCTATTGTTTCACAGAGCTGATAAAATATGCTTCCGTGTGCCAACCCTCGCATATAAGTTACAACTAGGTTCTTCACCCACCCAATATCCAAGGTATTGCAGGGCTGGAAGGACATCATAAGTTGTACCAAGCAAAAGAATTTCATGTGACTTGCATCCATTGCCCACAACTCTTTCTCTAGATTTCCCCAGTGAAGCCACTGGCCTTATTTTCCTTGTGAAGCTGCTGTTGTGTGCCATGCTTCCTCTTCCTGTTCACAAATCAAAGCAGTTATCATTATCCTTCTTATTGGAGATGTGACCTTATTAAATGCTTTCCACAAATCACCTGGCCCAAGACCTGCACTTACGCTTTGCACTTAGCCAATCATGTCCCTGAGTTCTAATGAGGTCTTGGCAAACTTCTCCGCCAATCGCGCATTCCACTTTCTTCACAGTTTTGTGACTGGAGCTGTCGCTTTTAGCGCTGCATCCTTAGACCCTATTAAAGTCATCTAGCGACTCACCTTACCACATTTAAATTCCTCAAATAACTTGGCAGTGGTAGCTCCTCTCTCCCATACTATGCCACACTACTTAAACAATGCAGCAGCCCTAGATACTTTCTTGTAGCCTTGTGCATAATATTCTCCAGCCTCTCTACTTTGGAAATGACCACTTCACAAAACAGCAGTGACCATTTAATAAGAGGCAGCAAACCAAACTGGCGACACCACAATTTCAAATTACCTGGTAAACATGGTTTCTCAATTCCATTAATAGCCTTCATCAACTCATTAACCTCTTTACTGCAGTACAATAACATCTACCTTAACTTCTCCAGTACAGAAGGCATCAGTTCTCCTTCCATCAAAAACTTTTCCTCCAAATGTTTTCCTGTCACAATTGACAAACGTCTGGCCCTGCTGGGCTGATCCTTCATCCTTGCCCACCTAAGGTTATCATTTATCTTTTCTGGAAACCACTGGGTACATGGCACAGTGGTAGTCTGTGTTGTCATGTCATCCATGTATGCCCTAAAGGGAGGGAACTCTCCTCCAGGCTCACTCTGCCTAAAAACCACTTAAAAGCCCTAATTATCACCACTGTTGCCATTGAAAATGCTAATGGTAGAATAGTACAACCAGTCATTATTCTCATTTCGATTCACTGCCAGGACATTACACACTGTCCTGTATTAAAACCAAAAAACTTCAAAATAAGCCTAGTAATCTTCTCCAGTCCCTGGCAGAATCCAAATGCTTTCTATAAGACCAGGCACACTTCCCAACTTCCCAGTAAGTGTGAGGGTCAGATAGCCAGCCAGTACAGACAGTGGAGATAGGCCCTCCTTATGTCTGATGCTGCCAGTAAACACAGTGGAGATGGGCCCTCCACATGTCTGATGCTGCCAGTAAACACAGTGAAGATGGGCCCTCCACATGTCTGATGCTGCCAGTAAACACAGTGGAGATGGGCCCTCCACATGTCTGATGCTGCCAGTAAACACAGTGGAGATGGGCCCTCCACATGTCTGATGCTGCCAGTAAACACAGTGAAGATGGGCCCTCCACATGTCTGATGCTGCCAGTAAACACAGTGGAGATGGGCCCTCCACATGTCTGATGCTGCCAGTAAACACAGTGGAGATAAGCCCTCCACATGTCTGATGCTGCCAGTAAACACAGTGAAGATGGGCCCTCCACATGTCTGATGCTGCCAGTAAACACAGTGAAGATGGGCCCTCCACATGTCTGATGCTGCCAGTAAACACCGTGGAGATGGGCCCTCCACATGTCTGATGCTGCCAGTAAACACAGTGGAGATAAGCCCTCCACATGTCTGATGCTGCCAGTAAACACAGTGAAGATGGGCCCTCCACATGTCTGATGCTGCCAGTAAACACAGTGAAGATGGGCCCTCCCACATGTCTGATGCTGCCAGTAAACACCGTGGAGATGGGCCCTCCACATGTCTGATGCTGCCAGTAAACACAGTGGAGATAAGCCCTCCACATGTCTGATGCTGCCAGTAAACAAAGTGGAGATAAGCCCTCCACATGTCTGATGCTGCCAGTAAACACAGTGGAGATAAGCCCTCCACATGTCTGATGCTGCCAGTAAACACAGTGAAGATGGGCCCTCCACATGTATGATGCTGCCAGTGTAGTTGCTGTTGCTGTTATTGCTGCAACAACATTTCCTTTAAGCTGAAAGCTCCCCAGCCTAGATGAAGATCTGCTTTCTGCAATGCCCATTGTAAAGATGAAGCCTTCTATATCAACATGCACACTAGTGAATGCTAAAGCAGAAAGTGTAATAATAACACATGGCCATACACACAGCAATGAAACGGTCAGATGAAAACACATGTAAGCATAATTCTTTGTAGCAAACACACAAAAGCAAAGGCACCTTTCAGAGTATGCATAGTAAAGCATAATCAGTGCACAATCATACATAAACAGTGATGACCTATGACAAAGGATGTCTAAACTGCTCCCTGGGCGCCGGGCTAGGGCTGCCCACCGCTCTGGGCACGTGTGCACCACAGCCCCCTAGTTATCACTAGTGTGTGTGTGTGTGTGTTCTGACTGCACAGATGGGTAAATGCGGAGGACAAATTTCGATTGGGGTGAAAATCACAATTGACAATGTGGCTTGACTTAACTTAAATTCAAATATACCAGAGTATATATAAGTTTACATTTAGTTCATACAGGCAAAATGGGTTGGGTAGTTTCTTTTATATATACTGCTGTAAAACGAATTCTCTGACACACAGTGCTAATGATGTATTATACTGCATAGCACTCAGGCAATATATCATGTATATTTTTATTTTGTTGTGCAGAATCCCCCTTTTATCTGTCACACTTTGATTACATTTGATAAGGACCCTATGCTGAGCAATTTGAACTTGTGTTTTCTATTTTAACCTTGGGCCCCTTTAAGATCAATGCTCGTGGTGGTTTGTAAGAGGGGTGAATATGTATGACTCACATGTTATATAAAATATTACACTGCATAAATGCAAAGATTTAAACAAAGCACTCTTAAAATGAACCATTATTATTATTACTATTATTATTATTATTATTATTATCTGCTATACTAAAGTCAGAATTTGTACACAGAATATGCCTCATTTAAAAAGACATATTTAACCCTTTGGCATATATGGTCTCTTTCTCAGAACATCTCTACGTGATGCATTTTTTAAATTGTATTCAGAGATCCCTGAAAGATAGAATTGGCACCATTTAGCAATTCTGCAGGAACAGTGGTGCAGAGGGATCAAGAGGTGAGGGAAACAAGAAAGCAAACTCTGACAGTGCAGCAAAACAAACTTTAGACAGTCACTGACATAGTGCAACAAAACAAACTCTAGTCGGTCAGTGGCACAGGACTGAGTTTGCTTTCTTGTTTCTTGTTTGTCTAATGGAGAATATGGAATAATGGAGCCCCTCACCTCTTGATCCCTCTGCACCACTGTTCCTGCAGAATTGCTAAATGGTGCCAATTCTATTTTTCAGGGATCCCTGAAAGATAGAATTGGCACCATTTAGCAAATCTGCAGGAACAGTGGTGCAGAGGGATCAAGAGGTGAGGGGCTCCATTATTCCATATTCTCCATTAGACAAACAAGAAAGCAAACTCTGACAGTACAGCAAAACAAACTTTAGACAGTCACTGACATAGTGCAACAAAACAAACTCTAGTCGGTCAGTGGCACAGGACTGACGTCGAGCTGACAACTCACCTTGGCGAAGTGCAGCAAAGGTAAAAGCCAAGAGCTACAGGTGTAGAGAATGAACTAATAATGTGGAGATAATGAACAGGGCAGTGACTGAGAGGAAGGGGGTGTGTGAGTGGAAGTGGGCGTGTCCCTCACAGGTTGGGTCCGGCTGGCAGCCCTGAGGGTACTTTTTTTTTAGTATTCATCTTTAAAAGAACTGTCAATTTTCCCTTTAATTGAACAATGGTGAACACTTTTTTAGTGTAATGAATGGTGAGTGGAAGCAGGATAAAGTTGAGTAGAGTGACTTTTACTGAGGGCAAATCCACAAACTTCAAAAATGGTCTACAGTCAAAAAGGCATAGAAACAAAACCAGGATACATGAAAACCATAAGATACATTACAACTAGACACAGAATAAACAGGCAAGAAACTAAGTAGGCTGACTGAGAACACTGAGAACACTGGGACATAGCTGAAATACCTGAAACCAACAAGGGGCGTAGATACACCAAACATGAGACAGAAACCTGAAGGAAAACCAAAACAAAAGAACACATGGAAGCAGTTGCTATGGGAACCATTATACCATGACAGTAGGTGCTACATCTTATTTGGAAAACTTTTGAACTTAATTTGAGATGATATATTTGTTCCAACCAGTGCCTAAAAATATAATCAGAAGCCATTTTTCTTGAATAATTTGAATGTCAATGTGCCTGTATTTCAGTATTACATTTTGATGACAATGCATGATGGGACCCATAGAGTGGCTAATATACAGAGGTACCTATGCTGCACTCCAATAGCACATTCATTTATTCTTAATTACTACCTGTGCCCAAAACATATGAAATAAGTGAAATTTGTCCTGAGTACAGCTGACTATTCAGAGCAATCAGAGGCTGACTAATGAATATGTATACCAACATGCATAATGGACCTTAAAAACAGTCTGCATATTTTCAAAGGCAGACAAAATCATTAATAATAATAATAGCTATCTATTCAGTCCATACTGTAGCTGGTGGAAATAAAAAAATATATTATATATTTTACTACACTGTTAATTGTAATCTCTAGCCTACAAAATATAACATCTTTAAAGGACAGTGCAGCTGACCACTTACTGGATAGCCACCTGTTTGCAAAAGCCAGCTGTCGCTTTGACTACTTCGTGCTGGCGGCTATATTTCCTTGCCCTTCTATTTCAGTGCAATATACTAACAAGATGTCCTAAACAACCAGTTTGTAATATCTCCTTGTTACCCCTTGTTAAATGTCGAGCGTACATGTGACAATGTGACATTAGAAGAGCAAACACTTTACATATCAGGTTATGCAGGAACCTTGGAGATTGTTAAGGTCATAATAGATTGGCATTTCTTTACTCATTATTACCTCTAGCTTAGTACAAAGCAACACACAGTTGTTGTAGATTGTTTGCCTCGTTGTCTCCAAACTATTTATTATTTGCTTGATTTCTCATTATGTTGGTTCCAAAAGAGAGAAAACCTGTTTCTTTTCTTTTCTTACAGTATAGCATGATAAAGGCAGTGAATTTTTACAAGTTAAATCACCTCAGAAATAGCTTGAGGAAGCAGATCAATGTGAATATGGACATAAGAAGAATCTGTATTTTTAATTGAAATGCAGCACAGCATAAAATTTATGGCGTGTAGCTGACTCTGTGGGGTTTATGACTTGTTCACCTCTCGAGAAACATCAATTATTCATACTGGGAGAGAAAGACAAACAAACACGACAGGAAAATAAACAGGGTGAAAACTGACCAGGGCTTTTTTATTATGTACAGGAAGTAGCAATGATGCTTCCAAATAGATACTACTGGGGTTATGGCTTTAACAAACATTTAGACCTGAATCCATGAGACTTCCAGGTTCATGTATTGTGATAAAGGTAAAGAGACAGACCTCCACAGATCTATTATTCTGACTCCTCTGCCGTTGACTGCATTATTAACAGGCTCATAACATGCAGTCTCATAACATGCATTTTGATGATGAACCACTTTCACCAGGCCACATATATGCTGATATATGACTGTAGAGGTCATTGGTTATATGAATACCTTTACGGAATAACCCATTTAAATTGGCACATTTGCTAGTTGCTGTAAATGTCCCAAGCAACATGAAGAAGCTTTGTAGGGCAGCTTTGGTGACAAGTTGTTTTACTGAATTGCAGCATAAATTAACAATGAAATACAAAAAGAGCCACTTTCGGCCTTCACACTTGTTATCTTTGACTTCTCAGTTTGAGCTTAATACTGTAGAAATCTCTCGCCCCATGACTGTGGGCTTACTAAGAAAGAAAACTTCATTTAAATTCATTTAAAATAGTTTACCTCAGCAGGTTTTTAGTTAATTATAGCCAAGTTCTTTAAGACATTTACATTTTCCCTTATATGTCTTTTACGTAAAGTTAGCTTTGTAACCTGCTGGCCTAATATTAGAAAATGTGACACATATTTGAATGGCTTTCTCTGACCAACCTACATACAGTATGTGAATCAGCCTTTAAAATATATTACAATCATTCATTCTAAATATCAGTCCACCCTCATTGAAGGTCACATGGAAGCCTGTTTGAGAATTGGCATTGTACCCAGAATACCGTTAGTCTTATTTTTCAGGGTTTGCTCCAATAGTAATATCAGCCTTCCATTTTTTTTGAGGGGTGTGTGTGTGTGTGTTGGGGGAGGGAAGATCTCAATGACCAGTCAAAAAAGAAGACCTCAAGCCAAAACAGTGTGAGTACCCCATCTTAGACATATATCTGGCTGGAAAAAAATAAATACAATTTTATTGTATCAGCTATTCATAATTCATATCTCTCAGTGACCTGGACTAAAAATAAAACTGCGTCTACCCCAAACTGAAATAACAGTAAATGAAGGAATCATGTCTGAGCCCTTTCTGACAATTGCCTTGAGAAAAATGCTGAAAGCAAGTCAGCAGCATTAAAAACCTGTCTCATGGATCGCAAGATTTAACCTTCAAATCCCAGTGCAATAGATTGATTTGTAATTATTTGACAAGCTCATCTCATCCCAAAGTTGGAGGAAACTGAAAAGTTTCTCCTAGAATATAGTGTCAAGAGTTTTAGTCTTTTATCAAGCCGCACAATTGTCACACATTTGACTAAGTCGTTGAATATGATTTAAATGTTTGGTAATCATTAAGGGTATAAGCAGAGACCTCAGTAAATGGTTCCAGATGATTGGCATACCCTTCAAACTTTCATATCACTTCTCATCTCTTAGCAAAATACTTTTTCTGCTTAAATCTGTCCAGAGCTGTAACAAAATTCAGTTATTTAACTTTTTAATAACAAATCTTGTCGACAATGACAAATTGTGCACTGACTATGGTGTTCTCTATTATTTCTTGTCTATCCTGTGAAAGGAAGTCCTGTCTTTCCATATTATGCTAATATACATTCTAGCCGCATTGTCAAATTATGTTCAATCAACGCAGGTAAAGGGAGAGAAGAGGATCAGTAATGAACTTTACCTCAGGGGCTCCTTTGTTCAATAAAAGATGAGACATGGGTGAAGCAGTAGCTCTAGATCACAATCACAATGCTGGTCTCATTCCTCCTGCACTGTGCGAGGAATCTCCAGCCCATGTGACACTGCAGCTGTCAAAATAATGCACAAGCTCTACTTAATTATATCAACCTTGAAGAAGTTGGGTCATAATGACCTTCATCTTTCCTGTTGTCTGAGAAACACCTCATTTGCCTTGTTTTACTGGGGTGAGACTATCAAGGTCTTTTCACTAGTGTCCAATGTAAGATTTTGCTGTATGCAAATACACAGTGGTTGAATCCTTTATTATATAGCTGAAGAACCAGTTTAATTACAGGCTATAAACAATGAGTCATACCTAGCTTCTTCTGGACATAACTAGCTTCATGTATATAAGGAGGCAAACCTCACAACCCTTAAACCTCATGCTCCAAACTCTTTGTTCAAAGTAAAATAAACAGATGTGCATATTTGTAATATATGCAAAATGCAAAATGATTGGCTGAGAAGATACAAATGAATTATTATACTCTTTGAAAGCATCTGCTCTAAAATGAACAAAAATGGCAAATATCTTAGATAGACTGCATGTCCTTGTGACATATTGCAGTGTATATTGTTGACACAGGGTCTTATATGTTTACAATCACTTGCTATAATGGGCGGATAGCTTCTATTGCATGGATGTGCAAGTTTTGTTCAGTACTTCAGTACTACATATTTACATGCGATACCTTAATTGAAGACCACTCTTCAAAAGATAAATAGCTTATCAAAGACCTCATTAAACTAAGAAATAAATATTCCAAAAGTTGCAGCCCTCAATGATGCATTTTGCCAAACAGTTGTTAAAATCAATGTGCCTTAGCTGTGGTTTGTTTCCCTACAGAGCAAGCATGAGTCTTTTGCTCTAATTATTCACTTAGGCCTTACTAATGTTTCCTTAGTGATGCATAAAAATACCACAAGACATTCATTTTTTCATCTTTTATTTTTTTTCCTCTCCTGGAATTTATTTATTTATTTTAGTCAAACTTTTAGTGCATTATTAAAATGATGTTTGGGTATCTGTGACAAATGTTTTTTTTTACATGATAAGTCTTCAAACTGCTTCAGTTTAAGAATTTAGAGATACTTTAGCATTTGACATCATATTAATTGTTTTATCTACATTCTAAAAGAGCCATAATTAGAGCTCATTCTGAGAAACAATGTAAGAAGATAAATTAGCTACAAGTAAAAAAAATTGCTTCACTGTGGAGATGACTAAATAGCATTTGTCTGAATAAAAACAGGGATGAGTGTGATATAACCACTGCACATATTCACTGCATTAAGTGTGTTGACTGGAGATTCCCATTCCAGTATTCTTTATTTTTCAAGGCAGATGAAGTTTAACAGGTACATTATATAATATTACATAATAGAGTAATGTTTTCATTAATCATGTTATTTTAAGAACATCTGTCATTCCTTCACAGATCTAGTCAAGAACATGTTATTCAATTGAAATGCAGAACCTGAATGCTATACTTTTTTTCTGCATAATTGTATTCTTCTAGTGTAGTGATCTGCTATATTTGTCTATGTTTGATTATGGAAATGTCTAATAATTGCTTGGATCTCTGTTAGAATGATTGCATGTTAGAATCAGTGCATGCCATTCTAGATTAAGATCACTGTTTTTCATGTGATCCTCGGTACAGCTGGTTTTTCTTATTTAACACTCCAAACCTATTGGAAAAGGAAATGAAACGTTTAAAGGAATTCAGAATGAGGTTTCAAAACCATCCCACTCAATTTTGAGTCGCACTGAGAACATAACAGAGAAATCCAAGCCAGTGGCTTTCCTGTGCCTTTGTGCAGTAAAGCTGTGTTGAACAGACGAGAGCTCTATTCATACCCACTAAACTGCTACAGCACATATCCCCACACTCATTCTAATGAGACAGATGGGATATCTCCCTTGGCACCTGGTGCTAAAGTCCAAAAACTCAAAATACAAGAATACTGGTTTAGGTTGTATAAACACACACACATACACACATACACACACACAAACACACACACATTATGGAATTAAGGCTTGGGCTGTTGCATTGAAAAATAGGATAATACGTTTATTTACTTACATGTGAAAAAACCAATAGCAAGTGTTTATTTCCAAGGATGTGTTAACAGTTAATCTTTAAACAGACTTTATGTTGGCTTTAATAAATAGCTGTGTTAAAACCATTTCCCTACTTACTTCCCTACAATTTTCATTTGAGCTTAGAAGTTTCACCTTAATTCATTTATTTTTTCTGAAGAAATGTCATGTGCTACACATGTGGCTTGAGGGCTCACATTCCGCATACATTTACATATACTACTAAAAGTATTGTGTCCTAGCAGGTTACCGTGCGGGACTTCCATTTACATATTACAACAATGGAAAAATGGTGCAATAACACAACACACTTTCAGAAATGTCCAATTGTTGTGTCCCAATATGTGTTATTGCACTGAAAAGTAAAATTCCAGCATATATTTTGTGATATGAAAAAGGTGTTACTGGTGTGGAGAAAAGAGCAGATTGGACAAAAGTTTTTACTGATTACAACAATGGAAGAGTAGATTAGCCCGTCCAGCTATCCATCACCTCAAGTTGTTTGTCCTGAACAGCACAATGTGACAGGAATCCATATTAGTGCTTCCATAAGCCACAGAGAACTGCATGACATGAAAATCCATTGGAGAGCGGTAGGAGAAGACAACCAAAATTGGTCTAAAGTTCACTGGAAATGCGTCTGATGGAGACATCTATCATGACACATTCAGTCAGATGGACATGGGAGATTGTAATTTTATAGGTGGTATGATGTTATGGGGCTGATGTTCTGGAGAGTTCTGTGTATGAGTGTGTCCGTGTGTGTGCGTGTGCACATACGTGTATACAATGTTAAGATGTAAGTTTAGTCTATATCTTCACCAAGGGCCAAGCAGGTGGTTACTTGAATTTGGAGCAGCAGTGGCACTAGCATGGAATAAACTGAACACTAAAAAGATGCTGATAAGGTTTTTGAGGGGCACTTGGCATGCATGGCGGACATTGGAAGATAAAATGGAGACTGCTGTCTTGGCCATCAAACAGAGTTGTACTGCAAACTCTCTAACAACTCTCCAATGAAAAATGCATTCACAGAATAGGGGAGGCTATGTTTATGTTTCAAGAGTAAATGTGACAGTGGTTGGTATTTGAAATGGAAACGTGCTTAGATTTGTTTAAAAGGCATAATACATTTGTAAAGTGGTATTGTTTTATTGCAGCATTTTTCCACTGATGTAATATACATTTGTACATTGTGTGTGGCAGCTTAAAACACTATGTAGAATATGGTTAAAGTTAAATCAATAACTGTCACCATTTATGAGCAGTATACCATCATCAAAATAATGTAATTTTCAAAGCTCTGTAGACTGATGGCCAAAAGTCTGATTAATGTAGTGGCCCTGAGCTTGGTGCATCAGTGGTTTCAATAACTAAAGGCATTTGTTCCAAACCAGCCAAAATTTCATCAGGTTTATTTCACTAGGGAGCTTTTCCTCTTTAAGGAAACCTGTGTCACATGGTGCTTGCTAACTGTTCATTCTTCATTGTGATGTACTTGTTTTTGTAAACAAGGAATCCAAGGTCTCACCTCATGCAAATATTCAAAATGCCTAAACCAAAAATATGCATATTCTTATTTTTCTTTTTAAATTACCATCAGTGATAGAGTGGGAGGGGTGGCGGCTTCAGCATTACCATGAACCTGGCAAACAGATTAATGTAAAGTAGTGTACACTGCAACATTCAACAGCAAATAAAAAAATAATTTCATACTGGGATTTAGCTGTAAAGAAAACTCTGGAACTACGTAAAGTAGTACTAAAATATGACCATACGTTTAACCCCAAGCTGGAACAACAGACTGACATCTTTTTTGTTCTTCATCAAAGAGCTCTTTATTTCAGAGTGAAACAACCAAGAAGCATTTAGCTTTCAGCCCAATCTAATATATGAGGTGTCTAGTACTCTGTTCCTCTATATTTGATTGGGCTGAGGTAGGTACGGATCTTTAGAACATATTTGATTAATGCCTGCACACGTATATCAGCGACGTCATGTAAACCTAAAGTGAGGGATCTCAAATCTGCCAGAGCAATGAAAGGTTTGGTGTATTCTGAATGGAGAAACAAAACACTTTTTATATGCTGTATGGGAAAATAAAGTAGTTGATTTTTACATAATAGCATTTTTGAATGCAAAAAACAATAGCTATACTGTGTTATGACAAACTATTTTTGACCTTTTAGAAGTGGCAGTAAATGTGTTGGATGAATTTGGAATGAAGTTTGGACACTGTCAGTCATACAGTCTTCCATACACAGATGGCTCGCCACTTACTCTTGTGGATGTTTATACAGACTTGTAAATCGGATTGAATTCTTTAAATGTTAGTAATAACACAAAAACACAGTTAGCATTTTTAAGCCCCTTTAAGAACTACCTTTGCAGTCTAATACTCTAGTTGTAGTTTAAGACCTGATGTGAAGCAGGGATAAAAACTAGCTAGATACAATATTCCCAGCAACTACTGTCTTATGTTCCCCCCATCAATGCCCTCTCCCACGTAATGGGACATTCCACATAGCTTTGTGTTTGTTTTCCCCCGTGTTAGTGTTTGCCCTTTGTTTACTTCCCTGATCCCACATGTTGCCCCTCTTGCTAATGAGTTTTGCTTCCCATTTTCACACACTTCTAGTTTTTCCCGTTAGCATGTGTGGAAATACTACTTGTGTATAAATATAACAGCATGTGCATAAATACTCTTTGTGTATAAATGTAACAGCATGTACATAAATACTCTTTGTGTAAATGTAGCATGTGTATAAATTCTCTGGTAGTACTAGTGGCCATTGGTTGTTACTTACTCTGTGACTCATTATAGTGACTACCACTATAGTACACTATTGTATATTTCTGTGAGTATACCTCGTTGTTATTTTATTATGAATTTTTATTATTTTATTATGAATTTATTATGAATGCCTTTCAATCACTGTTTATCTATGTTACGTGTTACGCACTCATGTCTTGACTTCGCTGTTTACCCTAATTCATTCAACATCTTTTGTTTTTTGTCACCTTTGACTCATCAAATCCTGATATTGGGACTTAATCAAACAAAGATCCAGTATCTGTCATCTCTGCATCTCTGGAGTGTACGATTAGATACATCTGACCTTGGGGAGCTGTATACCATGGGCCTGTTTCCTGATGAGTAGTGCTAAAGAAGGAGTTTAGTAAGAAAACTTGCTTTGAATAAAACAAACAAACAAAAAAAACAAAAAAGATACGGTAAACGCATCAGCAGGTGAGAATCTGCAGGAGAATAGTGGAGTCAAGCTTTGCCTTGTCGCAGAATGATGGAAATCAAGTTGAGGTTTGGATGTGACTGAAGCTTACCCTCCTATCAAGTTTAGGAGTACCCAATACCAAGATAAGCTTTCATTTCCTCTCTCCCTCAGACTTTCATCTGAGGGGAAGGCTGATACAGGGGAAAGCACAATGTCTAGCTTTCTTTTTTTTCCACTTTGGTTGCATTTTTTTTATTCTTCGCATCTTTCTAAAGAGGTTCTCTTGACAATGCTTAAGTGAAGGCTATATATGTGTATGTATCTGAAGGACAATTCCCTCTGGCTTGACTTAAAGGGTTTCCTTTAAACTCTGCAGATATTTTTTTATAAAATCAGTCATAAGTACAGTACTCAAAATGTTTATTTAATCTTTGAAAAATTATCATTCTTCAGTCTGTGCCCCTTGCTTCAATGTCCATTATAAGGAGCTTAAAGTGTACCAAGTGGGATTTATAATAGAACGCATTAATGTGAAAATCGAGGTTGCAAGGAATGTCAGAGGTAATGCTGATATTTAAAAGTTGCCCAAATTTGATTAAGGATTGCATCATTGGGCCTTATCCTGCTGGAGCTCTGTCATATTCTGCTGGTTCTTCATAAACGTGACAAACACTGAAGGAGTGAGAAATTCTACGTCTTTCAATCAAATTACTTGAGCCTGTATATTTGAAAATACTTAAATGATTGGTGTTATTTTATTGGTTCCATTTTGCAGTTGAGTACATGAATAAATTATTGTCATGTACATCACAAAAAACATAAAATAAACATACTCCCTCAGGGGGGAGGGGTTCCATCTGTGTGTGTGTGTTCATGTGTCTGCGTGCGTGTCCATTTTATCTTTTGTCTTAGCATTATGTGTTACACTTGTGTCTTGTTAGCGTAGTTGCATTTAAGTGTGTGTCTTTGCAATGTTTGTCATCTGTCTATGTCCAGACTCCCCCCCAAGTGTGCTCTGTTTATTTGATTAGTATTGTTAAAATAAAGCTGCGTGTTGAATGACTCTCACCTCTGCATCCTGCCTCACCTTGCTCATGTTGCAGACAGATAGACCATCACTCCTCCCTGCCTGTTTTGCCCGTGGTACAGGTTAGCTCCCTGCAATTCAGGGAGAGTGAGCACACCCTAAGGAAGGTGAAATTTGAGGGGGACTGGCTGGCTGGTTCCCAGCGGGACTCCCCTGACCCTGTGGTCAAAGAAGAGACCAGTGAGTCAGCAAACGAGTTTCCTTCTCAGCAGCCCAAAGCTTGCGGCAGCTCGGCTCCTGCTACAACCCCTGGCTCCAGCCAGAGGAGGCAGGGAGAGAAGAAAGCAGCTCCCTCGGGAGCATTCAGCCAGCCAAGAGGCGAACTCCTCTCCTCATGCCCAGAAATACCAGGACTGGTACAACCTCTCATTGTTGTCCGACGGAAACACTCCTAGATTATGGTCTGGACTGCCTCTCCAGTGAGGAACCCTCTGTGTGGGGTATGCGGGCCTCTAGGAAGGGAGTGAAATGAAGATCGGGGAGTCCTGCCCTCCAGAGACTGATATGGAGGCCTTCACCTCTACCTCTGACCCTGAGAAGGAGGTAGAGGAGGAAAACGGAAACTTGTCCTTGAGGAGCCAGCCAGCATGCACTGCCAAGCAGAGACCAGCTTGCATCATAAAGCAACTCAGAGCACGTGGAAAACCCCCCAACCTCTAGCGTGCGCTCACCAGCAGCTAGGGCACGTGCCACAAGGTGCCAATGTGTTGTGCACCCCAATGTGTTGTGCACAGCTAATGCACACACAGCTAATGCTCATTCTGAAGCCAGTGTGCGCCTTCCAGGTGTCCCAGAGGACAGCACGCATCCCTCAGAGCCAGCCTTGGGACCCAAGGGACCTCGGCCTGCTGCTGCGCCCACAGGGCTGCATCTCCTGTTAGGCGCAGGGGTTCCGGTGTGGCATCCAGGGAATCGTTTTGTGTTTGTCCCCATAGGCTGTGTTTGCCTATCCCTGTGTTTAATCCGAACATTCCATTTCCCTTGTCCTTGCCCCTGTCTATTACTGTGCTCGTTTTTGTTCCTATTACTGTCTATCCCTGTGTTTGTCACTCCTGTGTCTCCCTTTGTTCTCCCAGGAAGGCAGTCTAAGGGTGGTCTGTTGGCGGGCTCTCCCCAGGGGAGGGTACTTTGGAGAGCGTGCCGGTCGCCACAGATTCTGTGCTCTAGCCCCACCCTTCGGTGCGGGTCCATGGTGGGACTGCTGGTGCTGGCCGCTCCGGTAGAAAGCGCCCCTTGGTGGGGTTTCCGTCACATTACGCCCCTGACTCCTCCCTCGGGGGTGTCTGTCTGTGCGTGTGTGATAGCATTATCAATTACACTTGCATTTCGTATAGTTAACAGTATGTTATACTGTCTTGTTAGCATGTTTGTATTTAAGTGTCTTATCGTCATCTGGCTGTGTACAGATGCCCTTCAATTGTGCTGCATGTAGGGTTGTGCAGTATTGAACTTTTTTTTACCTTTTTTTTTTACTTTTTTATGTGCCCTCTACTTTTAGCTGGTTTGTTGTATTACGTTTCCCCTACATCCATTCCTGTGTACTTAGCTTGTTTTCTTTCTCATGGATTTGTGGAATAACAAAATCTCAGTCGTGCTAGTGAAGACTCTGTCAACGTTTAAACCATTTGAAATTGGCAATGAAATGCTAGTTAACTAGTGTATACAGTCCACTTTCATTAATATTTAACATTTTCAGGCTTATATTAGGCTACATTATTTTGGTTCTATTTGAGAGCCTCTAATACGGAAGAAAATGTCCAAAAAACAAAAAAGCAGTTTTGACTTTGGGGATGTACATTTTGTATATGTACACTGGTGATGCAAAACTATTTCTATTTTATCATCTCTGATTCAATAGGGCCTTGTCTTACAAAATAAAAAATATTGAGCACATACATGCAAGTATTGAAGAGTTATACAACATTGCGCATTAAATATCCCAAGGAATGTCCAAAGTGCAAATGTGCAAATGTGGCACACCCTGATCCAAGACACTGGCCCATCATCAAGAACATGCAACATTTTTTTTTGCTAAAACAAAACAACAACGTTGGACATCTTACAGAAAGAGCAGAAAATTCCAATTGAAGTTATAATATAAAATTAATGTTATGTTAGTAATAGGACAAGAGATGTCCAAGAGGCTAGCTAAGCTAACCATGCTAGCTAAGACCCTAAACGATGCTGAGGAAGTACTACAGTACTTAAATGCTGTAATACTGTTTATCATCTAATATTTGTGATATTTAGTATGAATTATCGTATACACAATTGTTTATTTATACTCACAAACAAAAACGAGTCCTTCGCAGATCTTCGTAGCTGTTGTTCATGCTAACTTCCGGTTCAACGCTGTACCCAAACAACTCGACATAAACTCCAGCCAAAGAAGTTTCTTTTCTTTTCCATGATGTCCAAAAGTATAAGATATCCAAAATCAACTAAATCAACAAAATATCAACTAACAAAATAATCCACGACTGCTTCAGTTTCGCCAAACAGAGTCAACGGCGTGTGTTCTGGAGTGATTAGCTTATCTTATCTTAGCAGCCTACCTTAGGTTAGCATGTTTACAACCCAAATGGCTTGTTGTTTTGCGCATGTCCTTGTCAAAAATATACATTCACGAATCATGGCAAGTGAGGTGTTAATCTTTTCACCTTCGAGTAAACTATTGGTTAGAACAGCTTTCAATCACTTCGAAAAAAATCGGTATGCATGTAGATGGGTTAGGCAATTCAATTTATCTGGTTTGACTCAAACGTTTTCGATGTTTAATATGTGATTTGACGTCTAATGGGCCCGCTGACGGAAATGCAGAAATGAAAATGAAAGTAAGTTGCCTGTAAAGGCTGGCTAACTAATTAGCTAGCGTTTTCAGTCTACATGTCCAAAGGTAGCTAGCTCCAATGACTTCTCGCAAGCAAAACTAAAGCATGCTATCTGGATAAAATGAGTTCCACAAAACATGCTCCATTTGTTTGAAACAAAGCTCAGCAACTAGCACTTACTGTGTGTTGTACCTACCCATTAGATCATATATATATTAGCCAATATGTTAGAATTTTATAACAATAGAGATACACCTACAGACTGACCTGTAGATAGATACAGAAAAGATTTTGTCATAGGCATGACTTTAAGTCCTATAAAAACATTTTGAAATCCATTTTGAAACTGAATGTAAGGTAGATGACAGTGCCTTTGGAGAGGAGGTCATGTCAGTGTGTGAAGGGCATATGTGAATGGCATGAGTGTGTGTTGTACCATCTCCAGCTGTTTTTTTTTTTTTTTTTAGTAAATATGTCATGCAGAGATGATGTACTGATCTGTGTTGACTGGGTCAAAACCTCAGCCCTTTTTAGGTGTTGGAAATGTTTACAGTGTACATGTTTCAGTTGCTCCTGTTATTACTTCATTTTTAGAATCATGGTTTGGCAAGTATGTCAAGACTTAAAGCCAGAGATAGACAAGGTCAGGTTACATCCAGTCACAATTGAAATTCAAATACTTACGGAAGTTCTACAGATTATCAGGTGAAAAGAGACATAAGATTACACTATTACTGTCAGTTCTGTGGTACTAGGAGTTCTGCAGCCATCTGTACCCATGTCTTTATGTTGTGATTAATGTGTGAGCCTGACAATCTTGCAAATGTCTGCTTGTGCACATCATTACCATAAATAATCATGTAAGTAGATGTTTGGCCTCTGTTTCTGTTCAACGACAATAGCCAAGAATTTAGTGTAGACTATGTCTTCATTTAATTAATGAACTGTGCCTCTGCTAAGCAGTCCTTCACCTCTACTTCGAATAATCAAACACTACAACTCCCAGAATACTGAGCACCAATTATACCTGCTTGTTTAAACATGTCCACTCTTTATGAATACCTGCCTGGTTTTATTTCTCTGCTGGGTTTTGTCTTGGACTATCCTCTTGATGCTTGTGCTGGCTTGGTAATCTGTGCTTGTTCTGACCATCTATAATTTTGATTTTGAATTGTCCTCCTGGCAATAAACCTGCATCTATCTTTATCTTCAAGCATCTGGCTTCACTCTTGAGGAGTGAATGCAAAACTTGGATAAATTTGGTGGACTTTGGGCAAGATATGTAAGGCATTTTTGTTAAAACTCTAGCAAAGGAATAGTGTTGTTGGAGTCAAAATTCACCACTGAGATTTACAGCAGGAAGTGTAACTGCTTTGAGGGAGTTGTTTAAGGTGTGTCTTTTCTCTGAAACTTCAGTTATAGAACAACTCCATGATACTAAATTATTACCAGTGAAGGTGCAGTTCTCAGGGGGTTTGTAAATAGAGGCAACCATGAAGACCAAAGAGTATTTTCAGATATTCTCAATGTTAAAGTTATTGGCAAGAATGTATAAGCAAAATATATATCAGTGTGCACTTTTGACTCAATAAGGTCATACCACTTTAATAATGCCTAAACCAGACCATCCCTCCAGCTAGTGTTCTACTTACCACGTAGTATTTTGCATTTTATATATGTTATATATATATATATATATATATATATATATATATATATATATATATACACACAATCCTGGTCATTCGGGCTACAAACATTGGTGAACACACTGATTCCACTGATTATATACACTGTATATATACTAAATACATTCAAACCACTATGTTGTGAGGTCACGTGAGGTGTTCCAACTGGAGAACCATCAACAGGGTCATAGGCGCAGTGATGGCCCTGAGCTAGCCCATATGGTCCGATATCACAGAGGAGCTACCACAGCACAAATTGCAGAAAATATTCATGCAGACGATGACAGAAAGGAGTCACACAGAGTGCACTGAAGCTTGATGTGTGTGGGGCTGTGTAGATTTTGGTGCCGCAAGTGCCTACAATGGGCACATCAGTATCAGAACTGGACAGAGGAGCAATGGACAAAGGTGGCCTGGTCTGATGAATCAAGCTTTCTTTCGCATCATGTGGACGGCCAGTAATGTGTGCAATGCTCCCCAGGGGATGATGGCTCAAGTATACACTATGGGAATAGGGCAATCTGGCAGAGGCAGTGTGATACTCTAGGCAATGTTCTACTGGGAAATCATGGGTCCTGGCATTCATGTGGATGTTACTTTGACAAATACCATCTACCTACACATTGTTGCAGATCAAGTACACCCCTTCAGTGCCATTCCCAAAAATGGCAGAGATCTCCTTCAGCAAGATAATGTTCCCTGCCACTCTGCAAAAATTGATTAAGGACCATGCTATGACATAATCTGAAATCTGATGTCCTTCATTCCATTTCAGTTCCAACATTCATTCCATGGGGTTCTAAAGTGTAGACAACTTCTTTTTCTTTGAGTTTCCTAATTTTATTGCGGCCATAGCAACAACTGGCAATGCAAACAGAAAATTAATACATTACTACAACATCCATTAGTATTATAATACCTTGCAACTGGAAATGACAAATCCTTAATGCTGATGGTCTGAAGGTGTTAGACAAACCACTTAGCAAGCCTTCTATTGGTTTTTCCAATATAAAGCTGATTACATCTATTTCAAATAATACAGTAGACAGCTCCCACAGTAATGCATGGGGATGAATGGGTGATGACAATTGACCCTTTTGTGCCAGTTATTACATATGCTGTGTTAATAAATGTTCATGTGGGACATCTAGATCAGCTGCAGGCTACAGTACCACAGTTATTATCCGGACGTCATTTGTCTCAATCAGACAAGCTTGTGTTTTGATCACTCCTGACAAGCATTTGCTCATCCTGGAGAATTCTAAAGCTTTAAATGTAATATTAGCCACTGATTTATTCATAGGACGATGTGTCAGTACCAAAGGAATTCTTGTTGTCTTGTTTATCATAAAGGGTGGGATTTAAACAAGAATTTGCACTGAAACATCCAAAAATTTTATACTCATGACAGGATGTGTTATATTCCATGCATATATATATATATATATATATATGTGTGTGTGTGTGTGTGTGTGTGTGTGAGTCTGTGTGTGTTTGTTCACATAAGAATGAGAATTTATGATAATATTGCCCAGCATGACTTTCCGCAGCTGTCTGAGAGAGAGGTTTAGTTCTGCAGACCATCTTAAGCAGTGGGCAGGGCTTGTGGATAACTGTGTAAATATATATACCAAACATGCTACGTATATCATGGACCACTTTTCTGAGTTCATATTTTTATTTAGGTATACATATAAATATTTTATATAGGTTACATATTAATCTTGTCTATTTAGTTAGGCCGTCACTATTAATGGGAACACGTTTGGCACTCATGTATGCTCTAAAGAAGAAGGTCCAGCTACATTTAAAGCAGTTTATCATAAAGCAGAACAGTAATGCAATAAAAAACAACAGAGCTTTCACTGAAAGGTGCTTTCAGACAAAGTCCTTCGTATCACACAATGCAAAGAGATTGCAATTTCAGGGAAACACAGCTTGATAATTAACAGATGTTAATACATACAGTTTTTAGACATCCCATTATGTCTGTCTTGTTCAATCCAGCCAATACGCCAGGGTCCTCTGACAGAGTGATTCTAGAGACTGAACATCTGCCACTTTCTTGGAGGTCTCTCTCTCTCTCTCTCTCCCTCTCTCTCTCACTCTCTCTCTCTCCCCCAGAATACTCCTGTCACCTCATCAACCCATCAGCCTGTCACATCAGTTTGGCCATCGGTTCTCCCAAGGAGACTTTGATAGTATCTGCGTCTCCTGGCAAACACTCATGATTGACACAATGTATCATTACAGGGAAGTCACATCGGTTGACATGACTTTATTGATGGAGGTGACTTTTAACAATCTGACGGGTGTGTTATGGATAACAGCTGCCGTCATGCTGGTCTAATTGCTTCGGTTGTCAGCACTGGCCTGTGAGTGTACAAAAATGAACACACTGTAATAAACATTTCAAGAAAAATGTGGTATCTTGGGTGGAGTGGTGTTACACCATCAGTTGCACATGGCAATCCAAATGACATTTTCTTACTGTCATTTATTGTGCACATTATAAGCTCTCTGGTCTTGAATCACTTTAAACAGCATGAGCACAGATCCTATCACCTGGGGCAGTGGTTACACTGGTGCTGGTCCAATCAGACTCATATATATATGTCAATATTTTCATTTAGTTATTGTGACATATCTCAATCACTGTGTAGTCCCTGCTTCAAATCAATCTGCATATCATATTCATCAACGTCTAGTACTATGGCATAATCAATCTGACGTGCCATCTGCCCAAACGTCATAGCCATCTGCACTGTAATCAGTCCCTGCTCTTCTCCCTTCTTGCTTTTCAATCCCATAATATTGTGTTGCTAATATCAACTAAGCTACAGACTAATGAAACTGTGTGGGATGAATAATTAACAGATGGAACCATGGGATAAACAAAAGTAAATACAATTAAGTTACATGAAGTGACAAATTCCATTACTTTGAGTCTGTGATCGAGCAGTGTGATATGCTAACATGGTAGCATTTAGAATGGACCTTTGGTTTTGATGAAATCACACTGATCACTGTGATCTGTGAAACAGGTTCTCTGCTGCTCTTGGTTTCATACTTCATGTGTTTTGTCTCCTCCTGTTTAGAACACTACATAGTGGATATTAAGGTCCACACATAAAGAGGATACTGGAAACCTTTGATTTTCCCCACTCTAAAGTCTAATAATTGTTTTACAGATTAATTTCCACTGAAAGTTACAAGAATAATTCATGCCAGTGGACATGTCAGGCAATTTTTCAATCCAGAAGCCATTAACATGTACTCTCTAAATAGAGTGATCTATATTAAAGAACTCACAGCTTGGTAGAGCCAGTGTTCCACACCATTAGATTTATTCATCTAATGTCTGAAATTCACTCCACTAGTAAATCCAGCCAAGTTTCAGAATCACCTGACATCTTGCAACACTCTAACATCATCTCCTCTTTGATATATTGGGTGTTATTCATAGATTTACATAGATTTTTCTTTTTCTTTGTTCGATTGGCCATTCGCTTACATTCTACTACAGGCACAACTCTTTCATCAAGCCCCAATTACCATGTACCCAGAAATGTAGTTTCTGTCCAAGAAAAATAGTATTTCAAACACAAAGCAAGACCAATGTCTGATTAGGACCACATTTGTATGCATTGTATGTAGTGCTGACTTTGGAAGCTTCTCTGATTGGGTTTAGGTTGGGTTTAGTCTAGCTTCAAGTACTCCATACATGGATGCATAATAAGCTCCTCTCCCCTGAGTCTAATGTGCATGTGAGAGATCTGAATGTGACACAATGTGTCATCTTGGTCAAATGCATTTTATGTTTAATAGATGAATCCTAAAATCAGTGCATGCGAACTGCCTTGTTCAAACCAACTCATTAAGACCTGAAAATCACTGTAAAATTTGAAGGCCACACAAGGCAAATGAGCATAGGAGGTATTTGCTGGCATTTAAAGTTCAGAGTCCTCATCATTGAACATAATTCTCTGTCTATCTCGCTCAAATGACATTTAAGAATTAATTGAACCAGGGACATTTTTTGGCACACTTAGTTCTCCAAATTATCCCATCCTGAAGTTTTCCAATTGTACAATTTTCCGAAGTCATGGTCATAAAAATAAAACGCATCACCAAATCACATCAAAATTAGAAGGTGTCATAGGTCAAGTGAATATGGACATCTCATTTATTTGGCCAATACAACTTGAAAACAATTAACATAACTGTTCAATCATGGATTTATACCTGCAAACCAGATACAAAACAACCCATTTGTAAAGAGGTTTGCTAACTGTGTAACTTCAAGTAACCATCCTTATGAGTTCTGAGCGTTCTTTCATTTGTGTTGTCTGTCAAACAGAAACCTCAGAACATTCAAATATTTACAGTTCTAAGGTTTTATTTATTAATTTTATTTTATTAATAATAATAATTATTTAGCCAGCATTATTTTCTTCCCTTGTTGCCTGATTGTGTGGAACGGTTTGGTGGAAGGTTTGCTGTGCCTCATGCTGTATATACTGCTGCTTTGCAGGGAATCTGCAGTACTGATACACTCTAATTTGCTGGTATGGGTGAATTTCTGTGCATGTCTTTTTTAAGACAACAGAACATTTGCCCAACATCATATTTCTGACAGCCCATTCAGTTACGTTTACATGTTTAATTATGTTTCTGTATTTTGGAATTTCCTAAAGGACACACAACAGAAAGCAAGGAGATACAAATTGCCAAAACGGCTGTTGCATCGCAGTGTTATAGCTCTTGTATTTACAGAGTTGTCGCATAGTATATTACAACAAATTAAATATCTCTCATGTATGCACAGTAAATCTATTACAATGTTTTTATAGTTTTGAGTGGCAGGATACAGATAGCAGTTTACATCATTTTTTGACTTCAAAGTATTTTGTAAATGTGATAGATTCTTTCACATGATGAAAGCAATAGGCAAGAGCTTGAAGTTTAAGAGGGCTCTAAAGCCTTGGATAATGTATTGTAAGCTTTTAAGAAACGATTTTTTGACCCACGATGCATTTCACCCCACTTACAGCTTGCATTGTGTAAGCACTTGCTGAAAATGGGCTTTTTATTGTTCTGTGACATCTAATGATATGTATAGTGAGTCTAATAGCTTTGTTGTGTCACTTGGCTATCCAGTGTTGGTTTGCTGATTGGTCCAAAATAAATTAAAGAAAAGGTAGACCAATGATCTTAGTGTTTGTGAAAGAAGATTTGTTTTGTGTAAGCTGCTTGGACACAATGAAAATGATTTGGGAAAGGTTTTATCTGTTAATTCATTTTCGAAACATCAAAGACAGACCTGTTGGACTAATCAGCAAATCAATACTGGGTTGCCAAGTGACAGAACCTCTAAGACCTATTATATTCACTGACCCATTAGATGTCATATAACAATAAAAAGCTCATTTTTAGTGAATGCTTACACAATGCCATCTGTGTGTGAGTAAAATGAATGTCATTAGCAGTCTGAACCCCAGCAGTAATAGGTCTTTAAAAATACAGTGAGTGTTATGAGCATTATGTAAAACATGGCAGATTGGGCCAGTGCTGCAATCAATTTTATAATGACTGTTCATTGAGGACAAAAGACAAACCCAATTTATTTTTGATTTACATATCTTATTGATTTCATACTTTCATGAGAATGTGACTTGATGAAACTTAAGAAATGTTCCAAATGAATTATCCCCTTTGGAATTTGATGGATTGGTGGAACCATTTTCCTCCATGCAGAATGCATGATCTGCATGCCTACAAAACAACATGCAATTAAATGTAAAGTGAAACAAGCCATTTACATCAACTCCTTTATCGTGACCATTTAATGAAAGCAAGGAAAAGTCTGAACATGTTCTGACGATCTCTGGCATGCAGCAAACCCACTAACACAAGATAGCACTGCCAGTGACAATATTCTGAGCTCAGCTTAAAAGACAGATGTCATAGGGTAGTTGAAAAGATCACAGAGATAGAATTACAGCTAGTGTTGACTCAGCTTCCATATTAGAGTTTTTTGTAGTTACTGTAGTGATCTGTGTTATTTTTATCATCTTTTGTAGGTTTTGTAAACAATCTGCAACTGTGGTTGAAGTCTATGAAGTGGCTTTTATGTGTGACATGCATGGGGAGAGTGATGGCATGCTTTTTAAATATGACAGAAAAAGAATGGCACATACTTTTTTAAACTACTAGCAATTGTACTATTAGTAATATTTGTTATCCATTGTACATCTGTATGACAACACGTTGATATGTCACTGTATTATGTAAACAATTCCTGATTTAAGCTATTACATCTTCAGCAGACAGAAGCACCACCTGACATACCTTGTTTACACTTGTTCGAAATAATTTATGAAAAACTTTATTTAAAACAGCTTCACTGGGGAGTAATGGTTCTGACAATACGACAGTCCCATGTCTTAATAAAACTGCATGTTTCTAGTTTGACATGGCAAGTTAGCAATTGTGATTAATGGATATGCAGTAGAACCTTCATTGAATTTGTTCACACACCAGATGGAAGTAGAGATGAGATTTCAACTACTTCAGATTTGACTTGGTCATCTATCCTATTAACTGACAATTTTACAAGTGCCAAGCAACAGAGAGGTATGAGCCCACTGCTCATCCACTGCTCATCTACACAGCTGCTGGGTGGGTCAAGTGTTAATTCTTCTTTGAAGTAGGGCAGCTTCCCTGATGGGCTCTTCATGGGACACATGTTGTCTGTCATTTTTCACCTGGCAGTAGAAGGATGGCTACAGGGGCCCTCGTGAGGTCCACTTGTCTTCCTTAAGTGCCCTGTATTACCAACGGGACAAATTATGATATTGCAGCCCTGAGACCTGGAGGCGTTTATCCTGCCCTGGGGTGTTGTGTCAAATCGAAATTTGCCCCTCTTTCATATAACAGTCGGTGGCTCATGACAGTGGTGTTTAATTTGGAATGTACTTGTTCCTAAAGCCCCTTTGGAAACACTTGTCTTAAAGAGTGAGGGACAGCAGGAAATGGAAGGGCCAATAGATATTTAGTGTCTAATACTGATCATATATTTCATTTCTACATACCTAACAGATTTGATGTCACTGGATGTAGGACATGGTTGCAATAGTAAGTTGAATAGAACCAATGAAATACTGAAAAATGGCTAAATGTTTTCCTGCATTATACAATAAATAGCTGGTACAGCTTTATTAATGTGTAGGATGTGTCCAACTATCTCTGTATTTTGGTGGAATATTGAATAATACACAATTTTCCAACTGAATTTATGGATTTATGGAAACTATCTAAAAAGGCATCTAAAAGAATCTAAAACTAACATCTTGACAAGAGTGCTCTGAAACACTGGCTAATCTGATGTCCATCCCATTTAAAAGGTGCTCATGCAATAATTATTATACAACAATAATTAATTTTCCAGGCTAAAGTACAACACATCTTTTGTGCATGCAATGGTTTGCAATACCACTAACAAAAATAACCAATAATTTAAGATCATGTTATTGAGCCTTGTATCTGACTGGCTGTTACTGAGGCCCATGTTGTCACTCTGGTTTTACCTGATGGTTTTGCAGCTCTAGCCTTCTACAGGTCATTAACCATTCCTGCAGCCTATTTATGGCCAAATTAGGACATATGAGAAGACCAATTTTCAAATTAGTGTTTGCACATTTAATTTGTTAAATGTCTTGTGTCTTCTGCTTATGATAATGTTGCTGAATAACTGGGCTTATAACTAAATTCTATGGTTTGTATTTACGTCTTTGGAGTGGAGAGGGGGATTGCCAAAGGCTGATCATTTGCTATTTAATAGATGCTGTATTCGATGTGGCAATACGTAGTTTTAATTGAAAGAAGCTGGTCTAATAAATCTCTGTATAAAAGTGCAACAATGAAATAAACATTCAGTAGTTATAGAAGTGTGGATGTAGAGATGAGATTTCAACTACGTCAAATTTGAGGCTCATTATTAATGACTTATTCATTTTTATGTGACAACATTACATTAAATCTCTGTACAAAATAAATGAAATACAATAAATACAAGACATTAAATCTATTACAAAAATGGAATAATGAAATAAACATTCAGCAGTTATTTTCTTTTTTGTAATGTATACAGCATGAGGGTTGGATTCCTTTAAAATGAGGAATGAAGTAATAGCAGTGCTTAATTTTAACTGCATGAAATGTCCTTTTTGATAAAAAGACTCCCTGTTGTAGCCGTTTTATGCATTTATTTATCATGTGCAATTATCTCTGCAACTGTGAGTGCTGCAGTTAGGGTTCTTGTGCAATAACATTCTTACACTACTAAGTGCAATATATTAGTGTAACTATTACAAACTATTTGAAATTATACTAAGTAATTGACAGTTCTTTCAAATCTGTGCTTATGTTTATATTTTGTATAGTTCTCATTCTTTTTCTATTTTAAAGTTCTTACCCTTTCTAAAAAGGGTTGTAAAAAGTATCAATCTTATTTTGTCCAACATACTAATGCATTTGTAATTAGTTGATGGGTATTTAGAAATTCTGACTTTTCAGACACTTCCTTAAATATGATGTACCTAACATTTGCATGGTTACATGGTTTAGTCCCATAATAAGCAAGATAAGGGCAACAATACCAAGGACGAATACTCCCTTAGGTATAAGGGACCATGTTCTGAGGCCTCTCAAAAAAAAGTTAAACGTAGTAACAGATTTAGTCAAATTACCATTTCTGTTGGTCTAGATAATAAGAGTCTACTACTTTAAGAATGTACTACAAGATACATGGCATTGAGGAGGTCTTTGTTAACTTGCAGAGGAATGTTTTCACAACAGTAAATAAGGTGAGGTGTGTCCTGAAGATTAAGCATTCCACTTGAGGGATGCTCAGCAGTTGTGCTTTCATTGCGTCTAAGGTAGCATTTTGCAGCAACGCCCATTCCAGCAGCAGGGACACAGACAGTTTGGCAGATAGATATAAGTGGTTAAGTATGCATAAAAGGTGTCCAGAACCCCCATGATAGCCAGCAAGGACGTGTCCTGGTGCCAACAAGAATACACCAGGTGCCAATGTTGTGACATCTGGATTAACAAAGAGAGCACACTGAAAATGTCATGCCACATAACAGCCAGGCGTAATTGATGGTTAAGTGTGCAGAGAAGCAGTAAGTACGCATTTATCTATCCAAAGGCCTGACTAAACGTTGATGGATGGATGGATGGATGGATGGATAGAAGAATGGATGGATGGATGGATGGATTGTCTTTGGCTACTTATGGTACTTAAAACATAAAAACATATTACAAGACATGTAAGACATATTACAATACACATAGCAAAACCATAGATGCTAAAATCACATACACTGTATAAACTAAACTTCCTTACTAATTTCCTTACTAAACTAAAAAAAACCTAAACTTACAAAAATTATTTCCTTACTATTAGAAATTATGATTTCCATTATATTTTGGACAAATGGAAATACTTTTCAATTAACATCAAATGTAAATATTTTTAGTGGCACTCTGCATCCTATATTGCCTGCGAAATGGCAGGTTTGTCACAGGTGAAGAACATGCAGACGAAAAGAAAGAAAGTGAAGCAGATGTGAGTGTCCAACTGAAGCATTTGACATTAAGAGCTGAAGTACTCTACCGAGAACAAAAGAAACCAATGTAACATTAATGACTGACAAACGACCATGCAAACTGAACAGGGTTAAATAAGAGACACCATAATTAAAAGAAAAAATGTAATAAAAAGAAAGTCTGCTCACCAGTCTGCCTTTATCCAAGTACCAAGTACAGTTTGGTACTGTATAGACCTTTCATAGTCACTTGCTGCTCATTATCTCCATTCTCATAAACTTAATAGCACAAACATCTTTTAACAAGATAAGAGGGTTATTTTCTTTCTTTATTTCTTGCCAGCTACACTATAGGTAAATGAGAGGGCATCAAATTAAATGAAAGTTAATGCCATATTTACAAGTACCATTACTTAGTGACAGCATATATTGGACAAAGTGAGGAGCAGTGATCCACATGGCTTTGAGGGATACCAAATATTACTGAATGTGGAGAATCTGATATTATGTTGTGGTCTATGGTGGCAGAAGCTGCAATGAGATTAACTATCATAAGTAGACCTAGCCCTGCTAAATCATAAACCAGATTATTAGTGCCTTCAATAATGTGATGCAGTTTGGATCTTAATTTGAATCATTTGTGAATTTGGTTCTTGTGTAAAAAAAAAAAAGCTCTTAGCTGCTGGAATATTAAAGCACAATATGAGATCAAGCTTCAGTTTCTTAAGTACTGGTCTAAAAGATTCTAGTCACTTTTCTGATAGTACCTCCTTATCATTAATGCCTGGGGTAGGTCTTCTATTAGCCAATACCAGAGGCATAGTCTGGATCTTCCATCTGAAGTTATCAATTTTGCCATGGGAAAGATTCATGCTGGTACATGATGGTACTGCTGCCGTGGGGTACTTGTGTGTGTGCACACCTCAGAAGATATCATGCTTCTAGTTAGCTACTATACTGAATAAGAATCTAGGGTTATTTCTGTCATCTTCTATCAAAGCTGCAAAATATGTTGGAAAGAAAACAATGAGAGTGATGTTTATGTCTGTAGCGACGTTTATGTCAGTAGTGATGTTTATGTCTGTAGCGATGTTTATGTCGATAGCGATGTTTATGTCTGTAGTGATGTTTATGATAGACACCTTTACAGAAACTGAGTCAAGGTCAAGGAAGCAGGATGGTCGCTGTCTATTTTCCAAGACAGGCAAGCTCAGCGTGAGCCTCAGTGCTGCATTGGTATAACGTCAAGTAGCAAGGCTACATATACAGCTCAGTAAACTGACATAACAGCATGCTTGGTGAATAGCGGGTTGAGGTGAGCAGCAGGGAGGCGAATCCTGCAGCATTGCTGGTCTACAACGTCCCTAACTTCTACCATGTCACTCCATTACTGGATTCACTTCACCAGTTTCCTGTAGTTTGAAGACATTGTCCTGGCACCTAGATGGTTGAATGAACAAGTCCTTTATTATCCATCTCAGGCTTGGTAACAAACTGAAATACTCAGGCTATATAGCAAGTCCTTTAAGGAAAACACAAAGAATAAGGCGTCTATTCCACTAAGGTGGTTCGGTGCTGCGTAGATATGCAGGAAGTAGGCTTTCGAAGATGCAGACGGTCCGACAGGCTCCTGGAATGTGCAGCACCGGACGACCGAACCTGTGGGTTTAAGTAGGAGGAGTTGAGATAATACAGGTGCTCAATATTCCGGTGATTGGGACCTGGGGAGTGGTTTAGAATAAGGAGGGGGAGTGCCCACGTGCAATGGGAGTGCGTGTGAATACACGGGCTCGTGTAGGCGCCCTCTGGCGGCCTCCCTGCCCTACTACCGTGACAGAGCCCCCCCCCCAAGGATCCCTCCAGCCGCGTGCCTCTGGGACGTCCCGGGCGGCGCGGAGCAGGTCGCTCCGGGAACTCGCGATGATAAGCGGCGAGAAGGGAGGGGTCCAGGACCTGGGAGGCCGGTACCCACGACCGCTCCTCGGGCCCATAGCCTTCCCAGTCAACGAGGTACTGCAGTCCTTTCCCTCGGTACCTGGAATCAAGCAGTTTACGTACGTCGTACACGGGACCATCCGGCAGCATCCTCGGTGGGGGAGGTCCCGTCTCCTTCTGATCCTCCAGGGGTCCCCTTCTGTGGGGCTTCAAGGCGGAGACGTGGAACGCCCGTGACACTCTTCTGTCACCAGGTAACCCGACCTTATACGTCACCTCATTGACACGTTGAGTAATCACATAAGGTCCAACATAACGGTCCCCGAGCTTACCTGGCGCTCCAAGCCTGCCGTCCTTGGTAGAGACCCACACCTTGTCTCCCACCTTATATTCAGGCGCTTGGACCTCCTACGGTCCGCCTTCTCCTGGAAACGTCTTACAGCTATCCGCAGGCGTTGGTGGGTATCCTCCCAGGCAGCGCTCGCTCCTCTTACACCAGTTCTCTATAAGAGGCTGGTCGGAAGTGGACACGTTCCAGGGATACAAGGGGGTTGACGACCGAGTGCGCACTCAAATGGCGTTGTCCTTGTACTGGTCTGGACTAGTGAATTCTGTGCGTACTCGGCCCACGTGAGCAGCGTACACCACGCTTCTTGATGCTCACTACAGTAAGCCCTCAGGAATCGTCCTAGTTCCTGATTCACCCGTTCCACCTGCCCGTTCGCCTGGGGGTGATAGCCTGACGTGAGACTGACGGTGGCGTTCAGTTTTGACATGAACTCACGCCAGACTCTCGATGTAAACTGCGGACCCCTGTCAGACACAATATCCTCCGGCAAGCCGAATTGACGGAATACGTGTCTGAACAGCAGATCCGCAGTCTCCCAGGCGGTTGGTAGACCGGGCAGGGGCAGGAACCGCACCATCTTGGAAAACCGGTCTACGATCACAAGGATGGTGTTATTTCCCTCGGAGACAGGTAGATCGGTTATGAAATCAACAGAGATGTGCGTCCATGGTTCCTTAGGTATGGGTAAAGGGAGGAGCTTACCAGAAGGCGGCGTCCTAGGCACCTTGCTGCGCGCACATTCGTTGCAGGATCGGACATATTGCAGAACTTCTGCGTGCATCCCCGGCCACCAGTAGCGTATCCCCAGGAGCTGCGAGGTTTTGGTGGTTCGGGATGTCCGGTGCCTAATGAGGTATGTGCCCAGTGTATTAATGCAGTGCGCTGCGCTGGAGGCACATACCTTTTGTCGCGAGGGCAGTGAGGATGAGGGTTAGCCGCCTCGATGACCCGATCAATCTCCCAGTTGATAGCTCCTACGAAACACTCGGGGGAGAGTACAGGCTCTTCGCTGGTCGATTCTGCGCTGCCGGGAAATGAACGTGATAGCGCATCGGCACGGGTGTTCTTCTCTCCGGGGCGGTAGGTTACCTGAAAGCGAAACCTAGAAAAGAACAGCGACCAGCGGGCCTGCCGGGCATTCATTCGCTTTGTACTACGGAGGTACTCCAGGTTCTTGTGGTCGGTTATGACGAGGAAAGGGTGTCTCGCACCCTCTAACCAGTGTCTCCACTCCTCAAATGCTAGACGCATGGCTAGAAGTTCCCGGTCACCGACACCGTAGTTACATTCCGCGGGGAAAGTTTCCTGGAAAAGAAAGATAGGACGGAGAGGAGAGCCTTTCTTCAGCCGCTGGGAAAGCACTGCCCCCACTCCCACATTGGAGGCATCAACCTCTGACGAATGACTTTGTCGGATCCGGCTGGTGAAGAACAGGCGCATTGACAAAAAAGCCTGCTTCAGACTTTCAAAGGCTCTCTCAGCTTTCTCAGTCCAGACCAGTTTCTTCATGCCACCGCGTAGTAAGTCAGTGAGAGGCTTCGCGACAGTGCTAAGCGGGATGAACCGCCGATAGAAATTCGCGAAGCCCAGAAACCTCTGGAGCTCGCGCCGTGTGTACGGGACGAGTCCATCCGGTTACCGCCTCCACTTTGCCAGGTTGCATGTGTGCGGAGCCCGGCTTGATGTTATAACCGAGGAAGTTCACTTCCGTCGATGGAACACGCACTTCTCAAGCTTGCAATACAGTTGATTGCGCAAGAGAGTGCGGAGAACGGCTCGCACATCATGGCTATGTTGAGTCTCCTCCGTGAATAGATGAGGATGTCGTCGATGTACGCAACGACACATCTACCCAGATACTCACGGAGGACTTCATTAATGAACGCCTGAAACACTGACGGCGCCGACGCCAAACCGTAAGGTAAAACGCGGTACTCGTAGTGTCCAGAAGTGGTGCTGAACGCCGTCTTCCACTCATCCCCCTCACGGATACGGATGAGGTTATAGGCGCTGCGTAGATCTAATTTGGTGAAGACCACTGCCTCTCTCAACTGCTCTAGTGCCGCAGGCACCAGGGGCAGCGGATAGGCATAGCCCACCAAGAGGGAATTGAGTCCTCGGTAGTCCACGCATGGCCTCAGACCACCGTCCTTCTTTTTTGACAAAGAAGACGCTGGCTGAGGCTGGCGAAGTGGAGGGGACGATATAGCCCTGCGCTAATGCCTCTTTGACATACTGCTGCATGGCCTTATCTTCCTCCAGTGACAACGGGTAAACGCCTCCTCTTGGGGGTTTACTCCCCACCTTGAGATCTATTTGACAATCCCAGGGGCGGTGCGGAGGGAGCTGCGTAGCCTTGGTGCGGCTGAACACCTCCGCTAGGTCCTGGTATTGATGAGGGATCGCTTGGGGTTTCTCCACACTAGGACTCTCCACCGTGGTGGCTTGTAGAAGTAGGGGGGTGTGGCTAGCGGACCCTTCAGGGTTACCGCCCCACTGATACAGCTGGCCGTGACGCCAGTTTATGTGTGGCTGGTGCTCTGTTAACCAGGGTAAACCTAAAGTGAGATCGTGTCTCAAGTCGGGTAAAACGCAAAAAACCATGGGCAGTGCTACACCCTGGATAGTGACAGTGAGGGAGGGAGTGTGGTGACTTAGGATACCGCCACCCACAGGCCGGCCGTCCAGTGCATACACTCTGCGTGGCTGCTCCAGTCTTGAGCGGCAGCTTCATCCGTCGAGCCAGCGATGCGCTCATCAGATTCCCGGAAGCTCCCGAGTCCACTAGGGCAGACACCCCCAGAGAAATACACTGGTGAGTCACTGTTACGTCCAGCGCGAGTAATTTTGCAACCAGGGATCTACTCACCGGGCTTTCTCCTCTTGTGAGAGGGAGCCCCCTCTATGCGCCGAATCGACTGCTCCCAGCTCCATCGGCTCCGGCCCCTCTCTTTTCTCGGGCCGGGGGGGTCCTCTCCTTCTCCAGACCTCTTTCGGCGGCGCCCTCGGTCTCGTCATGTGGGGCCGGGTTCCTCTTTCCTCTAGAAGCCGGTCGTACGTGATAGCTAAACGGATCAACCCGTTCAATGATTCATTCTCCTGGCGACACGCCAGCTCAGCCCTTAAATCGGGCTTTAGACTGGCCACAAAAACGTCTATGAGGGCCGCCTCGTTCCATCCTGAACCAGCGGCTTGCGTCCTGAATTCCAGGGCGTAATCGGCAACCGCTTGGGTTCCCTGTCGCATCCCCAACAAACTTATCCCGCAGGCGCGACCCTGTCGGGGATGGTGGAATACAGACCTGAACTCCTCCTTGAACAGTTCCAGGTCACGTAATAACGGGGAGTCTCCCGTCATGAGAGCTGCGCCCCATCTCAAGGCTTTGTCTCTTAGCCTCGATAGGATGTAGGCGACCTTGGCGGCCTCGGATAGTTCGGCCTGGTAGGTGAAGTATAATCCGCACTGCGCCAAGAAGCCCTCACACTCCTCGGGGTTACCTCCGTACGGCTCGGGGGGCGCAAGAGGTAAACGAACACCCTCCACTCGGCTGGGCGGAGAGGTAGTAGCCTGCACGGAGAGAGTCTGCACACTCGTGGTTAATGCCTGCATAACTGACCTTAGCTCACCCAACTCTCTTTGTTGTTGCTCCAGTAGCACTCCTTGGGCGTTGAGGACATCCAACGCGGAGGCTGACTACCTCCCGCTGCACCAGGCTGCACATTCTGTAACGGGTTGAGGTGAGCAGCGGGAGGCGTAGTTTGATTTGCAAGTCCTTTATTATCCATCTCAGGCTTGGTAACAAACTGAAATACTCAGGCTATATAGCATAAGGAGAACACAAAAGAATAAGGCGTCTATTCCACTAAGGTGGTTCGGTGCTGCGTAGATATGCAGGAAGTAGGCTTTCGAAGATGCAGACGGTCCGACAGGCTCCTGGAATGTGCAGCACCGGACGACCGAACCTGTGGGTTTAAGTAGGAGGAGTTGAGATAATACAGGTGCTCAATATTCCGGTGATTGGGACCTGGGGAGTGGTTTAGAATAAGGAGGGAGTGCCCACGTGCAATGGGAGTGAATACACGGCGTGTGAATACCGTGACAGGGTTGCTCGTGTTTTAGAGCTAAGCCCTCTGGCGGCCTCCCTGCCCTGTAATTTTCTACCTGTCTTAGACATTTCATACAGCTCCTTCCTTTTTGCATTAGCAGCTCATTAATTTATTATAATTTATTATAATTTAAATAAACTATTTGGCATTACTTTCGATACATTGTATAGGCTGACCCCTCATAGTTCATCTAGATATCCCACATACACTGACGTCCTCTGAGGGTTGTACACTGAGGGTTATTAACTGTTCCTCATTCTTAGACTGGGATGTCTCCTGGGATGGCAGATATTTTAGTGCTGTGGCCCCTAAACAGGGCCAGGGAGAGTGCCACAGCACTTACAAGACGACTCATCCAGGGACTCGTGGCTTACATAAGCAGGGAAAAAATTATATCATTTCCTCATTGCTACTCTAGTTTTGTTGTCTCCTTTTGTCCACATGTATGTACGTGTGTTTACTGTTGATCTCACATACTGTTGACTCTGATACAAACCATTTTATAAATAAAACATTTAATTTGTTTATCAATTATTTATGTATCTGTATTATTATTATTATTATTATTATTATTAGTAGTAGTAGTAGTAGTATTATAACAGTATTTTGTAGTCAATTCAAATTTAACCAATGTATGGTCAGTAGAATAGGGCTGGTCACATTTTCAATATACTTGCTGCTGCATTGTGGACTGCAAATAGTTAAGACACATAATAGAGCATTCAGACAGCAAGCCTCTGCAGTAGTTTAACCTTGATGTGGTTAAGGCATGGACTAGTTGTAGTTTAAAGTGGCTTGACATTATCAGAGGTATTGAGCAAAGCTCTAGGCACTTACTGATTGAGTTCTATGGGATTGGAAGACAGGCCAATCTAAGTCAATAGATCTGGGAGGTATTCAATGAAGAACTGCACTGTTTCCAACATGACAGTGTGCTTAACGTGCAGTATTGAGGTGAATGAGATGTGGCCAAGGCTGTGGCCACTGTGTGAAGTGATGACACAGCCATCAGACAGGAGGGACATGACCATGTTTTTTGTACTGATGCCAAAAGCCAATGTTAAATCAAGCATTTGCTGTAATGGTTGTGCAGTATTATATTTTGAGATATGCTTATTGAGTCATATTGCAAATGCTTTTCTTACAGTATCTTGTGCAGTATCAAAACGAAGGTTGAAATCTCTGATTTTTTCAACTGAAATAAATAAATGAAAGAGTAAATGTAAACTCTGCAAATTCCGGTACAAATTCACAGTAGGGAAGCTGGCAGCCCATAAATAATGAGGAGGTGATATTATTAAGAATTTGAGACAGTTACATTAAGGAAATTCATTTCAATGGAGTTGAATGTACCTCCTATCAGACATGGTCTCGGTTAAGTGAAACTAGATGACATCTCAAGGCAGCTAGCAGATCGATGGTTTAGCCATTTTGTCTTTTCCTCAATGAATAACTTTGGTAGCTATATCTGTTCATAGCTTTATCTGTTCTTTGAATTACTGTAACATGGTATCATGTTAAGAAGAGAAGAATAATAGAGTATACCACTTAAAGCATGTGCCTGTCTTATGTTACTTGTCTGTAATTTATTACTGATAATTGCAGTGAGCTCTGGTACGGTGTCTTCACGGTGCTCTTGGACATGAGACAACCTGGTTGCCGACATAGTCAATGGGGTTATTGCACCAACCTTGGAGACAGCAATACAGAGCTTTGCTTTTCCTCCAGTAAGTTGGCAGTGGTCCCAAGAAGATGATCTGGAGCCTTTATTTTCTTCTTGACATTGTCTAGGAATATGCTGATGTACTTTATTTAAGGATGTTTCTGCAAAGAAAAGTGATGTCATTTGTCCCTGCATGTATGACTACAGTACCGACGTCTCAGTCCTTGTCTCAATGCCAAGGGAAACAAATTGCTAATATCCAAGATGTGGGCACCCAGATAACAGGAGACAATGTCAATGGGCCTCATTCACCAATACCTTTCTTTTCTCTTAAATACGTTCTTGAGAAAGGCCTAAGAACATGTCTATGTAAGATTCATGATATATTCTTAAACTGTACAATTGTTAGCATCTTTCCATTGGCGGACTGTCCCCAGGGGAGTCTGCTCCTGGGACTGTCCTAGCTGCCGCAGCTCTGTGCTCTAGTCCCTTCATTGGGGGACTGTCCCCAGGGGAGTCTGCTCCTGGGACTGTCCTAGCTGCCGCAGCTCTGTGCTCTAGTCCCTTCATTGGGGGACTGTCCCCAGGGGAGTCTGCTCCTGGGACTGTCCTAGCTGCCGCAGCTCTGTGCTCTAGTCCCTTCATTGGGGGACGGACTGCTGGTGCTGGGTGCTCCAGGAGAAAGCGGCCCTCGGTGGGGAGTTCTGTCACAGTCTGCCATGTGTATATGTCTGTCTGTGTCTATGTGTACTTACGTCCATGCGTGTTTCTTACAGTGTGTTCATCTGTGTTATTCATATCACCTGTCTCTTGTCTCATCATCGTTATGTGTTATACTCTTATGTTGTTATCATCAGTGTATTTAAGTGTGCGTGTTGTCTTCTTCGTCAATCGTTGCCTGACTTCCTATATTTGTGACGTACCATATGGTCATTAATAAAAGCTATATGTTTATGAACCACTCTCTGGTTGGCATCCCTGTTTTCTTACAATTGTTACATTCACAAGTCGCACGATTGATGTTACTGTAGTGTTTACTTATTGTAAAAGAATGTCTTCTAAAATACCATGATGTCTTCTAAAATAACTAAAACAAATTATAAAAAATTATTAAAGACAAATATTAGTAAATGTAAATAAATGTAATTATAAATGATAGTAACCAAATTTTCTATCTGTAAAATGAGAAAATGTAACAAACGTGGCATTGTGAAGTCAGGATGAAGGCACAGGTGTTTTTGCAGATATAAGGATCACAAAGCAAAGGCTCTTACTCATGCATACAAGAGGAGCAGACATGGCAAAGTCTTGAACAGGAAAGCTAGGGACCAGCAATGCAAAACACAGCACATGCGCACTGTAGGGATTAAATAGAGGCGTGATAAATGGGGGACAGGTGAAGGAGATAATTCAATAAACCAGTGATTGGGACCACGGAAGTGATTGTGCACTGAGATTGGTGTGCATGATCTGTGGCTAGGTACTGACTGGGGCGTGACAGAACAATTATTTTGTTCAAACATGTCGGTGCTCAAATGTGCATAAGTGTTCTCTTGAGTGTGCATAGATTCTACTGTTACCTAAGACCAAATCACAAATAAGGAAACATTGGTGAGTGTCATAATCTTTGTGAAAACTGCATTATGGGTTCTTTTATTGTGCACAGGTTTGAAAAATGTTAGGAAATAGGTACAAATCCATTTAATGTTTTTTTTTTCCCATGGACAAAAACACTCCATGGTGAAGAACAGTGTTTTGTGGATAAATGGTATTTTTCCATGCATCATGAAACTTGAAAAGGGAAGTGACACAATAAGTCAAAGCAGTAAGCTTCCACATAGCTTCCACATACAGAGTGGACCACATCACAGCCAGACTACCAATTTCAGGAGAGCTGAGATGGGCTCCTGGGCTTGAAAACAGCTTTCACACTTGACCAAACACACTGAACTTGCAGAGCAAGCAGTCTGGATCCAGAAAAATCCTTGAGTGTGAAAACCCCTTGAAACAGCTGTAGGTGTTTGCACACGTCTGAGGCACGGAAGTTGGCCGAGGACTCCGCACTTCAAATCAGAAATTCTGGGTTTTTTCATTGATGTGCTGACAGTGTATATGCAGTGTATGATGCTTGCCTGGGCCTAATTCACATTTCAAAAATACAAATGGAAGACTGAAATTGATTGGAATTCAATGATAGAATAAATATCCTTGATGCCCTGGAAGTGTCAAACAGTATGTCTACCCACCAATGATTTCATGAGTGAAAAAAAAATAAGATAAAATAACAGCAAGGTATGTAGAATTTCTCAATTATTTATGGAGAGTCATGTTATAATCATGGCCTATGGCTACGATAAAGTCAAAACTGGGGTGGAAGTGGGATGAGGAAAAGCCCACTTCACAGCTTATCCTAAGCACAAAAAAGAAGACTTATCTCTTCGGCTAGATTTCAATTTATGAAAGCCTTAACTTCACTGCCAAATACTGTACCCATTTCATCAAACCACTCTTCTATTTGCTTGGGTTTATCTTTCGTCTGACATGCGCAATGTGACACAAATATATTTCATATTTGCTATGACTACTGAATTAAATCAACCCAGCAACACTCAAGAGTCTCAGTAATGTATTGTAGTTTGTAAATATCTGTTTAGTAAGTTTGTTTTATTGTTTTCTCAAAACTTTTTAACATTAAGTGCTGTATAAATCTTTCGTTGATGCAACAAACATCTTGACGTTTATTTCTGGGAATACTGGAGATATTTTTATTGGTTTTGAATAATCACCTTCACTTTACATTGTACTGGGACAAATTGGGAATGAAACTTAGTATAAGTCCACAATTTCAGCAGGGGAACTTTTATCTTGTATATAAAAGAAGGAAGGGATGAAAGAAGAAAAATAAAGAAATGAAACATGTTGAGGAGGAAAAATAGGATTCAGTCTGGACTACAGCCCAGAAACTGGATGTAACAAATCATAGGTCTGGAATGCCTTTAGAGAAGCAGAAGGTACTTTAACAATGATTGTATTTACCAATCAGCAACACTAACAGCAGGTTAGTCGGATGATGTATGCTACAAGGCCAAAGCATCAGTGGAACTGTAAAGAAAAAATATTTACTGAAATCACAACCAATTGTACAGGCACAGCTACACTACGGGCCTTTCATCAGCAACAGAATACAGATTACATATACTGTATGCTTAAATGTGCAAATGTATCCTGGACAATTCTAAGAGACAAATAGGTTTCGGGGAGAGGTGGGAGGGGGGTGGGGGGGAGGTGGAAAACTGTATCACATCACAATCACATCTCATGATGTGTATACAGCAACCTGCAGATCAATGCATTAAAACAGCAGAAATGCATCTGGAATTTCCTGGACAAAAAACATGGCTGTTTTGCCCTGGAAACTAAGGATTGGATATGGCTGAGTCACTGCAGTTCCTGGGGACCACAATCTGAAATGTCCCAATGTAGCATTTCCAATCTTGTCAGTAAAGCTCAGGACAGGTTATTTTTCCAGCCTGAGGAGGTGCAACATCTGTACATTTAACCTTTGCCATTTTAGTCTGCCATTACTGAGAGTGCCCTCACCACCTCGATCACTTATTTTCCTGCTTCCCTCATGTTTGCTCTGCAGAGAGGCTCAATGACTGCTACGTCCCCTTCATCACAGCTTGTGTCTATCCGTCATAAGGAAAAGACGAAGGCTCTGCGCAGACACCATTCTGACAATCAACTGTTCAGCAAACTATCCACATTTGCTCCTTCTTATAGTCACCATTCAAATACTTTCATTCTGTTTTTACTACATATCTTACTATTAAAGAGAGTATGTTGATGACAATGTCATACATATATATGTTTGACAGATTTGTAAGAGGGGTTCTGCAATTATTACAGATTTTAACAAGACTGGGGGTTTGCAAGTTAATTGACAAAACATCCCCAACTCAATATGATGCAGGATACTTTCTTCCTGGTTGTTTAGGGAAATCTACAGTAAGATTTAAATCTGATTCATGCCTGACATATTGTTTTGTGAAGTTTTCTATAAACGGTACGAAGACACTATCGTTTGAATTGCATATAACAGGCCATACTGCAAAAGTTACTGCATGGTGTTTGCAATGTTTGCCAAGCAAAGGAAATACGTGAGTGCTGGGTACAAAGTTATATTAAAAAAAAAAAAAGCAGAAAAGAGCTGCATGCGAAGTTGCCCTGCAAAGAGATGATTGCAAGTTTGGTGTTACTGAGAACCAGCAACTGTGGGGTAAAATAGAGCAGAGGTGATAGGGACCAGGTGTGGGTGATAATCAGTAAGTGGGTGATTGGGAACAGGGAAGTGATTGGGAGCTTTGATTGGTGGCTATGTGAAAGTGGTCTTGACTGAGTGCCGACCAAGGTGTGACAACTTTACATCTAGAAATATCTTCTTACCTTTAGACACAGGCTACAAAAAAGTTTCAAACAGTTTACTGGGAATTAATCAAAAATAAAAGATGAAATTTTATGTATTGCGTATTATATATGCTTTAGTCTATAATTGAAAGTTAAATATTAAACCTGCTAGTATATCTAAAAGGACATTTTTATTTCACTGTCTCAATGCACAGAATGAGCATCATACTCCTGATAATAAAATTCATCAAGAGCTGCAAGTAAACTGTGTTTAAAAGAAACATGCAATTTAGATACAGGAATAAAACCATTTTTGAATATTTGTAAATTCCTTATCATGTTGAATGAATGCTTCTAGTCCCCCACATACCGATGTAGGATATGCGCTCTCACAAGATAAAGACATTCAAGTCCTGCCTTCTCACACCTGAATTTCACTGTGCCTCTGAGTAGAGCGGGAGGTAAAGCAGTTCTTTGCAGAATGCAATAAAAGGTGAAAGATGGTAAACCTAAAATACTATGCAGACTCCTGAGTCCTGTTGCTGCCAATAGTGTGGAAAGGTCGTCGTGCACACATAAAACACGACACGTCCCTTCCTCTAGAGTCCACCACACTACACATCTGCTCCAGTCTTCTCAATTAGTGTAGCTGCCAAATGACTGCCTTGTTCAGGGGTTCTTCTAGCCCACTCCCATTTTTTGCAAGCCTCCTCAACACTAGCGTGTCCATCTGCCCACCTGTCTTCATCTCAGCACAACAGAGTCAGTCTCCAAGTGCCTGCTCTGTGCCTGACCTTTTCAAAAATTATTCATACAAAATGAGATTTTGCTCCAGCAGGAATAAAACATTTGGGAACTGTTCCATAACTGGTGAAGGCTTTAGATTTGGAGCAGAATTCCAAATGTCCACTGAGGTTCACTCTGATTTGCCACTGTGTTTTTTTCTTTTTATTTTATCATTTTTTTTGTTTATCCCATTCTGTTCTTTTCATTTGTGTGCAGTCAGTATGTGGAGTGAAGCGGACACTGATATAGAAGCTTGCGACACAGACCATACAACCTTAAGTAGAGGTCTGTTGACCCTGTGAATCTGGGGTAGGATGAGTGTGTTGAATCTCACAACATCATTCAGAAAACGTTCTGCTGTAAGCTCAATTAGTCTTTCAAAATAGATGGGCAGTCTCCCTGCATGTGTGAGGAATACTGGTAGTGCAGCTTGTGCAATAAAATGAGGAAGTGCAGCACAGTTATTAGGTGCGGATAGAGAACACACACCACACTTGCTCATCAAGGACCTACTTTCCCAAAAGAATTGTAGCCCAAATGTCATCATACAATGGTAGAGCAAGTAGCAAGTTAAGTACTCTTTAAATGTCAAGATGATTTTAAAGAGCTAAACTCAACCACCGCCCCAAGCACTGAGCGGAAACATCAAAACCATGCATATGTGAAGATGTGAACTGCAAAAAATCCCTGTTGAATTGTTGATGTTTAACTGCACACACATTTTTTTGGATTAACAGTACTGTGGCCTCAGCTGTAGCAGTTATTTCAGAGGTGTTGATACTCAATCTTACTAAAGCATGAGCATGAGGCAGTATTCAATCTTAGAAATAAAGTGTTGACAGAACTAACTGTGTATTGAGCTCTTTTGCTGCACATAACCCCAAAATTGGTTTGATTGTGGAGAGTAAAACTGAAAGTTTTAGATTACAAATCAAATTTGTGTCATCACTGTAAGGTTTTGCTGTTGTTTTTAACTGGTAAAATCTAGTAAAAAATTCAAATATACTATTTAATTTTAAAATTCTGAAATGGTCTTACCAGCGCTGTGAGACTTTCTATTTAAATTTACAAATAGATCTGTCACATCTTCCCTTGACCCCTCTCTCCGGGCATGTCTACGTGTTTGTTTGTCTGTATATGGTTGCTTCCGTGTGTGTCTTGCTGGGTGTGTTCATCTGTATCATTCGTCTCACCTGTCTCTTGTCTCGTTTGCATTATGCATTGCACTCGTGTGTTGTTAATGTGGGTGTATTTAGTGTGTGTTAATGGTGTGTTCATTGTTCATCTTTGGATGTATGTAGGGCTATATGTTAAACATTTGTTTGTTTCTCTGTAAGTGCAAAAAGCACTATTATTTGTGTTTAAATGAACAATCTCTGTAAACGCTGCTCTTGTCTTGGCATCCTGTCTCACCTCGCCAATGTTACAGAAAGACGTGCCATGCGGGATGCCCAAAGGCAAGCATGGCAAGAGGGGTAAGAGGAATCAACCTTCCCACTCCTGCCCACCCACGCAAGGCGTGCATCCCAGCGACTCAGTGTGCCTCCCCCAGCTACACCTAAAACCCTCAGAGAGAATCCTGGTGCCTCAGGGACCCCAACCTCCACCTGTAACCCCAGGACTGTCACCCCCTCTAAACACAGGGCTTCCGGTGTGGCGTCCTGGGAATCCATTTTTGTGTGTACGTGTGTCTGTGCCTGTGTGTTTGTCTATCCCCATGTTCCTCCCTAACCCTCTGTTCCCGTTTGTGCCTGTTGCGGTGAATGTGCCTGTGTGCATGTCTGTGACCATCCCTGTCCTAGTGTTCGTCCATCTCTGTCTCCCTCTATGTTCCTGGGGAGGTGGTTCTAGGTTGTTCTGTTGGTGAACTCTTCCCCAACGGGGGCCATTTCCGGGGTGTCCTGGTGCTAGTGGTTTTGTGCTCCAGCCGCACCCTTTGTTGCGGGTCTGTGGTCTGTGTGTGCTGGCGCTGGGCGCCTCGGGAGGACCCCTCCCTCTGGGCATGTCTATGTCTTTACATTTGTCTGTATATGGTTGATTCCATGTCTGTCTAGGTGTGTGTGTTCATCTGTGTCACTTGTCTCACCTGTCTCTTGTCTCATTTACATTGTGTTGCATTTGTGTCTTGTTAATATGGATGTTTTTAGTGTGTGTTAATGGTGTGTTCGTTGCTTGTCTTTGGTTGCATGTATGGCTTTACGTTAAGTGTTTGAGTGTTTCTCTGTTAGTGCTAAAAGTACTATTATTTCATGTTTAAATAAACAATCTCTGTGAATGCTGCTCTTGTCTGAGAATTCTCCCTCACCCTCACCAATGTTACAAGATCAACTGCGGCCATTACAAGAGGTGACTGCATAATACCATTAATGAAAAGTAATTTGGGGTATTCAGCATTTTCCAACAAATTATTAGATTTCCTCTTCTCTGATTTAGGATGTTTTCAAACTACTCATTAGGAATATGATTATTGGTGAACTAAAAGTGCCAATACATTCAATCATGTTATGTATGTTGCTATTCTTTTCTGGCAATAAGATTTAGCCATTTAGCTAAATCTGGCACATTTACTTGATATAACATTTTAAGTAAATGTTACATGATATAATGATGTGTATTGATGTGTGCTTTAAAATTAACAGATCTGGCCTACCACAGTAAATTATTCATGTCTCTGATTTGATGTCTGGAAAGAAGATTATCCTCAGTTCTGCAGTTCTGTTAGAAATTATTTGAAGCATATAAATGTGGCTTGTGATATTTAAGTCTTAATTCACACACACACACACACACACACACACACACACACACACTATAATATACATGAATATATATATATACTGTACATCATTGTTGCAGGATAGCGGAGTGGAGATTGAAAAACTGAGAACATACTCTGGAAGTTCCAATGCACCGGTTTATTAAGTCCCCAGTGATGCGTGCCTTCAAAAACCCACCAATACTTAATCAATAAAGGAAAACAAACACAAAAAAAAACAAACACAAAACCCAAATTCAAATTAACGAATCAACTCAATCTACACGTATCAATTCGGACCTAAAACCCATCTGCACCCCAAGCCAGCCCTCGTTCCAATCACCGAGTTCTGCCTTTTACAAACCCCTTTGCTCATTGGACTCAACCAACCACAGGTAAGTTTGCAGGTAAGTTTTAAAATGTACAAATTCTAATTACATTTATTTTCTTTATTTAATCAATATCTTCATTTGAATATAAAACATTTAATATTAAAACATTCATGCTGGAACCTTCACCTCTTTTCCGAACCATGAAAGCAGGTCCTCCCCCCGGCTTAAACATGGGAAATGGCACATTCCACTTGTAACAACCTCAAGACTACATAACCCACCAACCCCCTGGGCTCAGGTCCTTTGACCTGCATGAGGCTGTCAGCATGCTGGAACAAACAGGTAAGTTGAACCCATTTCAAAACCCAGAATAACCAGTTAAATATGCATGGACAAACATTCAGGAATACAGCAATCCTCTACACCATCAGTTGGCCACCCTGAATAGTGCAAGATAATCACAGCTGTTTATTTGTTTTACAGAGTCCTGAAAAGTACAAACTGGTGTTGGCCACTGCAGCCCTGTGGGTACCAATAAAAGAGTCTTTAAAACTTTGAGGTTGTCTTGTGTTTCTGACCATTACATTAGCTCACAGCATGGAACGGACGAGAGCTCCGTTACAATCATACATGTATATATACTACATATACTATAGAATAAGAGATTTTTTTATCTACAAGCTTTCAAGAAAATAGGACAGAGGTTCTTCATGAACCCTGGCATAAGTCTACTACTGAAATTTGTACTCTTGGGCAGGCTTGCAGAAGTGCCGGGTGCAACTCGAAGGGCAAATTTCAAGTTTCATATGAAATAAAGTACTGTCTCAGTTAAAATAGCAAGAGCTAATAATATTACTAATATGCGAGCAGAAAAAAAAAGTTATGATATTTTCAGTATCATAACAGTTTTACACCCATCTTAGATATTTTATTTAGATTTTTCTCCTGAAACTTGTACAATATTTCATACATTTTATTTTTATCAAATTCAATCCAATAGAACTGCACTTTCACAACCTGTTTTTGACTGTTTTCAATCAATTTTATGCTCTATTTTCCTCGCTCAACTGGACTCTGTGTCACAAATTAAGTCTCAAGTGATGCCTACCACTCCTCTGGATATTGTCCCTCAAGAGAAACAGTTTGGGATGCTGTTGCCCCTACTGTTTTAACTGTTCGATATCATAGTCTGACTAGTAGCATTGTCCCATCAAGTTCTATGATTCACCCTCTTGTTAAAAAGCCAAACATGGTTCAATCATCTTTCAATAAATTCAACAAGCTCCAAATGACCATTTGAAAAGTTGACCATTTGAAAAAGTTCTGGAGAATGTATTTTTTGCCTTAATTGTATTCTTATTTAAGCAATTTTTTTTGACACACATCAGTCAGGTTTCAGGGCTTATCACACCAGAGATTAAAATTAACAAATGATTTACTCTCACACATTCCCTTAGTTGTCTAGCGACTGTGCTTTTTGAATCATGCTCATCCTTTTAGATCATTTGGGGTTGGTGTTCCCTCTTAAAAGATCATTTGTGTTCAGATGGAAAAATTGATCTCTTATCCTGCTGCTATCACATACGGCATATCAAGGTAAATTTTTTGCTTTATGTTGCGAGCAAATATCTGGAGTGAATGAATATACACCATTCACATCTAGGAGGAAGGGTTTGAGCATTCAGCTCCTTTTTTTTCTTGCCATGCATGGATCATAATCAGATCGTTGTTGCCGTGTTTGATTATTTTCCGCATTTATTTTGGAACATTTCCTTTTTTATCCATGGGTCCAAAGAAAGCAAATGCCAAGATCGGTGCTGAAAAGAAAAAAAGGATGATAATGGATATAAAGCACGAAATAATTGAAAAACATGTTGAATGTGTGCATGTTGCTGACTTGTTGAGGGACTTGTACTTGTACGATTTGTACGATTTTGAAGCAGAAAAAGTCCGTAAACGCTAAAACGCCAGACAAAAATGTCACAATCATGTCGAATCTCCAGACCTCTGCCCATGAAGAGATGGAGAAGTTGTTAGTGTAGTTGAGGGAGAAGCAGCTCGCCTGTGAGAAAGCCTGAATCATTTACAGGGATTTGGTGAAGCAGATGGTGGGAACATCAATGGACAAAGCATTGGAAGAGTCATTCAATGCCAGTCGCGGATGGTTTGATCATTTAAAAAAAGTACTGGCATTCACTCCATTGTCAGGCATGGTGAAGCAGCAACTTCAGATGCAAAGACAGCTGAGGATTTTATTGAGATGTTTGTCAACCTGGCAGAAGCCATCGACTGTGATAAGACGGGGCTCTTCTGGAAGACGAAGAGTATATATAACGGCAGAGGAGAAGAGCATGCCAGGTCACAAACCTTTGAAGGATAGGTTCACCCTTTCACTGTGCGCAAATGTGAGTTCACTCCCCAGAGCCTTTAAGTCTCCAAACCCAAAAACATCACCAGGGATTTCTTTGTGCAGTGAGTAAGCCTGGTCTTTGGTCCTGCTGTAAAGAAGTACCTTGTGGAAAATAACTTTGCCCTGCAAGTGCTTCTAGTCCTTGACAATGCTCCCGCGCACCTACCAAACATAGTAGACGACATCCTGGAGGAATTCAAATCAAGGTTCTTTACCTTCCACCCAACACCACATCTTGCAGGTCATGGACCAGCAGGCTATTCCCAGTTTCAAAAAGCTATTCACCAGCTGTTCCAATGTTGCTTTGAGGTTACAAAGCGCACAAATCTCATCTTTCAAGAGTTCTAAAAGGAACACTATAACATCTGCAACCTGCCTCAGATTTATTGACATGGCTTGGCAGGGTGTCACAAGGAGGACCTTAAACTCTGTGTGGAAGTCGTGGCCTGAGGCTGTGTCCGAAAGGGACATTGAAGGGTTAGAGCCAGAAATGTTAGTGGTGGAGGAGATTGTGTACCTCGGAAAGTCCATGGACCTGGAAGTGACTGAAGAAGACATTGACGACCTCATCGAGAAGCACAATGAGGAACTGATGATGGAGGAATTAAAGGAACTACAGCAGCAGTAGCATTTGGAGGTTTTGCCCGACATTAAAATGGAGGAGCTGGAGGAGGAGGAAGTTTCCTGTACAAGTGAGATTAAGGAAATGTTGGGAATGTGGGAGAAATTTACAGAGTTCAATGAACTAAAACACCCTGAAAAAGCAACATTTTGTAAGGGTGGAAGAAACAAACCTCCTTGGGCGTTGATTTGTATTTAAACGCCCTGCAAGAGAAAGTGAGGAAAGTGTGCCAAAGAAGGCAAAAGTCAGTGAAGAAGAAGGACAAGATTAAGTGAAGTGAAGAAAAGAGCATTTATGTTCAGTGATCTCCTCCATCTCCATCTCTGCCAGCATCTTTGTCTTTCCAGATGAATACACTTAATAAAACCAGTTTATTTCCAGCAACACTTACTTTCAGCTGTACTTGCCACTAAAACCGGGGCCCCTCTACCTAAACTGTCTTTGCCAGCCTGACCCTGTGCTCCCTTTCAGTGTAGAAGTAGATGCTTCTGAAGTGGGCGTAGGAGCTGTTTTATCTCAAAGGCAAGGGAGCCCACCCAAGTTAAGTCCATGTGCGTTTTACACAGATTTGGACCCAATTGTGAACAAAATTGAGACAAAAAGGTCATTTGTGCTGACAAGAAAAGTCTTAGCTCATGAAAAATGGGAGCAAAACCATAAGTGTTGCATTTATATTTTTGTTCAGTGTAAGTGCACAGGCCACCTTGGTTTCATCAAAGTTCACGAACTTGGGAATTAGCTCATGTTCACTTGATGCAGACCATTCACACCAAAACAAATTGTTTGCAAAGTTTGCAAATTGTTGCTGTCGTCCCACCTTCGTGTACCACCTCAGACTAACGTACTACATGAACCTCAGTCTACATTGTAAGAAACTCGGAACCCCAATACTTAGGACCTTTCAATATGCAACAAGTCAACCCTGTGTTCTATAGAGTGCAACGTCCTCCTTGTTATCGAATTAATTCCACCTTCCATGTCTCTTTGCTCAAACCCGTGCATTACAGCCCCCTGTCTGCCACTACAACTCCTGCTAAGCTTATTGTGCCCTTAGACAGAGATGGACAACCTGCCTACATGGTTTGTGCCTTTCTTGAATCCAACAGAAGACAGGGCTGTCTCCAATACATGGTGGATTGGGAAGGTTATAAACCAGAGGAACAGTCCTGGGTGCCAGCGAAGGATATCCTGTATACTGCACTCATCAAGGACTTTCATGCCAAACTTCCGGATAGCCCCGCAACTATAAGCTGGGGGCATCCTCAAAGCGATGGTTCTGGGGTGGCTGGAGCCACTCGTTATAGGGGGAACTGTCTCGATTCACACACAACCTTTCAGACTTTTCAGGCCCCACCTAGATCCTCATCTTCTCGACACACATGCTCACACTCACGTGAGTACTAAATGTCACCACCTGTCCCTGATTTAGCACGCCCTTTTTAAACCCCTTTTAAGCAACATATGTACTGCTTCTTCCATGCAAAGCAATGCCGACCTATGTTGCATACCAAATGTTTCTTTTGCTGTGTTGCTTTTCCATGCTTTGACCTCTGCTTCTCCAAAACACTTCATTTCTAGCCTGACCCCTGGACTTCCCTTGGCCTTTGCTTACCTAGCTTGACCTTGGAACATTTAGACTACGCTACTATCTTGGCCAGCGCCTTCAGGTATCAGTATAGTTGGATCTTTGTCCGCATCACGCTGCATACAGCAGTAGACGACTGCACTAAAATAAAGCTCAGCTCTGCACGATTGTGTTTCCTATTTCTCCATATGTTACAATATATGGGAATTAATTGACACTCAAGAAGGGTCAAGAGAGAAGATTACTATTTATTCTAGACACAGAATTGCAAAGCTCCATTTATTCTATACACAGAAATAACTGAAAAGAAAAATATGAAACATAAGGCAACTCTCTGACTATAGTTGCCTGCCCTTCTCTTGTAGTATTGTATCTGGAGGAACTCACTGCCTATTGGAAGAGAACAGCAGCTTATATAATCTACACAGAATGAAGTAGAGGTGTGCCCAATTTTAATTAGCACCATCCCAAGAGCCTCTTTACACTGCAGATAATGCTCAACCACACCCTGCTGCCACAGTCAGTCCTTGCTGTCCCATCTGCAACCTCTATGCAAGATTACAAGACTCCTCACTGGAGTAAGGAAAAGAGATCATCACACCCATCATGGTTTCATTATGCTGGCTCCCTGTAAACTCTAGAATTGAGTTAAAAATGTTACTGCTTCTATTCAAGGTGTCACATGCCCCACAGTATATCTCTGACATGATTAGTCTTTCCTCTGATGGCAGGTCCCTCCAATCTTCAGCCACAAAGCTCTGTAATATCCTGCCTCTAGAAGTAAGTTCTGTAAAAACAGTGGATAGCTTCAACTCTTTCTCTTTTCTCTTTTGTTTCCCTCTACAGACCATCTCTTTGCAAATGATAAATTACCTGCTGCCTAAATGTTGTCAACAGATGGCAAAAACTATTCAAGCACATTATGCTGTTCTTCAGGGATATGTAACTGCAGCACTCACTATTCATTATGTTGCTGTACTAATGCATACACTCATTACATTCAAGATTGTTTACCAATACATTTATATCTCATCAAAGTGGCTGTTCTGATTACATATTTAATAATTTAGTCTGACACATGCTGAATCATCTTTACATTTGTTATTCATTTTTCAATCATGTCTAACAGTATATGTGATCCTGTATTTGTGTTTGATAAGCTTCTACATGGAAAAGATGTAGAAATTACTGCTCTAATTATTATACAACAGGATTCCCTAGTTCTGTGAAATATCATAGGAAGCATGGGGATGTGATTGTTAAAATCAGCTTTTTAAGGCATGACCTATATTTTTAAATATATAGGGCATAACTGCTAATTTGATGAGTTCATTTGTGATTAAACTTTAAAATCGGAGCTCATTTTTTCAGCTTTAGGGCCATTTTGTTATGACATATATGAGTATCATGCTATAGGAAGTATATGTATAGGCAAATTTAATAAAAAATACAAGAAAGACCTGAGATCACAGAGGTTTAAACTAAATAGAATAATAATCTTAAATAATAATCTTCAATCAAACATTAAACCTACAACATCATATTTTGTAAGTAGGATGTTATTGAAATCAATCAGGATTAGCTGCCTTTTGGCCCAAGTAAAATCATCATATAAACACTCTACTTTTAAGAGTGGATAGAGTGGAAACACTTCAAGAACTCTGAAATCGTTTGAACATGGTCAATATCTATTTCATTTGCACGATTAGTTCTGCAAGTTCACACATGCATTAAACTTTCACCACTCTTACTTTTGCCATTGGCACTAGCAAATACAGCAGAGTAAAATAACTGAAAAACAATTACAACTGGATTACCCAAAACAGAGACAGGCCAAAAAGCGTTTCACACTGGCAAAAAAGATGATTTTTTAAAGAGACAAAAAAGGGGAGATCATGCACATTTTGCCAATGACGTAAATAATGACAGTGTAATGTATAAGGCACCTGCAGAGGGTCACGTTACATCATTTTCCCATCAGTCTAAAGGAATGATCATGAAAGATGTTCCCAGTGCCTGAACATATCCGTTGACACCAGTGGCCCCATTGTGTTGTTACAACACCTGCTGCCTTTCTCTTGTAAGCGATGTTCTCTTTCTTATGCCCTGCTCTGTATTTGATGCCAGTGCAGGCTATGGAGGTTTATATTGTATTCTCTTTTTGCCTTTGTCAAAGAGAGTGATTATTCAATACCTGCCTGGTGTAGAATCACACTGTGTTAAGCCTGCACTGTTATCAAAATGTCTGTCGCTGCTTTAAAGTTTACATATTCAGGTAAAAATGCAGAAAAAATTTTATTTCTCTTAATACCTAAAGTTTGAATATATATGTCACATTTAGTAAAATGGAAGATTCTCTGATTATGGATTCATAAGGAAGGAATTAATTTCAACTATTTGCCAAAACATGATACATTCCCAGTCTGGTTCATCTTTCTCCTCTACACCTACACTTTGATTTGCCCAGTACACATGTCTCAGCATTCTGCCTGTTGTACCAGTGGCAGTGCAGAAGTATCTAATTTACAGTCTTTGAAGTCATCGATAGTGCTATTCCTGCTTGAAGGAAATTGCAGAAGGTATTTTTTCATCACAGCCAAGCACACTGTGTTGTTATAATTTTATATCTCAAGATAGCGTAAGGGTTCTCTTTGACAATATGCCATGTAATGAATGTTGTAAATCCCACACCATACGTACAAAAGCCAGGATCAATAACACAGATATTTATCTACAACCCAGCCTCACATAATGCTTATTTGCGGGTATGTAATTTGATTTAAGCCTCAAGAACGGTATGTCGGTTGCTCAATGAGGCTGTGTCTTTAGGTCCGTCCACTTTTATTAAATGTCATTTTACACGAGCAATCAGCTATACACTATAAATGAATGTGAACCGCGGTAAACGATAAACTTTAAATGCAGCCATTTAGCAACAAGTCATAGCACACCTAATCAGCAGCAACACAGTTACTGTTAACAGAGATGATTGAAATCGTTGTTTGACAGTGTTTACAAATTTGCCAGCAATATCACAGATAGCTTTAGTAAAAAAAACAAAAACACAAGCTTGCAAATGTTGTGTAGTTTCTGATTGGGTTTAAGAGCATTCAAGTGGAACAATCATTAAAACCCTTTCACATTACAATTGTGACAGACCCCCCCACCAAGCCGCACTACGGCCTGATGTGCGGTCCACAGCGGCAGTACAAAAGACGCGAGACGAAGGGGCAGGAAGGCGGGGACAAGGCAGGGTAATACCTCCTGCGGTCCCGGAGCTGAAACACAAAACATACAACATAAATTAGCTCCCGCCTCCCTGGGCGGGACCCTGGACCCACAGAGCCCTCATGCCCCAAAAGGCCCCCTTTGGGGAAGGAGCGTACGGGGAATTACATAAAACAATTCACAAACACGCTAGGACAAACACAAAGTGGGCGACACATACACACAGACCACACACGCGCGCACTTACCCTCTCACCGGCGGGCTTCACGCCCCCTCACATTCCCGGTAGGGCCTCCTTCAGGAGCTGCGCCGTCAGTGGCACGGGACCCTCCATAGCTCCCCCCCAAAAACACACTTAGGGGAGGTGAGGAGCATACGGGGAATTACAGGTATACACGACTTAACGCGAGGCACGCGCAGCCACACTGGAGGAGAGCACTGTTATGGTCACTAGCTCCGTTCACCGCCGTGCTACATAAAATACATAAACAAAACATTTAAGCACGGCGGGACGAGCAGTGAGTGACCAGGCTCTCCTCACACACAAAACAAAGTAACAAATAAAACGCAGACAAACACTTACCACGAGACATGACCACAAACGAAGGAGAAAGTAAAGGAGACTGGCGGCTTCCGAAAGGTGGCTGGTTATTCTGTGACGGGCAGGAGGTGCGAACGAAAAGGAAGCGATCACGCCAAGTCTCAGGGAAAAAGAGGGGTTTAATGAATAACGTGTGCAAACCAAAAACCGTGCACTTGACCCAGATTAAGGATATAATAACCAGCAGTCAACTGGTACAAAGACAAGGCATATATAGACAGACAAACGACCATCAGGTGAGGGAGCTAATAAGCCCCACCCACCTGAGGGACGCACACAACGCAACAACAACACGACAACTGCCGCTGTACCGGAGGCGACCGGTAGGGGGAGCCTCCCTCACCGTGACAACAATACTGTATACAGTATCTCAATTTCAAAAACAAAACTTGTAGGTTGGTCAATATGCCTTTGTTTTTTCATAACATGTTTCAAAAACAGTGAGGTCACATTTCAGCTCCGTTTCCTTCATTTGCCTCAAATGTAACCAGGGGAACAGACCTGCGGAAATGCAAACTGAAGTCAATAGCACCATGCAAAAATGCCTGCAGCATATATTTGTGTATTGGTGAAACACCTCATGACTGTGATGTGAGTTTTCCATTTTCAGGGAGATTTATCAGGGTTTTTGAAGGCTATTGTTGGACTCCACTTAAGCTTTGTGAGCAGCTGAAGAGAAGTGCTGCTGAAGTGCTACTAAAGCTCTCTGCAAATATGCCATATACAATTTTGCATAACAGAAAACTATTATGTTACTTATGGGTTAAGGCTGAATAGTCTGCCTGTTCTTTATGGGATCTATTTGGCCCCTACAAATAGTGAAAAACAATTAAAAACAAATAATAATATGCTAATAATTGGTAATAATATGATAAGTGGTCATCATTTGATCAAACTTTCCCTTTTTAGATTTCTAAATGAAGATTAAGACTCAATGTAAGGTTCGAGATTTAATGGGTTCATTTCCCAGACTTATGCCTAAGCCTAAACTAAAAATCATTTTCTATGGTTATTTACCACTTGTCCAGCAGTTTAGCCCAAGACCAAGCTTAATCCATGTATAGGGGAAAATGCATTCTTTAATACCCATAGATGCCCATTGAACTGTCAATATTTATCTGTGATATCTGCTATCTGTGATTAGGAGAAATTAGACATATCTCCATCACTAAAGAGAAACAAAAGCCATAAAGAAACAGAGTGCAACTAGGGCAAGTACAATATTAAATATAATGGCAGTATTTTCTCTAGGGTACTATCCATAGACATGAAACAAATAAGCAGCATTTGTCACACTTCTAACTAAATTATACATTACAAAACGCATGTATGGTGACCTGCTGGTCTTAATATAATACTGAATTTTGAATAGATGTAGTGCAGATATTATTAGTATTGAAATTAGCAGAATTCAAATTAGTTTATGTATGAGTGATGCAGTGGACTCACCATTAAGAACAGAAGTGAGCACTAGCTTATGTCATTGTTTGAAATTCACCACTAAATAAATTAATATAATAGTCAATATTACTTTTTTATATCTACATATTTTACATATAATGTTTTATATCAATAATCATTATTATAGCTTGGTGCTAACACTTTCAAGTCATTCAGGAGATGTCCAAAGATGCACACATGCATACACACACACACACGCACGCACACAAAAACAAACAAACAAAAACACACAAACACACAAAGAATAGCACTCAGGAGTAGACCAATCAGCAATGGGTGAGTTCCCTTTCAGGTGGCACTCTGAGAGAGGTGAGGTTAATCCGCTTGTGAGAGCCTGCCTGCCTGTCTGATGCATCACCCCAACCTAATGATCCCAAGTGTTCAGAGAGGCCATTCCCCATGTCCGTCGTCAAGCCACAATTTGCGGATCTCTCTAAATAAGAACATCCCTGGTGTAAACCAGTGGCCAGTTGAATTACCTCCAGAGAATAAGAGGTAAAAAACAGTGGCTGAAGAAAAGGCAAAGGAATTATGTCACTCTTAAAAACAGCCAATGTGAATTGAAAGTTAAAGATAAATGTGAATTATAGTACAATAAAGATACGGCCCAATAATCTGCATGCAAGATTTTACTCTTGCCCTAAATAAACATTATACTTCTTTTATACTTCATTATACTGTGGTTTCTACTGCTGTTTGGTTTGACAATGAATATGGCGAGGTATAGTTTATTTGTTAGCAAATTATAAATGTATCTTAAAGTACATATATGCATCTCAGTGCTGTGATTGTGACAAATGTCAACAAATATCATAATATAATGATTTTAAATGTTATCAGAATGACACCTGATTCTTTTAAAGTGACCTATAGTGGTGCTCTATAGCCTCCTATGTATTGTATTATTTGTATTTACCAAACAGAATATTCTTTCACTATCCCTTCTCAGATACGTTCGCCTCAAGGTCTCTCACTGAAGTTTCATCAAAATATATATATGTTCATTGGCAATTTATAAAAGACCTTTTTTACAATATAAAATAATCATGAAACCTTTTATACAGAACCTTTAAATTAATATATTTTCAGATTAAAGTGTTTTGAAACATCCTGCTAGTCCTATAAAGAAGTCTAAAACATTCTCAGCACGGGGTAGCTTTGCCATTTATTAAATACGCTATTCGCTGTGGTAGTGTCCCTCTACTGTTATTGGGTAAAAGGCTAGTAATGGCACAGAATTCCAAACTACATAATGTACCATATTGTTCACTTCACATAATGGAGATTTCAGCTTGAGGTTTTGGTTCAATATAGACCTTTATGATTCTGCTGAGTCATTTCTTTTATTTATAAAGATGGTCCTTTGCCGAAGTCACTATGTGGGTAGGTGATGCTCTGTGAGCTGCTTGAATGGCCATTTTATTGAGTAAAGTCTTTCGTAGCTCCAATAATCCTTAGGGAGCCAAAGGCTCAGGCACTCCATAAGGCCCAGAAGACTGAGTAGTGCTAATATAATTACAGTGGTGAAGCAAATGTTATTAATCGTTAAACATAACAAAACTGACAATATGCCAAGGTTTAATATATTGTAATATAATGCGAAGGACATTATTGTGCAAATAGTGACATCAGCTGCCATGCACTAAACAGAGTTGTAGGATGTTAAAATAGTAAACTAAATAGACAATAAACAGAACAGTCACCGAATCAACTCATTATTCAAATTTATGTTGGCAGATATACACACCACACACAATATATATATATATATATATATATATATATATATATATATATATATATATATATATAAACAGAATCTGTGTTCATGAAGAATTAAACCAATGACCTTGGTGGTGTTAGCACATTACTCCACTGGATCATAAAAACTCATAGAGCACAATTTTTTTTTGGACACAAGTGCAGCAATACGTCATACGACTGTGGCAGAGCCATGTGTGGACACACGTGAACCCGAAAAAGTCCAGAGAAATTACAAAAAGAGGTTTGGTAAGGCTGAATGGTCATCGGGTAAGGTTAGGCGTGCTACCATAATAACAAATATCCAAATTCCTCTCATTCCCTTCAAAATTCAAGTGTGAGCCAGCGATCACTAAAAAGAATTCATACACAAGGAAAAATACATGTTTTGTAAGGAAGAACAGAGGATACTGCATATTGCACTCCATCCATCCATCCATCCATTTTCGTCTGCTTTTCCGGGTTCGGGTCGCGGGGGCAGTAGCCTAAGCAAAGAGGCCCAGGTTTCCCTCTCCCAAGCCAATTCTACTGGCTCTTCTGGGAGGATGCCGAGGCGTTCCCTGGACAGCCAAGAGATCTCTCCAGCGTGTTCTGGGTCTTTCCCGGGGTCTCCTCCCAGTTGGACATGCCCGGAGCGCCTCTCCAGGGAGGTACCCAGGTGGCATCCGGACCAGATGTCCGAACCACCTCAACTGGCTCCTCTCTACGTGGAGGAGCAGCAACTCTACTCCGAGCCTCTCCCGGATGACCGTACTCTGTACCTTATCTCTAAGGGAGAGCCCGGACACCCTGCAGAGAAAACTAATTTCAGAACTCGTGACCATAGGTAAGAGTCTGAACGTGGATTGACCAGTAAATCGGGAGCTTTGCCTTTTGGCTCAGCTCTCTCTTCACCACAATGGTCCCGTACAGCGTCAGCAACACTGCAGCCGCTGCACTGATCCGCCTGTATATTTTATATATTATACTTGATGTGTGCTGGAAAAGTATGGAGGAGCACAGTGAGGAGGAGCACAGTGTGGAGGACTACTGAGCCCGGAAAGGAGGATGTACAGCAGTACTGTCCGTAGAACCTCAGTGAGATGCAGAGCTTCCTGGATTCAGATATTGCTACACTGGCTCATGGCAAAGGAAGATGCATTCCAGTGGAACAAAGATGGCGGAGGGTAAAATTCTCTGTTCTCTGTGCTTGGCTATGTTATAAAGAGTACAATTGATTTTAGATTTCCTTCACCTTCAGTTTGCTAGTTAAGGAGAGCACCATCCCTAATATGGCTAGCATCAGTCTAGACTTGGAAAGTGATGTTGAGCCTTGGTTGAGCCAGCACCAGGGCAGACTGAAACACCTCCTTCAGTTTCAAGAAGTTTTGACATTCCTCAGAAAATTCCAGCAATTCTGTTTTAGATGTTTCAGTGTAGACATGTCAGCCAGCTTGCGGATGAAGTCGTGATACTATCCCTGATACTATCCCACTAAGCCCAAAAATGTGGGCTATTGAGACAAAGGGCCATACTGGACGAGTGACATGATAGCAAAGTTCTGTGAGATGTGGGGGTAACTCAGATGTTGACTGTGGCCTGCATCATCACCACAGAAGAAATGAAACTTAAATATGCTGTGTAACGCCTACCCTGGCACATGCAGGGGACAAGACAGGCAGTGAAATCATTGTAGACACAGATGCACAGCAATATGGACATCTGTGCTGTCCTCTCACAGACACAGGATGAGACTGAGAGAATTACATTAGGAGAGAAGGAGAGAGGTTTTGGTTGTGGTGGTGGAGCATGCCATTGTAGCAATATGTATTTAAATATGATGAATAAATATGTGAATATAAGGCTCAAGCCTAAATTTAGGATAGTTATTGTTAATTATTGCTGAAGATTAATTAATACTGTATCAGTCTCATTCTGAAATTACGTTACATATGCAGTGATCTAATATATTTGGATAAAATATACTTTCCGTGATGACCATTTTAATGCAAAGTTAATTGATCAAGCAATATCAAGAAAAACATTATGAGGCATAGTAAATATATGACAAAAGGGTCAGGAATTCACAAACAAATTAAGAAATTAATACCATAAAACCAGAAACTCCACAAATGGCTTAAACCAAATCCTTATTACAATATTATTATTTTGCCTTATAAACGCCTTAGATGCATTTTACCTGGGAATAATTGTGGGAATCACAGAAACCTATGTCTATTGACCAAACTTAACGAGATAATTGATTCTATAGTGGAATTAGTTGTGGAGTATCAGGCACCATAGCACAGCACAGGATGGAGTTGTGCTTCCAGCTGATCGGAGCTCATTTATCAGCAACAAAACAACACTTTTAGGGTGATAGTGTGCAAATTAAATTATTTTAGTGTTTGTGTATTTTTTAAGTAATGTTAAAGTGGAGAGATGACAGCCACAATAAAATGCAATTTTAAGTACTTATTTCTTCTCATGAACGGTTTGAAGCTTAAAGTTATCTGGACTTTCACTGTACTTCCTTCCACAAAAGTCCAGGAACATTTTTTCTTTAGAAAATGTAAATTCATCTGCAGAATTTAATTATAAATCTGGTGGCGTCACGAAAAAGGAGTGAAAAGGAATGTTGAGTCCACATAGCTGCGTCAAGAATATGGATCTCTATCTTAGTCATAATCTTTGATAAAGTTGAATCATTTTCCTCATGTTATCTTACAGATAAAAGAAAAGGGAAATGAAACAATTTGAATACAAAAACATAACAAATGATAGGTATGCATTTTTTCTAATAAGTTAATACCTATAATTATTTGAGACAAGATTTCAGGACATAGGAAGTACATAATGTTTACTTTATGCCTTACTTTATGCCTGCATGCCTGTAACTCTGACTCTTCCCTGTTTGATTAAAAGAGAGTACTAAAAAAGTAGCAATGTAACCGATATACAATTTTCTTGTTATATCTAAACTTAAGAGGCAATCAACTTTTTAATAACAGTTACAATAATGCTGTGCGCTCTACAATTATGTCAAAGAGGTTTGGGTGTCCAAATAATTTCCTAAGTAGCTGACATAGCAAAACATAGAGGAAGAAGGCAGTTTAAGTTGATATAGAGAAAGAATTCAATTCAATTCTAAATTGTTTACATCACAAGCTATTATAACGAGGTAATACGCATCTACTGGTCCATGTTGGCAACCTTGTCACTTGAGGGCACTGCATAGCTCACAAGAGTCAAATATATAATTCATAGTTTTTCATAGAAAAAATAGCTAAATTTGATACTGTTGTGATGCTTGTGGGAAGATAGGTCCTTTGGGGAATGTTGGAATCCAGTACGAATATGGAGGAATTTGGGAATATGGTGTTTTAATAAGAACGTTTTAGAATCTAGGGCATACCTCCAAATTCCAAATGGGATTTTGTGACTCGAGTCCACCAGCTGAGATCAGATAGCTGTAAAGGTTGGATCATGTGTCCTTGTAGAAGTCATGAACCTCTCTTTAATTTTAAAGGATTTAAAGGCCTGATAAGGTGGTAGAGCTCAGACGTGATGAAGCCGTTTGTGCACTGGTTCTTATAACTTGGTCATCCTGGCCCGGTGTTGTGGGTTAATCAAAGGTGAGGACACGGTCAAGAAAGATGGGGGAGGGGTCTGCTGTTCTCCACCACACCATGTCCACCTCTCCGACGTCCTATTCATCCTGCATACTGATCGTGCCTCACTGACTTGGCACATGGAGTTCAGAAAGCCTGAGGGTCAAGTTGCAATGTAGATCACAGCGCTGTTGGAGTACAATCATACAACACCATGCTGGATGTCTTCACAGTATCTTTGATGCCCTGTCTCACCACCTGTGGACATCATGAAAACAAAGTCTATTGAATATGCATGAATGCATGCCCGGCTCCAGTCTCTTCATTCCAGTGAGCCTTTGAAGAGAATTGCCATGGATGTCCTGTGTCTCTTTCTCACCACAGACCATGAATTACTTCACTAAGTGACCATATGTGATCCCTAACCAGTGAATGGTCATGACTGCGAACTGACTAGTTCAGCAGTCAGGGCTGAAGTCTGAAAACTGGAAGACTTGGTTGGCCATTCAAAAGATATGGGCCTCTCGGCTTCATCCATAATCTACAGGCTGTTTGGGTGACTGGGATGGTCGAACCTTGAGATTGGGCTTGTAAGCATCCTCCACTGGACTAGAGGAGTGGTTCAGTATGGAAAGCTGAGAGGAGCATGGATGGCATGGATCGGTCTCCTAGAATGCCATGTGCCTCACACTTTATACAGTTACTTTGAACATTTAATATTTCAATTGGTAACTATTGTTAGTTTGTTAGTGTTTAAAATGCCTGTTAGTCCTATTTTGAATTGTAAGTTTGATTATTAAATGAAAGAGTATGAAGAATGTATGTAATGACATGCCAGCTGTCTGATTCTCATTTAAAATTCACAATACAATTGTTCCATGCAGAAAAAGATAATGGCAAATAGATTAAAAGAAGATGACCATGAACATTGATGTTCATGGTCAAAATCCCATTGTGACAAATTGGATGTCTTTATGTGCTTGCTTGAAGTGAGGAAAATATTGTGTTGCACTTGAATTTGCACTAAAACCAGGTCTGAGGAGATGGTACCCAAGCATGTGTTTAAGCCATAATGGGTTTAAAATTAATGTTGCACTGGCAAATTTTAAATGTTGCACCAACTTTACTAACCTTGTTGGACGCACATTTATTTCTGTAGGCCAAATAAACAAATGGCAATACATGAGCATGAGCCCAACAAAATGACTAGAATGTGCCATTATGGAGCTTTCTGCCCCCAGCACAGACAGAACACTAGACGCTTTAGAGACACCTCTTCTATAATATTAATAATAATATTCTGTATTTTCTTCTCTGCAATTTCTTAGTGTACTGGATTACATTTATAGCTCCTTGTTTGTTTAAATATTCATTCTTAATTCATTTTCATTAGAATGGAATTTAGACTATACTATTCTAAGAAATTTAGAGGGCTTTTCTCATGCATGTAAACTAAACCTTCCACCTTCCAATTAATTTTAAATCCTAGAATTGTCAAAATAAACAGAAAGTCTGGTTCGTACAGAATAAGTCATGGGAATGCAGAAAGTACACATTTACACAGGGCAAGTACACAGGCAAAGTAGTTATTCATTAATTCTCAAGTCATCCTTATGTCCCATTCCATGATGCAAATATCCCACATGCCAAGTGTGGCCTGTGCCACACTTTAAGATCTGCGGTGACAAGGGCATAATGTAGTCACAGTCACACTGACCTCTTTCCAAAAAAAGGTTTTTATGTTGAAGTATCAGCCTCCTTGTAAATATCATGTGTACTACAGGGACTTGCTTAAGACGTCTACTAACAAGAATGACGGGATTTAAGAGCAGGATTTTCAAGTAACCCTCTCAGCAGAAAATCTCTCAGCTAGTTCTTTTTGAGGTTGTTTACTGCAGTCGTGACTCGTGAACCTTCTTTCAGCTGAGTGTGTAATGCTGTACATCCTCATATCTTAATGACAAGCTATGACTTCCTTCTAAATGTTGAGCACTCCCAAGTACTGTACTTTACATCCCGGATCAATAAAAAGGACTTCCACTGGGCACTGGCTGTTCTCTTTATAGATTCCTCTGCCATGCTCTCAAAACAAATAATAGCACCAGAAACAACCATTTACAGTAAGATCTCTTCAGAGCTATGCGGGGGCATTTTCCACACTTAAGTTGCCAAAAACAACAAAAGAATATAAAAAAAGGATATTAAATGTATGGATATCACAGTTGTATCTTTTCCCACCAGCTAGCTTGGTCTCCTCTGGCAGCATGAAAGGTGTTTTGTTCAAGGGCCTGCAAATCAAAGAGGTGCAATAAATGCTAAATTCTGTGTACATGACCTAATAGACACCCACTCTGATTGACAGGGAAAAGGAAAACTAGGCCAGCCTACCAGAGCCAATTATACTCACTTTGATTCCCGGCCATGGATGACTGTGGCATTGCTGGGATTCAAACTTGTGTTCTCCCAACCCATGAGACCTTAAGCAGTTGCACCATCCAGGAGCCTTGCAGTATTCTCTTAAGATGATACAAGGAGGTTGTGCAGATCTTTAGTTATGTCCCATTTTGACAAACTGAAAATTGCATTGTCTTAAATATTACAAATGCACAGAAAAATGTAGGCCACACTGAGTCATGTTTCCTGTTGCTATGGCAAGGTATGTGTATATCTGTGGTATATATATATAAATATATATATATATAAGTCAATTTGAAAAAGGACACCTGTTATCTTTGGGTGATGAAGGATAACACAAATTATGTGTGTGTGTGTGTGTGTGTGTGTGTGTTTAATCATCACTTTGTAGGCCAACTGAGTAGGACAGCCTTAATTAATCTGTTTGAGTTGAGGCCCTGAAATGGCCTAGAGTTAACAATATTATGTGTTAATTAAAATGTTAATTAGACAGGATCCCTGAAGCCAGTGTCTGAGTCAGAGTCCTTTTTAGGTCATATGAATCTCCATTGGACATGGCTAATACTCAGAAACTGCAGAAAACTTTGAAGCCTATGCATACTAAAATCTTGCAATCAGAAATCTTAATTTGTTTATCATATGTGTTACTAAAGTTTCCTTAACCATTATGTAAGAATGGTTGTGATTTCATTATATGAATTTTAAGTTATATTACTAAATTAAAGTATTATCAACAATAATAGAGACTTTTCATATTTCAACTGTTCTCAGACATCAGAAGTGGCTAGTTGTGTCTTTCAGAACTGATTTTATTATATCCTATTCTTCAAATGCCTTATAGTCTTGTTCCACAGTGCCTAAGTGAATTGATATTTTGCTATAGTGGTCCAAGAACTCTCAGATCTTCTAACAGTGACATGTGAGTCATTTTCTCTACCTGAATAAGATACCTGTTACCTGTGGGTGACTTTTACAGTATTTTCAGAAATGTTATCTTTTATTTTTACCATGTTATTTCTAGTGTATAATCTTTAGAGAAAATGGTTATATGTAGCCTACAGAGCCTGGAACTCTGGAAGGTGCAGAAGTCAGTCACACATGCGGATTTGTCTGCCTTCCTCTGCATTTCTTTCCACCCTTGAGCATTATTAACAGCAACTCTGCATTTGTCATTTTACTCTAGCAATGTAATCATTAATTATCTTCTGCTAACAGTTTTCTCACCATTAACTGACAATCATTGACAAGTCTTGCATCAATAAGCATCAATCAAGTAAAGGGTTATCATCTTCATTTTGGTAATATGCAGTTTAGTGCTTTATGAGCAGTGCTTCACTGCTTAAGTCATCTTAAAAGTTAACTAAAAGGAAGGGCCTGCTCTAAATTGCTTCATAATGCCCCTGATAAGTCACACTCTGGGAGGAGACATGAATGAGCTACTGACAATATATTACTCTCCCTCTTCATCCTTTCAACGTGAATAGCCTGGAACCCCATCCCCACGGCAATGCAGCTGACTCATGACATCTATAATAAGACTGTCGACTTAAGTCAGAGGAATAAAAAGGAAAAGTTCTTAACGTCAGCAATGACTGCTTTTGAATGACTAGCTGAAAGGTAAAGGGAGACAGGCAGGGATCAGTGGAGTGCATTGTATGGGTATGCAATAGCCCTGGGTGATGCAGTCAGGCACTGTAGAGGCTAGGAAAACAGGCTTGAATCTGGCCTATTATGTGCTAACCATAGTCAGGGGTCCTTAAGAAGGCATTTCATACTGCAGCCAAGCAGGCATCTGCACATTGCATGTCTAATTTGGGGAATAAATGTTTGTTGAGGAGCTTGACTGGTAAATCTAAAATCCGGTGTATGCAGAAAGACTGCAGAGTTTATAGTATGTGGTGATATAATGCCGTGGGAGTTAAATATTTCAAATGTTCAAACCAGGCATCATACATTCTTATTGTGTTTCATGATGAGTATGTTGTACCCTAACCATTTATTTCAGGGTTCGTTTTAGCATGGTATTTTCACTGTTGTCATTGCCATCTTGAGCGAACAGAGACCTTTAATGTGCTTTCAATCATGTGTTTTATTAATCCCTGCAGCACTCTCTGGCTCTCCTCTATTCTCACTCTGAAAACGCCACCAAATGTTGGGATGCATTATCCCGACCATGCTGAGTGCTTCCCCCATTTACCACAGCCTCTGTATATCTCTTTACTCAGTTATCTTCCCATCTTACTCTCTCTCTCTCTCTCCTTACTAACTCCCACTCATCACTTGCAGCTGTTCCAATTTCCCATTCCCTGTGTGTTTGAGTGTGTGTGTGTGTGTTTGTATCAGTGTGCAAAGGTAAAACCTTGAGGATCCTCAATGTCTTGTAAGAGATTGCTGTATTGCATTGCACTTCATTATTATCGGCATGGTTGGTATCTCTAAACAACTGGTGTCTTTACAATGCACATAAACTGGGCTACTTGCTTAATGCGCTGCTCTTGCGTAATGTGTCAAGGCCAGTTCTTCATTACTAAGAATACCCAAAGACATTCAATTTCTCATCATTAAGATGCTACGCACAAGCAGATGAAAACTGCCCAGGTGCTTTTGCTGGTCTGCATTACCTTGGCTACACTTTCCCTTTCTCTGGTTTTGTTTTATGGGGAAGAAAACAATTCCATCACCTGTGACAGTGAAAGCCACAGTTCATTAATGTTAAGGATTTCTGCAGGTATCATTAAAGGACCTTACATTAGTGTCAGGTTTAATTGATTGCACTTAATGGGAACAAATAAATAATGGAAGACGTATTTGTGTATGTGTGTGAATGTTTCAATCCTCAGTGTCTTGAAAGAGATTGCAGTATTGCATTTCACTTCACTGTTAGTGGCATGATTGGTATCACTAAACAACAAGTGTCTTTAAAATGAGTAATTAGGGATGGGTTAACCACCTGGTTTAACTTTCATTTGCCACATTTCCTTTCATGTTATCAAATGTTGTAGTAAATTCTGAATTAACGTAACTTCAGCCTTACAAACTGAGGCAATATATTGTTGACATAAAGAAATAATGTATTCTTGTTCACCTTCATCACGATTTTTAATATAAATGTGTAAAGATGCAGTCAGGGCTATGGGAAGTATCAGAAGTCCTGAAAGATCCACATTGTGGCCAATTTCATGGACTAAGTTTAGTCTTATATTAAAATGCACTGTAACTGGTAACTTGCCAATAGAAATTCTTGTTAATTTGTGTTTAGGTCCAATCTGAGTCTGGGGGACCAGCCGCTAGAGTTGAAAACCCCTGTATTACAGCTCCATAGGCTTCACTTCTGGGTGGCTACAATACCATTTCAAATAAACAGCGAAACGAATATCTCAGACTCTGAACCACAGAAAGAGCAAATATTCTTCCGTGGACTAATTAACTTTTAAATCAAATAGCTGAGTGCACTGTTTTGATTTATTCATGCTGCAATATCCCACTAGTTCATATGTGTGCAGAGCTGAAGATGAGCCAGAACCCCAGTGAAAGTGCCAGGGGACAGGCCCTGCTCATTTCCACATAAATAAGCATGTGATGTTGACCAAATTAACAACCAGAGACCCCAGAAACCACTCGTGGCTTGCACTCCGGAGGGCGCCATTCTGGCTGTGCTCCGGGTTCACACTCTGCCAATCTTCCTTCGTCCTCTTTTTCCCACTGATTACATGAAAATGATGACGCCGACTCTTGCAAATATAAAATGTGGATTTGAGTGGCTTTTTGATCCCCTTTTTCCTCCACGAAAAAAGACAGGTGCAAATGTGACAGGCTCATTTGGTTCACAACTATAACCAAATGACAACGAACAGTCTCAGAAGAGGAGAAATTGGTTGAGACATTGAACACGTAATGGCTGCTTCTTCCATTATGTAATCTATTGTTATTTCTGGTCATAAAATTTCCAATTTCTTTGATAGAGAGAAGCTCTATTAAACGTGTAGATGGACAGTTTTAAATGGCTTTTCCCGCATTTTATTTTCTTTGGTGAGACGTACATTTGTCATTATGGCTGTGTGTCAGAGAGAGACAGAGAGAGATGGAGTGAAAGAGAGAGAGAGAGAATTCTGAAGATGAGCTCACTGTGAAGCTAAACAGCTAATTTAAACTACAGGTGGACTTCTAAGTGATGGGGTTTTTGCATTAAAATGTCTGGCATTGTTGTGGTTTAAACAACAGGAATATTTGAAATCATCTAAAATGACGCATCTATCGCTTCTACTATTACAAAAGGAAGAAATGATAATCCGCAATGGGTGTACGGGTCCATGAAGCCGCCTCTTCATTAGTTACAGCTTGACAGTTTCTGAACAAGTGCAGACAGAATAAGTAATGGCTTATTTCTGATAACAAAAGCACCTGTTTGACTCAGACAAAAGTGTGCAAAAGACAAGCGTATGTGTTTGGCCCTTGCAGCAAGAAAGTTGGTTGGAATGAGATCAATCTTTGGTTAACAGACATTGAAAACATTCTTCCAGCTTCTCATTAAAATAGCATTCAAAGGAATTGGGATAGGATTCAATATTAAAGTATTCAATAGTATAGTAGCACCAAGATAACAAACAATGTCTCAATTTACATGCACAAAATAACCTGACGAACCTCTTAGGTGATCTAGGACACTGGACTGAATCGAGTCATTTATGAAAGCTGATTAAAAGACGTCTCCATTCATAGTCCTCTTTACATGCACAGCAGTGTAGTGGTACAATGGTACGAGGTCCATTAATGACACATTAACGTTTACCCATGTGTGAGTCTTCTAGTTTTTAAAAACAAAGCACTCCCACACTAGCAGAAGTAATATCTCTTCATCATTCCATAAATGCAGACCCTTTATTTGACCCCTTTCTTACTCATTTGCATGTTTTTGATACCAAATTGAGCTTCATGTATTGGTTTCATAACGCTTGCATCACTCATGGTATTATCAGAAGTGCTGCAAAATGTCACAAGAACTATTTATGAGATCCAGTGGATCTGAGAATTTACATATCTGAATCTACCTTGAACAGTTCAACTAAAATCAGTCTGGACCACATATTGTAGACCTAAGGTAGACTAAGATTGTGCTGTTTACATGATCAAAGCGCAACACGACTAGCCGTCTTAGACTGATACTGATTGATTGGTGTGTATGTTAACATAGCGACATTGTAATGCTAAGCAATATTTTAACACTAGGCAGTGTAGATTTAGTAATCAAGAGGTGCATGGCAAAGATAATTTATTTTATAGTGTGTATTTAGAATTGTGCAAACACTTAAAATCTTGCCAACTCCATCCCCTTATCCAGATAACAACCAAACCAGACAAGTGCCTTGAATATATCAGGTTATGCGACTAATAATAGTCATTGAGCATGTTGGGTCTGTGTATAAAAATGTTAAGTAAAATCCTTATAGACAATATGAAAAGAATATTTGATAATCTCACTTTGACTTTAATGATTATTTAGTCTGAATGTTAACAGTTCCAGCTTGAACTGTAGTGCATGGCCACAGGGTCACGTCATCTGCGCTTTCAATGCCCTAACTCACACTCACTCTAGTGCACTCTCTAACCTTCTGCATAGTTTCTCTTAGACATCTCATGCAAAGACAGTTTCAAAGCTGGGGGTGATCAATTTTTAAGTTCTTGCTAACTTTTGCCAGACTTAGCCACCAAAAGATTCCATCCTCTGCCTTCAGTCTCAGCTTCCATCCAGACATAGCTTCTGATTACAGAGCACAGAGCAGTCAGCCAAACCTTTCTCTTGCTTTTTTTTCCTTTTTGTCCTCTCAGAGCAACTACTGCAGTAATAACTATCAGATTGTAAACATCTTAAGTGTTATTTCAATAAATAGCAATGGTACAAAACAGTACATGTAAGAAATTCGGGAACTACAGGAGGTTCAACAACATTAATTATGTGGTTGCAAAGCAATTTAATTACATTTCATAAAGTTCTAAATTCACAGAGAAGCATCTTGGGACACTTTATACATAAACGCCTAATGTTTTAAGTATTAGTTAATCAGAGTCCTTTTTGGCATGGTTGTGTTAATCCAGCAAGTCATATATTCCAACTCTGGATCGGAGAAGAAAACACATTCACATGAAACTACAAATGTTGTTACATATCTGTCACTAGCAAGCCGAAGAAGATGATGAAATACATATTCTTCCTTTAGTAACACTGTAACCGTGCCACATTGGTCAACAAAGTGTCAATAAAAATCTCATCAGGTTTCCACAGTTTGGCAAACAAGACAGTTATGGCTCACAGCATGACTCAGGGATTCCAGAATCATGAGAGCATCACTTTCCAAAGGATTCATTTTATTTTCTAATTTCTTTATCCGATGAGAGGATCAGTGAGGGTTTTGCTCATGCAGTGGTGTATTCTGTAGCACATGGGACATGGATTCACCTTTTAAGATGATGTGGAGCCAAAGGGTATACCCATAAGTTCAAAAGGCATCTTCTCTGACAGCAGCACTGAACCCATCGTATTCCAGGTTTCAAGCTGCTGCTGCGTAATATTTTAATGGCAAACAACATAGGACAATGTTCCAGAAGATGAAATCCCAGAGACTGTTGATAACAGCACATGTGAAGTCTTTACAACAAACATTTCCATATGGAACTGACAACACTGTATCAAAAATATTTGTGTTTTGCTTAAAAAGAAAAGCATGCTACTTGCTTCATTTACAGTGACTTTTACACAGACAGTACACATAAAAGGGATCTGATGTACAGGTCTGAGACCTATTGAGAATACCTGACTTTTTGTGGTTTTGTCAACCATTAGCAAGCCATCAGCTCATAACAAACTGATTGAGAGTTATGTAGCAGATCCTATATGCAATATAGCTACTGTGTAAAGTGCATCTTGGTAGTTTCATTGTCTGTTCAATTTTAATATATGGTGTGTACATATGATAAACATGGTTTATTATATGGACTTTTGAGACCACTTCTGATAACAAGAAATAATAACTATACACATATCTGCCTTCTTATAAGATGAACAACTCAGTGCTGCATATACAACATTGAGAAATGATGATGGAAAGGTCACATCCAAATTTGATTATGAGATTTATTCAGAGCTGTTGTTTGGTGTTAATGATTTGTTTACTACTTGTTAACTCATGACTGTACACTGCCTCGTAATAAAATTCAGTTCTAACATTTCAAATCTGTGGAAGATGCCACATAAGCTTTCTCAGTAAGTGGTAGTAGTGAAAACCTCATCATTCATGTTGCATTATAAAGCACATATGTTTTTAAATGATCTCTCTAATAAAATTATCTTTACTGTACAATATTTGGGGGAAACTGAATCCTTAACCAGCATGTTAAACTAAAAGGTCTGACATTATACTTGGAGGTTTTATATATCTTCTCAATATAAGTTTTCAGTCTTGATCAAACAGTATAAAACAAGTTAGGACCTAAATGTAGAAGATAAACGTCCAAGAGACAGCTACATGAATGTACATTTCCAAGAGACAGTCCTGATTTACCTTGACTTTGCTGTTTGAATCTACTGATTACAAACATTGAGTGTGCATGATTTGTCTTTCAGAGAACTCGTTGTTTTCACATTCTGGCTCTGTTGCTATCGTGACACATGCATATTATGCTACGGATGTAAATTTTAAGGTAAGTTCAATAGTAAGTCCAAGTGCACAAAACAAGCATAAAAAAACCCAAACTGAACAAAATCTATTTAGTCATGGTGTAAATTAAACCATTAGATTTAATGGGTTTTTGAAACAAGCGGTCAGGACCATGAAAATGAGAAGTCCGAAACAATTATCAAATCAAATTGAAGATGGTGGAAACATAACAATAATATCACTTAATGCACCTAAGAGCCTGCTAAGATGAAAAGAAATCATAGACCAAGAAAGTGAATTTGAGTATTACCTGTTATGCCTTTTTCTTTTCTGCATAAGTAAAGATGGTATTTATGAAGTTAGGTTACGTGTGTGCAATTCAGTGTTCAGATTTAGAATAACTAGTGCATGTCCTGGCATTGAATTGTTCAGCCATGCTAAAGGAATGTATATGGCACAGGAGGTGTGACAAACATACTGTTGTTCTCCAGTATATACAACAAGAATAACAGGATGATAACAGAAATAAGCTCACATTTATTATGCAAAATTACAAAATAAAAAATAAACAAGTAAATAAATTGAAAACATACAACAACAAAAGATAGCAGGTGCATTGTAGCAAGATCAGTCTGCATCAAATAAAATATTCTTTAAAACAGATTAAACAGCTTAGAACATCACATAGTCAAGCAGAACTCCATTACCTAACCAGCCACAACATTTACTTCAATGTCAGTGCTATGTTTGCATTTTCCTTAGTGTCCTTGCACACATAATATTTCAGAATGAATGCAAGCTGTACAGAGTCCAAGAAGGTTTAAAATCAATTCATTATATGTGTATCTGTATGTATATATTTATATATTACACAAATATAAATTCTTCCCAAACTTTATAGCATGTCATATTAAATTCACAGCTGGTTATAAACAAAAAATACATTAAAAATAATAATAATAATACATGGGTGAAAGTTAGCCCATAATCCTTTGTGTCTATGCTGCGTTTATCATAATGAACACATAACACATGTCCAATAAGACAGTCTTTTCTTCTGAAGCTTTTGGAAATAAGAAAGAAAAAGTGATTGTGGTTTAGATTCTTTTCCCCACAATGGGTGCAAATTCCGGTTTTACATAAGAACCAACTGGGGCAGCCGTCCATGGAAAAAAACAGGTGATTTTTCTCCTGGCTTTAGAGAACAGTGAAAGTGGAAAAAGATTCACCAACTATAGCAAAGCTCCCCTCACACAGCCACTGACAGAAAGCAGGACAGCAAGTCCATAGCTTGTAGCTATCCTGCTACCTGGGGAAGAAATTACAGGCACATGCGTTATCTTCAAGCTGACAGAGACAACTAGCATTTATGAACTATTGTGAAGGACATGGTGTTTTTCCAGTTACCGAGCTTATTATAACGTGTATGTTTACAACATATAAAAAAAAATCATGTTATGAAATCCTGGACAGATCTAAATTCTCAAGAATGCATATTTTAGGTATGGCATAGAATTTGTTCATTTGCAATATTTAAATATTTCTGGGCGTAGAAAATCACACTTATTTCTAGGAACATAAAAATAGAAAAGAAGCCCCGCCCCTCTCCCCCAATATAAATGTAAAAGCCCTTCTGTCACTCTCCCCAGGAAGACTTGCACAGCCAAATGCAAGCTGACACTGAACTGTCATGAATAGGAATTTATGTCTACCACTGGCCAAACCTGTCAAGTTGCTGTCTATTCCTAAAGGATTTCTGAGTCCATTCACCACATCCCACATTCAGTGAAACTGCTGCGGAGAAACCTGCCAGTAAAGCATGTTGAGCTGTATTTGTTATGGGTTATAGGAACTCATATGAGTCTCTAGCAAACGCAGTACTGGAAGGGTTTTATCTAACTGCATGAGCACATCATACAGAATGTGCTATGACTCATTTATAGGATTTTAACTATTGAAAGCGCTAATCTAACTTTATCTGCTGCATATTGCAATATTGCATTTCAAAGGGACCGGTGCTTAAAGCAGGTTAGTGAACAGGACACTCTTCCATTTTACAGTAGTTAAGCCGTGACATTTTTTATATGTACTTAAAACAGTTGTCCTTTACATTTCTCTATTCTAAAGGCTGTCTTTTTCTCCTTTCCTTTTCTTTCCTTTTTTTCTTCTTGGGGGGATTGGGGGATGGGGATATGGGCAGATGGGGGGGGGTGGTCCTACCCTGCACTATTTTTTGATACAAAATCTTCACAATATGCAGTATGACCTGCAATATATCAGCACTTTACTTTTGAGGATATCCTAGTTTCCGAGGGTGATAACTAATTGTAAGGAGAGCCACCACAACTCTTCTACTACATACAGCATTTGGACTTCCACCCCAACCAAATCTGAAATGAAACCTGCACTACTGCGCAGAATTAATAAATGCTACAAAGAAGCATGTTTGTCCTGTTTTTTCATGTTATGTAAAAAGATTTATGAATGATTATTAACATTTTACATGAGAAATTAATAGGATTTTTTAGAGCACATAAACTGGAGCAACCAGCCATGAATTTACATTGGGATAATCATAACATGAAGTATAGGCAATTAAATTCCTGCATTTATTAAGGCTTGGTGAGTAACAATAGGGACATTGAACACTCCTTTTTTGATCTTTGTTTGCAGTAATTCCTCAATTACAATTGTAATTCTGGTTTTGTTAATTGCAATAGGTGGCCAAAACAAAGTCTGATTAAAAGATTTAATTCACTTACACGCTTGTAAAAATGACAGAACAGAAAGTGAGAGGGAGATGGACATAGTGAAAAGGAGAGAGAGAGGAGAGAGAAGGAGAGAGAGAGGAAGATGGGGAAGAGAGAGAGGAAGAGGGGAGAGACCTGTATATTCAGCCATAAAACCCCTAATAACAAGGCAACATTGAAGAAATGGAAAATGAAATTTCCAGTAAATCACTGTGACATTTACGGGATTCTTCTATCAGACCAAGCACAGAAGTTTTTTTTTTTTTGAGAGGAGAGGCATCCGGGGAGACTCTCAGCCAAGTTTAATATCAGAAGAAGAAGGGAGAGAGATGGATGCTCACAATGCTCTCCTCCCCCTGCCAGACTTCATTTGGCCTTCAGTGATCAACTGAGCAGGAGGAGCAGGTTCACTGAGCGAGAGCTTCTCCCTGTCTCCTCCTCCCCTTTGTGGAGAATAATGAATCATTCCTGTTTTACTTAGGGATGAAATGCTCTCAGAACCTCCTGAATTCATATCTCACATATACATTCATAACCAGCTTTGTCCAATTAGCTATAGAGTCACTGGTCATGTCAGAATATCAGCTTTATAATTATAGCCCGCTGCTCTTGTAGATGGTATACCATGGTAGAGTTAACTAACGAGTGCTCAGGGTGCTTCAGCTCAAGACACTGCGGTGATAATTCGGAAAATAAGTTCTATTTATGTTCACTTTATTACTGTCAGTGCAATTAATATTACCAGGCTTACCCATGTGTTTCTTTTTAATTTTGTACTTTTCAACCATTGTTCTAAATGCACATGTGTAATGTAATGCCTGTGTAAATGTATTACTTATATAGACCTCTCCACCCCCAATCTTCCACTTGCTCTGTGGATGAGAGGGTCTATGTCTGCCATTCCCCAATAGGGTTAAGGCGGATATCAGATGTTCTGTTGATAAGGCGCTGCTTACAATGCTGGAATACAGTTCCATCCATCTGGACATGCACGAGAACATAAAAAACCAACTATGGCCATTCATTCTGATTTGTTTGCATTTGGACAAAAACTGTTTAACCATTTACATTTACAGCATTTGGCAGTCTGGGCCACACTCTGTAAAAAGGCATTATGCCTCATTATGGGTTTTCAGATGTGGGTTATGACAATGCTTAGGCCTTATTTATAAAGTTCTTTTAGTGATTTCTCTTTGACGAATTCCATCAAACATAATCCTTTATTTAAAAAAGTCAGAAGTTGCCCTAAATGCCATCTACAACTGCACAACTGTGCGTATACATTCTGGAGTATTTATGGCAATTTAAGTCATGATTCTCACCCATTCGTGACTTGCTTTGGTAGACATATGAACAGAGTGAAGGGACCCTTTGTTTGCTGGTATGGCCTTTAAAGGCCTTTGCAGACACTTCTATATTCCATAATGTGCTCTACTGCAGTTCATATAAAGCTTATTATGAAACCTATTAAGTTTCAGAAGTTACTTTTAAATTAGAGTAGAAAATCTTGTGATTACACCCAGGGTAGTGCGCAGGCCATGGAAGCTCCAGCTAACTTTCATGATGAAATTATTAATTGTAAGTCCTACTGAGTTAAATTTAGCTCCCAGAAAAAATCATTTAGATTCAGTTTAACTCTGCAGAAATTAATCAACATTGATGTTTATTGAAAAAGCATTTGCAAAAATATGAGAAGCAGTCTGTAATGTATGTATTAATTATTTATTGCACCACAAAGGACTGAATGCGTAAACTTGACTAATAAACTGCAATTGTATTAAAAGTTTAAAATGCACTTTTAATGAAAGGATTGCAGAGTGAGAGAACCATGAGAAATGTGTTTCATTTTATTTTAGCTGTGGCGGCATGTATTAGTGATTAGGGCCATGTTTACAGGCTTGGGCTGGGGTGGCAGAGGTAGGCCCAGTGTTGAACTGAAACCTTGCACTCATAGAGAAGTGATGGTAGGAGTTTATCATTGCTGCAGGCTACACAGGGCATCCCACAGAGCACATCTATCTTTTGCACAATGGGCAACTTGTAGATTCAGCAATGTATATGAAAAAATCTCATCTCTCATCTTCTCATTTTTATATAAATTCATTTTTATATAAGTTTTGGAATCCATCATGAAATAACTTTTTACAGTCAATTTACAATCCTTCATTACCAATCTATGAAGTTTATTTTCCCAATGACCTCAAATTACAACCTGAACATCATGCTTTCTGAGACAATGGGTATTATGCATATACAAATGCATTATTGTCTGCACTATATGTGTACAAATGCAAATGAACTATAGTGACTATTGTACGCCCACTTGCGAAACAAATTAATCTTTAGCTGACGGAAAAGCTATTCTGCAAGACACACTTACCTGACCCTGTGCTATGGTTGACTGGTTTTGACTGTGATGCCTGGGACGTAGAGGTGGACTGGGAACGATGGTCTGGTCCGTTGCTGTCTTGACCCAAGGCCGAACTGCTCTTACGGGGTTTCTTATCCGTCAGGTGCAGGGGGGAGGTTTTCTTGATGAGTCCTCTACGGACTGTAGCGTTAACCTTCAGGTAGGCCTGAGCCTTATACTCCTTCAATTCTCCATAGTTGGCATCAGTGACTCTGCACTCGTACAGCCCTTCGTCATTCTTGCTCACACGTAACAGTTGTAGCTTGTGCGAAATGTCATTGCCTTGGACCTTGACTGTCTATGGAGGGAATGAAGAACAAAGTTTAAATAACGTTCAGTCTGTCACTCCCTGTGCTTTGTCCACACTTCTTACATGTATATGAGAAAGGGGCTGTCACACAGGGTTTCATGGATATATATAAGTATGCTTACACTTATTTTAGTTCCTTCATCATCCGGGTCTGGTTCTGGTATCAGCTCCATCTAAAATCAAGGGAAACATCACAAAAATAAAAGACTGCCTTCAGGTTTTCTAAAGCACAGCTTTAACCATATTCTGACTGGCAAATTAGAAGAAATAGCCTGTAAACGATAGGGGGAAAATGCTATTGTTCAAGCAAGGAAAGTAGACAGAATGCACATGACACAAGGCTTTCTAGTTTTAATGACTAAACGAATTGTTAGTGGTTCACTAGAACAGTCACAGCACCAGATGGCATGCCAGAAGCCAGTTTCCACTGTTTAAGAATTTTCCAAAAATTAAAACCAAACTCTTAAAAATAACGTTAAGGTATATTGTTGCTGGCAGTTTGCTGTGGTAACTCCAGAGTGGGCTGACCTACTGAATGGCTCAAGGTTTAAGTTGTCTACCAACAGATCTTTGATGCCATCAGGAAGCCAGCAAGCCCATGCAGCAGCACAGATCCTGAAACGACACAGTGGCAGTGTCCCCTTCCTTCTGCCCTGCCATGCAATTTTTTGCATGTATAGTAAAACAACTACACTACAAAAATATATTAGCTCTTCTTTAGTTACTCTCACATTTTCAAACTTGACTAAGCAGACACTGAAACCTTTAAAATGAGTGCCACATGGACTGGTCCCTGAAGACATCTTGCTGAGTCAGGACTGTGTAAGGTTCCAGCCATCCAGCCCTTGCCTTGACACTTTTATGCTGTATGACTGTCTTGTTTTGACTATCATTTGTCACTTTTTTGATGCTTTGTGTGTGTGTGTTTGTGTTTCTGTGTTGGGGGTGTTGAACAAGCCATTTTGCCACCCTTCACATCTCCCTCCCACTAGCAATTTTAGGCCAATCAAAAGCCGGCAGGCAGCCAAGTACAAAGTACAAGTGGAAGACTTAAGCCTTCAAACAAGGTGAACCATGAACCAATAAAGAGTGGGGCCATATCACATCATTCAAAGACTAACACATAACATCATTCTTGCATGGTTACTGTTTTCAAGATGGTCAAAAGAGAGAACAGACAATAGTCTAAACAGCTGACATAGTTCCTCAATGTTGATATAAACTGAGATATGCTGCAGTAGTTTAGCACACGCCATTATTGCAGTTACATAACACTTCCTTTCTTGCTATTTCTAGTTAGCATTTCAACTCAAGAACTGATCAAAAAGTGTATTTATATTCCACAAGTTCCATTAAATGGTCTCTATGCAGTAAATGTAACAACATCACTAAAGGACGTTTTTTTTTTTTTTACATACCTTTTTGCGCAGGAGCACAAGTGCTTAATTAACAATCTAGCCTTTAGTGATAGTGTTACATTCAATGACCTATCTAGCCTAACATTAGAGTCTACATTTCACTTTGATTAAGTAGGTTGTTATTATATACATTTAGTGAACTCATTATAAATCATCTCTTGAGGTCTGATAATGTGGATGCATCATACTTGTTACATTGGTGCAACTGCTGTTTTGCAGTGGCTGGTGGGTGTTATTGAGTTACAGGTGGATAAATCAGAGTAATAGAAAAAAATGTAGTGAGGGTTACAGACCAGGGTCATGTGATGCCCTCAGCCAATCATATTGCTGGTTGGTGCTAATTTTAGTAAAATCATTTAGGACCATTTTTGCTCCAATTATTGCAATACCAATAAATGACATTTTCTTAATTAAAGAACGTTTTAAGAATTTTTTCCACATTTTGTATGGATTTTTTTGCTCATACATAATATTGTGCAAAATGTTTAGGCAGGTGTGAAAAAAATTCAAATGTTCAAATGAGAAATCCTTCTGTTTCTTCATGTAAATCCCAGATTGGGCTCTGTGGGGGCCATATCATCACTTCCAGGACTCCTGGCTCTTCTTTATGCTGAAGATAGTTCTTAATGACATTACCTGTATGTTTGGGGTCATTGCCTTATTGCAGAATAAATCTGGAACCAACCAGCCACCTCTGTGATGGTATTGCATGATGGATAAAAATCTGCCTGTATTTCTCAGCAATCCAAACAAATCCCCAGCTCCAGTTGCTGCAACGAAGCCCCAAACGTGCAAGGCACCTCCACCATGCTTCACTGTTGAACCTCCACCAAGATTCAATGTTGCCTGCAGACACTCATTGTTGTACTACTCCCCAGCTCTTCAGTGAACAAACGTCTGGTACGGCAAAATATTTCACACATTGACTCATCACCCCAGAGCACCAGAGCTGCAATTTTTTGCACCCCAGTTTTCATGCATAGCTAAGTTGCTTTGCCATTTCCATGTCAAAGGTATGACTTTTTGGGTCCAATTCTTCCATGAAGACTACTCCTGGCCAGACTTCCTGAACAGTAGAGGGGTGTATCTGGATCTCTCTCGTTTCTGTCAGTTCTGAGCTGATGGCACTGTTGGATATCTTCTGCTGTCGAAAGGAAGTAAGCATGATGTGTCTTTCATATATTTCCTTGGCCGACCACTCAGTCTATGGTCCTCGTTCCAAAAAAACGCTGCCCATTTCTTTGTGCTTCTTCAAAGGAGCTTGCATAGCACACCTTGAAACCCGAGTCTGCTTTGAAATATTTGCTAGAAGATACCTTGCGGATGCAGAATAACTACCTTGTGTCTTGCTGCCATGTTCGGTCTTGCCATGATGACCTGTGACATGAAACTGTCTTCTACAAGCTTACCTTTGTAGCAGAGTGTTGCTGTTCACCCGGTTTTAAGCCTTTTATCCAATTGTTTCTGTTTTAGTTAATAACTGCATTTCAACCTTCATATCAAAATGATGATAATCTGTTCCTGACTTGCAAATGTACTTAGAAAAATGTATGTTGTTTCAAAGGCCAAGGGTGATCACACGAATATTGATCTGATTTAAGTTTCTCTTATGTTCACTTTGCATTTTGTTAATTGACAAAAATGAACTATTAACACTTCTGTTTCTGAAAGCATTCTTACTCTGCGGCAACTTTTGCATAGTACTGTATGTATATTGGCTACCTTAATAGGTACACCTGTTCAACTGCTTGTTGAAGCAAATATCTAATGAGCCAATTACATGGCAGCAAATCAATGTATTTAGGCTTGTAGACATAGTCGAGACAACATGCTGAAGTTCAAACAGAGTGTCAGAATGGGGAAGAAAGGTAGTTTGAATGTGGCATAGTTTTGGTACTAGAAAGGCTGGTCTGGGCTGGAATATTTCAGAAACTACTGATCTACTGTGATTTTCACACACAATCATCTAAAGGGTTTACATAGATGGGTCCAATATATATATATATATATATATATATATATATATATATATATATATATATATATATATATATATATATATATATATATATGCTGTATGCAAAAATGCAAAATACCTTGTTGATGCCAGAGCTCATGGCATCAGAAGAATGGCCAAATAGAAAGGTAGCAGTAACTCATTTCAACTGAAGTATGCAGAAGCAGGTGGGCTGAAAACCACACCAGGTGTCATGCCTGTCAGCTATGAACAGGCAACCAAAGCTACAGTTCACAAGGGCTCACCAAAATTGGACAATAGAAGATTGGGAAAAATGCCTGATCATGCCTAGCCTGACGAGTCTTGATTTCTACTGTGTCATTTGGATGAGTCACATTTGGCATAAACAACATGAAAGAACATATCCATAGTGCCTGGTGGGGCTGGTGGGGGTATAATGGTGCAGGACATATTTTCGTGGCACACCTTGGGTGCCTTAATATGAACTGAACATCGTTTAAATGCTACAGCCTATCCGTTGCTTACGATGTCCATCCCTTTAGCATAAGGCACCATGTCTGAAAGCTCAAATCATTTCAAACTGGTTTCTTGAACATGACAGATGAGTTTACTATACTTTTTGTATGTATATGCTGCAATAAATGGTTCAATCGGTAGCCAGGAGTAACAACAATAATCTCTCATTCTAGAAGAGTGCAATCTTAGGACCAATTGTACTCACCAGGCATTACAACATCTGCCTTGTACTTACCCTGTAGATGCATTTCAGAAGTGAACTATTGCAGACTATACCCTATTTCTGGCATTTACAATTTTTCAAAATTTTCCACTACACCATTCTTCTCTGGTAAATTTCTGATCACAACTGCTAACAGGATATGGTTTAAGATGGCAGGCATGAAATTAAGACTTGTATGGTAGTGGCCTAGTAGTGAGGCTGAAGCTCGTCCTCAGGAACAGCAACGCTGTCAGTGTCAGTGCTTAGTAAAATATGCAGACATGTGACCAGAAACTGATCACTTATAGAGGGTTAAAAGAAGACAAACACGAACACAAACACACACACACACACACACACACACACACACACACACTATATATGTATATATATATATCCTCTTACATGGAGTACTTTATCTCCATTAACTATATGGAATTACCTATCCAGTTGTACACTATAAAATGCCGCTTATTTGAATTGGGTCTCCAATAGCTATCCATGCTGTAGAAATACAATTAACCTAATTGTGATCTAATGAATTTCCAATTGCAATCCTTATTCGTAGCATTTAACTGGGAGTCTTGCAGACACATATTAGCCTCTGACTGATTTGCTTTTTTAAATCCCTTTGACAGTTTTATTTACGTGGGTATTATTTTTTCTGTTTATATATGAAAGTCTCTGGAATGCATATATATGCCAAATGATAAATATAACACACTAATAGAGAATTGAGGTGGTATATGGGTAATGCAAGTTAATTTGAAAGTTTGTAACATAATAATGTCAAGCGTTTACTCACATGTAAATTAACAGCTGCTGTATGAAATTTACATACATCAGTGACCATGTATCTAGCAAATGCTGAATCTTTCTGAAGGACCACTTCTGACTGTTTTCTTTTTAATAAAGCCATTAATTCAGAATGTCCAGTCATTTCCTGTGCTTACTGAAATGTACTTCTTTATTTAAGTCAACATATCTTTATTGTATGTGGCTTAATTAATGAGGCTCCATTGTCTAAAAGCTAAATTATGTGACAGAAGGGGAGTATTTTATGGGAAATGCTTTTATGGCATATGTTATGGGGAAAAACAAGTCAAGTTCCGATGCACTTGGCTGCAAGGAAATGTAAACTTCCATCCCTCTGCCATATCTACAAATCTTTGACTCTCTTTTAGTAATGACACAATTTTTTATTTACAACCAAGCAAGAATATGACCAGATGCAAAGAAGAATTCCAGGAGGCAAGGTATATATTCCAAGTTGTTCTCTTTTTTCTAAAGCTTGCTGAACTTCATTTTTTAATTAATTCCTTTACTTATTTGTTTATTTTTATTGCCACTGTTTGTTTTGTGTATGCACAAAGGAACACATAAGCATTAAAATGGTAGAGCTTTGGACTTTGCAACCCCTGGACCAGATGAAACACAACTGAAGCAGCACACAGATGTTGTTTGCATATACATATGCTAAACATACTCTACTGCTCTGTTAATGACCTTAGGGCTCTGTGTAATAAAACAAATGTGTGTGCATTTGCAAATTTCATATCATAGCCTCAATTTACGCAAGATGAGCTGGCCCAGGACTTGCACTTTTGAGACAAAGATAATAACTAATTACATTCATTCATACACTTAAGCAGTTTTCTAAGTAATCACACATCAATATGTAGAGTTAATGACAATTATCTGTGCTGATTACATTATAATTATCTCTTGCGATCAGCAGTGTACTGCTATGCTGGTATGTCAATGTAATGCTAGTGTTAATATGTTTGGATTTGTAGTAATTTGGATGTTGCTGACTTGATAATTTTTTTTCCTAATGATATCTTAAAGACATCATATTCATTATCCTTTTAAAATTGTGGTGAAAGTTGTATATAGTTGCCATAAACTAAGGCACAGAATAACAAAGCATTCTCACTCCCTTGTTCATAATACTGTACTGCACAATTAATTCACGCCAGAGTTGTGCAAAATGATACACTAACCAAATGACAGGTAAAAACAAATTTCAAATTTGTCCATGTTTTTAACATATGAAACTCCCTCCAATAGCTTGCTTTCAATTGTCAGTAGATCTTCAAGCCATTAAACCATCAAATGTTTGACTTTATTATCAGGCTTTTGTAACACTTCCAAAGCATCCAGGGTTGAATGGAAGAAATCTAACTCCCTCCTTGGTACCTCCTGACAACTCACCTAATAAAATGAATTTTGTTAACTGACAGACATAGCCAAATTATTGTGAAGAGGTATTGTGCATCTCTGTGTTAACACACGAACTATATTGTTGAATCATGAGAAAAGCAGTGTACAGACTAACTCATTATTTTGAGAAAGCTTGATTAAGCCCAGAGGGACAGTATTGTTCACTGCTGGGCACAGAAACACTGCTGTGTGAGTCATGAATTATTTAAATCCAGGCCATGCTCTAGAAGGATATGCAGGCATATTGAAAGTAATGGCTTGTTAACTGCAGTGAATCTGACAGCAGACAGTTGTTGCAGATTGATTTTTTATCTCAGGTGTAAAATAAAGTAATATTTGTTATCTTGGTGATAGAATAAAGGAATACTTGTTGACTTTAGGGTATGACATTGCTTACAAATCTGAAACATTTGGTTTGATTTAATTAGACCTATTGACATATTTCATACCATGAATGCTAGAATACATATACAATACATATAATACATATAGAAGACTTGGATTTTTGTGTTAGGAAACATGATTTATAGATGTTTGAAACGCTGAACTGTCGGCATATTCCTACCACTGTAATTCAGTGATTCAGTGAAAAAAGGAAGTGTACTTGCACTGTTACTGAAAAGCTAGTCCTCACATCAATGTAGAGTTTATACAAACAGAAATATGAGATGTCATCAAGACACTTGAGAATTGCGTCTCACATTCATCTAAAATGTTTGCTTATAGTTTTCGAAATAGTTGGCATGGTTGAAAACCAACCTCTCAACTCCAAATGCAAAGGCCAAGTGCAATATTCAGTTTTTAATTTCTAAAGCAAATAGTTAAATAATCTAAAAGTGTGGGTTCCAGAGTGGGTTCCAGAGAAATATAAAACCACCTTATATTTTTGTAATCCCTTTAGTTTAAACATGATTTTAATTATATTTAAATGATGAGTAAATATTTGGTTTGGTACTAGTTAATCACTAGTTAATCACAGTGGGGGCAGCATTGCATCTGCACACCCCACCATCTCTGCACTGGTAAGCCTGAATGAGGTCATGCAGCATCCACAGGTGTAGCTCACATCGAAGTATTGTGGGAGAGGCACATTATGTGATTGATGGCTTCAGCCTTGAACTAGACATCTGTCTGTTCATGACTGACAGCCTGAAATGAAATGTTTCTCACAGATTCTGAGTGGCTTTGGTTGCCATCATTCCCTGAAGCATTTTATGTCCCTATATATGTCTTCACTGTCCCCTGACCTCACTATCTAGTCGCAAAAGCAAGTCAGTATTACACACAGCAGGGCCTCTGTGAACATCTGTAAAAACAAGTTTGTCATTGCTGAGGTCAATAGAAAGTGTGTGAATTTGAAACTTGTATTAATGTTTTAACATGAAATCATATCCCTGTATATGTATTCATAAAATTTATTTTTATGACACACACGATTGACGGCACTGAGTTGAAATGTCTCTGAATTTCATTAAAAGTAATGTTCACAGAAGTTAAAACGATCATTGAAACATTGCCCTAAATTACTGAATAAACTTCCATTAAACAACAAAAATGTGCATAAACTAATTCTGCAACAGCTTGATAACACATGTACATTATTTTTCTAAAGTAAATATTCTGTTTGAGTAGCCAATCAAAAAGTATCAATAAATGTGTACAGTATAAAAGCATAAAGCTACAGGCATTTGGGTCTCTTTGGCTTGGTCCTGCAGAGCTCATCTGTAAAACTGAACCGTGGCACGGTTTCATTTCTTCAGTGCACCAAATCTGTTTCAGCTTATGAAGGATACTGCAATTACCAAGTTACGAAATTATCAGAAGAATCAGTTATATATTAAAACAGGGCCAAGATTAATCCATGCACTGAAGCAACATCACAGGATTGCAGTTTGAACTCCATACTGTAGGACACCATGTTTGGTGTCATGTAGAACCCATACAGAGAAGAATAGTTTCACCTGTGACTAACTCATCATTTTTTCATTAAAGCCTTGGGGCATGTCTTATTCACGAATACCAGAACATGCTGTGGAAGTACAGGAATATTTTAAGCTGTGGGCTCCTGCCACTTGATCCAATTCTCGGGCATACAATCAAAGGGATTTGGAGTTGAAACTGTGTGTCACGCACAGCTCATTCAGTTTATGATTATTATTATTGTTATTGCTATAATTAGCATTTTCATTACCACTGAATTGGGAACCTTTCTGAGTCTTTAGTGACAGTAGATACCATTTAATTTTTATTTTATTGAAAACATCATCAAATGTTCAAATTCTCAATCTAGTTTTTGCTTTACAATAAAACAAAATGATTACTTCCAAGTTTGTAACAAGGTCATAAATTGTATATTGGATTAAATTAACTACCAGTGCCAAGATAAAAATTTTGTGGAACCTCAAAATGTTGGTACGACAGTTCTGATTTCCATATGATTTAATTTAACTTAATTAATTTTAAAATGATTTTTAATTAAATAAAAACATTGGCAAACAAAAACACTGTAGTTTTGAAAACTATTATGCAAACACCTAAATCTCAACAATGATCGTCCATGCACATAACAAAACACGATACCATTAAATTAGTCCTCAGTGGGCTTCCCTATGATACACATGCTTTTCCTCTGCAACCAATATTCACACAGTGAGGAGCTGTGGCAATTATAACTCCAAATCTGCATCCTTAATCACAACAGTATGGCAGTTCCATTTGAACAGAATATGCCAGCCAGAACCCTCTTGACTGACTGCATTTAATTTCAAGGCAGGACTGAAAGGAGAGACCCACTAGCACACAAAGGGGGCAGAAGGCTAAACCCAGAAGGGGGTCAAAGTCATCCCACACATCAAGCAGACCTGTCCGTATTTAATCTAATCTGCCACTTTTATGTGTTGGCACTCATCTTCTTTATGGCCATGGGCAGACGTCCATGATCCTCTCTCCTAAGGAGTCACAATTGGCTCCTAATTCAAGCCATTATGGAAAATATACCGCATGGTATGATACAGCATAGGAGAATGAGGTGACACATATCACTGTTCCCTTCGGTGGTCTCATAATATGGGTACGGTTTGTCACTTTGGGGGGGAGATTTCACTGTATTACCCTATGATGAAGTTCACCAGAGGTGCACAAATGCTGATGTAATGCTGATTCATTGGCATGAATGTTAGAATTGATTATAATCACTTTATTGATAATTTGCCTTCTGGACTGGGTGTGTAAATGGTTCACAATGACTTGGTTTGAGTGAATGAAAAATGTGATTTTACAAACAACAGGTGTGAGTAGTAATCAAAAGAAAGCCATATGTTTTTCTTCATGAAAAAAGTAATCTGGCAAATTTGCTAAGGTAACTTTGGGTTTCCATGATTCATTGTTCATGCATTTTGTCAGGTAGGTGCACTGCTAGCTTAGTGGCTAGCTGTCTGCAATTTTGGCAAACTAGCTCACATCTGGGTTTGCTCATGATATTGCTGTCTCTGTAACATGTAGACAACATTCGAATGCATTGTTTTTTGCAAACACTCATGTTCTTTTCAAAAATGAAAACAATTCAAGCAAAAACAGTTTCCCCACTAACGATCTTCCAACAGGTGACATGTGAACAGTGGCAAGCAGTACAGAATGACTGCAAATTTGGCACACAGTTAAAAAAAAAAAATAAATAAACATTTGACAGACCAGAATTGTAGATTTTCTAATGTTCCTTTTACTTGGAACTCGAAGCTGGATTTAATCAAGCTGGCAGCTCAAACTCACCCTTCACAGGGTGACATGGGCACACACATTTTCACACATATGTGAGTCATTCACTAATTGGATGCCCTCATGTCTACTGTCTTCAAAGAGAACAACTTTTGTTTTGATCTAGCAAATTGAATTGGACTACGCTGCTGGCATCTTCCCTGCTTGCTGCATGCTGACTGAATCCCCCTCCTCTTTAACTCCCTGCCCACTCATTCTCTCCCTCTCACACTCTGCACCTTCTTGCAGTCTGCTTTGCCACAGACCATGGTCAGTGCGCGGAGATCTGTTCCGTCAGTAGTCCAAAGTCAAGGTTTATTGGGTGCCTGCCTGTAAATAGTATGGATGATAGAATCGAGCTGGATAAAACCTATCACACACATTTCCAGTCTCTGGAGTCATGGTAATTTAGGGCTGCCTACATGTCATATACACTGCTCATGCATTTAGGTAACACAGTACAGTTATATTGATCCTTACTGGTCTTCTTTCAGGAAAAATTGAACCATGTAATATGAGCACTTTCACCGAGAAGGCTTCTATGAGAAAGCTTAACCTTTTGGCAAACACGCACTGCATTATAAAAAATTATATTTCAAGACTGCCATAAGCTGCCACACAGTCTCTAGGTTTGCTTCAGCAACTTTATGAAGGTCTTCCCCATCTGATTCATTTGAAGTTTTATAGCTGATTAGGTTACAAACATGCTATTTCCTGTATTGAAATTCAGCTATATTTAGAAAGGCAGCATTGTGATAACTTCAGTTCAATTGGTATGTATGTTCTTTTGAGAATCTAATATGGACAGCACAGAATTATGCTGCTTTGTAGGTTGCTTGGGCTATACTGCAATACCAGAGTTTTATATGTAATGAGGCTATGAGGTTTTAATGGCATTGCTCTTATTGATGTTTACATATGATGCACCAAAGAAAACCTTGAGCTTTTTACCACAGGCAGGACTAACATTTGCTCTGTCACGCTGCCAATTTTTCTGATTATTAAGGTTGAACATCATGGCATTTAGAAGGTAGCTGAAAGGTCTCATCCACCTGTGTTTTGGAGCAATCAGACCTAATCAGTCATGCAGAATGTTGCAGCAACACAGCAAAACATTTAGAGAGAAAAAGATAAACATGGACGAAAGACGATATTTAAACCGTTATGCGAAACTTACACCTCAAGAATTAAGTTAAAAAGGAAGATGTACTATCCAAATGTTTAAAAATGCACACCTTGTCAAACACTTAAGAATCAGTGTATTGAATATCTTTCAATTATCATGTTCTTAGCAGCTTCTGTCTGTAAGTAATATGAGAGTGATGTTTTTAGCTCTGTTTCAGCATACTGGATTTTAAATTAAACACTAACTCCAAAATGTCAGCATTAATTAGAGGATATTTACTTCTATACTGACTGAACCATATGAGAATCATATCAATGATGCACAAGTTATTGAACAAAATAAAATAACCTTAAATATTGCTGTCTTTGTTTTCTACTTGGTTTCCTTGAGCTGATGAGAGCTGGTCGCCTGATACCAGCAGACACCATGAGTCGTTTTGCCTCTGATGCTCTGCTGTAATGCAGCCATTTCTAGCTTCTGGACAATTTTGCCTTGACTCTTTGTCACAGAGTCATGGCCTCAGTAAGTGAAATATATATTCACTTCTGTTCAATTCAAATGATTAACTTGGCCACTTAGGAATTTTCACTTGACCCAGAAAAAAAAATATATGCTTTGGGTCAATATTGCTGCTGCAGGGGGATCTAGTGTCCACTGAGTTTTAAAAGGTGTTTTTATCTGGAATCATCTCTATATCCGAGCAGTTGAAATGCATATGTTCACTTCAGAGTTCATTCTGCTACAGCCATTAACAGTTAATAAAGACAAGAGAGTCCTTTGACTAGTAGACATGCATGTCCATGCCACAGTTTCTCATGTGAGGTGGTATAAATGAAATCAGGAAAAGTCCCTTGATCTCCATGATTTCTACCATTTCACCCAGTAGTTTCATCCATGCAAAAGACAAACTCTCTGTTTGTTTGGTAAACTACAACCCAGCCATTCTGGCATTGTGGCAAAGCGACTGAGCTCATGCCATTGCATTCTTTGTTTGATGGTCTCTGAAAGATCTAAACCTACACCATGATCATCGCTGTTATTGTTGGAATGAACCCTAAAGTCATTTGCTCCTGTGGTCTAATGTGGCAATCCAGATTGTTTGCTATTACTAAGCTTATAGTAAGTTTTTTGCTGATTAATGGTGCACTGAAAAGTTTATTTTCACACACCAAATAATTTGGAGTGAAGTTTTTTATGTGCATGATCTAAGAAATACTGAAAATATGGTTTTAGACATGAATTCATGCTCTGCATTTTAAAATTCTCTGGAATTCTTTTCTGTCTAGGACAGAAAGGTCAGATGTACCCTGTGTAATTTTCTTTCACAGATGCCCTTTAAATAAGCTACAATAAAATGATACATGGTAAAAATGAAACAAACAAAAAGCCATAAACAATACCTTGTTCTCTTTTTGCTACTTTCACTTATTTTTTCGTTCAATTCTAACCTATGTCTCTATGTGCAAATTACATCCCCCTCTTAAAGCAGTTCTTAATTCAGATTCTATTAACAGCCATTTTCAAAGACCATGACATCCATTCCATTACAAATGTCCACTGGGAACGAAGAACGAAGAATTTATGACTAATGGCAAACTGTGCTTGAGCCTATACCCATGACTCTCAATTTTGAAGTTATGTAGTCTCTAGTGGATTATGCATAGTATGACCTATCAGATTAGCACTAAACAAATAGGAAATTATATATGTACCTTCTGAGTTCAGATTTATGTTTAGGCAGTTATGAGATTAAAATATTTTGAAAAACTGTAATTTTTTCAAATGCATATTTCATGAAATTAACATATTATTGATCATATGGAAATCATAGGTGTCACACAGGTGTATTGCAACACTATTCATGTCTATGAATTACATCATCATAAATGAATTAACATCTTCATAGCGTACTTCAAAGTTTTGCCAGTGAAACAGTGTTAGAATGGAAATAAGCCATTTTTTACCAATCAAGATCAGTTATGTGTTTTCTATTTATCATGCTTTTTGTTACTGTTTCAGAACAAGAAGCTAGCCCTAGATCAGTATAAACGGGTAGTTTTTCCTGCAGGTAACAGAATGATCAGGGCAACATTACAGTGATTGTCAATGTGTCTTCTTAATGAGGAGCTGGTCGATGAGAGCAGTTATAAGAGCCAAGCTTTTCATTGAGCTGCCAGTGGTATTGTCTTCATTCGTCTAGAAGTGGGAACTTACGAAAAAATTGGTAACTAGGCCGAATGCACAAGGCAGAGAGAAAGACTTTGCATCAACCTGCACTTGGGAAGAGCTTCCAGTCTACATCAAATAGCCACTATCTGGGTAAATAGAACATATTTGTCATTTTCTGCCATTTTTCATTATGTAACCCAATTGTTTGAGGCCCAGTTTTCTGATTTGAGTGCAACATACTGGAAAAGCTTAAAAGCAAGGTTTAACATATTACCTGGCAGCTAAATAGATAGAAAAAACAGATAAATTATTGAATAAAAATACTCCCACAGTGGTTTTTCAACTATAACTATTCTCAATATTCATTCAGTTAGATCATCTTTGGCTTAGACTAACGATCCTAGCTGTGTCAACAGTGACTGCATCCATCTTGCTTTCCATGCATTATCATCACCGACAAAGCTGTTCTTCTTTCATCACAGCACCACAGGTCTAGAAGGGTGCATATTTTTTAAATGTGCTACCACACAGGCCTGTTGAATGTTTGAACAATCAGTCAGGGCAATTGTGCAATTTGACCAGGCAGATGCTGAACTGGATAGTGAAACACTTGCCTGTTACTTACTCAAGATGTGTCATCGAGGCCATGGGGTTTTGCTCTGGGACCCACCCCTTTGACATAGGATTGATAAGTATCAGACAAGACATTTCTCCTGTCTCTTATTTGAGCTGAGAATAGTAGAAATCTACAAGGCATTTTACAGTGGAGATGTGGAAAATATGTGACTTGGTGACTTATTCAGTTGACAATGAATACAGAGTTTCTGGTGCACTTAGAGTGATGATTTGTGGAAAACTGCTCACATGAAATCTCAAACTGCATGTTTCTGGTATTTGAACTATCCTCAAGCAGTTCACTCAGATGGGCTCATTTCTGTGTAGTCTGACATGGTCTTGGTATTAATTAATGTTAACACAGAAATCTTGAGCACTCTGATGAGTCTTTCCTCTGCATGCTTTGGTGGGTATTCCTTTATGCCAAACCAGTTTAAGGTTTAGTAAATTGGGAAATTGGGAAAGCATCAGATGCTCTTTGTCTTTTAAAAAAACTACTTTGGTAAAAAGGAAGAATAAAATTAACATGTACTTATCAGTGCTGCATTATGCTTGGGATTCTCTTTGTTCAAAATGGTGTAAACTATATTCTTCACACTAAGATGCTTAAAGGAATCAGAGCGTTGTTGACTGGAAATTGCTTTATCATTCTGTAAATGCAGCTGTCGCTTCTGAGATATATATGTTGCATATATGTTGGATACTTGCAGTCTTGGAATTTACCCTTCAATATCAATTTTAGACAAGTACTTCACTCTATGGAATTAAGAGGAAAAAAATTCTGGTAGGACCTGAAGGTCAAACATGTATCAAACGTAATCCCACCTTGATATAAGTTGAACTCCTAGGTATATGATGATAAAGACTAAGATGACTATTTCTTCATTGATAATTATTTAATAGTGCTGAAACTTCAAGCCGCGTCCTTTCCCACTTTGAAATAGTTTGTCCATAATAATACTGAATGTAATAAATTGATGCTCAGTGATTCTGGATGAGAGCCATTACACATGATGCTGTAACACAGTGATGCCAGTGCTGCAGCCCACCCAGCCTTTTCCCAGTAGGCTCAACAGACATTCACAGTCACATTGTTAATGGATACCCTTCAGAGGTGAGTGCTTCTGGTGTAACCCATCACAGCCCATTTGCAGTAGTCACCCATCTTATTATTCTGACTTGTCGAGAATGTTTTTTTTTTTTATTATTTATTTTGTTTTTGTTTTTTTTTTCTCTTCCATCCTTGTTTTTGTCATACACTCAGTTCACTAGGGACACAGCTGCCTGTCATCTGAAGCCTACTACTCTGGAAAGAATGAGTTTCAGTGAACGATGCCACATACAAAATAGCAGCCATTGTCATTCCACATTCAAAATTGATAGAAGCTAGGGATCAAAGCCCTGGCAATATATGGATGATGAGTTACAACAATAGTGCCTTAATAGCGGTATTAAACCCAAGCGGGTTTTTTCTGGGTGGGACGGGAAAAGGGCCCACTTTTCTTTATTGTGCAGAATAAAGGAAAAAGCATTTATCAAAGGAAACATTCCTGTGTTTGATGTCAGTGATGATAAACTGTCAAATGCACAGATTGACTGAATGCTTAGCAGTATAGCACTATAAATGTAGTGCTACTGACTGCAAAAGGGATTTATGACTTAAAGCAATCTCATAATAAGCTACAGCATTTGCTCAAATTATAAAGTATTGTGACAATGATAAATAGCCCAATGCCTTACTAGGAGAGATGCAAGCCATGACTCAGTCTCAAACATAATGTGACATATGTCAGACAGCATATTCAAATTTGCATTATCTATAAAAATAACTCGTCACACATGCTACATCAGCTGTATGTTGCTGTGTGTCTGTGCTGATGCTGTGAATGCATCAAAAGCAACACAAAAGGACACAGCATTGTCAGACACAGCATTGTTGTCATTCAGCCAATACCGTCACTAACAAGTGTGCTCGGAGCCTAAGATGCCATCTTCAGATATATCTCAGTCTAACATTCTGTCCTTCAAAATGAGATTCAAAGTGACTCCTCAAAGTGAACTACAGCAAATCTGTAGGACCAAAAGAATATTAAAGCCTCTTTCTCATATCTATATATAAACCTTAAAAGCTGAGCATTTACTCAACTGTACATGTAACTAAATATAACAAATGCTAACAAACTAAAGCGACCTGATCAGTTTTTCTAATTTAGCAGTACTCTAATATTTTGTGAAACGCTTTATTACCTCTAAATTGGAATACTGACAAAAATAAATTGGTCTTTAATGAGATACTCATGATGTTACTGTGAAAGTCGGAAAACGGTGGATATGAACTTACGTCATCTTTTGTTTAATTTAGGTATACCCGTGAGTTTTAGATGTGCAACATCCCATTGTCAGTTGCGCGAGAAGCTTTTCTCAGCGCTGTGATACCGACCGCGGTCGTGTGAGTACGTGTGGACAGAGTTATGGGCAGGAAAATCAACAAACTGACCCGAACTAAATACTAATATGTAATCATTGCATGGTTTTAGCTTACTGCAGTTGCTTTTATAAAATATCATTACCTCTGTGTCCTCCTCATCCTCTTCCCTTGTACTTGGTTCCTCTGGAGCGCGTATGAACCACCACTGAATCTCCAGGTAAACAGACGACGTTCCACTTTGAAAGGCACATGCCATTTCAATGTTCTGTCCCTCCCTGGCTGTGATGTTGGAAGGTAGATCAGTAAACTTTCCTGCAAGGCAGACGTGGCGATAAGTAAGCCACCGAAAATACAGCAAACTACAGATTGACATTATTGCTGTGATGCTCCTTTTAAACTTGTTGTACAGTTGTCAAGCAAAAATAATTACTTACAAATGATCATTTCAACTATACAGAATCACTTTTAGAATTGCTTGGGCAGCCTATAAATAGCAGTTTTTTGCGCACGGACAAATAGATTTGGATGAAACAACGGTGTCTTAGAATCATTCCTCGCATCGCTTTTGCCTCGGAGTTCGCTGTTATAGCTGCAAAGATTATGAGTGCTTATCGTTGAGAAATAGCTGTTAAAATATTTACTTTGTGCCTCTAGCGTTGATTTTTTATGAAGCGGTCAACGACAGAACTGTCCGTGGTTCTAGGGGGAAAATACCCGCAGTACGTTTAACTACAATCGAACCCCATTTCTGCAGATCCACCACTTGAAATGCAAGTCGCGCATGGCGTCCCTTCAAAGTTATTCCCTTACGTTTAATGTGAATGAGTTAGCAAAGAAACCATCATGTTCGTTCATTTATGAAACAAAGAAATAAACATTCTGACTAATGAGTTCCCCGAAATCAACAGTTGCAGGATACAAAATTACTAATAGCACGCACATTTTGTCCATTATAAAAGCGTGTAATAATGTAATAGGTTAGTTAATGCATCGTTCACATCATTAGAATCTAATGGGGGACCGTTAAACGAATATAGAATGAGCTTATAAACTATCGGTGTGCTTTTCGAACAGTATGCTTACCTTGCAGAGAAAATCCAATCTGGAATGACAAACAGGAAAAAAAAAGCAATCCAATACTGTCGTGTAAGGTCCACATCATTCCAAACACAGCGAAGATCTCATACAAGCCGAGGAGCGTCTTCCAAAACTGTTTCTTGCATTAAATTGAAGCCAAATGAATATGTTTTGACTTTAAAAGCCAAACGTGCATCATGCTGTTACTCTGGTATAAAGACTCCCCTGAAGTTGTATACAGGTGCTACAAGCACGGTGAGTCGGACTTGCGGTGACTGCAAGGTGTTGTGATGTATGTTATAATAGGGTCGATTGCTTTCTCTCGGCGCGTGGCTGCTGGTGAAACGTCAGTGTGCCGTTCCCTATTTAGTGCCTTGAGCTCCCGCGAAGAGTGCCGAACTACATTCACGACGACCACTCGGAAGTCTGCATCCCTGCGCAATCGAACCGATCGCCTTCAAAGGTCTGTATTTAAAAATGATGCTTTGTATATAAGCAGTGTTAGCTCCAACGAGTATTTAGGTACATGCTAATTTGGGAAGTGCAAAAGAAAGGAAATGTGAACAAAAAAATGCCCCCACCCCATCCACCCACACACTTATATGAAATATTTAAATGTCACCATGTCAACGTGTTGGTTAAGAATTATTTGACGCAATCAGGAGGTGTTAATACTTTGCACCTTTACTCGTGTTAGCTGGTAGCTTTCGACAATACCCTTTTCATGTGTGGTATATGATTACCCTTGATAAATGTGGATATGTAACTGGCGAGGGCTGCTGTTCACAACTTTCTCGTGTTACGGGCATGTAGATGTGTTGGTGTGGCGGACAGCCTGTTAAACCACATGACGTATTAGATTCGTTACTGAATAGAGTGTATGAAGCTCCCACTCGAACAAGATTTTCAGCGATACATTTATCTCGTCACTACTCACCGTCTATTCAAAATGTGTGCATGGGAACGTGAGATACAGGGGCCTAATTAGGGTGAAAATTGAAAAACGTGTATGTCTTAAAAATGATCAAATTATAGACCTTCGCTGATCTTGGTAGTATACTGGAGAAATTCGTCTTGTCGCCTGTGTACTAATAAAGCATGAATTAGTTACATTTTACCATTCAACTGAAAATAAGCATTTCCAGATTAATGAAGGAAACATATTACAAGACATCCAGGTATGGTGATTAAAACGGCTTTGTTGAACTTTCTGTAGAACTATGCTACGCTTATGTCATGCTGATCTATAGATTGCTTTTCAACTTTCTTGCACAGTGAACTGATAATCAGAAAAGGGAGTGGTTGATTACACTAATATTACAGTCTTATAATGTTTGATTTTTGTTTAATGGGCGTCTTATTCAACTGTAGCCCTGCCTTGATCATTGGATTTAAATCCACAAATTCATGGATTATTTAACCATGGACTAACAGTTTTCTTAATAAGTCACTATAATTTAATCTGTGACATATTGCCTAAGTAACACTTTTTCATTTTCCTCCAGAAGGGTGGCAAGTTCTCATTTGTATGTAGGGCCTGAGGGTAGGAAAAGAGTTGACAGGTGATACAATACTTGTACAACTTTGGGCTTCTGGTTAGCTCCTGTACCTCACCTGGCACAGCAGGTAGAGCAAGGTGCTAGCAACATCGAGGTCATGGGTTAAATTCCAAGTGATCACATATACTGTCATACTAATAAGTATCTACAGTAAGTTGCTCTGGATAAGAGTTCCTGCTAAATGATGTAAATGAAGCCATACATAACCAAAATGTAACATTCAAAAACTCAGACATTTAGCATTTTCTTTTGAGCATGCTGAACTGTTCCATAGTGCTTTATGGCACTTCAAAACATGTGCAGGCTGGCTTTACACCTTTCAAAGGGTGGCCTGAACTATCTTTTGTCCACCTTCATGCAGTAGTGAGAAATCAGGTACTACTAACCCTGGGGAGGAAAGAGGGGGAATCCATTTTCATGGCATGACCCAATCCATTTTATTGGGCAGAGCTGGTAGAGCACTGAAAATTGCTCTCACTGACAAGTACATTTTACTATGTACTTTTTACAAACCACCTGGAAAGCAATTTGAGAGATATTTTCTTTGCCTGAGACCAAATAAAGTTATCACATTTTCAGTGCCATTTCATTTAGTCTCTTCCTTGTTTGCCAGTGAATATAGATTTTCCTAATACCCAGGCATTGCTAATAACACATGCATTAGACAAATGAGGGAACTAGCCTAAGGGAACTTATTTAATACATCATACTTTAAAATTTTAATCATAATCCCTAGGTACTGTACTTAATGTCCAGTGTCCATTGCTCAGGAGGAAAAGAGAAATATATAGCCAGGTATTTCATGCAGTGTAAAAGCTTTGCTTTGATTGTGCAGTTACCATGTAAATTCTTATTAGAAATATGCTAATATTTTAGAAATAATAATTGTTACATTGGCATAAGGGTTTTTCACAGTGAACACTATGGACACCTCTATTTTTAGAAACCAATGTTCATAAATTCCTTTAACTTTAAGTTCAGGTGCAGGGTCATTGGCTCAGTACCAGCGATAATAAACAATCATCAGCCTTTGACCCCAGATCATTTCCTGTTGGCAGAGCAGTGGCAGTGACATCTACCTACCACCCCCTGAACCTAGACACGTTTCATGTTTCATGGACATCGTGTTAGGTGTTGATTCCCTAGCACTTGTCCTTTCGCCTAAAGCAGAGCTAAAGCATACAGCACATTCAGCAAGGTCTTTCAGGGTTTTCCACTGGTTTGCTCCAGTCCAGCTCCTATGCATCTCAGGAGGCAAACAGCTGATATACCAACAAAGCTGCAGCATCCTAGTGCTACTGCATACGTGATGGGCCTCAGCCAGGCTCTGTGCACACAGTGGTGAGATCTGAGCACTGTGGCCTCCTCTTCTTGAAGGCAGTTTCTACTCCCTCCTGCCATGGCATAGTTACCATTATGAGGAGCAGACTCTTGGCACCACTGGACCACATCACAATGTCAGTGCAGAGGCTTGTGTTAGTGATCTCACTGGGGAACTGGAGCTTCCAGCCAAGATGATCTCTTATTCTCCAGTTTGGTATGGAGGGAACTACCCATGGTTATGATGCCACACATACAGCATGTAATATGTTTAATATGACTTAATACAACTTACTACATGTAACCTTTATAAAGTAAATTCATGAAAATATAGCACTTATCAGTTCACTTTAATCGTTGTTCTTGCAACATGCACAAAATCCCTCATTACAAGTCCAAAATACTCTCTTTCCTTTGTTTTTGCTTCCCATCTCTATGCCTTTGTTGTAACTTCTTATATGTATTCAACATGGTGGTCAATAGGATCCACATTTGCATTTGGGGTGTAATTACAAAATAGGCTGCTGTCATTTTACTTAGTGAGGGAGTGGTAAAGAATACCAATTGTTGTACAAAATGCCAAGCAGAGGATTTAAATTGCTTTTTAATATTGTCTCAGCTCTAAGAAAAATATTTGGCAAAAGACTACCAAACAAAAGGGCTACAAAATGGTATCAAATAAACATACAAGATTTCACAAACAAAAATAGTAGGATATGTCTAATTAAATGAGCTGACACTATCAATCCATTAAACTTATAACATGAACAATGGTGTTTTTATGTAAAAAATGATATCACCTTATGTTGGTACTGAGTATCAGATATTTCAATAAATCCCAAATTTTTGGTTGTGGATGTTGAGCTATGAATGGGGTGTTGGTTTCACTGTTGGGATGAGAGTAATATATGATACAAAACTTCAAAGGCTGTGGTCAACAATTGAAAACAGTAAAAAACTAGGGCCAGAGGAAAGCTTGCTGTACTTGCATAATGTTATTAGAAAAACAGCAATTATTTAAAAAAAACACTGCAAACAGTGCATAAATTACTGTCATTTTTGTCATAGATAGCAAATCTCTCTTTAGCAGAGCAAATCTCACTGCACACACACATACACACCTTTAAATAGACTATAAAAAATGTAATACTGAACTTTATTAGCCATATTGCTTTCTATTTGTGCATTAAACGAGAAACTGCTGTGATGTCAGACCTGCCAGAGCCCCTGCATGTGCTATATATACCTTAAGTACTGTGCACATCCCTTACAATCTCCTTAGGCCTGGTTCAGAAACTCTGCCTCTGCTTTAAATGTTGGTGCATGCTGGGGTTCTGCCCCCTGGACCTGTTTGCAGGTGCCATTTACCATCAGCTCACCAGGATGCATCAATACAGTCTTTGCACATTCCTCTCATACTTCTGTCACGATCTATAATTAGCTTCAGGAACTGCCCAATCCCTGCAGGAACCCATGATTCTTGTTATGATGCTAATTATAAGGATGCTAAAACTGCATTCTTTTATATTATGTAAATGCCATATTGACTTCTTTCAAATCATGCTCTGTAATCCTGTACCTGTCACACACAGTCAGTAGAATGGCAGATATCTGACATATTTAGAAATGTCTGTGGTTATTGGAGAGCAAGATTCCTTTATAGACAAAGACTTTTCATTCTTTTTGCCCACCAAAGCAATGACAACTTATGATAATCGCAACATAAAATAACACTGTCAGAAAATAAACACAATAAAAATCAACACCTGAACACACACATAAGCATTTTAAAGACATGAAACTCAACTGAAAACCAAGCCCGCGCTCTGAGAATGTTAATATACACCTCATATTAAAAATACATTACATCTAGTACAGTTAAGGGTGATTCTATAGATGGGGTCCCATGACACCTTTGGATCCACAGACCTTTTATGCAGTGCCTAATAATAGCCTTCAGATGTGGAGCTGGTGTTCCACAGTAGCAGCCAGTTACTGGTTGTTGTCATGCATTATGCACCATTCTTTACAATATATTTATTTATTATTTGTCTTTTAAGATAAAAATGAATAGCAAACAAATCCAACTCTAAATATTGTAGCACAGGAAGCAGAATGAAAGCATGTGAAGTACTTTGCAAAGAATACAACTTTATTTTCCCTTAAAATAGAAAAATCATTGTATCATGGTTCCGATCCTCTGCCAATTGCATCAAGCTGTAGTTACTTGTGTTTGCATTATGTTATTGTCACTTGTTTAGTGTGTGTTAGTCCACACCTCCCTCAGGTGGTGTGTTGTCCATCACTAGCCCTACCACCTTATCACATTATTATGCTACTCATGGAGGATGGCCTCCATGTTCTGGGGGGCACACGGGTGGCACGATGTGTCGGCAACTGAGCTTGGTTCCCTGCCCTCCCTCCCTCCACTTTGCAGCTGCCAAGATGTGTGTCACGGTGCCGTCCCCTTGCCAATAGCTACCTGCACCCGGCTGCAGTCGAGTACATGGACTTGTATGTACACTATGTTTATTTTGTGCTAGTCCACGCCTCCCTCAGGTGGAGTGTGTTGTCCATCCATATCCCCACCACCTCGGTCTTGTGATGTTACTCTTTATTAAATACTGCTTTGTGTTCATGACCATTGTCAGCCATTTATGTTACATTGGCTTCTTTTGATGTACTTGGCACATTTTTACGTTCAGTTCCCTTTTAGTCTTCAGTTATAGATTCATGTTTGCTTCCTTCCTTTGTTCTACATGTTCTTAGCCCATGACAGAATGACCAACCATTTCAAGAAGCAGCAGTCTCCTTTTCATTTTCGTTCTCCTGTTTTGTGTTTCCCAGTTTGTCTGCCTTGTGTTAGTTCTCTCTGTCTCATTTTGGGGGGATTTACAGGTTTGAGGAGTTCCCTTCATCCTCTGGAATCATTTATGTGAGAACGGATGTCCCACAATTTCCGGAGAGAGAACAGGGTCCCATGATATTCTCTGGGGAAGCCAGCATAGCCAGCAGAATATGCTGGGAGACTTGTGTCTTTCTCCTTGCATCATCAACTGAGGAGGTGGGTCCAGAGTCACCAGTGAGAGAAAGAAACCACCCACAGAGCTTGCGACTACTTCCTTCGATGACATGAGACTTCGAGATGGTGGTCTCACCCTGTTTTTTTTTATTTCTTTTTTGCTAAGAAAACGATATGGCCCTTGGGCATTGCTCTCCAGGGGCTAACTGGGACGGTCTGGGCCTGGCGTGACCAGTGTGGGTAGGCCAGTCCATTTGGAGGGCGGCCCAGAGGGTGTAGTGACTGTGCTGCTTTGTGGTGTGTTCCAGGCACGAGTATGGTGGCAGGTGGCTGGCTAAGGAGAGGACGTCACTGATAGGAGGAGGCGCTAGGAAAGCACTGGATCAGCTAGTAAGGGGTTTCTGTGGCCAGATGAGGGTGTTGTGTGCTCTGCCAGGGAGTTATATCGATGAGTGAGGCACCAGAGATGCACATGGTCTATGACAGAGAGAGCACCACCAACCTGTCCACGAAAGACGTCCCAGCTGGCACGGGAAGGTGCCATTCCTACCCACCAGAGACAAGGAGGGCCCTGTCTGCCAGAAGAGGCACTGTCCACCACCCAATCAACTATGGGCCAACTAGGAAAGGCCATGTCAAGGCAAGTGGGCACTGCAACAGTGTTAGATTGGCGTGAAAGGCCCTGTCATGAGAGAAGGTGTGCAGAAGTGCAACTGTTGGTGTCAATGGTGACCTCGGAGAAGACGGTGGCCTCCATGTTCTCCATTGTGCCACGTATGTCTGTGCTCCGGGCCCGAGCAGGTGTGGTCACCGTCGCTTCCCCACCCTCCTTCTCTCCCTTTGCTTCAATGCTGCCAAGCTGTACATGCGCTAGGAGGTGCACACTGGGTGGGCTACTGTCATGGTGCCGTCCCCTTGCACTCGGCTTCAGATGAGCACATGGACTTGTATGTACATTATGTGAATTGTCGCTTGTTTAGTCCATGATTCCCTCAGGTGGTATGTGTTGTCCATCCCTAGCCCCACCACCTTGGGGTTATCTTGTTACTCCTGATTTAATCCTGCTTTGTGTTCATGGCCATTGACGTTCATTGCTGTCACATTGGCTTCTTTTGTTGCTGCACTTTTACTTTCATCACTTTAGTTGGAAGCATTTGTTTCCTTGCTTTTTTTCTACAAGTTCTTTGCCTGTGACTGTTACATTTATGCAAAATGCATTAAGACTGTTGTCAGAGGAAATTAGAAGTATAGATTTATTTCTTGATAAAGCCCTAACAATCACAGTGCTTTATTTGGATAAAATGGCCTTCAATTAATTAATAATCTTTTTTGAGATGGATTGTTTGAGAATGAATTTAAAGGTAAAAGCTTTCATTTTGGGTCCATTTCCATATTAAAATTATTAGTGTGGAAAATGATACAACATGTGTATTAGTGGTTTTTTAAGCAATTTGAAAAACATTCTTACTAATGATGCATTATCTTCAAACTTTTTTTGAAGTGCGAGATTTTGGATTATGGCCAACTTTTCAGAAATCTTGGCAACGTACATGAGCATTGCATATAATCACGTTCGGTGAACCAAGTCTTCTGAGTTCTGCTAAGCTAACTTTTTAATTAGAACCCAAAAGTCCAGACTACAAACATCAAAGGGTGTATCATGCCAATTGCCTTTTGTAGTTTGGATGGGGCAAAGAACCAAAATGTGGACCCACTTGGGAACCCTGTGTAGTGGGTTAAAAACCACAGAGAAAGAAAGAGATCCACAATTGAGAAAAAGCCTCATTCCCTCCTGCACATGTGCACTTGAACACCTGACTTAGTGCCTCAACAAATTTGTAGGCAGTCATACAGATATGCAGAGGTCATTGGGGGTTTTGTACAAATTAGAGAAGTAATTTTCCCACTAGTAGCTCTGAATTAATTTTCTATTAAAGTGCGTATGGGGCTTTCATATTACTGTAAGAGGGCTATGGTTATAAATACGTGAGTCAACTGAGCTGTATTGCTATGAAGCTGGTTGTGTGTGTTTTTTATTATTTTCCTTTTTTGTGATAAATTAATGATACCGTTTATTTGCAGTGTTCTGTGAAAATGGTTCATGAAGATGGCAACCTGATCATTTTATGAACTGTTGACATTCTCAGTCTTGTTTCCCACTAATTTTATTAAAAATCATACAACCATACAAGTGAATTTGCAGCTGATACTGTCTACACCCTAAGCCAAAGTTCCATGTGAACATCAATTTTCTATTAGAAGAAGTAAAGCTTCATAAACAGAACAAAGACATCATGATCACTGGTCCATTTTGATTTAGGGCAAGGAGTTTCCATTTACAGAAGTATCGTTTGTACTTGCAAGTCATGACTGCTGACTGAGCACACTGATCCCAAAGTGTCTGTGGAGAATCTGATTATTAGTAAGCCCCCAGGGCATACGTCCATAACACAAGAGAAGCATTAAGATACATTACATGCCATAGCACTGTGGAATGATAAAATCTGCCACAGCACATTAGCTTACTATAGCAATTAGCTTCTCATGAATGTAATTGTATCTAGGCAAAGGTTGTTTTCCTGCAAATCAGTATGACTGCCTGGTTACACACCTTTGCAACTTACTGATCTTATCACATCTCAAGTTATTTAATTAGTTAGAAAAAATGAACCCATTTTTTATTACCTGGCCCCTTAGCAAAAACAGGATTTCTTATTCTGTAATATAAAGTGTGCAGATTGCCCTGGAAACGGAGGCTAGGTACATTGTGTTCAGGTCAGTTTGAAATAGGTATTTTTAAAGAATGGGATTTCACTTTGACTACAGCTTTAGCTGCACATTCCTGCTTGCTATAACTGTTATGTTACCAGCAATGATATAAACTGGTTTGGGGGAAAGGTCTCTGCTTATCCCTCACTGTTTTCTAACACAAAGGCTTAGAAGATGGTAAAATGGTAGAGAAAAGATCGCTTATCAAAAAAATGTATAAAACCCCACAGAAACCAAACCAAACCCTCACTGAGCTCGTCATTTCTGAGAATGCCACTTTTATATGTACAGTAGAAATGGTAGAGCAAATGCAATAAGACAAAATGTATCCAAGGGGACTGAATTCATGGCAAAACTAATTCTTCTTATGAGCATATGGCTATAGGTTCCAGTGCTACGTGGTATAATGAGGAATATTTCCAGCATGAATCGTTACCAGGCCAGTGCTCCTTCACCTCTTGCCCCCTGCCACTGTCAATGCGGAGTATAGCATGCAAATGCAGTGAGTTCCCCTGAACTGAAGCCTGTTTTTCTGTTGGCTCACTGTTCAGTAAGCGCTCCTACAGTGTAAATACCATACCTGTCAATGTACACCTTGGAATGTGCATGAGTTGCTCATTTTGACCTTTCGTTTATTAGATTCTTGTCACATGTAGGAATGGCATTGTTTTATTATGTTAAGTGATTGGAATAGATTCTATCTTGGGTCTGAAGTCAGATGTCAGAGGGAAAAGAACTGAGTTCTGGCCATCTGTGAAAATCCGATTAATTTATTCTGCACTGTTTTCATGGTCCAACAGCTTCTCTTCATGAACAGCACTCCCAAAAGGTTTTGGCCATTATTTAGTGTTGAGTTTCTCCTGTCACATAAATGGCCTCAAAAATGTTTTGTGAACTTGAGTAATGTGCTACACATGAACCTAGTTTCACTTGCTGCAGCGAAATGGATCTATAACTTTAGGTTGTGAACTATGCAATGCCTGTTAAACTTGTAGTCAGATATGTTGTGTCAGAATTGAAAAAGGATTTTTATCTCTTTTTGCCTGGCTGTGTTATTTGGGTTTTATCAGCAAGCCATAAACACCATCAAAGACAAAGTAACTTATCCAGTCCCCAGACCCTTAAAGCTCCAGCCCCCAGAATTTAGATCTTGATGTCAATTGACAGTTTCATCACTTTGCGAATCCTCACAAAGACTGAGAACAACTATTAAGAATATAAGAGTTGTTGTTTTTTTTCTCCAAGTTCACTTTGAAAAGAAAAGACGTGGTCTAAAAGAACATGCAAGTATACACACCATTTTAAATGTATCCCAGCTGACTTGTTTGAGTTGTATCAGAACTGTTTTCACATTATCACTTGGTTTACTGTTGGCTTGCTACTTCTGAACACTGCCTTCTAAATTGATTTAAAGTAGTGAAGAATGTTTATAGTATAGATCAGTGCTGGCCCGTTCTGGTCACAGTTCCTACCCTGGCTTTAGGGTTTTCACTGCTCCAATCACAACTGACTCAGCACAGCAGCTAATTAAAAACCTCTTCATGAGTTTAAACTGACCCAACACATCAGCTAATCACTACACCCTTCACGAGTCTAAAGTGAAACGTTAATGAAAGCACAAATGTGTGGTGCCAGGGGATTCCAGCTGCAGGACAAGGGTATATGTGGATACCTGTGGCTATCTGTGGATATCTGTGTCTATATGTGGATATCTGTGTCTACCTGTGGATATCTGCAGCTACTATTGGTTTTCCTAATTGCATCACAGCATTTTGTTCATTTTCACTTCCAAGACATCACATCCAGGGTAAAGGAAGTCTCTACCTTTAGTGAATCCTGGATAGACAGGAACATCCTTCATACAAATATTGCACACTTGGAAAAAGTATTTTACTGGATAACACTCTGGATTTCTTTGTACTTGTAGAAGTAAAATAAAGTATTTGTAAAGAAGAAGACAGAACTTTCTACACAGGCTACATGGGAATGCAACTAAAGACTCAAAAAGGAGCCATCAGTCTGGGTGAATGTTTTTTTTAAACATTCTCTTGCTGCAAACTTTATTTGAATATAAAACAAAAAACTGATCACAACCCAGTACATCTAGATTTTTATTTAATATATTAAACCTCTTCCCAGATTCCAATGGACTGAGATAGAACTAAATGTTAATCTTTTAGAAAACCAGCACTGGTTGTCTTGAACAGTCATCCTCCCACAGTCATGCATGTTTTGTAGTACTGGAGGAGAAGTGCATTTTAAAAGGGATGCAAAAAGGAGAGAAGTGTGAAGCAGCCTGTAGGTGATTTTGACTGCCTGTCTGAGCCTCTGCACCCCCCCCCCAGTTTATATTATAACACACAACTGTGGGAGGGGAGAAATAGACAGAATTGGGACACCTAGTGACTGGGGCCCCGGAGTAGGACTTCTTGAACTGGTTAAAAAAATCACACATGCACATTCACACAGAGAAAGCAAGAGAGAGAGAGAGAGAGAGAGAGAGAGAGAAAAGAGTAGATTTGAACATGACTATAGCCCTTCAGGCAGAGGTGCCATGTCTAATTTGTGAAAGAGCTTGGCTATGTGTCAACTACAATCAGACACGAGAAACCCAAACATTTTTGTTCAGGTAGTGTTGTTTTTGCTTGTTCTCTAACCAATACTTCACAAGCTGGTATGAAATACAGCATCTATTTATGTTTTATATCCAACAAACTTGCATATGGTTTTATGACCTAAGGCTTTTGCTAAAGCAGCAAAGGTAATCCAGACATTTTTCTTTAGTTTTAAGAGGGTATTGTGAAGAATACTACAGATTTCTCATTTTGGAGTCTGTATTTCTTTTTAAATAAAATTAGAAATAGATTGAAGTGACAAAATGGATGTCAGTTATTTAAAGACGAAAAACCTACATTGTATCTAAGCTCCTTATCATGTCCATTTGTATGCATTTATATAACTGTGTGAATGCAATCAAATATGTTTGTTTCTGTTATTATTTACATTATTTTCAAAACTGAAGTGAAAACAATTCAGCAAGAGATACACCCTCCAGCACACTGCCTTTTACACTTGGAAAACACTGCAATTGCATCCATTATGCAACATCAACAGGCCGCCTGGGTAAATCTTCCTTTTGGAACACAGGACTTTTGTTCGTATGACTTTTATTTCACAAAATCATATAACTAATCTACCATTACAAATAACTGAACAATGGATTTCATTTGCCTTTCTTCCTTGACATTTAATGCACTTTGCGTCAAATGAAAATTGCAGCCATCCAGAATCAATCTTTGGTTTCTAAATATTAAAGATTGTTGGGGAAGTTTGGCGATTCTCAACTTAATTGCCCTGGAATGTCCATACAATATGTGTCCTATCTATGCCAAGAATGATTTTTTTTGCTCCATTTAATCTTCAACTGTTTTCTTCCTTAAACCTTTTTTCTTCCTGCTCTCTCTCTCTCTTTTCAATATTTATTTTCTCTCATATTGTCCCAGCTATATATTCTTGAGTAATCAAAGGAGTCAGAGATGTGGGCTTTGTGAAATTGCTTCACTATTTAGATCACGATTGTGTACTAAAACCCCTATGAGGCCATACTGATCATGGAGTGGAAATCCATGTCCATTCATAGCTCCCCAGCGTCTTCTTGCTCATTAAGAGTGCAAATTTAGGGCTCAAACTATGACCTTCATATTAACCAATCATGTTGCACTATTTAGTATAACCATTTTCTGACAGAACCATCTCTGCATCATTCAATTACTCCTTCAAAGATCATGTATGTCCACACACATGAACTATTTATTCCTGGAGGTGAACACTTTCCTATAAGCCATGTTTAGCTGAGGAATGAATGAGCTGTAAACACACTGACACACTGATAAACCCAAGGTATTAAAATAGATCTGCAGGATTCCTCACTGTCGAGGAGAAGACGGAGCATGCGGGCTTGTTTCCTCTTTCATTTATCTCTTGTCTCCCTTTCCAAGTGTCTCTCTGTCAGGCTTTTCCTCATTCTGACTCGTTTCACGATTTAGCATATGACACACTGTCTCTCTTACTCTTTCTCTCTCACACACACACACACACACACACGCTCTCTCTCTCTCTCATGAAAAGTGTCTGAGTGCTAGAAGGTTAATGAGTCTTTGACATTTTACAAACGGCAGATGATCATGACGCTCATTGCAGGAGAAAATAACAGGGGAGGTGCTCACTGTATCTCTGAGCAGAAGGAATGATCTTGCAATTGACTGACCTCAGGTTATTCGAATATAGCAAGTTTAATGCTCCACACTCTTTTCATTTTGTGATTGCTCTTACATATTTTAATGACCATAACTACTTTGTTACAATTCAATAAAAAATGTAATCATCATTTAAGCGAATTTTGATGCAATACCATGGAATAGTTGGATTGAAAGTAAGAAAACGTAAAGGAAAAGTAACAAAACTGATAATGATATGGTAAAAGATACTACCTTTGAAATCTAAGACACTGTAAGCAACTATGGTTTTGCATGTGCATTCTTAGGGGAATCTGATAACACTACATTACTTAGCAACAGTAAGACTGTAATTTTTCTATTAACAACACATAAAATATTGAATAAAAATGTGTTACTTTGTACTTACTCTATACATCTTGAGATGGTTTTCTATTATGTAAGTACAGCATAACAACATATTGTAAGAGAATGAACATCTAAAATATTAATTTCCCATTTATTTTTAACACAGCTCATTTAGTTATTAACCAGTCTGCACTTACAGCATGAAGGACACATTCAGACTGTAGCCCATAATTCCCCATTTCTATTTGACAAGTAAGAGCCTTTTAGAGATCTCTTTGAGAATAATAAACCAAGTAGAGATTTATAAAGTAAAATGAACAGTAGTCTGTATGTATTTAAATAGGGGGCTTCTCATTCAGTACATTTACATTTACATTTACGGCATTTAGCAGACGCTCTTATCCAGAGCGACTTACAAAAGTACTATGTGTTCAGTCAGAATATGCTATGCTATGCAGTACTGAGTAATAAATGTACAAATGTACAGTAATAAATGTACAATTACCAATAAATCTTACAACATCATAATAAAGGAGTGCCCAAAAAGTAGAAACTGGAACAGCTAGAAAGTAGCAGAGACTCATTTCTCTTTATCCCCAAAAGATATATTAGCATAATAAAATTTCAGTTTTCAATTTCAATAAAATTTCAATTTTCTTACCAGTTACAAGGAATAAGGCTTAATTGACCCGCAATTGTCATATACTGAGATATTTCAACATAGAAAAAACATTTCGGCAGTTTCTCCCTGTAAGGTAGAACTTTGTGCTGATTCCCTTCTGCCATAATCTTTAATCCACCTCCCCCAGACTCAGTCCAAATGGCCATCATTTGTGAGCCCCCTCTGCCAGGATTGCTCACTGCTCATTTGCTTGGTTTCATTTTTGTAATGGCACTTGTTCTTCATGCACTCCTTTCACTGGTTGAAATGAAAGTCAAAGTGGATACTTTGTTATTGCCTTGTCTAAAGATAAGGGCCTTTTATCTAAGGAAGGTAAATGGTGGCAAGGCTTGCCTTGTTAAAAAATGGTACAAAAGGAGATATAAGGGTTTTGCTGAGTTTCACTTTTTGGTATTTCAAGTTGCCACCATATAAATGTTTAGTCTAATGCAAACACCAATAGCAATATTGCTCACATTTGATCCATTCATATATGTCATCATTCTAAACATTTATTTCCAAAATGTCAAAGTGCAGAAACAGTTTGCAAATGTTTGCAAATTTATTAAAAAATCAAAATCTGAATGATTTGTCTGACAAAAGTATTCAGACCCTTTGCTATGGCCCTCCAAAAGTGTTCGTTTGCATCACAGCTCCTTTGATCTTGCCTGAGATGTCTCTAGAACTAGATTGCAGTCCACCTGTGGCAAATTCATTTGACTGAACATGATTTAGAAAGGCATACACCTGTCTACATATTTCAGCTCCCAGAGAGTTTCCCTGCAGACCTCTGACACAGAATTGTGTCAGGACATATATCAAGGAAAGCTTATAAAGATTTACAGTTCCCAGGAGCATGATGGACTGAATCACTCTATAATTAAAGAAGTTTGGAATCATCACTTCTTAGTGGACCAGCAAGAAGGACAACCATACAGAAGTCATGCCTAAAGAAAATGTTTATGACAGCATACCTGCATGTATGATAGCCTGCCTAATGATGTAATTGACCTGAATGGCAACCACTGCTTATGGAAAACCATCCCTGTGGAGAAGGATGGTGGTTGCAGCATCAAACAAATGGGAGACTGTGTCCAGGACACTGGGTTCAGGAGACTGTGTCCAGGACTAAAACAAAAACAAACTGAGCCACATACAGTGAGGACAGACACAATCTCCAAAGAGGAGAAAACCTACAGTGCAAGTGATCCCAGTCTGGGGTCAGCACAACAATCTAATTTCAGACCAGACCCCAAATATCAACGAGTGACCCTGCCAAACCCAGAATTTTAACCTAATACGATCTCTGCAGAGACCTGAAGATTACAGCTGCACACTTACTCTGACACAGCTTGAGAAGACATTTTTGTAAAGCATCTACACATGTCTGCTTGTGAACTTCTTCCCTAAAGAACTATTTGTCCTGCTTCAGGCCTTCATGACTTGTGACACTCCAGTATGTACCAGTAACTGAGAATATACCAAAACATTTGGATACACCTGCTTTGGGTTTATTTTTAATAATGTTTTGTTAAGCAGCTTCAATAAGCAGAAAGCTCTGGAGGTCTTCAAGAAATTCTCACATATGTTGTAGAATGAGGGACTGAAGTTCTGAATTAATCTGATGAGAGTGCATTTAAAATAAATGTTTTTTTTAATATGTGATTTGAGATGCACAGCCTGGCCTGTTTGAGTATCCTCTGTGATGAAGGTAAGGATCTCAGGTGTGTTAAATGCTGACCATGCTCAGCTGTCAAAGAGACTGTTGGACATCTGGGAGCTGAGCAATTGTGCCCATCTACTGCCTGGCAGCTGTGTTTAATAGGTAGCTGTCCATGGTGCTGATCTTTAAGCATTAAAATTCTGACTGCTGTCCACCAGCCACAGCATATCATTGTGGCTTGTTTGTTTGACTATTTACATTCTATGGAATTTAATCTAAAAGTACATATTACAGTAAATGACACAGAGACAATAATAAGTCTCTAGAAAACTAAAAAAGCATTTGGGACAAATTGAGGGATTGAGATTTTCATTACTTGTTATTATGGTAGTTTTCTAGTGCCTACATGTGCCAAGTTCAACAACTGTTTATTTGTTTTAAAAGACAGGAGTTAAATTCTTTACTCAGAACGGTCACCTCATTGTGGCAGCAACCACATCACTTCTTGGTCTTCAGCCAAGGACACAGCAGCACGTGGAGTATATAGAATCAGGACGTGTTCTCGGTTCTCTTTTCAGGCTGAGGGAGTATGATTCATCAAAATTCAGGGCTCCACTTTATGCCACATGCAATAACAGGAGTGGGCTCATGTTTCTTTCACAGGTCTATGAGCAATGCAGGTGGCGCCTGTGATTTCTGTGGATAACCCTGAGAGCCCAGGGTCCATAAAACTGTTGTGAGCTCAGACAGATCACTGATGGTGGATATCAGACATACACATAGATATCAGAGTAGAGTTTACCCATAACCAAGCCACAACTATGATAGGTGCTATATAAGCTTAGTAATTATATTCAAATGTGGTCACCACAAATCCTGTGACCCTGTTGCCTGCAAATAAACACACATGTACACACAAGCACACACACACAAACACACACTTTCTCATATAATACCAATATGTGGACACTGGTAGACTGATGAATATCTGAGTGGTATCTAGTGATATCACAGTCTATTGCATGGACTGCACATTAATAACCCCATGACACAGGTGAAATAAATATCTTAGCATTTACTATTGCTAGAAAAATCAATGTAGTTACAAGTTAACAAATAACATTTCATTTATCAGACAAAATTGTTGATTCAGTGTTTTTTGTCCTTGGCCTACTGTTGTCCTGAGAAGCTCAGTAGACAGAGAATGAGTCACTTGTGAGTAAATTCAATGGGCCTAATATTTAAAGAACAATCCAGGCTCAAAGTAAAAAAAAAACAGGTGAAGATCAGTAAAAAAACAGAAGTCATTCCAAGTAAACAAAGCAAACAAGAGGCAGACAAAAAAGCAAAAACCAGGAGCACAGCAAATAAGTCACAGAGCACAACAAGGCAATGGGGGTTACTAGATACATGTGAAACTAATTATAACTGGACAGCGAAAAAAAACAGGAGGACACACACACATACTATAATTAAACATGCTTTCATCACTAAAACGAACCCTGGACCACTTCTCTTCTGTCCACACAACATGCTCATCAGCAAAGGTGATTCTTTCTGCTAATGAGAGGTTTGGTCACAGCAGTGTGGGCTTTCAGTCCAAATGCTCTTAAATGTCGAGACACTACATGACGAGACAGATCCTTACCCTGTTCAGTGGTGAACTGGCGAGCAATTCCAGCTGCAGTGTTCAACCGATTACCCATGGAGATTCTCAGGACAGATTATTCTGTCCTTTCTTGCACTTGTCTTTTGTGGGTGGCCAGCCTTCTTGGGGGACTTGAATGAGTTTGTGATGTTGTAAAGATGCAATATTCTAGAAATCACAGACTTGGAATGACCAACTTCTCTTGCTATGGCTGATAGGGTCAACCCTTTGACCTTCATCTGGACTACCTGCTGCCAGAGGGTTTCAGTCACTTTGGAATGACTCATGATTTTTGCAAAATCAGTGAAAACTGGAAAGTTAGTCTGCCACTTAAATAGTCAGATAATTAATGAAATTAGCACCAGGACCAGATTAACACCAATAACTTGCAGGTATCTGAAATAATCAAGTTTTTTATGCTGTACACATGTACAATTTATGAAATAAGCTTATTTCACTCCTGTTAGGATAATTTCACGTAGGACTACACAATGACCTTGATATTTAGGAAATTGTGTGTTGTTCCCTAATCTTGACCACCACCAGTGTATATTATTTTACAACTTGGACCAGCCTCCACCGAACTTAAATTATATATATATATATATATATATATATATATATATATATATATATATATATATATATATATATATATATACAGAGGTCCTTTATTTATCACTATATATATATATATATATATATATATATATATATATATATATATACACACACACAGTCACTGGCCACTTTATTAGGTACACCTGTCCAACTGCTCATTAACGCAAATGTCGAATCTACAAATCACATGGCAGCAACTCATGTAGACATGGCCAAGACGATCTGCTGCAGTTCAAACTGAGCATCAGAATGGGGAAGAAAGGTGATTTAAGTGACTTTGAACGTGGCATGATTGTTGGTGCCAGACGGGCAGGTCTGAGTATTTCAGAAACCGCTGATCTACTGGGATTTTCACACACAACCATTTCTACAGAGAATTTACAGAGAATGGTCCGAAAAAGAGAAAATATCCAGTGAGCGCCAGTTCTGTGGGCGCAAATGCCTTGTTGATGCCAGAGGTCAGAGGAGAATGGCCAGACTGGTTCGAGCTGATAGAACGGCAACAGTAACTCAAATAACCGTTACAACCGAGGCAGAAGAGCATCTCTGAACGCACAACACATAGCACCTTGAGGCGGATGGGCTACAGCAGCAGAGGATCACACAGCTAAGAACAGGAAACTGAGGCTACAATTCACACAGGCTCACCAAAATTGGACAATAGAAGATTGGAAAAACTTTGCCTGGTCTGATGAGTCTTGATTTCTGCTATGACATTCGGATGGTAGGGTCAGAATTTGGCGTCAACAACATGAAAGCATGGATCCATCCTGTCTCGTATCAACAGTTCAGGATGGTTGTGGTGGTGCACTGGTGTGGAGGATATTATCCTGGCACACTTTGGGCCCATTAGTACCAACTGAGCATCGTGTCAACGCCACAGCCTACCTGAGTATTGTTGCTGACCATGTCCATCCCTTTATGACCACAGTGTACCCATCTTCTGATGGCTACTTCCAGCAGGATAATACGCCATGTCATTAAGCACGAATCACGACAATGAGTTCACTCTACACGAATGGCCTCCACAGTCACCAGATCTCAATCCAATAGAGCACCTTTGGGATGTGGTGGAACAGGAGAATCGCATCATGGATGTGCAGCTGACAAATATGCAGCAACTGCATGATGCTATCTTGTCAATATGGACCAGACTCTCTGAGGAATGTTTCCAGTACATTGTTGAATCTGTGCCATGAAGGATTAAGGCAGTTCTGAAGGCAAAAGGGGGTCCAACCCGGTACTAGCACGGTGTACCTAATAAAGTGTCCGGTAAGTGTATATATATGGTAGCATTACATAGAATTAATGAGCACTGGGAATAGGATTATTCAGACTCTACTTTCTCGTTTGGCATTAATCTGCTTCTGACGTTCTAAACACCTGCACTCCTGGCTTCTTTTGATTTTCAAAGAGGACATGTGGTAACAGCATATCCCCCCTCTGAAGTATCGTTTCTTCTAGAGGGTTCTGGAAGTCCTCCAGGAACATCCAGAGGATGAAAGGTCAGTTGTACATGCATTGAACAGCTTTCTCATAAATTTGATCGCATATTATAATCAAGGATTACATACCCCTGCTGTTCTAGGTCAGGAGAAGAAAGACTCTCTTCCTCTGCTTGTTTGAAGGACATTTACACATATGGGCCATAGCTGGTATCCATAAAATCTAATGCTACACTCCCTGAAAGCATTCAACACATGGGTTATAAATGGATCATTTTCAGCATATATATATATATATATATATATATATATATATATATATATATATATATATATATATATACTACAACAGAATTTCATTCAGGTGAGTCCTGAGTCCTGACAGCACCAGTATCAGAGATAAGGAACACATCAGAGATAAGGAACACATCAGAGATGAGGAACACTTCAGAGATGAGGAACACTTAAGCTGAATGGGTTTTAGTTGTGATATTTAACTACCCTACCAGCTTGCCTACAACCAAATAGGTACAGAAGAAGGATTAACATGCGTAAAAACGTAATAAAGTATCTGACTCAAAAATATACTCATTTCTCAAATAGCTCAGTGTGGGTTAAAGAAAATACCCAACCAACTTTATGAAGGTCCTTGCTATAAGCAATAGACTGCTTTGTCAGAGGTTTATCATAAACATGTACAGCAGATGGGATGCTTTATAGGGAACTTGTGTTAGCATACATTTACCTTTTCTGATTTCATTATGAGCTCATCCGGCCCACTATAACTATAACTATAACTATATAATACTGACCAATGCAGGTTGCCTCACGGTGCAACGAAGAAGAAGCTGTGGCAGAGGAAGAAGTCTACAAACTTTCTCAGTGAGTGATGTAACTCTTATTGTGTAGCATAAACTTTCCCACTACACACCATGATGCAAAATTAGACTAAACATGCCACACAAGCACAGTGATATAACCAATATACATATGGTCAGTTTTATCCCGTCAGAACTTGAGGCAAACCACCATTTGTTGCTCCCCATGGTTTTATGCAGGAACACCAGATATTGCATCCCCCACAGGAGCACATCCTACCACTCCTACATGGCTTACTTTCTACATGCAGTATAAACACTCTAATATCATGAATATATCAATATTAACATTATTTTATTTTATTTACAAGGCAAATGTTCAAGATCAATGATTACCAACAGTATCAATCTTTGGTACATTAACACTTGCAAAATGTTTTAATTATCTTGCACTGTAAACTTGAATAACTACATAAATAAAGGTCTTCAGTTTTTGCTTCAGTGAAGTTGATCACTTTAAGTGTACTTCTAAGTGATTTAACATGACTAAAGTCATTAAAGTATCTAGATGTGATAAAATAAGGCCACATTTTGAGATGACACTTTTCTGAGACCAGTTTTGTGAACCCTTATATTAGAGAGTTGATCATATGGCAGTTTTGCCCTTTTCATTTAATCAATATTCTTTAGCTGTCTTCTTACTTGGTCTTTCATTATCTTTGTCATTCTCAGTATCAGCTGAGGTCCTGTAGCTGTATAGATGTGGTCCACAATTTAACACCAGGGAATCTTAAGACTAGGGAATCTGTGCAGATCTTAGAAATATGTGCTAAGCCAGAGTGACCTATTTACTGCTCACAAAGAGGGATAATTAGTAGGTTGCAAAGAAAATTATGTCCACGCTGAAGAAAAAACATACTGAAACAAGACATGAGTTACAATCTAATAGGCAAATTTCATGAGATTACAATTGTGCAAATTGTGCTAACATTAACACTGTAACCCTTTTAGGCAAAACATAGAGACCCTGAAAAAGCACAGTAGGCAACTTTATGACCTATTTACTATACTACCTACCTATTAGAACTATACTTTGTTACTATACTATAACTGTTACTACACTGTACTACTGTACAAACTATTCTATTTGATTACAGTTATTCTAATCAGACTTTGGAAAAATTGGACTGGCTATTCATTAATGGTCATATGTTCACCTCTTCACTGTGTTTGTGTCATGCTGTATAGTCTGTGTTTTAGGAAGGCAGTCTGCTCCCTGTAAATATTGGTAAATTCAAATACACCAGAGTTTGGTTATACTGGAACCCTTGTCGTCCATCGCCCATTCACACCCCTGTTATGGCCTGCATCCCAGACGAGCTCGTTAATGGTCTTGTTATGTTCATCTCCACACTGTGTTTGTGTCATGCTGTATAGTCTGTGTTTTAGGAAGGCAGTCCGCTCCCTGTTCTGCTCCAGGACTCCCTATTATTCCTGGGCCAATCATGCCCTGCTACCTGAGCCATCAAGGCACGTCTCCGCCCTAAGCCGCCTGGATATAAGGAGGAAGCAAAGCAGGAAGGTCCAGCTAGCTTGCTTTTGAAGTGCTTCGGTTGGTAGTTTGTTTTTGCAGTGTGGATTTTGGTTATTATTTGCAGTGTGGATTTTGGTTATTGTTTTGGTCACTTCTGACATTTGTTCCAGTGTTGTACTCCATCCTATGTATGTTCTGCACCTGTAAATATTGGTAAATTCAAATACACCAGAGTTTGGTTATACTGGAACCCTTGTCGTCCATCGCCCATTCACACCCCTGTTATGGCCTGCTGGCCTGCATACCAGACAAGGTTGTTACACTCTTATGTGCCATTCTTATGTCTGGAGCAATAGTATTTAGCAAAACGTTTGACAAGTCATTCTTTAGAATGGTGATGATTTGTTAAATGTGATTACTGTAAAAAAACATTTGTTGCATTACTGCCTAAATGTTTGAATAAACATTACTGATTACATTATAATGTTCTCATTACAATGCACTTTTTGTCTTCCACAGTTACCAACTAAACAGCCAAAGAGTCTATCTTGCTTCTAACTGATGAAGAAAAAACAACTCATCAAAGCATGGTAAATATGCACCGCTCCCACAGCCCTGCAAAGGATTAAACTTTGTGCTAGTCCTCTGGAACGACTTGACTGCACACCACACCTTCCCACAGCTCTTGACAGACAGCCTGATACCCTCTAGAGTCTCTCAGTTCTGAAGAGGCACTTCCAGCAGACAGGTGATGGCTTTGTGGGTAATGCACTGGATCAGTCCTCCTGGGGGAGAGGATGTCTTGCTGGATGAGGCCCTTCCTGCTCCTCACTGTGGGACCTTGGCTCCACGTTGGCAGTTTGCACTCCCCTGCAGGGTGAGAGGCTCACTGAGGAGGTGACCATCAGTTTGGATAAGGATAGTGACTGCATGTGCTGAGTGTGCGTTTACTGTCATCATAACCAGTAGGATACTTCATGAAATTCATGAGCTTCATTGTCCAGAGACCTTACACTCCCTATCCAAGTACATATTCAAATAGACTGTTAGAGAGGCTATTACTGTTATACATTTTTTATTATGTCTAATGATCTATGAGAACAGTCACTAATGACATATGAAGTCAGCCGAGGGTATTTTGCTTAGAATGGGAAGCACACTATTTAGCCTACATTTGCTAACCATTAGCAATTAGTTTTGAATCTTGATTATAGTACTGGCTGGATGTTTTGTGTCAGTGAACTGCAGTCACCCCTTTCACTGCAATGTTTATGTAATGCAGCAAGATTTAATGACGTCAGCCTTTTTGCCTAGATTTGAGATCTCTTGGTCATTTGCTGAAACAGAATGCGGTGATTATGTAATTAATTTGAGTATAGAGCATTTCTCAGTGTTGTTAGCATTATAGTAACTCAGTGAGAGGAACTCTGGGGTTCATGCAGTGAGTATCAGCCACTTTATTAAGTACACTTGCTCAACTGCTGCTTGTTAATACAAAAATCTGCCAATCACATGTCAGCAACTCAGTGCATTGAGGCATAATTGGTCAAGACACCCTGCTGACATTCAAACGTAGCTTCAGAATGGGCAATAAAGGTGGTTTAAGGGACTTTGAATGTGGCATGGTTGTTGGTGCTAGACATCTGAGTATTTCAGAAACTACTGATCTATTTGGCTTTTCACATGTAACCATCTCAAGGGTTTATAGAGAATGGTACAAAAAAGAGAAAATATTCCCTGAGTGGCAGATCTCGTGGCAAAAATGGCTTGTTGATGCCAGAGGTCAGAGGAGAATGCCTGGAGTGGTTCACACGGACAGAAAGGCAACAGTAACTCAAATAACCACTCATTACAACTGAAATATGTAGAAAAGCACCTCTGAGTCAAACCTTGAAGCAGATGGGCTACAGCAGCCACACCTGGGTCCACTTCTGTCAGATAAGATCAGGGAACAGCAGCTGCAATTCACATAGGCTCAACAAAATTGGTCAACAGAAGATTAAAAAGTTTAGATATTTTGGAAAGATTGGATATTTTCTTGGAACACTTTTGAACCCTTAATACCAGTCAGCATTGTTTATAGGCCACAGCTTCCCTCAGAATTGTGAATAACGCTTTTTGACCACAATGAACCTATCTTCTGAGGTCTGCTGAGAGAGAGAGAGAGAAGAAATGCAAACTGGTATGGTATCATTTGGCTAATTTACACCCATTTAGATTTTTGCTTTCATATTATGTATGAATATCACATGCCTTAGTCCAGACCTTGTGTCCAGTGCCATCCTCCCTTTCTTCCTTCCTGAGTTCTCAGACCCTGGTTTACCATCACAAGTATAGGTCTGTGAAATGAGTGGTGGTAGACAAGCTTTTCAAACCATTACCATCTTTTGACAGCCATTGTCTTTCCACAGAAAATTCCAATGTGCAACTCTGTCAGGAGTCAAAAGACTATCAGCTCTATTCTTAGCTCAAGTTTAAGGTTGGAGTAACTCAGCTTGTCAAGCCATCAAATATGTGGAAAGTCTTTTTCAGTCAAGAATGACCAGATAAGCAAGGACCTGTAACACACATGCTGGGATGTGTCAAAGGCGGATAGGTAGAGAGCACCTTCATTCACACTTGGGATGATGACAGTCATGTTGACTATTGTTTTGCAGCAAAAGTGCAATAATCATTCAAGCACTGGTGAGAATGTGGGTAAGACAGGTGTGGTTTGGACGAGAAGAATAATCTATATGTATCTGTCTATCTGTCTGGTATCTGTGAGCATGTGTGTGTGTGTTAATGTTTCAGTGCTATTTCTTTGCTATAAAGCATGAAATTATGTTGCTTTGGTATTCATTTAACTGCACTGTTGTGGCTAAGTAGCTAATGTTTCAGTTGACTGAAACAACTTCTTTGAAAGATTATAAAGGGAATAATTTTACTAAAGTGAGAGATGATGTTTTTTTAAATTGTAGAAAAAGGAATGTACTAGTGGTTTTAGCTGGAATTCAGCTATTTATTGCTGTTTGTATGCTGTATTTAATGTTGCGCTTGGTTACCTATTCAGTTTTGCTTCATCAAGCTCGGTTGTTTAGAATCACTGCTGAGTACAGATGAATGCATAGTGTAGTCAGGGACAGTAGACATGAGGACACGAGGACATGATTTAATGAGATTTATTAGATGGTTTGGTTGCTGATATTCCCTCCAACTAGTTATATGTTTTGTGTGAAAGCTAAAAGCATACCAAGATCATTGGTAGAGCCTCTTAGGTGTAATTAGGACTCATCCAAAGTGATCTCTAGCAAAATGCTTTTCAAAATGTACTTTCCATTCATTGACCTATTGAGTGGTTCAAAATGCTATTAGACCTGGGAGGCATTTCACTCAAATCTTGAAGAAACCAGGACTTTTCTCCAAAGCTTGCCATGGCTGTCAAATTAACTCTGATAAGCAGGTATAGATTAGGCTTGCAGCACACTAAAAATGTCATAGAGATGATGAACCCAGCATCTACCAGCATTTTCACCACTCACTGGTGACAGCTCATGCAACTGCAGCCTCTTGCCTTATATAAGCTATGCATCTTCTTTCTTAGCCAGATTTTTCTGTAGTGAGGAACAACACATTTATTACATAAGCACCTTAGATCGCCATAACTCTGAAATTGTATTATATGAGTTATCAGTAAGCATTTTGGGTAACCATATGAAACTGAAGCTGTTTGGGGAGATACAGTCAAGATTATTAAAAATCAGAAAGCACTAAATAAACTATGACTTTTTCCACATTGCCTGATATGAGCATTTGAAAAACTGCTACATGGAAATATTTACTTTTACATTTAAATCATGCTTTGCCAAAGGCAACTGACATTAGGGACTGAAGCAACCTAGGGTTAAGCACACTGCTTAAGGCCACCATGGCACCTTTCCTACACTTAGACAAGTTTTCCCTTCAGCATTCTATAGACACAAATGTCATTAAACGGTATTCAGTTACCAGCAATAGAGCTGCAGCATGTTTGCTGGTTAATATCATATTCACCGCATTAAATGTTTATACTCCTGCCTCTCCAATATCACTTAATGAATTATTCTGCCCAGAATCCAAATGAAGACCCCATGTTTTGGGGTCTCAGAGAGGAAAATACAGTCAGAGGCAGAATGTGTGATTTGCCTTTGATTTGACCTCAGTCAAACTTTACTGAACATTGCACTTGTTTGATTGCAAGACTGCCCCACATCATGATGCCATCTGAATTCATGCTTCAGGAATACACTAAGAACGGACAGAGCATTCTGCACTGCAGTTTGGCTACAATGGTTATGCTGATTGGACGTCATACAAGTGAGAAAAAAATAACATTCTGAGGCTTACTGCAAGGTCATACTTACAAAACGGATTTCAGGGTTATCTTCTTATGTAGATGGTGTTTGTGAGTAATGGTCTTTTGAAATGGTCTTTTGAAATGCTAATAAACTCCACAAGGGATGTTTTTAAACCACACACAGGTATTACCTCCTTTGTCCCATGAAGCCATGCAGGAAGATGGTGAGATGTTTTTGGTCTGGGTGGGGTGAGAGCCATGGCATGATTTGATGGAAACATTTATCCTAAGCGGTGGGATCTTTGGAAGCAACAGTGTTTGTATATTTAGTGAGTGAAAGCAGAAATTAAAATGAAATTGTATAGAACTTCTTAAATAAACATGAAATGATCAATTTGGTTTTACAAATATAGTGGTACGAAGGCTTCTCTTCATAGTTTGCCATAAGTGTCAGGCAACCAGAGCGGAGATTTGTTTTTGCTGGTGCTATGGAATTGCTTGACTTTTCAACAAGGGTGTTCTGATATTGTGTGTGATGCTATTGCATACTACACACTAACAGTATAAAGTATATACTGTATACTGATCTTAATAGCGCAGGTTTGGCAGGTTAGTACACAAAATATTAACATACTACACTGTTTTGACCTAACTTGAAGTGATGAAGCATTGCTATGCCAAATATGTCATTGCAAGGATGTTTATTTTGACATGGGAATTAAACCTGAAATAGGAAAGCATAATATTAAATTTTATGGAAATGGATAATTTAGCTACTGTCAGCTAACTAGCTAATTGGCTAGCTTCTGAATTCCAAACACTGAGGTAGGTGGCAACCATGACTAGCTAAATCGCACAAATGAACATGGGTTTCAAACAGCTTTCATACTAAATAATAACCACTTATCATAATTCTTAATTATTTTAATTATGCAAAAATAAATTTGTTGTAGTCCCATTTAAACATACATTCTCCTGCCACCATCACTATTATCATTGTCCACCATTTTTTTCCAAAAGTGAGTACATCCACCCTTTCTGTTTTGTATTGCATTATGAGACAACGGTGTCCATCCAAACCATACTCAAAGGCTTTGTCCGAAATTGCTTCCATGTACTTCCATTCTACACAGTAGCCTACTTGAAAGCATTACACGAGAATGGGTACTGATTCAGAAGACATTTTGAAGCATGCAACTGCAGCACACTGTCCATGACTCTACATGGGACACAGTTGAGATGCTCCCTTACGGTGTAACGTATAACCCCTCCCTCTTGTCAATCATGTGTGTTTGTGTTTTACAACCTGGTTTTTAGTTTCATGAGCTCCTGTGTTTACTTTAAGTTTCCACACCCCTTGTATACCCATCATCATCATTCTTGCCACCTGTGTCTCATTTAGTTTATAATTCCTCTAATTCCTTAAATCTTCTGTATGCATCTTTTGTTGTTGGTTGCTGGTTATAGCTCTGTTCACATCCGTTTGCTCATCACATGTCTCCTACTTCGTGCTCCTGACTCTAGTCCTATGCTCTCCTGTGTTTCTCCGGGTTGAAGCTAGTAATGTTAACTTTTACATTTCTAATTTTGGTATTTATGACCAGGCTGGTTTGTTGTGTAATTTTATCTAGTTAGTACCCAAGTTCCTGGTTTATTTAGTCAATGCATAGGTGTTGTTCATCTTCCTCTGGTTTGGAGAGTTTGGTGTTTTATTTGCATTGTATATCGATTCCTCCTTATTATTATTTTCCCTTGTATTCCTGTGCCCTCGTAATAGCCACTATGCCTTGTCACTCACGCAGGTTCTCCCTCAGTGTGCATGTTGGGAGTCTAACTGGTTGATTCTCCGGACTGTCTCACTAGGTGCATTTGTAATAAAACTCACCTCTCTGCGCAATTGTGTCCACCTACTTTGCTCTGCAAACCCCCATCTTTACATAGGGTTTCCATTTAATGTGATCATTGCAGTCATCACAATTTTTCTTCTACTGCAACTATCTCGACACACGTATGCACACATGCGAAGTACCACTATGCAACTGTTACACCAGCATTCTGTGTTAAACACAAAATGAGATATTCAACAAATGTAAGGTTCAAAAGCCAGCCTACATAAAAACATCACTGAATATAACATGGCATTAAAAATTATCCTTTATTGTATTACTAGTGCAAAGGACATGAAGGTCAAATGTTCAATGTGTTAAATTTTTTTAGTTTAAATTGCTTGTTTTATTTAAGCATTTATTTTTTGAATTATAAAGTATGGTATTCACGCATTAAAAGTTAAAAATTATAAATAAACCAGAGAAGATTTTCAGAGGTGCTAGTGGGTTGCTATGGCATCCATGTTGTTCTCTTGACAATATTCCTCTCTTGTTGGAAACAGATATGTTCTTCTTGAGGAAAACATAAGTAAAATTTATTTATATAGCATTTTCCCCAGACATGGGTCACACAAGGACGCTTCACAAAACATAAAAAATAAAGCAGTATAGTGCACAATAAATATTTAAGATACAGAATCTATGCCATAGATTTACTCAGATGATATAATATATGTCTTTCGAATGCACAGACAGCAAACCTCAAAGGACTAGACAAAGCGCTCCACAATCTAGGAGCAACAAGCTTGATCTCCATGAAACTTTAGGCAAGCATGTAGATTCTGCAAAAGACTTAGCACAAGTGATCTAAGTGTGCAAATGAGTAGATGAGGGTGCAGTAGTGCAGCACATAGGAGGCCTAACCATGTAATGATCTGTTTTTAAATCGGATCCTATACACAATAGGAAGCTAGCACAGATAAAGGCTTGATGTGGTTGGCTTGAAAGCGTTTGATTGAATGTGTGGGTGTGGTTTCCTGGTGGAGGAGTCTCGTGAATAGATAATTAAAAGATAACATAATTATAATTTTCCACACATCATTACAACCCTGCTAAAACTCATTCTACACACAGTTAATGTTTTCTCAAATTTTGGTTATTTGTTTTCCTTTTGTAGTTACTGCTGAGTGCAAGATGCTACAACATGGGGGGAGGTTGGGGGTGGTTGTGGTTGAAGCCCCAGCGGGACCCCCACACACTCCCTTCAGTGCTCTCACATAGAGCAATGAACATTAAAAAATGTAATATGCACAATATTGGAATGTTGTATTCATTTTGTAGCTTGCTTATCAGTTACATACTTCTGGCAACATTGTCAAACATCACAGTGGCAGAATAGGAAGTAATCATCACTGTTGACCTACAGTAAAAAAGGCTTAATCCTAAAACATACCCGTACCTATTCGAAGGTACAAAAATGCATTTATTTTCACCTTGGAATTTACAATGTAAAGTTCCAATTTCTGCTGTATAACAACACGTACAGTGGCAGTATGCATAAAAGGATTACAAGACTAATTTAAGATTTCACAATTTTTGTTTTAGTATTTACATCTTCTCTTATTCCATATTATAGACGTGTGTGTTACATGAATGAAACGGAAATGAGAGCATTGTGCTGTACTGAAATACCTAGCTAGACCACAGTGATCCCTGAAAGACTGTTGGACTTTGATGGATCCCATTGCTTATTTAATGAAAGATATAAAGCACCTGATTTAAAGCCTGGCATATGTCAGCTGCTGAGGAGCTCCAGTGAATTTTAAAGTGTTTGCTTTAAGGCATTGGGATTAAGTTTATATATAAAGAGGACTCAGAGTACATATAAATTGTAGGAAACAAACATAAACCTACATTTAATTTTAAATTCAATTAACATACGAATGATATGACATTTGTTGTATAATTTATATGTCAAAGAGGGGAAATTTTAACAAATTGTGAATGTGACTATTATTAGACATAAGCATAAAGTGAAGTTTTAGAGTGTGGAACAGAGACTAATCCTGATTAACCCTTACCATCTAAATCCTCTTAGTCTGGATTTAAGAGCTTCACTGAGCTCAGGATAAAAAAATCTAAATATTTGCATAAATATCTTATCATTTAATTAGAATACAAGACTCAAATCATGCCCCAGCATTATGCCTTTGTGTAGGGTGCTTATTTGATTGAAAAATCATATAAGGATACATTAATGAGAGGAACACTGAAATGATATAAATTGGTGAACATCAAGATATCATTGCAGATCTAATCCCAAGAGGACACTCATATTTGATAAGCGTACTTCATTCAATGAAACACTGGCACAGAATTGTGCTCAGATATTCTAAATGAAGTTGTTTTTTGTCCCCATGTAAACAGTGCAGAGTGTGCGAACACGGGTCTTTCTTTTTATGCTGTATTCTTGTTAGCTACTGAAAATAATCAGAAATAAATAAGATCAATGTAAGGTTTACAATAAAGAACCAACAAAACAATTGCATAAAGGAGAGCCTACCATAATGAAAATGACAAACATTTTGACAGGATTTGCACATTCTAATTACAGTTTATCCGCTCAAACCACATCCTACTGAATGAAGTTCTGAGCATACTCTGCAAAACAATGAAAAATCCCACAACAAAGGACATGGTTCTATTTCACCGCTGTAAAAAAAAATGTTTTCAAAGAACATTTGAAATGTGTTTTCAAAGAGCACCTGAAACACATTGAGGCTGGCAGAAAAAAAAAACAGAACATTAAACAGAAGAGGAAACTGCTAAAGTTGTGGAGGAGCAGTTTTAAGTGTGGTGCTAAGCTGAATGCAGTTTTAAGCACATTCCAGAGATTCAAGTGCATTTACTATGAATAACCTCCACTGAATTGGTGTAAATATGTACAATTTTCCAACATGTTATTGTATTCTGTGTAGTTGGTAATTCATCCAGCAAATGGCTCTAAAGCAAAGTACTTTGGGCTAATTGGACTTTAGATTCCTACTTACCATGTGCAAATTATATACTGCTACCCATTCATTCATCAAGAAACTTGCATCTTTATTTATTATTTCTTGTGAACAAGTGCATACCTTTTTTTATAGTTCATTGTATTATTCTCCCTTTAATCTTTACATACGATAGAGCTGTTCATTGTAATCGCACAAATAAGTATTAGAAGTCACTGTGGTAACTACACTACACCATTTATCATAATAGCAGTTACATAATACATTTTATTTGGAGAGTGCCGGGTGAACGACTAAACAAACCTCTTAGTTTTGTTTACGTGAGAGCGGATGTGACTAAAAGAACTTGACAGAACGTAGTTGATCATACCTCCACATGTCCATGATTTTTGTTTGTGTTTATGCATGATGGCTACTACATAGTGACTGCAGACTACCAAGCCCAAATGAAGTACCTGCAAGTCTGCTGGAAGCATAGATGGGCACCCCAGTGAGCAACTCGAGTCGAAGTCGCACTTAAGTGACCTACAAAAGTACTTCAGACTTGACTTGAAACTTGTTCCTAATGACTCTAGACTCCACTCGGACTCGTCCAAAATGACTCATGAACATTAAGAGTCACTTCGTCATCCAGGCGCTGTGTGCGAGTTATAGAAACAATACTTTCTTTGTGTATTAATTTTGACATTATTTCTTACTTTAATTTCTCGTGACATATCATGACATCGTTTTTCGTGAGCGGGAAATTGCAGAGAAGCGTTATATGTAAACAAATGGGGTTGCCATGGAGTACCGCACGTGGAGCCTTTGACTACAGGGAGTTTAAAACCTTGAACAAAACCGAAGGACGCAACGTGTAAAAAATATGCCATCATGCATTACCTGCTGTCTGTCACTTTTCTTGGACTGTTCAAATGACCATGAATAACTTTGAGTCTCACCATAAACTTAACATAGTTGCTGCAACTATTACTTGCCATAGAAGAGTTGTTGCAATACTACTGAGAATATTGCTAACTGGTGTAACATGGTGACTCATGTAAAATTTGACAGTGGATTGTTAGTATTTCATCAAAAAACATGCAGTGTTGCTTAGCAAGCAAGTGTTGCACCAAAGCCCTTTGATGAGGGTCATGATAACCTGGTGCTAAACGCAGACAAAAATCATTTCAGAAATGATTTTGCAGATGCTTCCAGATGCTTTTAGTGCATACTTCACAAATAAAACACAGTCTTCATTAACTGTGGTGTTCATGGTTAGACCTTCCTCCCCTTGCAGTCCTCATTAAGTGTATTTCAAGGCTCCTTCTGGCCACAAAGAAGAAAACAAGAGCCCTTTATATTGCTCCTGCATGGTGAATCATTTTAACAAAGCCCCCCCTTCCCCCCCACCCATGCTCATCATTCCCCTCAGCCACTGATGATGACGCCTTGCAAAGAGCCCCTCACAAATGGCAACGTCCAACAGAGTCCACTCCACAAGCACAAAAGATAATATACCTCTTGACAGCATTACACCGAAAAAAGACATTTCACAATTCCATCATGCTAAATATGATGAGCTTTCTACGAAAGCAGGCCTAGAATTAAAACGCGAGTTGTATGTTGTTTCCTGCACAACCGAGTGGAGTCCTACTCCCAGTTCTTGGTCTGAATGCAGTGAAACTCCAGTCCTAGAAGGCTACAACACTGAAAATGTATCTTCTCTTAAACCATGTCTGATTTAGCTCAAATAGGGTTTGATAATTAGCATGCGTGAATCATGTGTGTTTAAAGAAGGGAAAGTACTGGACTGTGATGTTTTCATAGTATAAGTACTTCAAGTGAAGGAAAATTTGATTGTTTTTGCAGTCACGTCCCAATTTATATTTTTCAGTTAAGTCAATTAGCAATAAAGCAGCAAAAATTCATCTTCATCATTAACTTTGCTGTTATCTCATTGCGGTTTTCTGTCTATTAAATGCTTGAGCATCTTCCTTGAAATTACACGGAGCTAGCAGCAAATATGTGACTGTTGATTGTCACACTCTAAGACTCCACATATACTCTTCCAATCTATCACCAGTGAAGTTGCAGTATACTGTATGTCCTTAATCCCCCACAGGCTATTTACCCCAGGTGTATTGAGATGTTTTTAAAAACCAATAGGAACCCATATCCAACTCATCCTGCATTCTGCATGTATTAAGCAATCCAAGGTGGCCTCTGTGGACACTTGAACAACAATTGCCTATCGGAGATACAAGCAGCTACCACCATATGATAGTTTTGTTCTCTGCTCTCTGTCTGTCTCTCACACAGTTCCTCAAGCCTTGCTAATGGGAGCAGGGCCCTCGTTAAAGTTTAATGAACAGAGGGAGGTAATGCGCATATCGCTCTGAGCCACACTGCTATCGCTTTGACGTCAAAAGCCCTGGAGAGTGGCGAGTGTGAATCAGACAGGAGCAGGTTATCAAAGAGTTTCCAGATGGAGGTGTTTCTTCTGAACCCTGAATGGCCCATATGCAGTCTCAATCAGCAGGAAAGCCAGCACAAATTTGTTTCTGTAAGAAATCATACCCTTAAGTTCATTAAATGTTTAGAAAGAGTTCAAATGTTTCTTTTCCCTTGAATGCTACAGTGATGTTAACGCAAGGATACTTGATAAATGAGCAGCTACAGTTCTCAGTATACATGTAAAGTACAAGTTGATTTATATATTCCAAAATAGCTTCATAATGATAAATAAAAATGGTCACAGTGAACATATTCAATTTATTTTGCTGAAAGTTATACTAGATGTGTTAGTCCCCAAAAAAGTTTTGCTCCTCTAAATCTCTCTCACTCTTTTTTTTAAATATGTACATATAATACTCCCCCAAGCATATGAATGTACATTTTGATCTTAGAAAGATCAGGGGTGTGTTTTCCCCATAACAATTAATCGTAGCGAATTATGGAGAGAGTTCTGGCTGCAGACATGCAATCTCAGCCTGATACAAACCACCAGCCCATTACTGATGTCAGTACACACTATGGCATGGAACGGAAGTTTGTTGATGTTTGTTGAAGATGAGGAATTGGAGAAATATGGCAGCTTTTGGTGACTGGTTTATAATATTTGTTGTTTGTATTTTGTAGCTAATGTACATTTACATATAAAGTAAAACTGTACAAATATTTGTCTTGTTTTGTGATTGCTAGTTTCACTGCAATATTAATGCTCTGTTAATGATAGCAAGGTAACATTACCTGTTAGTTAGTAGATAGCTATTGATGTTGCTTCTTGATAGATAGATCAATAAATAAAGCAATGAGACAGGATCTTTCTCTTAATTGTTACGTTAGTGCAGTAGTCACCCAAATTTCCCCCAGGGGATAAATAATAAAGGAATCTTATCTTAGTCACTATTCTCAACAGCCAATATCACAATTCCCCAAAATGCCTGCATTTAGAAACATATGACCTTTATAAAGCTAACAAAAATATAAATCTAATAACAGGTCAAACTAAGCATGTAAAGTAAAAGTAATAAAGACACAAATGGAAAAATACATGTTGTTAATGTTGTAGTAAATTATTTATTCGTTTCTACTTGTTTTTATAGATCAGATGCAGCAGTGCTACTGTGGGACATTCAACCAACTGTCCTGTGGGCAGTGTCCTGTGACCACTGATGAAGGACTAGAGAATGACCAATACAATCTGTGTAGCAACGGATGAGCTATCGTCTCTGACTTTACATCTACAGTGTGGACCAACAAGGAAGGAGTGCTATATTAGAGTGGACAGTGAATGTGTCTGATATACTCTAATATACCACCGGCTTAAAAAAAAACCCATCAACACTGCTGTGTCTGATATATTCATACCACCATATAATGATCACTGCAGTGCTAATAATAATAATAATAATAATAATAATAATAATAATAATATCTGAATAACCCAAACAATATCTGCTCAGTAGTGCTCCTTGGGTCCTGATAATTGAAGAACAGGGTGGAAAAGATCTAAGAAAATATGCTAGATGAACTGCAGTATGTAATTGTAGAACTTCAAATGCTTCAATATGGTAAGTTGAGCTGATCAAATGGACAGTGAGTTGTTTTTTTGCAGGCAGAAGATGAATGGGTTGTGTTCCTGCAACCTGCAGAGTTTCAGAGCCCTGTGATGTCATCACAAGAGGTATTTTTATTTTTTTATTCCGACTTTTGGAGTGTATTGATGTTATTTGGAACTCATTTTGAAACATTACATTAAAAATATTTTACAAATATACCACGTGTCACAGATAACAGTATAATTTAATCGTCCTCGTGTTTCTTTGTTTAAGTTAATTCTAAGGAGTTCTTTGTGGTGGACTGGAGCGTAACGAGCCAGTGGTGTTTGGATCTTTCTGACCAGTTCATCAGCAGTAGAGCTGCCACATGCTGCAGATGCAGGAGCCTGGGGCAGCAGAGATGCTCCATGACTGGACAGTGGACATGCTTCTGCAAGAGAGTAGAATTCTAGAAAAATGGCCAGCAACAGAAAATTCATGATGCAGCATTGTTTAACTAGATAATTATTGCTGCTATTTAAGTGGGTGAACTGTTTGTTTGTGCTTTTTCCAATTTTGATGTAGGTTCATGCACCGAATGAATAGAAAAGTGTAAAGACGATGGTTTCAGTGGCATAGGCAAAGATTGCAGGAGATTAATTTCACACTCCAAAGCATGAATGTTAGAGGATTCAACTCAACCACATCCTGCTTTGTGAGGAGTTGAACTACTTCCTGATTTGTGAGGAGCTGGACTTCCTCCTGCTTTGCAAAGGAAATGCAAAAGCTGCAAACAAACTAAATGTCCTCAGCAGGTGGTGCAATTTTTCATAATCTAAGGACAGAACAAGTTTCTTTTTGACATTTTGTGAGTATTTTAGTCTCTAAAATTTTTAAAAGTAGTTGTTTGCTGACTCCATTTCTGTATCTGTACCACCAGTCTGAACCAAACTACCACTTTACATAGCCTACATTTTCTCTTTATTACACCACAATATTATCACTAGGAAATTAACTAGTGAGACTATTGCTAAAACTGTACATGGTGTTGATTTAATGAGTGTTTGTGTATGCATAGCTACACTATTTTGTTAATGACTGCATGTTCCTCAGACCAGAAAATGTTACAACACATTTTCACTTAGACATATAAGCCTGTCTTCACTTCATCTGTCTTCATTTCATCTTCACTTTCATGATTACCACACAGCTGATGTTTGGAACAGCTGTTTTATTTATTTGTTGGATTGTTTTACAAACTGAATGGCTAGATTATTTAATCACGATTGGCCACTGCGAATAGTTAATAAATATTTTAATTACTAGTATAAGAAAGTGCCAAACATTAGACTTGGAATTCCTACCTCCACATATCAAGGAACACAACTTTTTCATGTCATTAGAGGAGGCAGGCAAACCACAATGCAAAGTTTAATTCTTCCATTTTGAGATTGAAAAATGCAAAGTCTTTAATGTTTTTTCAATGATTGTTGTACTTCAGTATTTATCTTTCATGTGGTAGGCACAAATAATGTTTAGTGAAAGTCAAACTTGCACCCCAGTAAATGCCTTGGAGTGTATATAATGTTGATAACAAAAGCCCAACAGCAACCACAGGTCACTTACACAAAATTATTTATTTATTTATATAATTATTTTAATTTAAGGCATAATATTTCTTAGCCTTGTGTTTCCAAGCCAGCCTGGTCTAGTACTTCTTTCTCTTGGCAATTCAAGACAGTGGATTTCTGGTGTGTGGAAATATAGAGCATTATTTATTTTGGTGCATGGCAGTGCTTTAGTGACGGCATGCTAACTTTTAGATACAGCAGCTTTGCTCAGCCTTAAATAAGCAACACTTAAGTTACTTACATGTGTAAATGACTAATCAGTCCATTGAATTGGTTAAAAAACATTTACTACTACTACCACTACTACACTGGAAATTGCATTTAATTTACATGATTTCATTTAGATTTGTACATCAACAAATAATCCCCTGTACTTTAATTAAGTTATATTGTTTGTTTCATGTGAATTAATTAAAATGGCTGAGAAGACCCATCGTGCTGCAAAAGAAAAATACACTGCAAATACGAAAAGTGATAAATTTGAGGCAATTGTGGTTACCTGTGATAAAACCATGGTAATCACTTACTTTTCACTTAGTAATCAGTGCTTATAATAATTTGTCCTGAAACACTTCCGCTGTGTTGTGGCCCACTTCCGTTATGTTGTGACTGGATTTGCAGTGCTTCTGAATTTGCAGCGCATTTCTGAAATGTAGTGTATGTGTTGTCATTTTGATGAATTTGCTGTGTGTATTTGCAGCATGTTTTTTGTTGTTGCAATTGGAAGTAGTTTAAGTAATGTTATTACATTTCTGAAAGTAGAACCAGAGATTTTGTCATATGTCTTAAAATTAGGTAAATCCAACCTCAGATGAACACATGACAAATTACACTAGGTCATTATTTACTCAACAAAAACTAGGCCAAAATAGTAGTGTGTGAAAATTAAATACACCTTTACTAGTTTCGTTGGAAGTACGAGGGTAAGTAATAGCCTTGGGCTGCCCTTGATTAATTGATCATCAGCTGGTGTGACCATCTCTAAAAAAGGAGGAACACTCAAGATAGTTGCCAATCTTCCCAGGAGTGGACATCCCAACAAATTTACCCCAAGGTCAGACCCTGCAATGCTCAGAAAATTGCAAAATAAAAACAAGAGCTACATCCAAGATGTAGCTCAGGCCTCAGTTAGCATGCTACATGTTCAAATTGGTGACAGTACAATTAGAAAAAGATAAAAAAAAACATGCCAGCATGGCTTAAGCTTTTAAGTTGCATCTGAACAAACCACAAAAGATCTGGGACAAAACAAGATCAAGGTGAAGATGTTTGGCCATAATTCACTTTGCCATGTTCGGTGAACACAGAAACATACCAATTGTCAAGCATGGTGGTGGAGGGGTGATGATTTGGGCTTGTTTTGTGGACACAGGACCTGGGCACCTTGCAGTCATTGAGTTTACCATGAACATACACTGGATAGCAAAGCATTCTAGAGTCAAATGTGAGGCAATCTATGTGAGAGCCAAAGCTTGGCCAAAATTGGGTCATACAACAGGGAAAAGATCCCAAGTACGCCAGCAAATCTTTTCACAGAATGGCTGAAAAAGAAAAGAATCAATATCTTGCAAAGGCCCATTCGAAGCCCAGACCTTAACCCAACTGAAATGTTGTTGGTTTTTTAGAGAGCTGTGCATATACAAATGCCCACAAACATGAATGAACTGAAGTAACACTGTAAAAAAAGAGTGGGCCACAATTCTTCTAAAACAATTTAAGACCCTGATAAAGTTGTACAGAAAACAATTAAATAAAGTTGTTGCTGCTAAAGGTGTATCTACAAGCTATAGATCCATGGAGGACTTAGTTTTATCAAATATGGATGCATCTTTTTTGGTAAATAGTACAATGGAATCTATGTAAAACCATTCAAAGAGGGTATACTTTGTTTCTCACATGACTGTACTGTATATATGTAGGTACCATGCCTCCACAGACCAAAGGGGGGCGCTCTCCCGAGTGACACTGCCCTAGTCAGAACGGACATGCAACTACGTCACCAGACGAACCCCTTTAAAAGGGGGAATCCCCCTTTGTCCGGTCTCTATACCTGGCTGCAACCCAGTAGCTACTTAGAGATGAAGAGGGCGCGCACACCTTCAAGAACAAAGCGGTATTAATTCTGCACTCGGGCCCCGTGCAATAAACGACCGTCGTAAGGATAAATTAGTTCACTAGTTTATTTCTTTTGGCGGAGTTTGTCTACCTAACCGCTTATGCTAGCCATCTGGATCCAAGAACTGTTTTAACATTCGCGCGACGGCCGGACCTCCGCGAATTCCATTTAAAAGTCGACTTAAAATCCTCGCCGTGAAAACCCCTCTACGGAACGTCGAGGGACCGCCGATTGACCGGCTACCAGAACTTCTCCCTGGACGGAGCAACGCGATCCAGCGGAACTTTTCTTCATTAAAGCGCACGAAGGAGTCCTCCTCAAGAGGCTACCTGGCCTACTGCGCGGGCCGCGGACGGACAACACCAAGTAAGACCGTGCATCTGGGCAGACTTAATATAAAACTTTGTGTCTGTTGAATGTGAATGTTTACGCCTGTGGTTATGCTTGGGTTAAATGTATTAATGTCATATATGTTGTACTAAGCCAGTTGAACTGAGTACTAGCGCGCAAAATCTAGTAAGCGTAATCAATTGTACGGTTTCCCCTACCATAGTTACGTTACTATAGTTACGCGTGGGTCTGGCTATACTCTCGCTGAGGTTGCCTAGTGACCAGCGATACCGTGTCGCCATAGGCTTAGTTGGGTTGTCGTACCAGCGAATTTCCCTTCGACTGTAAACTTCCCCCTTCCATCCATTGTCTGAGTTTCTCGTGTCTGTGGCTATAGAGGAGAGCTTAGTTTGGTTTTAGCGCCATTGAGTTTCTCTTCGCCTGTAAAACTTCCTCCCCCATCTATTGTCTTAGTTTCTCGTGTCTGTGGCTATAGTTTGGTTTTCGCGCCGCTGAGTTCTCTTTGTCTGAAAGACCTCCCCCCACACGCACGTGCACCCGCACGTACCTGAATCCACATCCACACACACGTACCCGAACACGCACGCACTCACACACACACATACATACACACACACACACACATACACACACGCTAGACGATCCCCAGTCCCTTGTTTGTTGTACTGTTTATTATGGAGTGTGTTTAATAAATGTTTTCTGTGTTAAACGCTATTGTCTGAGCCGTTGTCTCTTCGTTATAACCTGAAGCCAGAACTATTATTCGAACTAAAAACCTTCAGATTTAAAGTTTGTTTATCCAACTGGTTGGGCTGCGGAAGTTTACCAGACCTTAGATAGATCAAGCATATATTAAATTAAGTAAAGTTAATGCTATCTAAGCTTCCGCCATTTCATAGGTAATTTTATGAGACTGATTACTTAATAAATTTGGCCCACACCTACATAATTGGTGTCCCAGAAAGAGAAGAGCCCCAGTGCAACAGGTATGGCAGACGCATTCTCCAGTCACCGAGACGTGGCTGGTACGAACGACGGTCCCGTGAGCACGACTGCTCTGAGATGGGCCACTCTCCACCTGATAGCTTTGCCCGAGACCCGAGACACAGTGATGCCCCACGCCTGAAGCAGCTTGATGCCCTCGCCAAAGACATTGAGCGCTTTGACCCAGAGAAGCGTGACCATAACGTGGAGGACTACCTCTGAGAAATAAGACATTGTCTTCTTGACTTACCTCACTCCACCCATAGAGAGAAAGTCAAATTAATCTGGAAAACAACTTCCAGATCAGTTCACGCGTTCATAGAAGCACAGCCAGCTGACACTCGCGATGACTTTGGTCTGCTCTGTGAGGCCTTGGTAGAGGAATACTCCCCGTTTGCGGATGAGACCTCGGCAACCATTTCAGCCATCCAGATCAAGCATGGCCGCCATGAACATCCCCGTGACTTTTACACTCGTCTGAGGCACGCTTACTTCCAAGGAAGAAACGGCCCGGGTCTGGAAGAAGACAGAGCGTTCAAGTCACTCTTCCTGCACAACCTGCATCCATGTGTGCGCACCCATGTGACCCTTCTCACCCGGCAAGGTAACCATGCGTGACATTCGGAAGATGGCGCAGATGGCCTGGGAGACCGTCGTCCGACACGGAGAAAAGAAAGAAGAGAACCTCAGAGTACTCGCCATACTGGACCCCGCAAGTGAACCCCTAGGGCTAGAGGGCGCAGAAGCACCAAGTGGCGACCGCGGCCGCCATGGGGTAACCCGGCCTCTCACCTCCTCCTTCGAAAGAAGGCAGAGGGATTGGAGGGACGGACAACAACAGTCCAAGGGGGGTGATCGACACCCGTCAAGGGCTCATCAGAAGGGCCTTGACAACCACAACTCCTCCTATGAGCCTAGGCAGTCATACAGAGAGAACAGATGGGACAAACAGAATCGGACCTCTCGACCCCAAGAACTCAGAGACCGAGACAGAGGTCCAGAGCCTGAGTCACAGGCCACCGCTGAATTGAGGACAAAACTTCGGCTTCTCAAGGACACACTTGCAAGGATGTCCCAGGAGAAGGACTTGAAGACCAACCAGCCAACCAAGGACAGTGAGAGACGCCCTTGTAAGGATGGTGGAGGCCCCATTGTTGCATGACTAGGCCAAGAACCCTCCTCACCACCATCCCGGATCTATCTCGTTGGCTGGGGAAGGGAACCATCAAGCAAAAACACACCGCCACCAGCTGCAGAACAAACCCCATCCATATTTTCTGCGTCTCCCTCCCCACTCCGGCAGTTCCTGGGATACCCGGTACGGAAAGCCAGTGCTCAGCGCATCTACACCAACGTCCTCATAGAAGACCACCTAAATGTCAATGCGCTGTTGGATACTGGATCAGAAATCAGCCCCATGTGCACCGACACGTTCTCTCCTGTGAGACAGGCTTCACTCACCATGGGGAGGCATCTCAACATTGAGTCCTGCCACCTTAGCATCACCAGCTATATGCAGGACTACGCCCCAATCAACCAGAGAGCTGGGTTGGAGTTCAAACCCCAAGAGATGAAACTAGTGCATCCAGTCTACATCTTTAAGTTTGACACAAAACAGCTGCACATGGTTCAATACCTGCTCGATAACCTGGCTCCTCTCATCGACTGCTGCCGTGGGCAGTTATGGGCTCAAGTCACAGTCCCCAAGCCTGTCCGTGACAGGGACAAGAGATACAACTCCTGTGACATGATCACCACCTCCCAAGCACACAAAACCAGGTGTTGACCTCTGAGCTGGAACACATGTGGTCAGGGCAAACAATTCCCCAAGCATGCCAGGTAGCAAATGAGTTCAACTTGATTGTCCCGGCAAGATTTGCTGGCATTCCGCTTCGACTCATGGTTTTTAGAGGGCAGAAGTACAACTACCCACGGGCTTTCTTCCAGCCTGCACGACGTTTCTTTGAGTTGAACCTCACCACGTGTGGCACTCCCTGTCTTGAACTGACCAGTCGTTCAGCTTACCTCCCGGTGCAGAATTCAACTAACTGTACTATCCGGGTGCCTACCTTGGGTCACTTAATCAACAGCACATTTCATCACTTTGAACTGTTGATTTCCGTGATGGGCGAGTTGCCAAGGCTACTCGAAGGCCCCCAGATTCATGACCATGGGCTCTTTACCCTCCCTGTGAAAGTGATAGCCATCGTCCCAGACAGCATGCCAGTAGGCTTGGTTCGTCGAGATGACCTCAGAAAAAGGAATGAGATGCGTGTTCATGCAGTCGTGAGTAGCAGTCAGACTCAGCCTGTCGCTAATGAGCTTACCACGGATGTTCCCAAAGAACCTTACCCAGGGTTTGAGGAGGAGATCCAACAGCAACTCTGTAAAGCAGATGCCCTGACTGCAGACTCCCAGCGAGAACAGCTCCGAGACTTGCTCCACGAGCAAATCTTTTCCAGGGATGGCAATGACTGCGGAGTCACTGACCTCCACACTGTGCGCATCACTACTGACCCGACAGCACCCCCAACATTCGTCCGACAACACAGAAGTCCACTCTCTGCATACGAGTCCATCCAAGAAATCCTGAACTCGCTGCTAGAGCAAGGAATCGTCCGCGAATGTACAACCTACAACTCCCCGTCATGGCCTGCCACCAAAGGCATCCACTGCCTAAGCAAACCATTCATTGGGGAAACAGCAGATCATCTGTGCAGCTTGTATACTGGAGCCACAGATGGAAAGTGCAAGGCCCGGACGTCTAGTAAGGATGATGTTCCTGAAACTAGGGTAGAAAGAGCAGATGACAGGTGGCTTGTCAACACACCCCAGCATGAGGTTGTAATGACATATGAGCGCCATGACACGGCCATGAGGATGAAACCCCCAAATCAGACTGTGTCTATTAAAGTCCCACCAGGGGCCACTATACGCTCAGACGATGCCGTATTGGACCACCTCAGTTCTGAAAGACACAAAGCTCCCTCTCAAACTGAGTTAATTGATTTCTTTAGAGGCCACAGTCTGCATCTAGGCGATACCCTTCAACAGCAACCTCTCCTGGAAGGGACGGAAATGAGCCTTTTCAGCCTGGATGAATCAGGGATCCAAACCTGGCTAAGCCACAAAGCAAAGAGACTGGTTGGTCCATGGAACATGGTGAACGCAGCTGTTTTCGGCCTTGTACTCACTGGTTGGGTCATGACGGCAGGCGTAGGTCTGATGCTCCTGAGATACACTCAAGCTCTACACTCTAGGATTGACATACTTACTGACATTCCTCAGCACCTTCGCCTCCAACCACTCGAGGCATCTCTTCTTTCCCCTGTTAGGGCAACTACCGCGACTAGGCAGTAAACCCCGAGTAGCTCAATGTTAGAAGAATGCCACACCAGCACTACTCAGTGCCGGTGTAGTTAGTTGCTTATGCTTTGTTGTGCGTAGATATATATTCTCTTTGTTGTCTTCTCCTTATGTGTCACCCCTCAATACTAATTGTTCTGCCCAGATGATACAGTCTGAATGTTCTGCCCAGATGTCAGTCTCCACTTTCTGCCCAGTATCACTGTGTGTCACGATCTGCCCAGATGCTGTCAGTCTATATGAATTGAAGGACTTCTGTCCAAGGAAACTGTACTTCACTACCTATAAATAAATATATATATTAAAATTAAAAAAAGAAATAGGACGTTATGGGCAGAGGTCTTTCAATAGCTGTATAAGCAACCTGCTTCTGAATTAATGGCAGGAGTTTATATATGAAAGAGTAGACATTTAAATTAGAAAGTTCTAATTTAAACGTCTACTCTTTCATATACAAACTCAAACATCGTACATCCCAAGTTCCAAGAGTGCAGATCAGTGTGTGTGGGTGTGTATAGATAGATAGATAGATAGATAGATAGATAGATAGATAGATAGATAGAGAGAGAGAGAGAGCGAGAGTGTGGTGCTTGTGTTGTGTATAGCATATGATTGAGGCATGTCATATGGCCGACTAGTACTTATCAACCAAATCAAGAAATCAGAGAGCAGCACAACAGAGCAGCGTAATCAGTACAATGTATTGCAGGTTATCAACTAATCAAGCAGACATGCAGAGCCTTCCCCTGCAAACACAAATAGAGATTCTTCTGAGTCCCCTCTTAGCTAATTTATTAATTGGAGAGTTATATCTGTACACTATATACAAGATTTTTTTCTCATCATCGGGCCTGTTTTTATTACAGATTGAGTGGGTAGGGAATTTTAATTGGGGGTCAACAGAGGTCTAAACACTTTGCATAAAGAATGTGCTTTTAATGTAATGAAGTAGCAAACATCTTGATAAAATAATGCACCAAATGGCATATCAGAGTTTGGTAATGCGGAAATTTCCTTTCCTCCTAAATTCTTTTTTTAAACGACCTTGCTACCACTGTGCATTTTTGTTGAGTAGTTACTTTAATTTAATTTCTTCAGTTTCATGTTAGCAAAATGACATGCACCTAAATGGTCCAAATTAGACCAAATAGAGAATCTATATCTAAAGTAAAAAAAAAATTAATTTAGTTATTAGAGTTAAGATTCAGAATTTAGATTTGAGGATCATATGACAGTTTTGAGTTTCCCCATATTGACTGATCTCTTGGTAGGTGTAAATGCATTGATATAACCTTTAACCCTTGTGCAGGTCTGGGCCAGGGGAGGGAGGAAGGATGCAGGAGGCAGGACTAGTGCACAGAGCTCTTTGTTCAAAGGAAAAAAAAACAGACACAAAGAAGCAGCCCCACATTGTTTGTTTTCCAGTCATTTTGCTTTTCAGTTGTTTCTTCAGTTTATCTGAGGCTCTACACTGTGCTCACTCTGCTGAAAGAGAAGCTGGATATAGAAGCAGGCTAGCATAGTATGTTGGTACTAGTGTAGGCCAGTATACTTAGCCAACACAGAAAGCACAACATGTATGATTTTTGGGTTCTGTATTCAGCATTATGAATTTATAAATGACAAAATAGTTTGAACATGTTTTCCGCTGAATTTCACAGAAGTGTCCACCTCAAAGCTCTTTTTTAACGAACAAAAAGCAATGAATCAGTCTGACCTGATGGCAGTCTGGTGGACAGGGGCATTAATGCTTACCATTTGGCTATATTGTCCCCTTGATAATGTTCATGTCCTCTGCGACCTTATGTGTCCTCATCACTTCTTCCACATCCTCAAAGAGCAATGCACCAGGGCTTAGACATACTTTAGAAAAGACATCTGGCCTGAGTGACACTGCATTGACAGACCTGGGCCCTGCTCTTGAGTGCATGCCAGCAGTGGCTCTCTGACTACACCTGGGAGCGGGTGGCAGAAGGATAGTGTCCCTAGACTTGGGTAGCAGTGCATGTAGCACACTACACTCAGCCTACTGAGCTCATTCACACCAATGCTGCCTAAGGCTGTCATTTCTCTTAGATCACGGGTGGGAATGTCATAGATAGATTAACTTTGTGGATGTGTTTGATATGGTCACCTTTAACAGGTTCCACTATATGAGTTGTACCCTGGATTTCAGCCACCCAGTACACAACTGATCCCCTATTTTGATGCAACCAGGCAGCTTGTGATTCACAAATACCAACAAACCAACATCAAACGCAGGGACAACACAATTTGACCTTTTGGGATGATATTCATTCAGGAGCCTTTAGTTTGTTATATATTTCATTTCTTTCAGCCTTCTCATGTACCACTTATGCCCTTTTTTATTTAGCACGCTAAACTAAAAACTACTAAAGTGTTTGCTAAATCAATACTTATCTAGGTCCAGGATTAGTGGTGATTTAAATATTCCACAAATAAATGAGTCATGACTCTTGTTGGCCACCAGCTTTTGACCCAGCAAAGCATCCACACGTAAAAGGTGACTGACACCCATGAGGACGTAGTATGGTGACTAGCCTGCTGTGGCATGTGGCATTCATTGTAGAGCTACACTAACTCAGAAAAATGCTCAGGCCACTCTTGTTTTTGTCAGGTAGAAAGATGTGAAAGAGGTCATGGAGGGTTCTCTTGAATCGTTTGCAGTGAGCATTACCTTCCAAATGATGAGATGTGGTGCAAAATTTGTTCACCATGTAGAGCCTCCACAGTTCGGCAATCACTTCACTCTCAAAATGTATCCATTGATCGGAGTGCAGCCTCTCAGGGACCATGTTAATGGTTGCTTGGAGAGGGTAACTGCAGTGGTATGTCATATAACCATCGCCATGAGCTCAATGACAATACATTTAGCTCTTTTGAGATGAGAGTGCAGATTATTGTAGATAATTACAATGAATTACAAATACAATGAACTTAACCAGGAACTTTATTCTTGGCAAAACGTATCATAGAAGCAACAATTCACCAGATCTTGGAGGAGTCCAGCCACTTGTGATAAACCATTAATAAACTGCCAGTAGTAACTGGACCTCAGCCCTTTTTACTGATTTAGGAACTCCCCAATGCTGAATAGCTGTCATTTTAATTGGGACTGTGTAACAAAGATAGACTACACGTATTCCTGAATGAAAGTTTGATCCAGTCAGAGTGAGCTTTTTCCCACCCCAAGCACAAACAAGAAAAAGGACTTCTCTGGTGCCAGGGTACCTAGCAACAAAGCATAAATGGACTTGATGAAGGCTTATCAGGTGCCCTGACTGTCTGACCTTTCCCCCTTCTCTTCTATGACTTCCAGGTGTCATACATTCCACAGATTAAAGATGCACTCCCTCTAACAGAGTGTTATAACAAAAGAACCATAACCCTGAATTCCATCACACTCAGACATTAACCAGGACAACCAACCTTCATAATTCTACAGAGATATGTTCATAGATGTATTTCTCATTCTCCAAAATTCACCCCATCGCCCCCCCTCCACGCGAAAAAAAGTAATAACGTGCCATTTGAACTGCCATTTGAACTATGATGTATAGATATCTTAATTTAATCTTCAAGTTGTGATATTTGATTTTATTAGATGATGATTGTCAATGGTTTCATTATTTTTCATTATCTCTATCTTTCATTTGCATTACTCATCCTAACCAATTCACTGTGTTGTTTGTGTTTATTATAAAAAAAATGCCTAACTACTCCCGAGTTTCTTAGAAATCAATTAGATAAAATATATTAAAGTCAGTAGTTTATGACTTCAAGAAAGAAGCAAAGTTAAAAGGATCCAACCTCGTCACCCAGCATAGGATATAATAACATTGTTGCATTGTTTGTTTGAAGACTATGAGGTAGATATTGGGAAGAAATGTATGATCATTTTCCGTAGTTTAAATGATTTGTGGTGGACTTTATTAGTATGTCATACAGGAATTCTCCCCACCCACACTTTGAAAACAAAAGCTATTGAATATGCATGAACCAAGGCATGCCCTTTGTATATATCTGATAAAGGTTCAGCCGCGGAGTTAGTTAGGAGTACAATGCATCATCATTGGCTTACACCAATGGGAAATGGAGACTTTGTGCCACCAGATGGTTCGCTGAAATGGACACTCTCTCTGTGCCATCCTGTTGGTTCCATGGAATCAGACCCTCACCCCATGCCATCCAGATGAACTGATGGGAACAGACTCTCTACGTACCATCCAGACGGCCTCATGGGAACAGACTCTCTATGTGCCATCCAGACGGTCTGACACGTTTATGTCCAACAAATCGTAAGGCCAAGCATTTCCGTTTTGCATTAGCAGTTGATATTAGAAGTTAATTTTACTGTTTATACATTTAAACTGGATCAGTTAAACTCCTTTATCCCATCTGTAATACAGAATCCTCAGTCATAATACATTTATGCTCCATGACAGTTTTTCTGTTACTTCTAAACCCTCCTGTTATATTTTAGTTATATGCTCTTACCACATATCTTATTTGGTTAGTAAATGTTTTCTTGTCGTTGTTTCGTCTGATAAGTTTAACTTATCCAGTTTATAATTTTCTCAGATTGCTTAAACATTTTTTTGTTGTCTTTCTTCTACTAGTAAAGCCTTCAGTCCACCACAAATCCAAACTAGGTTAATTTGCTGTTTTTGGTGTGCCATAGTGATTTTTGGAAACTCAATCCTACTCAAGATTTTGTAGAATCTTAGTCAAAGATTTGTATGCATGCTTTCCTATTGTCCCGACATAGATCATGACTCCTCCCTTTGGGCGTGTCCATGTGTTTGTTGTTGCGTCCAACCCTGTCCATATATGTACTCTCATTTGTGTTCCGGTATGTCTCTGTGTTATTCGTGTTATCTGTCCCTTGTTGTCATCTTGGTATTTAAGTGTCTTTCTCGTCGTCATTAGTGTGTGTGTGTTTCGTGTGTGTTTAAGAACTAATGCATTAACAGCTAAATAATAAAGATAGACTTTTGCTGCAAGCTGATGTTGCCCAGTGTCCAGCTCTCTGCACCTCCACGCTACACCTATCTCTGTGTACCCAATACATATAAGCTTATTTATATCACCTGTGAGTCAAGAGTGATATTCTAATTTTGATAGATAATCATGTTATCAAACTGGTGACATTTATGAGTTGAGACTGAATTAATAATCATTAATAAATTAAGTGAAATTAATAGATTTTCTATTTAAATTATGGTGGTACCCAATTATTGTTATCAATTATGATTGACAATTTACTAAAGTTGTCATGCCTGGCCATGTTGCACTAAACGCCTAGTGTGATTCCTTCCAGTTAAAGCTGAAACACTGGTAGGAAAATTCAGAATTTCTTTTACAACCAGAAGACAACATTACTCATTTGACTCCTAGTATTTAATATGCAGAATACTGCTACTCCTCCCCCTTTTCAATTTGAACAACTGGACATGTTCAAACAGGCAGCTCCAATTGATTTCAATTGTATTTGAGCCTAAGGTGTACACTCATATTGCCTAGCTTACAGCAAATGAGGGGGTGTGTTTCCCTGGGATGTTAACACAGAAGAGGATTAATCTTTTGGTGTATGGGGCCTATGAGTACACATTTTAGCAATGTGTCCTACTTTTGTGTACTTAAAGCATATAGGCTGCTCATTTTCATTGAGACTTCTCTGTGCTCTTGGCTGTTTTCCTGTTTAATTTTTTTCTTCTGTGCTTTTTAGGGTAAGGTCGCACGCTGTGCTGGTCAGTTCACCAGTAGCTCTACCTTGTACTGCAACTATTTAAAGTGCATCCTCACAGTATCAAAGTCTGTTTGTAGGGTATATTAACGGCAGAGCCACGGGTGTCATTTCAGTTACACTGCTCTTGCTGTTTACATTACTGTCACTGTGTTTGCAGTCTTCAAATGGCTCAATTATGAATTTCAGTGAGAGTACATTGAGGTTTGTCTCTGACACACCTGCAAAGCTTCCTTGTACAAGTTTACCTATTACACCCTCTACGAACGGAGTTATGAGCCGAGCATTTAACACTATATCTGGTGACTGGTGACAGAATTCTGTATTTTTGACAAGGCATGATAATAGTAATAGAAATCTTCACAGTCAGCTTGCTTATGGCCATAGTAAATAGTAGTTGGAAGGCACTATGCTTCTCTCTAAAGCCTTCTGTTAAATAAGTGAAGAGCTAATTTGGCTGTTTAGATTCACCACCAATCCATAACCTCACCTCCTCTAAAGCTGAACTCCTTAAAAAAAGATGACCAAATCGACCTGATCCTCCTTGGCGACTCTGTATCTAGCCCCCAAAATGTATTCCACCTCCACAGTGAAATCTACTGACCTGCCATCCTTAATTAGGTCAGCACTAAATGGACAAATGCAATACTCCCTAGGTACATGTGACATTGTTGAACTCTGACCTTAAATTTGACATTTATTGTCATTGCTTCATTTTGTTTTCTACTCAGCTCTTGTATTTACATTTTAAGACCATCCATTGGACCTCCAACCACACCTACAGCATCTTCAAGAGCCTGATCTGTAAGACAGTGTGTGAGTTTTTCCATTCCAAATCTACATTTATTAAGTGTAGGAGGACATCCCTGAAAGCAGTCTCTTTGTTGTAGAACTGATGATTTAAATGCATAGATGTCACCCCAAGACAAAAATGCTAAAATCCTATAAGATGTCTTACTTACAATTAGAATACACAAACAGCCTCCTCCAATCTCTAGCCTTTGTCCTTTGATTCTTGAACATTTATATTAAAACCTATCATATATTCATATTATTTTTGATATTTGAACTTTAAATTGCGACATCCTACTGCTAGTACCAAAATATGTAGGCCAGTAGCCTATACTTAGCCAACACAAAAACACAAAATATGTGTCTCTCTCTTTATTCTGATCTTTTTTCATAAACGAGAAATTAAGATAGTTAGAACTTCTACAAATTTCCACAAATCTGTTCTATTTCCTATTTATATTCAGTGTGCATGTGAGACTATTGCTGCATGCAGGATGAAAGAAATGTGTGGGGGGGTCTTAAAGTAATCAACACCTTTTTAACAACTAAAGGCAGTAATGATTACCACTTGGATACACTATAAAATGATTTCATCTATATAGCAACAATGACAAACAATACTATTGGTGTACTTAGGTTTTGATTTTGTTTGCTATTTCACAGTAATTACATACTTCACCTCATATTGCTCCCTCTTCTTTGATTTTTAGTTTTAGTCATAACCATTAAAAATGAATACACGCACACGCACACACACACACACAAACACGCACACACACACACTGAACAGGCTCCATTTATCCAGTCTGTGTGACTCCTATACACAGTTATAACATTATGCATTTTAGTCAGAGCAAATGGTTATAGGTTTCTTGTTCTGTCTGTATAAAACACTGACACAAAGCAATTTTTCATGGGTTTTATAGATTACATATTTAAATTACTGCCAAGTTACAGTGTACATACATTTTTTGATTAATGGTGTAATACCACTACTTTTGTTCTTCCAGAGTTTGTGTTGACTCTTGGTGAAAGGCAGTATTTAATATGTTTCCTTGCTATTGTCTTAGATTACTCACCCACTTAAATATAGCCTGTCTGAGTTGCAGAAAGATGCAAGCTCGAATAAATAGCAGCTAGAAGAAAGACCAACATAGAAGACAGCATGAGTGTGAGAGTACAGTGTTATTTACAATGCGCTGTGATATTATAAACTCCCTTTGTGTGTTACAGATAAAGCAAAAACAAAAGGACATTTTAACATTCCATGTTAGTAAAGGCAGTACAACCCTAAAGAGAAACCCTATCCCTAATCCTGTGTGATTAATCGTATTTTAACACCACAGTTAAGAAACTATAATATTTCGTGAACAACGTCCTAAACTATTGTTTTTTTGATGCCCTTGCTGCTGCTGTGAAGTTTTGATGTGTAGAAAACCTTTTTTTATCCTTATCTTTTATTATGTAGACAATGAGAAAATCTGCTAATCATAAAATAGAAAAATAGTAAAATAGATCTGGTCAAAGAAGAACTATGTAAGTAAACCTCCAATCCTTTGAAGAGTTTAGAATAGAATAGACTAGCATTTATTTGTCATTGAACAACAAGGTACAACGAGATGGGTTCCTCCGGGGACTCGGTGTAAAGCACCACTATCCCAGAGACGGCCGCTGCTTTGAAAATGTGCTGCTGTTTTCAAAAGGGGGGGAGGGGGGGTAAAGAGATAACATTAGGATGGAGACAGAAAAATATGATCGCAGATTGTTCTCTCGAATTGTTCTTATGTTGGGGAGAGTTAGCATAATGGCACTGCGATTTGGGGAAGAAGGGACATGCTTCAGCTATGATAGTCATTTTCTTCAAGTGAATCAGATAATTGCAATATTGTGACAAGCTAGACATTACTTCCTTCTTCTTAGCACAGCTAGTCAGACCTGTACCACTTAAAGAAATCACATCGAATTCATATATCTATCTGGAATATGTAACCATTCATTGATAAAGCACAGACAATTCATATACTATACAATTCATATATAACACAACTTTAAACTGATAATGAAAAAGGAGATGTGTTAAAATTGTCAAACACAATGAAGTGTGTTGTCACAGGATTTTGATGTGGTTAGTCTTTGCAGAGTACACTGGTGTGGTTAGAAGGGCAGTAAAATGAAAGTTCCACATCATGACACAATAATCCTGCTCGTAATTTTCAGAATGAAATTCTCTGGAATTCTGTTATGGAATACTAGAATGTTATACACAAACTCAATATTCAGGGAACTTCAATATTTAGTAAAATCCCCTCATAAAATGGTAAACTATTGAGAGGACAGCAATTACACTTAGAGACAAGTGTTGGGGTGATGAAAATAATAACTCAGAAAGGCCTGCAAATTCAGCTTCAACAGAGGTAGCAGCTTGTCTGTTGATAGATAAAATGAATGACAGGTCACACTTAAGTCATATGGAAAGAAAAACAGCTGACACGTCACTGAAATCAAGTGAGATTGTTCTCTTGTGTGTGTATCTTGTAAAGTCTAATTTCCTGCCTTCTTTGACTCACTGTTTATAAAACATTCACATTATTTACACAGTTATCACCATGGTAATTTCCTTAACAGACCATATTAGGTTTTCATTTATTTACCAAGCACGGACGCTAATGTGCAGAATTTGCAGATTTACCACTCTGAATGTGTCACCTAATTTGAGAAATGAAAATGTGATGGCTCTATTTCATAGCCATAAAAATCGGATGATGAAGCTATATGATGAGCCCTGGCAGAGATCTCCAGTCAAGGAGAGCAAATTTATTTTTCCATTTTCATGTTGATTATATGGGCCAAAATTAAAATTGGCTAAGGATTCACTTTTAAATAATAATGTCTATTGCCATTTTCAAATGGGAAAAAAATGAAAGTTTTTTTTTTAGAAAAAGTAAGGGAAGATTGTCTTGGTGAGAGCTGGTTTTTAACCATTTGATGTGATATTGATACATAGTTTTAAGAATGCTGTGGAGAACAAAAAATAAAGCAAGCACCTTCTGCTTGTGATTAGAATTTTATAACTGTGAGGGCTCCCCCTCATAGGGAGCCTCCTCCTAGCAGCCATGGCCCACTGTCACAGGGAGCCTCCTCCTAGCAGCCATGGCCCACTGTCTCAGGGAGCCTCCTCCTAGCAGCCATGGCCCACTGTCACAGGGAGCCTCCTCTTAGTAGCCATGGCCCACTGTCACAGGAGCCTCCTCCTAGCAGCCATGGCCCACTGTCACAGGGAGCCTCCTCCTAGCAGCCATGGCCCACTGTCTCAGGGAGCCTCCTCCTAGCAGCCATGACCCACTGTCACAGGGAGCCTCCTCCTAGCAGCCATGGCCCACTGTCACAGGGAGCCTCCTCCTAGCAGCCATGGCCCACTGCATGGCTGTTGGTTATCTTGTCTTTAGTTCCCAGTGCATTGTGTTCTATGCCATGCCATCGCCCAGGGTTTTATGCTCCACTATTATTTGGCGTGCCACCTGTGTGTTATTATTCCTTTGTTTCTGCCTTACAAAACCCCCTTTCTACTGCATCAGTTATTAGTTTTGCTAAGTTTGTCTCATTTTCCCATGCTAGTATGTATTTAGAGTTCTCCTTATTTTTCCTTTAAAACTCATGCCTCCATGTTCGTAACCCATAACAGTAACACAGTCCTATAAAGGACATGGCATTTACTTGCAACATATTTCAGTGTACATATTCACAGCGATCCAAGGGCCAAACTAAATAGAACAGAAACAAGTTTGATATCAGCTCTGATTCCTTCTTCACACAAGTTCAATAGCTCTACGCATATCATTTGACAGTGCCTATGAAAGCAATATTCATGAATATTCATGTGTTCATGATGCTCATGGCCTATACAGCTTTCATGGCTGCAATCATCATAAATGAGTGTGATGCTACATCAGCACTCTTTCTGTAACTCTGAGGGCTTTATATGTGTAAAAGACCTGACACTGATCTGGCCCTGTCCGATACGCAAGCCCAATGATGACTCTCTTCTAGGAGTTACGGGTCAGTGAGTTGTCAGTTGCTAATCTCATGCACTGTGTCAAAAGCATGAAGTATGCTACAGCACCACAGGGGATTAGCTAGGCAGTGAAAGAGGCATATTGATATGCTGCTCACATACACGTGCACACTTACTCAAGCACATTCATGTTGGAATTTACAGTACATTAACTAAAATACACATGCTCCAGCAACTATTCAAATATGCAATATCTCCCTGATGTAGTAGTGCACTCATATTAATACCTTCCCCACCACACACACATGCACACACACACACACACACAAACACAGGCTCTTTCCTTCCCTCTCTCACTATTTTTCTCTCTTGTATAAATTGCTGTGGCCCTGCCCAGTGGCAGAGCAAGTATCTAATTAGCATATAGGTCTTGCCACAGAGCTGCAGTCTTTAGGACATGCAATGGTTTTTTTAAAGCAAATACACTGGAATAAGAAGGATATTAATGGAGACAGCCAAAAGGGAGCACCTGTCTCACATGCATGATCACAGATTTGCTCCATTAACAGGGAACAGAGCAGGCAATTGACCAGTAGCTGGCTGGGTGAATGCGTTGACCAGACTCTCCCATGCTATTATTTCTGTTCTGGTGTTTAGAACCACTGCACTGCAGCAGTTAGAGTTCACTGAATGAAAGAACATGAATAAAGTGCACTGAGATAAGCAGATTAAATGCACCATCATCAGTTATGGAGGGGAACATATGTTCATCCTGTGGTGTTCCTCTCTTTTGTTATTGTGAGTGAAGCAGGAATCAGTAAGTGTGCAGATGTACCCGTCTATTCTAAGATCATGAATGGCTTGTAAATGATCTGAATTAAGTGTATTAGGGGAAAGCCCTAAAATTTGCATGACAAGGGTAGTCCTGGACCAAGACTGAGAATCCACCTGAAAAAGATTAAAAGAAATGAAAGAATAAAAATCTATTAGCTTACTATAGTTACAGTAAAATATCTCACCCGCAACAAAACAAAATCACCACCAACATACAAATTCACATTTGATTATATTTAATAATGAAGAAAATAGAACTCTGTTTGATTTTAATGAATCAGACACCAGATATCAAGGAGTCGTTGTCATATCCAAGGTCATTCTGGGTGAACGACTGAGGTTTGTCAAGGCTCGTCTAACTCTGAGAATAGAAATGAGGAGGTGTATGAATATTCCATGCCCCCCCAACTCCACTCCACAGAGCTACAGCCTGGAGCTGATGATAATGCCTGTCTGCTGAGGGGAAACAAATGATGATTTTTCTTTTTTCCTGCAGGATGGCTAAAAATTAAATGAGGGCCTATGCAAAGGTAAAACGTCACTATTCGGTTTTGTAAAAAGAGAAATGTGTGTGCGTGTGTGTTTGTGGGAATTTACAATACATATCTTTAATTTTGAACTGATCCACGTAGTCTCTACTGAACATAAAGAGAGGTTTTCACTCAAAATATCATAAGTGATACATCAAGAAACCCCCAAAAACCTAGGCTGTTTATTACAGTTTGAATACTAATGAAATCTCTGATTTATGATTGATATTCAACAATGATCTTGATGTTGTGATCAGGGCATTTTCATTTGTTTTGGTTTCTACACTCTGTAAACATGTGAGTTTTGTTCCAAATAGGGGCTTCACAATAAGTGCTACCAGCTAAGCATAACCTGTAATTAAGCTTGAAATTAAACTTCCAACTCTGTGTGAACTGAATTCTGATAAGCACTATAGGCATCCTTCCCACTGAGGCATTATCCTCAAAGTCACCAAGGTCAGAAGATTGTGATAAAAATGTGCAGACGGAGCTGGTGTCATCAGGGGCCTCTATTACTGACCTGAAATTGTTTATAGATTGTCTATGCGTGAGTCAAAACACACTGCCTCTGTTATTCCTTTCTGAAGTCCACCATCTCTGAAACAGGTATTTGTTTACTGCAGAATTATATTTACTTAAACATGTCAATGAGAATCAGATGTCTAATCGGCTTATACATAAAATTAGCATTTGAATTGTTGAACACAGTAATAAGACTGTCCAGATCAAAGAAGAGTAATGGTTTTATTACTCCACTAAATGCAACCACTTTGTTGTTTACCTTATGTAGAACAATCAAGTCCAGCCTTTATTGCAGTATGGATATGAGGCAATTTATCTTTTTGTTTCGTCGCTGTGTCACAGAGACCATTTAATGAGTTTTATTGCTACATTTTGTCAACATCCAAACTACCATAAGTATGTTTTCCTCTGATGTGTGCACAGAGACAGAACTCCACAGTCTTGTCATATGTCCTTTATCTTACTGAGAAATCCAGATTTCCTCGTATGAGGACATGATTTCTCACAAAGTTTAAATTCTAAAATTAGCATAACCTATATAATTTTAGTTAAACCTAGAATATTACAGTATTTTGTAATAAAGTAAAACTCTTCAGGATAAGTCCTTCAAGTGCCTGCAGTTCCAATGCAATACCAAATATAATAAAAAATAAAACCATTTTAAAGTTTATCAGTTCTCATAAAATAACTAATAACTGATATGTGAAATATCTAATAACATGCTATTTCTCTTGTTTTGGCAAGGGTACATACAATGTACAACCTTCAGATAAGTGATCTTATGATTTATTTTTCATAACATTGTTAGGAATGCAGAGAAACAACACCACGTGTTACTTATGCCATTGGCTGCAGTTAAAGCCAAAGCTACTTTTTGTATTTGTACATTTGTGTTTATTAGTTTTGTAATTCTGCATTTTTATTTTTAAGAGCGTAACATGCATTTGACATGTCATTTCACACTATATAATTTAACTTGTTTTCTGCTGGTGTGGAGCAAAAGGGAGGCAGCCCCAAACGCTGAGAAGAGCAAGATGTATAAAAGGGCATTCCAAACTCAGGGTCGTATAAACATGACTGGGTCAAGTCAATGAGAGAGTCCAACATAGAAACATAACCAACATGCAAACACACAATAAACAAACCATAATATCACCAAGAACATGCTACCACAAAGATCAGCACATGAATGATAAACACTGGCTTTAAATACACAAGACTAAACACGGAACACCTAAATACAATGAAGGGCCGGGTTACAAAACACAAGGAGGGACTACGACTGACAGAAGCACAGGGCTATAAACAAAATACTCTTGACAAGTTGGGAGTGGGGTTAGACATGACAGCTGGGATCAATTATGTGCAAACCAAGATGCTAAAAACATTAACCACTCTTAACCACACAGTCAGAACAGCAGCAAGAAATAAAGTTGTTGCTGCCAGCAGCAGTCAGTCTGCATAATAAATCTAATAAAATAATTAAAAGTAAAAATTTTAAGAAGTAAAAAAATTAAGTAAAACAGACAGAGGAAAGATTGCCATCAACAATGCCCAATGTCATCAGACATCCAGTAATAGACCAAAAATTCACTTTAACTCTTATCATCTACGAATTACAGCATTACACGAGTTTGCACTCCGCAAAAACATTTAATCTCATTGTTTATTCAAATGAATGGATCACAGTTCTAAAAAGTCCTGCCACCATTGTAATGTTTAATTAACCTCAGTGCCTCTATATGACCCATTTACTAAACAGATTCATTACAGATGATTCCATTTATTATTCATTTCTAAAAAATAGTTTGCCAGTGGAGATGACGTATCATGGCACTTTTTTGAAGACGAATGTTCAGTAATATGTAACTGTTCAGCCGGGGACACTTTTTTATAGGCAATGTAATTAATTTTGTATGCACGTAAATAAGAAAAATTCCTGTTCTTCTTCACAAATACACAAGACATGAGCCGACTGAATCACCTCAGGTATCAAAAAGTGTCAGACTCCGTCATCTCAAAGTAAACACTGCAAACTCCTGCAAGGGACTCACGGCCATCACTCACATGAAGCCTTGCAGTGTTTGCAATACTGATTCTTTATCTGTGTTTTTGGGACAAACAGAATCCAGACCATACACTTCCTGATTGACAACTGACCAGTAACAGCCTTGTCAGAACTGCCACCCAAACTGAGAAGTAGTTCTTGTCCTCGAGGCAAGAAAAAAAAAAAAGCTCAGTCACACCCCATCATGCAACACTTCATACTGTCTATACGATGGCACTTTAAACAGCGTCAGCATGAACATTCTGGTTTCAGGTCTTTGGTCTCTCTACATTCAGGCATCACCATCAAATTCATAAACAGGTGCAGTACAATTGCACAGCACCTCTCTGTCAGCTATATCTTCATGAAGAGGGAAAAACCTCATCATTAGTAAGTCACAGCCATCTTCACTCATCTCCCTCATTTCACTCCCATAGGTGCTAAGCATCTAAATGAATTGGGATTAATCTGGAAGTCTTAAAAAGAATATCCGCACAGCATTGTTATAGCACAGCTGATTATGGCCAGTTGCTCTCTGTAAGTTGCTCTCTCTGGCAACCCCATGCAAGGGAAACTAAAAGAGATCGTCCCCACAGCCATACTCTGCTATCTATCAAAGATAGATTATGTTTTCATATTGCTGAAATGGAACTACCTGTAACAGATTGCTGGGACAGAAATGGCTTTAAAAGCAGTTGAAACATAACAGTTTAGTCCCTTCCTATGATAATCAAGGAGGGAAGAAACATTATTTATAAAGGTAGAACAGCAGGCAACATAATGGTGAACTGTAAAAGAACGATGTCGATGTAGGCTGGAGGAAACCATTTAGCATATCTCACTTCAACTTTCCTGGAGAATGCACTCGCCACGGAAAGAGAGTGGGAGTTATCAGCACTGGTCATGAGCCACTTTCTGGCTAGTCTTGGGAATCTTTCTAAAGATGTTCTAATTGTCTAAAGCACACCGCAGGCACAGTGAATGCACACCTGCACTTTCTACGCTCTGTTGCAGAATGGGGTGTTTTATGGAGCTTCAAAGGGGAAAAGCATGTGACGTGATGAGTGAGTGTGCTGGAAGTGCTGCAAAATTCAGCATTTTCTCCTTAAATCTGTCAGCCTACTGACATCGCCTTGTCTAGTAATACTTCATATTCCAGGTGACTGTGGTTTTATGGAGGAACCTAGTTGAATAAAAAAAGTGTGATTCCTTTTCCCACTTCCTGAAAAAGTGTTTTTATGCTCAGGAAGATCTTCCATAAATTAATGTTGATGCAGAAGGTCCAGAGTACAAACATGCATGTGTGAAGGTTGATATTTAAAATGAGTGTGAAATATTAAAATAAAGTATCACTGCCAACATAATTATAATGCTGAACTGTGAGGACAGATGACATATTTGAATAAATCTTTGGCTTTACCTCCTTATGGATCATTCCAAGTTGGAAAGACAAAGCAAACCTCAAAAATAATACAATCATCTGAATCACTGCACAAAACTTTCAGTCTTTTGACACAAAAATATCTAATTAAAATTATTTGAAAACCAGCCTGTATATGAAAATTGTGATATAGGATACGGGCTTCTAGTGAATAAAATGAATCACATAAAGGTTTCTGTAATCTTTAGACTACATCAAAATTAGACTGCTTTAAATGTAAACCTATTTCTGAAGCAATTTTGTCATTTCAATTGATTGCATTTTTCTATGACAAAAGTCATACAAAACTGTAGCTGTAGAGTTTTCAATCCACAGATCAGTTTTGGTTCATGAAAATGGCTTGAATTAAAGATAAAATCAAGGTAATCTTAGAAAAGCATTTTCAATTCAATATGTACACCACTCTTCTGCTCCAAGCTAATTACAATCCAATTTTACGTCAGAGATAATGTCAGAAATTACACATACAGATATGCTATGGTTGAGGCTAATGCAGATTCCCTGAGTATTGGCTAGAGAGATGTGATGTTGAAACCCTGCTTCTATACTTGGTCAATAGACTTAAAATAAAAAAAAAACTCACAAATGTGGAGAGTATTGCCTAATGGCACATCGATTCTCATTACAGTGGAGGGATAAAGCCAGTCAGGAGATGTGTTGACTAGTCACACAGACATTTGAAACAGGCTTTGCCGGGCAAATTTATTGTGATGAACTTTGCTTCTCAGTGAAGTGTGCCTCTTTTCTCATTTAAGAAAAAAAAGCCTGATAGAATATTGTGTTTTACTTCTCATAAATCATTTTAAGTTATGAAATATAATCAATTTTTCATTAATGGTGTTTGGTCAAGACTTTTCAAAACTATGATGTTACAGTATGCAGTTTTATGATCTGACATAAAACCTTCAAGACCATCATCTTTTTATTTTTGCAAAAAAATCAAAAGATAATTTTGTGGCAAACTTATTTAAAAAGATTAAAATTCATTTCAGAATACCATTTTTTGTGGCAACTTAAAGGCTATTTTTGGCATGACTTTTGTTTCCAATCACTCGCTTAGTAAAGTTTTACGCAAACTTCACTCTATACACCTTTCATATTGTCTTAAAGTTAAAAAGAACACTAAGAAGATATTAAATAATCTGAATCCAAAATTCCAAACACAGTCGTGGGTTTCTTGATTTCATCTGAACATCAGAAGGAATGGAGAAGGCTGGATGAGCTCATTCCTCGGGATCCGTCTCCCTCCTGCTCCTAGATTGTTAAAAGTCTAGTGCCTCTGTGTGCTTAAGGCAATGATATCAATCAGATTCTGAGACCCTTGTGCAGCCAGCTTCAGAGCACACAGTCATATGGCCATGGAGCCTTTTTTGTCTCGTTCGGTATTACCCAGGTGTTCTCCTCATCTGATATAGGTTAGAGGAGGCTTCTCCCAGTGGTAAATATGCCTTTCCAGCCCAGGAACCAGGAGCCAGAGATAGTAGTGTTCCCTTTGCCCAGTGAAATCAAACAAACAGCAGGAAAGGCACACAAGTTCAGCCTCTCTCAATAATCCAGTAAGGTCAGATGTCAAAATACTACCCACATGAGAGGAGATAGAGAGAAAGGGAAGAAGAGAGAAAGAGTGAGAGAGAGAGAGAGAGAGAGAGAGAGAGATGGAGAGAGAGATTGACAAGACAGTTGACTAGTTACAGAAAAAAGGATTTACTGTATTTCTGAGACTCCATGAGGTTCATTTGTTGTAGTCAGATCTTTTGATGATTGCTGCAATGACTCAGCTATTTGCTTCAATGATCAGATATTTGGTCTGTGTTGGTAAAATTTCAGCCTTATCAAGAAGGTGTCACTGCCTTTATGCATTTTTATGGTACAGTACAGTACAAAATAATGAATCCTCTTTTGTAAATATTTTGAGCTTTTTTTTATTAATCAATTATGAATTATATTTATTATATTATATAATATAATACATATATATTTACTGAGAGGATATGTAAAAGGATTCTTATTAATAAAAAAAAAGCATCTTCCCAGCACAGCCACTCATTCCTATAGCTGATTATCATGTTAAAACCATCACTGCTGCAGGACCTCCATTCTCTCTATTGTTGATGTCTATGAACATCCCCAACATGGCCTTTCGGGGGCTGCTGTAAACAGCGAGGGCCATTTTGTTTCAACTGTAGGCTACAAAGGGTGGAGGCACCAGAATTAAATGAAATCTTTTATAATCCTATGAATGAGACATTTTCCCTTGGTTTCTGAGCTGCTCATTATTACTGGAACCAGATGCAAACAAGGTCAGATGCGAAGGTTTGGAGTAGGAGTTTAATATGTTATTCAAAATGGTTTAACATATAACCTTGTAATTAAACAAACCCCGAAAGCCACACATTGGAAATGAAAAGTACAAGAGAAGCAGGGATGTTGGCAACATATACTTTAATTATGCGATGACTACATTGCTCATCCTATTCTTTTCACACAGCATCCAATAACTAACCTTTACATTATATATAGATAGATAGATACTTTATTGATCCCAGAGGGAAATTAAGGAATATTACAGAAGCCTAATGTTAACTTGTTAGTATCGTAAGCTTTATCATGTTGAAGCAACCACACAGTTATCCAGAGATTCACATTTACATTTACATTTACATTTACATTTACATTTACGGCATTTAGCAGACGCCCTTATCCAGAGCGACTTACAAAAAGTGCTTCAAAAAGTGCTTCATTTACATTTTATAGCATAATATATACATGCTAAGTGGATAATAGGGCATTATAATTGGGAGAATAGCTAATATACATAGATAGTTTGGAGATGTGCAAAAAAACAAATGACTTGACATCAAACAGGTCCGTCAACACCACAAAAACAACAAAGCATATGGAAGTGGAGCCCTGGCATGTCAACTACAACTAAATCTCACAGCACAAGGCATCTTATGGCCCTCCGAGGAAATCCGTGCACTTGTCAACATTTGCACGAGCATGCCTTCCTATCTACCTTCCTTATGAACTCTCACGGTGGGCGGATGAAGTGATCATGTGGGATTGCGCGCGGGTCTCAGCAGATCTCAGATTAGTGCGGAGCATGGAGCTGTATTTATAAACAGAGACAAAAGGTGAGATTAATGAGTCATGGCGGCGCCCTGCAGCACGGGAAGTGAGTCAGGAGCGATGCTTCAGTGGCCTGCACCAGGGGCCAACAAGACACTTCACATGGCTCTTCAGCTGCAGGCAGGCACTGGGACCGTGCTCCAGTACAGAGCCGCTCATGCACAGGCATGACTCCAGTCTGCTACGTGTAAGATGATGTCTGATGGGTCTTGGTAAAGAGGTGAGAGGTTTGCCCCTGGGCAAAATAAAGGTTTTGACCGAAGGTTGCTGTGAAAAATTGGCAAGCAACCTTTTTTTTTCAAGGGCTGCAACAGAAAAAACACCTTCTGGAGAATTTACAAATGCAATCACTGTTTCTTGCACTTACATTACGGCAATGTTTGATGCCTCTGTGTAGTCAGCCTATAGCAAAAGAAAATGGCTTTCAGTCAGAAAATTGCCAGCATCTAGATGAAAATGACAAAGACTTTGAATACCAAATACTAGGAGGAAAAGGTTTATCCTCTTTCTAGTCCTGAAAATCCTAATGCAAAAGATACCCTCAGCCTGCAGTTAGTCGTTTCTTCTGAAAAATATTGTACGTTGCTATGGACAAGTGTGTCTGCAAAACGCTGTGTGTACATACACTGAATTCACAGATTATTGCCATAACAGCAATGCTTTCTACAGGCAGGTAATTCAAAACATTCAGTTTTAATATCATTAGTAATAAAATAATGAGACTTTTTATTGATTAATCATTTTAAAAGCACACAAGTTATGGCAAATGTAATAGTTGCTACATTTTTGTGGACCTCTGTAGTGTTTACTTCGACCCATGATTCCACTGTTATCTTATTGACTTTCAAAACTGAATTTTCACAAAGGCATAATGATGCAACTTTTTTTCTTATTTTATGCAAATCATATTTATCTTAACTTGGCAAATGGAAGAATATAGCCAAAGGGTAGGCAATAGTAGGCCTCTCTTGAGAGTCAACTTCGATCAACTCTCTTTTATTGAAGCATAAGGTGTCTTATGTTAAATTACAGTGTCCATAAAAAGTTAACTTCCTTTTAATTTGGTCCTTTAATTGCTATTTGAAGGGCACGTTAAGGGATACGCACATATTTTGTGCCTTTTTTAATAGTTCTGCCTTTTTTAATGTTAGGGGTGAAATAGTGTCATTGTGAATGATGGCTGCTATAAATCTTCCATTACAGAGGTATCAACAAGGATCTTTCAACTATACAGCCAGGAGACTAGATTGGAACTCGTGGTTCGTGCATACCAGCAGTGATTGTATTACTCCACTGTGTAATCAATGCGTATGTATTCTATGCAATCAGCAACCTACTTCACTTAATGCCATATTTTAGGCTGGTAGATGCAGTTCAATGGTTCATTTGCATAATAAACATGCTGGATCTAGAATAACAGTGGCACAAAATTAGGGTATATTCAAATTCAGAAGAACAGTTGCATGGAACTGCAATGTAATCTGATTAAAAGGCGAGAACCCATATTTACACTTATTCCTCAGCTGTCATCATCACTCTTGCAGAAGTGTGTATGGTGGTTGTAGACTTTTTACAGTGGTGTCTGCACATTTTATAGTAATGTTAAATCATTCAATAACAAGAGATAAATGGCTCGAAGCACGACTGGGCCATGCTAGGCAGGCATCATGCTGTTACTGCAGCGATCTCAGGCCTCAGTGAACTCAGAGGCCTTATTCTCCTCTCTCTGCCCCTCTTCCTCTCTCTCTGTCTCTCCCCCTCTCTCTGTGTCTCTCCCTCCCCCTCTCCCTCTCTATCTCATGCTATCGCTCCCTCTCTTGTGCTCTCGCACCCTCTCTCTCTCGCATGTGCTCACTCTCTCTCTCTCTCACACGTGCTCACTCTCTCTCTCTCGCACGTGCGTGCTCTCTCACTCTCGTGCTCTTGCTTCCTCTCGCTTGCTCTCTCTCTTTCTCATGTGCTCTCTTGTGCACTCTCTCTCTCTCATGCTCTCGCTCCCTCTCTTGCACTCTCTCTCTCTCACTCGCTTATTCTCATCTGCTTAATTGTGCTTTTAATCAGTCCCTTTATGAAGCTGCCGCAGTCAAAACTGGTGTTTTCTTCACTGCTATGATGGCTTCATCTAATGCACGTAAAGTAATTGTGGGAGAGTTATAAGATGACCACAAATAAATGAGTTTTGAAAAGTTCACTAAGTAACTGGCAGCAATGGAGCAATCACTTCATTACAACTTTCTAACGCAAGCTGTTTGGATCACAGATTAAACAGTACATGTTTTTCAGCAAATGTAAATGTAAAAGAGCCTGAATGTGGTACATTGTCAGGTTTATTCCAGAGGTTCAGCTTTTCGTGAAGGGCGGGGTTGGTGGTTTTGGAGGACTCCTTGTTTGCATTGTGTAGTTACAAATAACAGCGACGAGTGACAAAAGTACAAGATATATATATGCAGATTTTCTTCTTGTAACCATGCAGCATTGCCAGGCAACATACTGCTGCAACAAAACACGAAAACAGAAAACCCTTCACCTGAGGACAGCGGGTGTCCTTTGGAGTTCTGATTTAACCAAGCATTTATTTAAAAATTTCTCCCCATCATGAGTTCCCATTAATCTTTGTCAGCCTGTGAATGGGAGTGGGATGTGCGGGGGAGTCTGCTGGAGATGAGGTCCGGGTTTCCAGATGCCACGTCTGAAGCACCAGGGCAGTTGCTCATCTGTCTCCTGGTCGTTCAGGCATGCCTAAAGCCTGCGCTCCTCGTCCAGCGTCACTCCACCACGGATGACATTTCAATTACACGGAGCTCCTCGGGCTGCCTGGCGACCAGCTAGCAACCAGTAAACCCACCTGCGAGCGTGGGCGCAGTGATGGTGTGTGAAAGGCCTGGCTGCTGGCTCAGCAATGAAATGAGAAGGTCAAAAAACAAAATGGTCATATACAGTGTGTTACCTGAAAGGTTTTTTTTTTGCCTGTACAAAATAAAGTGAGTAAGTATGCATATGCAGTTATTAGATCATAATCTAATATCACTGGAGTTCAGTATTGGAGATGATGTTTGTCCGAATGTCCGAATGGCAGAGTCTCTTGCTGTTTTTAAGCGAAGACTGAAGACACATCTTTTTCAAGAGCACTTAAATAAAATTACTACACTAGCATTTATTAAATATTTGTGACTGTAATGACTTCTTGCTTTTATCTTTTAAGCAGGGTTTTTTCAGTATATATTTGAGTATATCTAGGCGTCCATACTGACTGTATCTAATAATATCTTTGCTTAAAGTTTCTTCCTGATTTTAGCCTAAACTAACTAGCTAGAGATTTTGTTCTGAGTAAAACAATGAAGAACTTTTTGTAAGTCGCTCTGGATAAGGGCGTCTGCTAAATGCCGTAAATGTAAATGTAAATGTTTCAGAGCTGTCATCAATTGCGAAATGCTGAATTATTTTCATTTAATTCTGACCTCTCATTAAGCATGGGGCCAAGAGCTATGATCAGTGAAACTGCCATATAGGTTTACCTATATTTACTGAAAATATATCTGCTGCTATTTATCTGCAGTTTGGGGTGGGGATAGATTTGCCCTCTCAGCAGATCAATTTGCCGTGAACTGCTTCACTAAGCTTTTTTTTCCAGCTTCATACCACTGGTAAATATTTGTTAAATATTTTGAGTTCTACTTAAAAACCTTAGTAACCTTACTACTAAAAAGAATACTAATATGAAATACTATAATGAATATCATATACTAATACTATACTAATATCAATTAGAGGTAACAATTAGCACTGTATTATGATCATACAGTTGAATGGAACATTTACTGTCACAATTCAAAGTTAAATGGAGCAAATTGTAGTTTATAAGTTTATATTTCAGAAATCATACAACAATTTCACTTTTTTTTACACTGGGACCAACTTTTGAAAGATAAAGTCAGAGGGTTCTTTCTTATCTGTTATAATGATCCTAATATTGCAATGCTTTAGGGAGTAAAAACCCATGATCACTCACTGCGAAAAATATCCGTTCTCTTGAAAAAGAAAATCTGTTCAAATATTGTATTGATTCGTTTTCCTTTGATGGTCAACATCAACATCATGTCCCATCAGAGCTACAAAAAAATATATGATAAAATATCTATTTCAGTGTTACACAACAAGAAACTTTGATGGCAGGATTTCGAATTATCTGGGATTACAATACAAGGCAAGAGTTTTGAACTGCTTGAACGTGGCAGCTGACAAAAGAGATAAAAGGGGACTAGTTAGGGGAAATAAGGCGGCAGGCACTTCAGAACCGATTGCATAAGTGAGAGCAAGAGCCGTGAGCCTGGTGCCCACAGTGCAAAAAAACACATCAGACATTGCAAGGAGTTTCCTCATCTTTCATGAATAACTACAGCGCTTTAAAACTAGTAGCTTTGATGGGCTCTGGCTGCTCTTTGTGTAAATAATTCTAATTAATTGCAAACCCTGTGAGGAGACTGATGATCTGACTCTTTATTTCACTTATTGCTCTGAATGACTTCTCACCAAGCTGGTAAATTCCAGCTGAGATCAAAGTGCCGCAGAAAAACATGAATGCAAGCACGTACGCAAGCACGTACGCAAGCACTCAAGCACTCACGCACGCAAGCACCCACGCACCCACGCACGCAAGCACCCACGCACCCACGCACCCACGCACCCTTGCACGCAAGCTCTCACACACGCACACATAAAGCCCATGGACATATGATGAGTGTTCTTATTCGACTAAGCTGATTAACACAGAAGACCCAGTGACAAATCTACATCTATAAAATCTTCTACTAATGTGATTCCAGAGTGCACAAACTTTCTTCAGGGATTTACTTCAAGCACAGCACAAATCTTGGCTACCAGAGTTCAATGGTCATAGTAAAAAAAATATTTTATTGCGATGCACTATACTTAGTAGTTGTAGCTGAATACTGTGTGAGGGACTTCAGGCACATGCCCGTTCTTTCTCTTCAAGCAGACATGCTAAAATGTATGCAGATCTCAAGGGCTACTGCTTCTCCCTGTAAACCCAAAGACTACTAACCTCATAGTCCAGGCAGCTACCCTCATAGTCCAGGCAGCTACCGTCATAGGTCCAGGCAGCTACCCTCATAGGTCCAGGCAGCTACCCTCATAAGTCTAGGCAGCTACCCTCATAAGTCTAGGCAGCTAACATCATAGTCCAGGCAGCTAATATCATAGTCCAGGCAGCTACCCTCATAGTCCAGGCAGCTAACATCATAGTCCAGGCAGCTACCCTCATAGTCCAGGCAGCTAACATCATAGTCCAGGCAGCTAACATCATAGTCCAGGCAGCTACCCTCATAGGCCAGGCAGTTAAACTCATAGCTCAGCTAGCTGTCTCAGTTTTTCTCCACTCGCTGCTGCGGATTGTAAGGCACTCGCGCTGCTGTCATGGTCTTACACAAACAACATGTGTCAGCTCATTTATCAGAGTTCTTGCCAGTTTTCCACTCTGTTGAGGGACTATTTCTAGCTTCTAGCCTACAGACAAAATGTGTGTCACATCTTAAAAATGCCCCCATAGTCCTCTTTGGTATTCATGCATTTTCTCCAAATGCCATTAGAAATAATTGCTCTTTGATGGCAAAAGCACTGCAGCTGTGTTTACAGAACTTAGAGTTAGTTAAATAGATGGCTGCCTTAAATGCTAAAAAAATTAACATTGTCATGTTTTTGCATTCGACTGCAACTGCACTGATCTCAGGGAAATTATTCAGTAATGATGTAGGGACAAACGGAGTCAAAGTTAAGGCTCATACCACTCAATCACGTTTATATTCTAGGCTTTGCTGCAGGTCCCCCAGGTTCTGAAAATACATTCAGAGTCATAAATGTGAGTCCATATCAGGTATGTCCAGAGATGTTTTTAAATCAGACACATTACAATATAGTGCAGTATTTTGTTTATATCACTTTTGGATGTACACATACTTCTTATCCCCCTCAAAAGTTCAAAGCAATTTACCCAGCATAGTATAATCTGCACAGTAATATGTTAGCAGTACTACTATACTTAAACGTGACCAAAATGACTATTACCTTGTACTGTCCGTGGACAGACTCTAATTGAGTTAAACACTGGACATTACAGGAAAATGAGGAAATGGATGGAATTAACTTATGTTTCTGTGTCCATTAAAACTCCATTGTCATTTACCAGAATAGGTTTTAATTGCTTGAAAACTGCTTCTACATGATGTCTCTGAAATGAGGCATTTGGTGTGAAGTGGAAGTGAAACCTCTGAACAAATTAAAACTTTCCCCTTACCGGTCTGGTGCCTTTGGGGGCTCTCAGATCAAACAGAGTGCATTGGCTTTTACAACCTACCAAGGCAATTTTAAGCCAACTATGATGGTGTATGATTAACAGGTTATGATAATACCACTAAATGTGTCTTGATGGCTGCATGAATAGTCTACTGAGAGGTGATAAGCACAGACCTGGCTAAGCTCCTTAAGACTGCTCCTATGTGGATGGCCACACAGTTCATGCAGTGCTTCACCGTAGATGAATTTATACAACAAAATATTTGATGAGCATTATTCAAAATGGAACAGTGAGTTCTCAGCAGTCAGTGAAAAGTCAGTGAATGCAAACGATGTAAGCTATGAATCAAAGTCGTTGCTCTATGATTGGTGGGAGAGAGATTTCCCATTGAGAGAGTTTCTCTCTCAGTTTCCCACCCACTAACTAGGTCTCCCCTATCGCACAACAGCTGCCACCCTGAGAAGGTGAGAGCTAACACACCGCCCCTCTGAGACAGATGATGCCAGCCACTGCAAATGTCCCTGCTGCCACACATGCAGCGTCATGAGACCTGAACATGGCTGGAGGAGGAGAACACTGACTACCCGTTGGTTTGATTGACAAGAGGACATGATGTAGACCATCACTCCCCCCCCACCAGACAGGAACACACTCTCTTAGACTCCCAGACATAGAAGGCTGCAGTATCGCCAAGAATCAAATTCATAATTTCCTGAAGCTAGGAGAATGAAGGCCCTGATTGTTGAGAATGAACTTAACAGCAATTCATGTTGAACTCCACTTGATTAGATGCATTTGTGTGAGAAAAACATCGAATATGAGCCACATTCGATGTTCGTTGTTCTTTGGGGTTCTTTTATCATTCCTTTCTGGTCTGCTTCTATAATAATAAAACAATTAATAATTTATTTGTTATACTTTATTTGGCAATGCTAGAATAGAAGATAAACTTTGAAATGTTTGAAAAGTACTGTTGACTGTACAATCGTACCATAAGAGCTGAGATGTTTCAATCTATGACTAGTATGCTTTTTTTTTCTTACACTGAAATCTAATTCTGATACAACTCTGTGCAGTGACTCTTTCCCGTTTCAAAATGCATTGATCGTACGCTTTCATTTCAGCTTCTTCTCTGTTGTGTTACTTCACTAACTGTATTAATGCCAGCAAAGCCTAGGATACGTTTAAACCAGTACAACCAAATGTATTCCTGTACTTTTTCATTCGCTGAGTGAAGTGTCTCTCTTGAGAACTGATCTCGAGGGCTTTGTGGCACGTGTTCAGTCTGTAGGAATGATATTCCCCTCTTACAGCAATCGGGATAATGTCAAAGGATCAATGCAGAGAACTGAATGGTACATGCGATGCATTCTAATGGATGCCAGAGCTTTGAGCAGAAAAGCTCACATTGCAATTTTGTCTCTTCAACACTCTACCTACTCTTTCTAAAAGTATCCATACAAACTTTCCCATTTTGTTCCCATTTGATTCCTTCTAAAAGCATCTGTTTGTTCTATTCCCTATCTGCAGATTGTGAAACTGACGTGAAGACTTGTCTGAAATAGAATGCCTAATTTCAGGAGTCTCACTCAGGGCCCCAGGGATGTGATTTAGCATGACTAGAAATGTGCACTTTCAAATGGTAGCAGATTTTTAACGGCCGCAAAGCATTTTACTTCCAAGAATTCTCTTAAAAATATAAGTCCACTCTCTGATATCACAACCTTTCAAAGGGACAGCACATAGTATTAGCATTATTATATTGTCCTCCCTTGTGGAAATCAAGGCTGCTTTTCTTTATGTTGAAAAGCTGGGTGAGGCGGAAGACATATCGCAAATCTGATCATTTTACGGCAATTGTAATATGTTTCATATGCACACAGCTGAAGGAAATACTGATTTCTATTAGAGAAATTAGACAAATTGTTATGCCACTCTCTACAAACACCATAAACCAAAATCTCTCAGACATCCCATCTAAAGCTGTTAGAAGTAGTCATCCAGCACTGTGCCACTAAAACAAAAAAAAGGTTCCACTTGGTGTACTAGACAGATTGGATGGATCCTTGACAGAATAAAATAATAGCACTGCTTTGAACTCAGAAAAATGGGTAAAGTTTGCCTCAGGTTTGAGTGTCTATTCGGAGAACTTGCATTCACAATATTAGAGAAATATATGGTGCAAAAGAAATGAATTTTCTCTAAATATTAATGGGTTTCATTTCTTTTATTGTTGATGCATTTTCATAAATGCATAATCAAATGTGTGGTCATGTGTGGAGGTAATATAAAATAGCTTTTTTCACCCTTTTCAATATCCTGAAAGATGTTTTTATTGTGAACTGTGAAGTATGAATTATGAATTGATGACCATACACACCTTCCTCTTTTGGCCCTCAAGAGAACTGATCTTGATATTAGCATCATCAAACAATAAACAATAAATTGTGTGCAAGGCTAAGGATGTATAGAATCCAATCAACCAATCAAATTAATCACCTTGGAAAATAAACGAGTAATCCTTGGCAGTACTTTTTGCCAAGACTGCAAAATGAATAATAATCATTACAAATGTATTTCAATTGTCAAGTGAGTTCAGGAATATGTATAATGGCTATGATAACTTTGAATAAATAGCCCATTTATATTCTAAATTGAATACACAGCCCATAATCTCAAGTGTGGCAATATATCTTCAAGTAGCAATTTGTTTGTAGTATTCTAATATGGCTCTGTAAGGGCCATGGTGATTTAATGTAGGCACCAGTGCCATGCTTTGCAACATAACACTTGAGATGTCATCAATCACCTAGATATAAATTAAGAAAGGTTTATTTTATATTTTTTGTATTATTGCTATTATTACTATTATTGTGCTCAGAGAAAGTTAAAGAAGCTGTATCATTTGCAATTGGTGATGTGTTACATAACCATTCCTAATTAGGGTATAGGAAAGCAGTCTGACCCATTGCAATACCACAGATACTATATGCTTCCACACCTAGATGCAGTGTCAGGAGAGCTCTCAGTATTGCATTTGGGATGTTGGGATAATGTCACTATGATTCCTTAAATACACTTTAGTGGTTCCACACTGCACAATTCTTGTTTAAAATTCACATTAAACTCTGGGCATCTGGTTGTTAACAAAAGTAAAATCATAGCCAACTCACCATCAAAGTGGGCTGAATGTGCAATTGACATGTCTGATCTGACTAATAAGATCCCCTGTGAACTCATCAAAGAAATAGTAAGATAATGAGACTGTCTTTTTTATTCAGAATTAATAAGGTTTATTACCCATTACACACACCGACTTGAGGTTTAGCAATGACCGTGTGGAGTGTTAGATGCCCTTGCATGTATTTTCAGGGCTCTCTATCTCTCTCTCTCTCTCTGATAGTTTCTAAATGCCACATTAACATTAATAGCAGAAAGATAAATAAGCGCAAGGGGGAACATAATCAAAGGAACACACAAAGGGGACTGGGAGGACATGGGGTCTCTTATTTAACAGGAAGTATAAATAAAGTGATTGTCATGCAATTGTTTATGAATAGTACAAACACGATACTGTAGATCTAATTTTCCTCTCACTTAGCCTTTACCATTATTGTTGTTTCCATGTTTGTGTTATACATGTGAAGTCTAAATTGGGACTCATTTCATCTGATGGCAGTTCAAGAACGTAAGGAGGACAAAAATCTCTTTCCATAAGTCTTTCCATAGCCTCTGTAGAAGATCAAATGGATTGATTAGCCTGATTTGATTACAAAAAAAACACACAGATCAATCTCTACCCCATCAGTTTTCTTACTGCTGAACAGTTCAGTCAGACTGTTCTAGCACGAGCTCTGTATTTTACTTTTCTCTTCAGAGGGTCTCTTAGACCTGGCAAAAAAGGGGTTTTCATTTGAGGGGCTCAAAGATCTCTGGTGACTAAAATGGTTTGAGGAAGGTAAAAATAAATGATTTGTGAATATGTGCATTCCGTGCTGATGAGGGAAAAAATCTAAAAACGTGATAGCCGCAGTCTCTGCCTCATGTCAGTATGAGTCACCCCTTTTAGGCATATGCACTGCATAAAATATTATGCATAAAATACTGTTATAATAAACTGCAACAGAACCAAACCACAATAAGGCAATTAAAATCTATCCAGTCAACTTCACAAGGAGAGCTGAACGAAGAAGCAAGGGCATAGTTGCTTATGCAGAGCATAAGGTGAAGCCTTGCGGATATGCACGCAAACACATTCTTCCATGCTGTCAGTCGGAAGACATGAATGTAAAATGCATTAAATTTTTAAAAGTCTATTTAGAAGTCAGCATGTGGCAGATGCCATAAACAATTTTTAGAGGTTTCCTTTGATGTGTTTGATGAATACAATGTCCTAAAGTCCTAAAAAGGTAATACTCTGAGGTTATATACAACTTAAAATACCATCACTGACGTTTTCCTGGACACCTGATTCTGTAGATGTTCCTTTCACCACTTTTCTCTTAGAAAGTTTTTGACTCTCTCATAGCACAAAATGCCCTTTGATATGCCTTTTTTCTCTTCCCCTAGCTGGCACTTTATTTTATTTACTCCAATTCATGTGTAAAAGGGGCCAAATATTTTTCAACCCAACTTTGACTTACTACAGTAATCCAACTAAAAGGGGAGAATTGATATTCTAAGATAAACTTCAAAGAATCTAATTGTCTATGAAAGTGATTTGCACATTTCCTGCAACAATAACTCCTGCATTGTTGAAATTAAAGACTCTGTGGTATTCAAAGTGCTAAAGAATCACCCTCCCCAGTGACTTCTTAGAGAATCAGCTTCCCAGTGACTTCTTAAGGAATCACCTTCCTCAGTGACTTCTTAGAGAAGTAAAACAAGGTATAAAAAACCATAAGAAGTTGATCATTAGTACATGATGTTCAAAACAGATGATAGAAAACCAGAATTTAACAGCTCTGGGCTATTTATGAAATTACGTGTCAGCCAGCAAAAGAAAAGGAAACAAGGATATTTGCATATACTGGAGTGTGATATATTTAACATCTCTGAATCACTTGAAAGGCTTTACCAGGTATGACTGCATTGCATACATTTGCTAGTAAGCCAGGTTTTGGAGTATATTGATTATTAAATAAAGGAAGCCAAAGAGAACACATACACTGGTGTCTGTGAGAACCCTGTGGGCATTTCAGTCCAACTGTATGTATTGAAGGGAATGATAATGACCAGAAAGAGAACCACACTCCTAGTCCTTCCTTGTGTCTCACTTTGTCTCCTTTCAGAATTAATACAACAAGCCAGAGTTCACTTTAATTAGATTAAACATGTGTTTCCTTAGAGAACAATAAGTCTTGACACATTTGCATGACAATGCTCCCTAATTTTGTTTGCCTTAATTCAATTTTAATGGCTGAAGCAATGTAGCCTGATTATACTGCTAATGTATCTGTTGTTGCAGCACCTTTTGGGAATGCATTGTATCAAATAACTTAAAAGTTATTCAGGAGTGTCATTAACCCTTATGACTTTTTATTTTGTCTGAGTTTTCCCCACAGGAATCAAACCTAAACTCATTTGGTGAAGAATTAGAGGCCTTTATTTTTCTGGCTTAGATGGAAGGGAGCAGTAGATGACTGTGGGAACTATAGCTCTTACTGAGAAAAAACAGACAAAGTGAAAAGCAAACACAGCTAAACAATATTAGATTAATTTCATGGCACTTTCTCTTCTCATATATGAACAGGGAGTCCAGGCCCAGTGCAGGGTATCTGCATTGTGTACATATGTATGGACTGTTTCATAAAAAAGGAGCTTGATTGATATGGAAAGGATACCACATGCGACAAATAGCTTATTGACTTATTGTGAATTGACTTATATTGGCAATGCAGAACAACCATGGTAATAAAATCAAGAGATAAAAATAAAAGATGTTTTATACGATGGAATGAATGCATCAAAAGGACTGGTGTAGGATTGGTTTTGATGTAGCATGTCCATGCTTCTTCTACATTGCCAATACAAGTCAATTCACAGTGTTGTGTATGCATAGTGTAATGGAATCGGGGCAGCGTATGCAGCTCCATCAGACAAATGTAAGAGCATCGTCCCTCACTTTCTGTTAAGCTATTTCTCTCTTTACTTCACTATCTCACAAGTTAATTTTTATGACAATGCAAATACCCAGTTCTGGTCTGAGCTCCCAGTTTGCATCTGGGAAGAAAACTTTGCTGTATATAAAGGCCTGAACTAAGAGACGGGGTCAGTTAGAGGAACCTTTGGTGTATCACAGTGTGCAAAATCCCAAGGTATCCCATTGCTCTTCTTTAACGAAGTACCTCCGGTTCTGTGTGCTGCATTCAGAACCAGGACAGTATGATGGATCACACCGATCACTGACCTTTTTTATGAGGGTGTCCTCTGCCATTTCCATATTCTTATACACTACTTTGAGCAAATCCCTTAAAAGTAGCAATGCACCGTGGCGAAGCAGGTAATTTAAGCTTTGGCTGACTACAGAAATGTGAGGATCAAATGAAAGGATTTCTACGAATAAGAACTGTGTGGGGTTAGTTCCATGGTGCCACTCTGTGTGTGTGTGTGTATATATATATATATATATATATATATATATATATATATATATATATATATATAATGTTACATTTCTTTGAAAAATTAAAAAATTATTCCACTGAATGGCAGTGCTTTGATAGTAATAGTAGCACTTTGTCCTGTCCTTATTTCCCTTTTCAGGTTTCATATTAAAATTCACTCGCTTTTTTCCTTCAGGCTCTCTCTGGAATAACTGTTGGTTTGGTTATTGACTAGTGTATATATATATATATTATACTCACACACACAGAAGTATGTAAGTGAAACCCTGCACATAAATCCCTGTTTGAATCTTTGCAGCATCATTTTACAATGATTCAATCACAACCTCCATGGTATAAAAAGGCAGACATCCCTAAAGGTGAGTGATGATTCTCTTAATATTTATGATATTATAGCTTCTCATATACTGAAAAATGCAAATTCCTTATATTAGCGAATAAATATTTAAAGAAAAAAGCATGGCCATAAATCTAAAATTTGTCAAATAAAGTCAAACTATATACTTATTTTCTGTCACACTTGGGTTACTGAACATTTAGCAAACTCCAAACTTTGGCTCCCTGTTTTGTGGAGGCATGAAAGCAGGTGGAGCAGAAAAGTGCTGCTTGAGATGGAGCTCATCCAGGCTGCTCCACCTGTCAGGGAGTGGTGTAGCAACAGCAGCTTGGCGAGCTGGCCGTGGAGAAGGTCAGTGCTGTCGGCCTCGAGGAGCCACCATGTCTGCATGCTGCTCTGCGTCTGATTGGCTTTGGCATACAGGCATACGGGGACCTGAGCAGGAGGGGGTTCATCCCCCTTTAATGTGCCTGCTGGATGAGGAAGGTGCATCACAGGAGACAGAAAACCAAGGCACTCGTGTAAGAAAAGAGCAGAAGTGTTGTGTCAAAATTTGTTGAAACAAAATGTTCACAATGGTAGAATTACGTTTTATTAAATCAAAATGAGGTGATGAGGGACACCCACCCAGCCTCATGTTGCTACTGTCTGCCCCATCAATTGAACACTGCATATTACCATAACTGTTCTTCAGAGTATGCTGACAAAGAGCATTACTGGCTTCAAAATACCTCCAGCAACATATACCTGTAAATATCACAACAAATGTTTACTTCTTTGAGCATGTAATGGGTGTTCATCTAACACTTAACACAATATTGAAACAAATTTAGCTTCCCAGGTATTCTGATCACATTCTCGCCCGATTACCTGGTCTCCGTTCTTGCCAAACTGCTTCATAAGTAATCTTGGATCTCATCAGACTTTCATTTATGCATACTTAGCCCTCGGAGTTCACACCCTGTCTCATTATGGGTAATTCTTGTATGTAGTATATAATTCTGTTATTTTTATCTTTGATGCCTTTTCCTTTCTGTGTGTGTGTATAGTAAAGCTCATGTATGCATGTACTGTAAACATTTTCCAGCACCTAATAGTCTAGCTGTCCAGCACCTAAATGGTCCAACACTTAGGTCCAACACTTGTTTCCACTTACTTTTTGCCATAAATTATGCGGCTCAAACCATGAGCCATAGATGAAACTTCAACAGCTCTCTCTCACTACTCTAACTCAGTGCAACCCTGTGAAATTTCACATTGACTATACAATGTAATGTTTGACATTTTTACCCATATTCATGAGGTGTAGATATAAAATGAGTGTTTATTTGTGTCAAATCAATTAATGTCAATTAACTTAATGTCATTAAAGTCTGATATGTAGTTAAGGTACATGAAGGTACAGGTATAGCTGAAAACAGAAACTGAGTCACTTGCAGGCACGTAAAATAAGGTTAATATTACCACAACCAAGGGGGATATCCATTAATCACAGCCCAGGAAACAGAGCAATGTCAGCAACTGAGTCAAAACAGTCAAAACAGACCAAAACCAACATATCCAAAGGAGTAGGAAAAATTGCAAACTGAAACATGATGCATATAAATTCTGCACCCAATAAGATTCTACTAGCAACAAGTATGTTAATATTCGGAGTATTGAGATCACTTTGGAGGATTCTGGGAAGTGTAGTCTGTACAAGACTACACAGAATTATTACATTTTCAAAAAATTATTACATTGTCTGTGACATCCTGCAAGGCATCACAAACGAGATGACATATCTGCACATTGCTTTTGTATAACAAAATAAAATTCCTTCACACGTGTTGCACTGTGTAAAACATATGTCTACCACTGACCAATTAGCATTCTTAAATTCCCCTTGTGGGATCAATGTGCTTCTGCCATGATGATCGCTGTGCTATATAAAACACCTTGAGTCAGTTACATAAACCACTGTTCATGTATTGTGTTAATGCTTTAGAAAACTAGGCTTTGTAGAATTTGCTTCTCTTTTTAAATGCTTTAACTAAATGTAGAGAGTGAATGTCACAATATAAAAAATGTGCTATATGCAAAAAATAAGCAGCTCATTTCTAATCTTGAAGCTAATTTCATGGTTGCATTAATTTGGCTAGCTGTGTCATCTGAACACCTCCCTGTGTTTCTTCACTTCGCTTCTTCACTGGGAGTTTGTATTCATGGAACAAAATGTCTCTTTGATCCCTATTCTGCAGCGTTGGAGAGGCATATTGATGGTGAGTGTGTACTTCTCCTAATGTTTAATGGCTGTTTATAAGTGTAAAGCAGAAACCTGTTATCATGGTCAAAAGGTTAGGGAGCAGGGTTTTCAGGTAGCATGCTGTTATACCCTGTTCAGTGTCAAAGGTTTCGGTGGTGTGTAGAACCACTTATTTGCAGGTCAACGCATCATCTTCACTTACACTGACATTTCAAACTGATCTGTTATTGAGTTCATCAGCAGGTCATCTCTCTGTGTGGCCTTCTATTTACATTAAATTCACTCAGGAACACTTTGCTGTCATCACAACCATAACATGTTATCATCTCACTTTACTTTGAAAAGGTTAGCACAGCAAAGATTCAGCTATAAAATGCAGTGATAAAAGTTCTGATAGAATTTTACACCACAGCTAATCTCAGATAGAGGACATCATGCCATTCAAAGAGTAGATGTGACTTCCATGTTTATTTCCATAAATACTGCAGGAACAGAATGAAAAGTTTGAAAACCAAAAAGGGAGATAATCCCAAACTAAAGTTTATCTTTTTCCTCTGATATCTTAGACTAAGATTTATTTCTCTTCTGTAAACAATCACTTCACCAATTCAGTTGTAAGCACCTCTTGCATTTGAGTTTGAATAAGGGATTCTGAACAGATTTATAGATAAGATAATAGATTTACAAAGCATTCGGTTTTGGATTTAGACTAATCCTCCCCACTTGATTTGTTTGGAGGGAAAATACTGTAGGTATGTGTGTGTCTGTGTGTGTGCGTGCAACGGTGTGATGTACTACGGAGCTCATTGCTGTACTAATGGAAACAGTGCAGGGTTTAATTATGAGCAAATAAGTCACTGACCAGTGTAGCAAACATAAATGATAAAAAATTAGCCCTTTATTTAGACAGTCTCACATTTTAATTACAATAAATATTCCCTGCATTTTTTCATGTCCCAGTATCAAGGTATTTACAAATTTATACCTCATCAATACAAGTGTTTTATAGATATAATTGTTTTATAGAAAAATATTTGTTTTATATTCTTCCCAAGGTGATGGACCTCGGGTCATAATAAGCTTCTTCTTTTCTTGTGTAAAGCACTTTGAATTTCCAGTGTGTATGAAAGGCGCTATATAAATAAAGTTGACTTGCCTTATAGTAAAAATGTGTGTTTGTGTGTGTGTGAGAGAGAGAGAGATGTAAATAAATAACAGCATCACTTATGAATACTAATAAATATAAAAAATCTGTTTATAGTATCTGGGAAGTCTACATATTTGTTATTATTGAATTTGTAATTAATAAGATGTAACCTGAACTGATGCATTAGGAGACGTAAAGTTTTCTGTGCTTTTCCCATTAAGGAAAACTATCAAAATTGTTTTGGGCAAACTGTTACATGCTTTCCTGCTCAATAATTAGGTTGCAAAATCTATAAGCCAGGAGGCCAACACACCGGTGCTGAGAATTACAGTGGATAGAAACACCATATTTTGTAATATCAAGTACATAATAGCTCCCATTTTATAGTCTCAAAATCAAAATGTATGTTTTTGTGTAATACACAATATATTTTGTATTTCCAGGTAATGAAACAGTGCTTTGTAATAAATGTTGCATGCAGAGTTTCAAGGTTTTAATAGTCATTATAAAAGGTACAACATGTAAGTGTACCACACCATTGTGATCACGATATTAAGAAAAGTTATATCATTCATCCTTTCCAAAACATAATATAGTTTTGTTGATTTATTTCTGATTTTCTGCTTTTTACAGGAGTTTGAGTTGTTCTGAATCAAAGGATATCCCAGTGGAAATATTCCAGACTCAAAAGGTTAAACAGTTATATTTACCCAAACCTACAGGGCAGGATTTACTTTTAAGCTACATATTCCTGACTGTATACTAATGGAGCCTTGTGGCATTGCACCTGCTAAGCTGATACAAAAAATTTTTCCCGCCAGATGTCCTGTCAGAATGTCAGATTAATGTTGTACCAAATAACTTTTGTTCAGGTGCCATGTTTAACTCCAACGGTTCTTTGTATTATGGACCTTTTTCTCCCGAAACCAAGGACCAAACAGCAGGGTGTCCGATACACCTTGGCACCCAGGTAAGGTACACATAGGTTAGGGCTGGTGTTGGATTGCAGGTATATTAGGAGGAGAATAGAAATATTAAACTAGGGTTAGATAGGGTGGCTTATCTTGGTATTACAGTTAAAGTAAAGAAAAAATGGGTTATGAATGGAATATTTAGAGCTTTAGTGAATTAACTTGGATGCTGGAATAGGCGACTTTCCCACCATATAAATGTTGGGATCACCTTAGGCACTGGAATTATCACTCCGGCAATGTCACCTTGAGACCTGCATCTGCTATACCATATGCTCTCTGGGCACGTTTTCTGCAGAGGCAGCCCAGGGAACATTGGTGCCTTTCATTGCTATCTCTCCATAGAGGCTGAGGTCTGCAGAGGATTATCTGAAGTTCCACCTCCCCTACCTGGAGAGAGCACTCCTTTTGAAATATGATTTCAATATGAATTACTTCCTTGTCCATGTTTCCTGTACATTGGGATCCTGTGTGTTGTAGTGAAATATGCAAATCATGCAAGCTTTATTTAGGGGCACAAAAAGTCAACATGATTTATTTAGCTGGCAGATGTGTGTAGGTGTTGTCAAGTGTAATGGCTGAACTGCTAGTGCTAACATCTTGTCACCCTACCACTTAGCCTTCTGTACTGGATTATTATTGTGATAAGGGCTATGTAGAACAACAATTTCATAATGTAGCCTGCAGGTGTTTAGGGCAAAAAGTTTCGAATGGAATGATATTAGCTGCAGTGGCATAACAGCTGCAGGATATTTTTCCCCATCTCCAGTCACCTCGTTGTGCAGAGTTCAGATTCTGCAGAGGTGGGGCTAGCAGTGCCTTTCTGCTTTACTCTAAATCACCTGGGTGTGTTTCTATGTTCTTGTTCTTAAAAATTAAAATAAAAAAAAAAATCCACATTGCCAAGTCACAAGACAAATAATGTTGCTATTGCTATTATGTGGTTCTGTGTTCAGCAAAAGTGTGTGTGTTTGTGTGTGTGTTGGGAAGGTTAGGACGGGGAGATGAGGGCATGGTTTTACAGCCGTGTTATGGTCTGTAAAACTTGCAGGAGTCTTTATAATTTAGTTCATGGTATGTTTGAGGTTCATTAACTGAATTAGTGAAGTGTACTGCTGGTGACCTCTCCAAAATAGACTAAAAGATTCACGTCATTATCAGACCCTCTTACCAGAATTAACATCCTTTGTTAATGTTTTTCTTTTATAATAATATATAAAGCACATTTTTCATTCTATAAATGAGCAGATAAAATGAATTGAACACCAAAGATGGTACACAATAAAAAGTGACTAAGTAGCTTCGTTACCTGCAACATAAGAACAGGAAGCCATATATGACATATGACTTGCATTAGCTGTAACTGGAATGCATCTGTTTCCACAGAAGAGCTTCAGACTGAAAAGCCATTTAATAATATGTTTTCTCTATAGTCCTTAAGCAACATGTTGGTACCTGTAAAACTGTATTGGTGGGAACGAGAGTTATGCAAAGTTATGCAAAGTAAATGCAAAATTGTGTCAGTTCCGTCAATTATTTTGTTCACATCGTACATTTTACTTCATTCATGTATTATGGAGATGCTATTCATCTACACACTCCTAGCATGAAAATCAATGACATCATAAATGTACAGGGTGAATCAACCATGACCTTACCTATAAAGCTCTACACTCAATACATGCAGAGTTACAGCACGGTGTGACCTTGGAATGTGTAGGATGAGGGCAGGTGGTTTAGTGCAACAGAAAAAGAGGCCTACGTATATGAATAAACGAGGTAGTACAAAGTGAGTTCTTTTTGTAAAAATTAAGTGGTTGTAAAACATGCCTGCCCTCTGCACCCACCAAACAAAAAGCACAAACTTTACAGTGGACAATTTAGATATGATACAAACTTTTTGCCAATAAATATGCACTGTTTTTGCAACAGGTCTTTAGTTGAATCTACACTACTCCTTAGCAAACACGCTTCTGACAGGAATGTAAGTACAGAACTACAGTCCTGTCAGTTCGAAAGTCAAAGTAGTCTTCAAATCGAATTGTAACGTTGAGTGAGTGAATGGACACACGCACACAGACATGCCCGAAGGGCGGAGATAAGGGCTGTACGTTACACCAGCACAAGGGTCTAAAATGTCAAAAAGGCTAATCTGTGTCCACTAACGCCACTTCATATGCAGAAGATCAGTGAAATGAAATCATTTTACAATTGTTTCAGATATTCACAAACAGCATATCAGTTCTTAGTGGATGTCCAAAGGGTGGCATTAGTTAGTTCTCTAATTTTTAGGAAGCTCTGTTAGAGTCTTCCTGCATAACTTGACTGAACATTATTATGTTTTTCAACATGTTTTCCAGAAGTTTCAGTGTGAGTGACAAATACACACTTTCATTGTACTTGAAGGTGATTGACTTGTTTTGGCCACTCATGGTTATCCAGGCAATTGCATCTCAAGTCCACTGTGAATACTAGAAAATGTTATTGCCTTGGCTTCCCATATATGTATAAGTAAAGTTCAATATAACAGCATGTCAGAACCTCTTGAGAGCATCACTGCAGCACGTAGGAGAAGACATATAAATAGTTCCATTAAGCTTTAGAAATGGTGCATTATTAAGTCCAAAGGGTATGCATTTAAATCTGCTCAGACATTATGCTTCAAATGCACTGTACTGAATAGCATGTTAAAGGCAATACGTTATAAATTGGAGTTGGGCCACTTAGAAAATAAGCTTGTTTTGTGTTGGTGTATTGAACTTTTTTTTCTTCCTTCACAAATAGCAAACCTTAAAATGTCTGAGTGGCTACTTGTACTTGTGGTATAAATTATCCATAAAATTTCAGTGCCTCCAAAATATTTCCTCATCTACTTTTCAACCTTTTTCGAGTAATTAAAATAATCAGAATAACATTTCAGATCTAATATTGCAGCATTAATATTTCATTTATATTGTGAAATGTCTTTTCAGTGTCTCACTGCTTCCTGAAACCTTTCGCTGTGCCATCAGTTTATCAATGCCAACACAAGTGTGCAGATTCCCAGGCTCTAAAACTTGATGTCAACCCTCTGCTGTGCCCCGCTGTCCTACAAGCCCAGGATGCACACTGGCCTCTTACTGTTGCTCTAACACACATAAAACTATGCCAGGTGATACACCATGCACCCCAGCTGCCATCCAAATGGATCACCTTATGCTGGATGGCTTGTCACCATGCATTTCTGCCTCATTCTTGCCAAACACCTGTAGCCATAAACCAAGGGCACCTTTCAAAGCTCTGACAGGCAACTGAGGGAAAGGGCTAATACTCAGCAGGAATCGATTAATCATCCGCATCCACAGGCCGGCAGACACCTCACTCCCAATGGACATCATTATATTCGCTAAAAAGAATGCTTTTACATGGAGGACAGCCATCAGAGCATAAATAAAGCTTCCTGCAATTTACAGAATGGCAATTCCATGTTGTTTTTATTAAAAAACAACCAAAAGTTTTCACAGGATGTAATAGGTTTATTATTTGTAAGAACAACATTTTGATGTTTTAATAATAGACTCTTCAACATCAGAAAAAATGGCAAATAATACTTAAAAATGGGAAAATATGCCTGAATGTGCAGGCTTTAAAGTATTCAGAGTTACTGAAGTATAAGCAAAAAAACAAATTAACAGAGGCAAACTTTGTTGGCCTTTATTGGCCTAATCACTGACACTCAACCTTTGTTCCTATTGATTCAGTTCCTGCAGAGTTTCAACCATGCCTAAAAATCAGTGGTGATTATCAAACATGGACCAGGGCTAGATTCATGGGCCAGGACAAAACCATTAAGTTCCAACCAAGTCAGTGTTAATGTAAATTTGCATTGCTCATTCTTTTCTGTAAGGCTTCATTTATCTGAGGAGATTCTTAGCCACTGGCCACAGATTGCAGGAGAGACAGCTCTATAGTCTTAATAAGATAATGTTCTCAGTTTTAATCCAATACCCTCTTGTGAGTTTATTACTCTCAATATATGAAAAAAGGAACCCTTAAAAACTGGGCTGATACTCACTGGTACACAGTACTGCCTCTTTGGTGTACTATGACTTTTTCTTGAGTACTGGAACTTCAAACAAGCATCCCATACTCTTTTCTGCCCTCTTAACTTCAGATTCTAGGCAATTCATGATGACCCATAAACTGCACCATTCCATTTGTATTTGTGAATAAGGGGAGGGCCAGCACTTCAAACACTGCAAATATCTTCTGCTACTCGAGATCACTACAGTTTTATTAGCAGCCAGAACCAATAAAATGATGACTGTTAATGTGTAGTCCCTTCATAACAAGATTCAGTCTGCTGTGAACCAGGCCTCAAAAGCACAGCTCTCAATACGATTTGGGGAAATATGAAAATCTGAGTAAAAATGATGAAAGAAAATAGTGAATTTACCTATTTGTGTGCAAATGTGTGAGTGTGTGTGTGTGTGTGTGTAAAAAGTGTTGATTAATTTACTTCTTCTGAAACAATCTAAATGCAAATTGGACCTCTCTCTATCTGTATGTTCCAGGACATAATGAGGTTTGAATTGAAATGGCCTGCTTGCATTTCACTCACTTGGAGAAGTAAGTTCAAATTTAAGTTAAGGCATCATCATAAACAAACTGAAATTATTGTCAGGGAAATGTTAGATCAAAGAAAGGCATGTGGTCATATCTGAAGCAGTAAACATCCTCTTATTACAAAATATAATATTTAACCAAGCATTATGTAAGCCTTGAATATTTGTGTATAGATTTCACACTGTGGAAAAATAATAATGTCAATTAATCAATATCAATATCAGTTTTTTGTCTGTTTTCCGTACCTCTAATAACCGATGCTTATCCCAAATAGACAACTCTGTCCTTATCAGATGCCAAATGGTCCTACTTCCACTTCTTATTTCTCTCTGCCATACGGTCAAGAAAAATCAAAATCCAGATGTGCCTTTCTCCTCAATATCTTTAATGCTGAATCATGCTTTAATCAGCCAGATTATTGCAAATACACTTAGCACTTAGTTTGTCAGTCTAAGAGTTTTCTAAAGGCATCCATTGTGTGTACAGTTTCACCTATGCCGTTATGCCTGGTTTGACTGCAACACAATCAATGTTCCTAAGAACTATGCAATCACCTCAGTTTCAAGCAGTGAGAGACAGTCTGACTAACGGTTTCAAATAAAGGTAAATGTCAGACACACCATTAACATGCACAGACATATAATCCAAGATGTTACATAGTGAGAGATTAAGGTTTCCTAAATCTGATTTCATTTCAAGTAAGGACACATACGAAACCAAGGTGACAATTCTCTTTTTGTACATTTTCTTTTACAAAAAGTGAAAGAGAACTTTGCACCTTGGCAATTGTTGATTTGTGTAATAGAAAATATTTTATTTGAAGGCCTTCATTGCCGTTCATGCGCTCTTCTCTCTTGCCCTTGTGTTAATCTATGTCTGTGAGCACCCCTAGTGTAAAGATTAGGTAGTCACTCATAGTTGTGGCTAAACTGTAGATAGAATAATCTGCACTCCCTATGTATCTAAGCAGCAAGGACACCTGAATGATGTGGGCCTGCAGAAGAATCTCAGACCTGGTGCCTCCCATCCAGGGAGGGGTAGCACTTATGTCATCTGACGCTATCACCGGACACGAATCAGACCTTACGTCCAATATTCCGTCACAAGTACTTACATAACCAGCGGTAGTTAATATAAAGATTATTGATTATAGAAGGAGGTTAGCTCTCCTTTGCAGATGATTTTGTGTGTATTTAACAGAGATCTATAGATTGATAAATTTGTCCATAATTTATTATGCAACTATTACTTAACCATTATTTTTTTTATCAAACTTTATTTTACTTTGATATCTTACCCATGCCTCTGACAGATCGTTCTCAACATTAAGGTTCAAATTTCAACGACATTTGCAAACAAAGAGCTTTTGTATGAAAATTAGCAGACATTTACATATCTCGGACATTGGGGTTAGAGATACTGGAATGCTTTGCAGAAGTAGTCATTCAGGGATTCATTTTGGTTGCATACTGCATACTGATTTAGGGCTCAATCAGTAGACGGGTAGTATGTAGTAGGCTGTTTCGACCATAGCCTATGGTTTGAATGGACATTATTGTATTGAATGTCTCTGATGTTCATGTGGGCAAAATGATCTGGCAGTGGTTATATTTGCAAATGTCAGAAAATAAATGTGCCTCCATTATACATTTTACAAATTACATCTTCGAAGCATTCTCTACTACAGCACAATCTGAAATTTCAGTTAATTTTTTATTGAAATAATAATAAAAAAAAATTTAAAAACTAAAAAAAAGATTCCAAAATGTGGAATATTCCCAATGCTTACATCTATAGCTGGAGATATCATTTAAGATGTTAGCAAAGACATTCAGTAATACCAAATAATAGCTTCCTCTCTTTACTACTGTTGTATAACATTTCCCTGAAGTCAGGGTATATGAAACAGCTATCAAGAGATTCTAACAGCACATTTTATAGATTATAATTGTGCTTGTAGATACAAAGACAGGAAAGGAACCCGAGGCAAACATGCCTCTGGAGATGGTAGCCTCTCTATCTCTCCTCTTCACAAACCTCACTCTGATTCTTGGTAGCTTTCCAAGATGACAATCACAGAATTTTGCCCCACTTGTAATGCAGTTGACATGGTGTTTATGCCCAGCAGGATATGTCACCTGAAAATCTGTGATCAGCATTAAAAGAACAAGTTAAAATGTCACAAATACAACATGTAGTAATCAGATGAAACTTTTTAAATGGCAAGATCCTCTAAAATGCCATTCAGATCCCTGGCGGCGTTGCCTTGTCTGGCCTGTCATGCTGGACTGGGTGAGAGACACAAGCTCCCGTGAGTATATGCAGAGTGAGAGACATTTCCCCAGTGGGTTTATACACAGCAGTAGAGAGTGCAGGAAAGAGGAGTGTGCCCTTTCTACCAGAAAGCAGGTAAACCACTTTAGCCCAAGAAGAGCACTATATCTGCAGCATGCAATTTGTCTGATCATTGCTTGGAGTCCAAAAGAGTAAAGGAGGCTCTCCTGACTTTCATTTTGTTTAATTTGTAGTTTTCTTACTTTACTATATTATGCATCTTATCTTTTTATTATTTAAGTTTAATATACAGTGCAACTGCAGTTTTGTCTCTCAAAATATGCATGTTGTAATCCTAAATTTATATGAATAAATTTAGAAAGAAAGAAAGAAATTACATATAAACTGCAGTGTACTGTAATTAAAGATGTAAAACATAAAATGGGTTTCACTTCCTAGAGCTTCAGAAGCAGCTCACACAGCTTGAACCTCTGAATAAAACATCATGTTTCTCTGGAAACCGTGTGTACTACACTGCAGTGTATATTAAAGATACTATATTTATATCATATATACCACTATAGGGAAAGGTAAATGTTTTTTCTAATAAAGTGGCTGGGGAAGTCTATAATTATATTTTCAAAGCCAGCCCTTTTTTATCTACCATAGCCTATAGGTCTCACTTCTGTCATGCAGTACTGCCAGTTATTTGAATGTGTGAGGGCATGCCATATTTTTCACACACCACCAAATGTTTTCCACATACAAGCTTCAGGGCATCATCAAGCAGTTCAGGCCACTTGGAGGAGAACAGTAACTGCCTGATTCTATCCAAGTGTCCAAACAGATGTGCTGATTGCTTGGCACGTTGCTTAGAGACACGTTGCCATCCCCCCAGCCCCCAGTGAGAGTGCAGCCAATTTTGCTATCAGGGACACCCAGCCTTGGACAGCATACGGCATGACTAGAACTCAAACTCAGTCATTTCTGCCCTGTCAAAGTTTGTCTTTAAGTGCATGAGTTGCTAGAAAGCCCATTAATAAGTGAGGCATGCATAATTCAGAGTGCTTGACCTTTTGGAATATTCTTTAAAAGGAAGCCAGAAAACCCAGATTAATCATTACCTGCAACAAGGTTAGTTTTTTTTTAATCTGGGTAAGTCCTTGTTTTATCTTTTGACTATTAAATTAGCTTTGTATCTTAAAACTGTATTGTACTAAATCAGAAACTGTATCTGCTTGAATTCAATAATTTGGCAACCAAAACAGTTAAGAGTAATTGGGGCACCACCCTGATAAGAAAAGAAAAAAAATTTAATTAAATGTAATTAAATTAATTAATATGTTAATTCAATCTGAGCTTGCAAGTTCTTCATGATTATACATCAACTACCAAAAATTAGAAATGCCATCCACGAATCACAAGCCTTACACCTTAAGGTATTTATTAACTAATCTGTGATAAGAGGAAAAATACATTAAACATTAAATAGAAATATGTAGATAATTACTAGAGGTATCAATTTCACAGAGATATACAGAGATATAGCAAAACAAAACAAAACAAAATGAACAGGATGTGTTGAACTGCATGCTTAATAATAAATTAATAAATAATTAAAAGGAACTTGTGAGGGGGAAGTAACTGGATGACTGGGTGACTTAGTAAACGGAAGAGAAAGGGGTTACCTAATCCAGTTCTGATGCATTAAAACTGCATTGACCTTACCAATGACAAAGTAATGAATGTATGAAGACATACAAGCCTCTTGCTTTGATGGATTCAAGCAAGTCAGAATTTGTCGTTCTCTGACCCCTTTGGATCGTGTTGCTGAGATACAAGCCCGCATGCAGCACAAGGCCAATAGAAGCCGAAACAACACAGCTGTTCCTGATTTACCCAAGCTGGCTAAATCAGAGAGCTAGCTGTATTTGCACTGTAGGCCTTTCCAGACCATGATGTAAGGCTGTTATATTCTTGTCTTTGCTAAAGATTCTGTAACTGATCAATCACTACAAAAACTTCAGTCTCTATCAGCAGAGAGCAGCAAAGATGGGTTTGAGCAAAAACTCATAAGAGAATTATGATGAGCAAGCACTCAAGTTAGTGCCGATTTGTGTACAAAGAGGCTATTAATTTAGTTTCTCAAACTAGTTTCTTTTTGCATAACCTTTTCTTGGTCTTATCATCCCATATCAAACATTGTGAACTTTTAAAAAATAAAGATCAAAAGGAGGGGGTGTGTCTCAGGGTTCATGCATTTTAATACTCATTATTCTATCTAGATTGGGGTTAAGTGTGTAGAAGGTGATTCATGAACAAAGGTTCAAACAAAAAAAAAAAAATTGGATGAATAATAATAATAATAATAATAATAATAATAATAATAATAATAATAAAACATGAACAAAAAAATGTCTTCAACAGTTTCATACTCGTGGTCCTTGAATAGTGTTCATGTAACAAAATACCTTATTTTTACTGCATTATTCTACTTTCATAGAATTATGAATCGGCACTAACTTGAGTCTCACTCTTTTCTTAGCTCATTTGTCTTTTAGTGCTTGCTCATCATAATTCTCTCATGACTTTTTCGTGACCTACATTTTTTATTTATGCAAACCCATCTTTGCTGCTCTTTTGTAGAACTTTTATTCTACATTATTCTGCTTTCATAGAATTATATCATTTAGCATTATATCGCCTCATTATATAATAGTATAAGTTTATAAATACCTACCATGTTGTGTTACCTAGGCTACCTCAGTTTAAAGGTACAAACTGAAAAAAACTAATATTTTTGTGTCACTGCTTTACAATTTATCAGGTAAACGATTCGAAATGCTTTTAAAATTTGATCAGCAATGAGCAGGATGTCAGCAGCATGCCAGTCTGTGACTATGACAACTTGGACATCTTGCTAAAGGAAGCAGAAAGCCAAAAGATCACGACAGGGTGGTTTCTTGCTCAGGTTTTAAGAGTCGGTTTATGACTGCTGCAGTTAGACATCTTGAGGCCACAGGATTCCTGGTCCCTGGCAGGAGGTGAGGCAGTTCAACCTTTCCAAACCAAATTTTATTCAGTATTTTATTTTCGCTACATAAAATTTGTTAGGACATAGAACATTTTAGAACATAGAACATTTTAGCATGTACATGGAGTTCAGCGACTTTAGGCCACGTTGGCTACAAGTCATTTTCTTGTCTGTGCCTACTTCTGAATTTCTTTTCTTACTTCTTTGCTTTGAGACAATGTAACATCAGATCACACACACATACACACACACAAATGGGCACACACACACATACACATGGACTGTCTGAGCATTTTACATGTTCTTTTCAGTCGCTGAAATCTGTCTGCTTACATTTTCCCTTTGAAGGTTTCAATCCCTGTCTGGTGGGTTCTGCCTGCCCTCCTCCAGCCATTGATGATTAGTCTCCTTCATTAAAAAATTATGTGAAGGATTTGCCACAAGAGACAAACTGACTTCAGTTCATCTGAACTTGATCTTCTGTTCCTGACTAAGGGCTGGTCCAGAGCAGCATGGTGTTTGCGTTACTCTGGCTCATATTACTCTGATAAACCCATTCAATAATTATTAGGAACGTTAAAAACTGAAAGCAGCTATTTAATATGAAGACATTAAAGGCTATAAGCTGTATACATTTAGCAGTGTTAACTGTAGCACACCCCCCACAACCATCAAGATAGGAGCTTTAATATTTACCAGTAAAAGTATTAAGCATTATTGAGCCAACTTTAGTTATCGTCACAAACAAATGTACAATAACTCTGATTATCTAAAAGCTAATTTTAGTATTCAGTTTGATCATATTTTCATGTAAACAGTTGTACTTTACCCTTACCACAGTACATGAACTCAGTACATTAATATTTCAATCAGAATTGCACTATCCTTGCCAGTGGCTCGAAATGTACTAGCCTTTGCTGTGAGGATATGAATAATACTAGCTGCCTGTCACCGGTTCTGATTCACAGCTCTGCTTGGTGTCAGGGTAAAAACCTTGGAGTGCCCCTGTAAGTCTATGTGTCTGACTCAACCTGAATATATCAGTCATAAGTACCATATACATCATTGCTACACTTAAGGAAATCAATAGCATTTGATTTAGGGGGAAAATCAAAAAGAATGCATTTCTAGGTTCAAGCTTAGGACATGCTTCAGTGTGCAAGGCAAACCAATCGGGTTCAGATTACGGATGTTGGAGTGAAGCATGAGTATCTTGCTCAAATCATTTTTCAGCATGATAAAATGTATAGATCATGAGAAAACAACACAAGATTCTGAATTCCGCAAATTGCAAAAAGGATTCCAAAATTTTTCTGTGAAATCCTAAAGGTGTATAGTGCAGGCTTCATCCTCACATACTCTATCCCCAATCATCATTTTCCTCTCCCTTCCAACCTTGTTGGAACATACAGAATACAAGCAGGACATCATGCAGTCATTACTTAAAAATTTTGTCAAAGACAATATTCTTCTTAGAAATTGCATATCACGTGATTGAGAAGTGCTAGGACAGGTTTTTCAATCCCCATCCTCCTTATAACTAGAGCATAAGTAGGAATTTAACAACTGGTAATGATTGTGGGATATAATATCAGACAACTGATTTTAATTCTATATCATTCTTAACATTTGCACAGCTACCACCAGTACACTACATCAAGTTTACATATTAAGCATATAAATAAAGGTTTCATCATATTTAGCCAACGTTAGCCGAATACTTACTTATACTTATAATACTTACATAATTATTATGAAAAATGCATTTTTGATAAAATACATATTTTTATATATTTTGTTTAGTTTTTTTATGTTTTAGAATTTCAGAGTTATAAATAATGAACATACGATAGACATCAGTTTACGAAGCCTTTAACTGTCAACCATGGATGACACACATCGTGAATAAGAAAGTACAGATGCATTGCTTAAACCCTGACAGAAAGGTATGGGCTGAACTGGAATTGTAAGGGGGCCTATTGCTGAAGGCCACTTGGCACAACAGGGGCTAAATGGGATTGCCCCCTTCCACTCCCAGGTTATATCACAGCCTATTCTTGAGGTGCCTGTCTACTCCTACTGAGGAGTCTGTCTACTTCTACTTTCTACTCTTCCATTCCTCCCATTATATTAAAAATTGATTGCTAAGCACCAGAGGACGCCCGTGAGAGAGTCCTCAGAGGATGCTAGCATTTTTGCTACTCCAACATTATTTCACCAACCAATCAGCACTCAAGAACAGAAAAGTTAGCATCTTACTGGCTTACTTGCTATAGACAAGAAGGAAATATACAGATAAGATTTATTTGCTATTCATATTTGCTATGCATATCTTGAGTGCTAAACTCAAATTGTGTCAAGTGCTTTATGCATGCTGTGTCGGGCCAGAGCTCACAAATGTATTCAATTACAGTCAGATATTACAAATGAATTGAGTAAACGATCCAATACAACACATTGTACACATTTTAAAATGAATAAACCAATAAACACAGGCTACATTTGACGCTGACACAGTTTCAGTGCCACAACAGTGAAGGGAGCCACTTACAGAATTATATCCATTTCAAAAAGAGGGGCAGTTTAAAGGAGCAGGTGATCATTGGTAACCTGTAATGTCATCCTGCTACTAATTGTTTTTTTTTAAATATACCAGTAATCTAAGTACTACATATTTTTCTGTGACCATAACAGAATACTGCTTTTTGTATCGTGATTACGCAACACCGTTACATGTATTACTTTACTACCGAACCCTGGAAGAAGAATGGAGCCAGTACTTAGTTTACAAAGCTCAAGGTGGTGCCTGTCCTTCAGAAGATGATCTGACAGATCTGTAACTCACTGTGATGGAGTGGTGGAGCTAGCAGCCTGTTACTGGTCTGTGGCCCCTGGCCTTACTGGTGCCACTGGTGGAAATGTTCTCCTCGCCAAATCGGCTTGAGTCAAGCCATATATGCTTCGGTGACATCGTAGGGGCACCAAGGACTGAAACAAACTTGATAGGCTGCCTAACATGTTTTGACATGCTCCGCCTACTGGAGGATGTGTTGCTACTGAGAAATATTAAGACACCATGTTCTTTGTATTCCAGACACATAGTTGGGGCCAACTTTAACTTTAGGAAAGTACATTTTAGTCCAATATGTAATTTACACATACAAACTGTGAATTCCTGTAAATGTATTTTAAATTTACAGGAAATTGTACATGTACCACCAATGACAAATGCCCTTATCCAGATAAATTTATGTATTTATCAGTATGGCAGCATGAGTGCCCTTTGGGGATCAAGCCTATGATCTTGGTGATGCTAGAAACATGTGATGGTAAAACTTCCAATGAGATGATGGAAAGGTGTCCATAGACCACTGTAGTCATGTAGTCATTATAGTCCAATGTTCTTATGCCCGTGTAAAGTACTCCAAACCTATAGTTTTTTTTGGTCCTTGAGAAAATTGAGTTATTGAAAATTTCTTTCATGAAGCTCTGTGGTAAGCAAACATGTTACAAATGTCCGACATCCATTTTTGTTCCAAATATATAGTTTGAATTCATGGGGTCATTGAAGAGTTGTAAAATGTAATTTAGTACAAGTAAGCTAGTGCACACTGAAGTGGCTGTCAGAAGACTTGCCAAGGCAGAAGAACTATGACGTACAAACTGTGAGTCTGGAATCTTCCATGAGGAAGACAGGGTCAACATAATTTCATATTATAAATAACAATAAATAACTCTTGATATTTCACAGTGTAGCATCACTACTAGTTAATTTACAATTGTTTTTTTTGGAATATACAGTGGCATTCACCAAGGATGTGTGTGATTTTTAGTTAACCTGCCATTTTCCCCACCACATTGACAGCAAAGCACTACAGGTGCTTGTAGATCTGAACCTTCATTATTGTTACAAACAGATGAGAGATTGGTAAAAAAAAAAAAAAAAAGAGGCGAGGAAAATAATTACTAACGAAGGATCTATAATTGTCAACGGTGCTCACAGTTTAGCCTCCAATGTAATAGCCATGCAAAATGATGAAACGATAATATAAAATGAATGTTTGATGACCTCAAACAAGTGATAGATTTATGCAGCCCACACAACATACACCCGAGAGGTGACAATTCTTATCAGCTACCATTGTGCCGCTGTTAGCAATATTTCTTTGATAAGAACAACCTCGGATATTTTTGCAGGTCCTCAGAACTGCATTTTGGCTTTGAGAAAGGAATTGGTGTCATTATATTGCAGGTTCTTTTTTTTAATCAATCCCTTCATCAGCAAAGTATTCAGCCATCTGAAATGACATGCAGTGCACAGTCTGCTTAACAATCCCACCGAGACCACCGACGTGCTTTTGTGCTTCATGGAATTCATTTCCTTGGAAAAGCAGCGAACTCGATTGAAGATCTGTAGAATGTTACGTTTGCTTTTGTGTGACCACAGCAGTGGTGGGTGGAGAATGTATAGCAGCGTTTCTGATTTGACTGAGAGGAAGCCGGCTTTTAGAAATTCATTGAGTGGATAGAGCAAGGCAGCTCAATCTATTCAGATAAAAATGATAGCACTGTTTCAAGCACTTCAAAGCTCGCTGTGCGCTCACCAGGAAAGGGATGGCATTAGAATTAGGATGAGATGTGTAATAACGGAGCTTGCATAAGCTGACAGGATCTTGTGTAGGCCACATAGGAAATGCAAGTGCATACATTTGTTCCAAGGTAAACATCATAAACCTGATGAATTGATCTGTTAAGTGACCACAGACCTTTACATTTGAATAAGCTTAAACGTGCCTGATGAAACATTTGTAGTTGTTTGTGAATAAAACAGCTGGAGAACAAAATGGGAGAACAGTTTTTCATAAAAAGGAAGTTTTGATAAATTCAGGGATTTAGGAATCAAGGTCTTCAAAACCATTGACTTTGTTATTGATGTTCTTACTATACAATTCGTACAGATGTGTTTGTGTATATTTTTTAAGCTTTTTTTGACTCGTGCGGGTGAGGGGACATCACCACTCACTGATGGCCATACGAGGCTGAAAATTCCCTCATAACATGCAGGTTCATTGCAAACAGCAGCAGACATGACACCGCATGGGCCAGGCCTCATCAAGCACGGAGCACTCTCCCATCTCAGTTCCTCACAAAAGCCCATCTTTAGTGAGGTACACTTACGAGGCAACTGTAAGGCAGCCCCTCATCTGCCAGAAACTTCCCCTGTCTCCACACTGTGCTGAATACAAACCAGTTTAACCTTGGAGTTCAGAGTCCTTTGGTAAACAGGTATGAATGCTGAAAAGGCATTGCTGTGTTTCTCTGAGCAGCTTTTGGCACAAGAGCAAATAGGATGTGGCGTACCTGTTCCCTGTGCCTAATGGCGGTTTGATTTCCCTCACTCCCCTGCGATGCTGACCATACCCTCTGCGCATGCATGCTGGTTTAGGTAACTTCTTGAATTCATTTACAAATCCTCATCTCATCCAGCCGTGCCTGAGAGCTTTGAACACTACTGGTCACAAAAAAAAAAAACAACTGTCCAACTTGATCAGATGTGTTGCCTGCAATCTTTGGCTCTCCAGCAATTCCTCTCTTTTCATCCCTGCTTCTCCTAGCCATGTATTCTATTTCCAGCTTGATATACAAGTGCTTTGGGTTCAGAAGCAACTGCACAGCTTATGGGAGGGAGAGCATTCTCTTATCTGACTTTAGCATGGAGTCGTGCATGGAATGGCTGTGACAGTATTATGTGTGAGAGAAGCACTTGGGGGAGACGGCTGATTCTGTCACCTCATCACTGCAGTTTTAATGTGCTAATGATGTGGCAGGCCATTCTTAGTACCACCCTCAGTGGCATTTAATCAAACACATAGAGCGCAACAATCTCTGCACAAAGATGGCCCTTTGCTTGGTAAATACACCTAAGAAGATCAAATTTTCATTAGGTTATTAGGTTTTTACCTTCAGTGTGTGAGTGGGAGGAGTGGAGTGTTTGTTCTTTCATTAGATGCTCTATGTACGGTTGAAACCATAGCTCAATCCTGTCTGTGTGTGTGTGTGTGTGTGTGTGTGTGTGTGTGTGTGTCTCTCTCTCTCTGCTCTATTTCAGGTTAAGTTCACCACTGGAGGGCATGGCATGCTAGACTGAGTTCCCAGGAGTCAAAAGCTTTGGAATGTGCATGTCCCTAGCTGTGGTCTGCTGCCTACCAGATCAGAGTAGCCAGCCCCTAAGACTGCCAACCCAGCACCCAGTCTGCCTCTCGTCTAATGTGCTGGCTGGGCCGCAGATGCCCCATTTGAAGGGAGAACCACAGAGACAGCTTCTTTCCCCTCTCAAATGCTGCATGCAAGCCCTGCCAGCGCAGGATGAATCTCCAACCTGTCTTATTAGTGCTCATGCTTTCTCTAGAGTCCCACAAGGCAGGTGGGACCGATATTCAATCTGTGGTATGTTCCAACAAAACAAGTTCCATCCAAGCTCATTGACTTCTTCACTTGCTATACTATCCCCTACACAAGTATTACATAAAACCTGGACCTGAATAAAATAGCTTTGAGTGTAATAATGGAATCTAATAATCTCATCAAACATTTTAAAAGAATATCCAGGTGCATAAATGTGCATGTAGTAATGCTAAAGTAATGTAGATTTTTGATGGCTTTATTTATTTTTTTAGGAAATCAAAGCCAGATGCACTTAAAGGACCTGAACAAGACGAAGTATTTGATAAAGTATTTGTAATTTTCCAAAAATGCCCACTCATGCTGCTAGCAGTATGAAGTTAAGGATAGCATTAAAAAGCAAAATAGAAACTCTGTTTGCACTGTTAGCTACCTAGAACATCAGAAGTACTTTGAGCTGAGCTGATGTCCATTTATAATTATGTCATACATACAGTGCTGCCTTTCAAATACGGGACATGTATATATATATATATATATATATATATATATATATATATATATATATATATATATATATATATATATATATATATATATATATATATACACACACATTTACATTTACGGCATTTAGCAGACGCCCTTATCCAGAGCACAACACACGTGTGTGTATATATATATATATATATATATGCGGTTCCTTTTGCAGTCATTACTTCAATTAAACGTTAAAGTGTCTCACATCTGCTTTTTGGGATTTTGGCCCATTCTTCCTTGCATAACTCCACCAGATGAGAGAGGTTGGAGGGACATCTCATATGTACCGCCTGCTTCAGATCTTGCCACAGCATTTCTATGGGACTGAGGTCCAGACTTTGACTGGGCCAATCCAGAGTGCAAATCGCCTTTGTCTTAAGCCATTCCTTGGTAGTTTTGCTGGAATGCTTTGGGTCGTTGTCTTGTTGCAAAATCCATTTTCGTCCCAGCATAAACTCGCTCACTGATGGCAGGAGATTTTGGTCAAGAATTTGTTGATAGACCTGGGACTTTATGGTTCCCTGGAAAATATGGAGTCATTCAAGTCTGGAGGCAGAAAAGCAGTCCCAGTCCTTCACATTTCCACTACCATGCTTCACTGTTGGGAGATGTTTCTTCTCTTTATATGCAGTGTTTTCCCCAAACAAGGCACCTGGGTTTGTGGCCAAATAATCCAATTTTGGACTCATCTGTCTGAAAGTGGACTTCCAAGTGCAATGTTTGTCTAAGTGCTCTCTAGCAAAGTTTAAATGGCCAACTTTTGTACTTTCTTGAGAACAGAGGCTTCCTTCTAGCAACTCTCCCTGGAATGCCATGTCCATTGATTTTTCACCTGACTGTAGACACGTGTACATTTATCCCAGATGCTACCAGAGAGGTCTACAACTCTGGAGTTGATGGTCAGCCTTTACCTGAATGATTATTTTTCTGGTGATTCTTGGTGTACGTTTTGATGGCCGTCCACTTCTGGGCAGAGTTACGGTGATGCTGAGTGCCCTCCATTTGCCCTCCAAATGATTTGTCTTACACTAAATGGATGGACCTGGAATCTTTTGGAGATGGTCTTGTAGCTTATCCCAGACTGATGGGCTGTCACTTTCCTCCTGATGTCCTCTGATGCCTCCTTTCCTCTCAGCCTTGTTGATCTGTGTGCTTTACGCCTCGGCATGACAGTGGTTTGGTTGGTTTCCTCTCCCTTTAAATCAGAGTGGCTCAAATCTTTTCCCAAGGATGTCTCATTTGATAGGTCTGCTTAATTGATTACTTGAGCATTTGCATGTGTTTTGACCACACGTCTTTTACCTAAATGACTTTACCAATGCAGCTGTGGTTCATTTCCTTTAGCACATGCTCTGATTCCAGGTTTCATGTAGTCTGCTGGCAGCTCGCACATTTCCCTCAAAACAGGTAAATAAAATTGATGAACATAAACCTGACATTTCATATACAAAAACAGGTGATGAAAGGAAGGGAACAGAAAAATCTAAACTATTCAAGGACATCACAGACATTCAAGCAGCATTTGTGTAGATTGTGTACTCAGTACATTGTGTATTGTATTTTACATTGTATACTGTATATTACACTACCAGTCAAACGTTTTGACACCTAGTTTATTTTTTTTTTTTTAGATTTTCTAAACAGTGAATGTATCAAAATAATGAAATAACACATGATTATGCTATGTTAAACCAAAATAGATGGTTTAATAGATGGCTGTAGATTCTTCAGATCTACTACTGGACAGTTTAGATGCTCTTGGTGTTCTTAACCAGCTTCATGAGGCAGCTACCTATGATACCCTGAAGACATGTTCATGTCCGCTGAGCACTTGTAGGATAAGAGAAATGTATTATGTTTTTGAGGAGGCAATTAGAAATTAAAATGTCATTACTATTGTTAATTGAATTACCATTAGCTTAATGCCTTTAAGACTATAAGGTACATACATTCAGTCAGATGTGTCCAAACATTTGACTCGTAGTGTACATATATACACACACACACACACACACACACACACACACACACACAAACAGTTCTGACCCAATTTTGTTTTATATTTTTTATATGGTTAATACTTGTATTCTTCAATTTATGGCTCAAACTAAAAAATTTGTCTGCTTTGCTTAAAAAAATGGATAAAAATAGTACTACCAGACCAATTGTAGCTTGCTATTTAAACTACAAGAAAGTTGTCACTATTTCCAGTGATTTGGAATGGACTTCTCTGGAGCGATCTGTCCTGTTAAAAGGTCTCAAATTGGTACCTACGAGGCCTACTACTAATGAATTAATTAAGATTTTTTTCAGGTGTTTAAGATTACATGCATATTTTAATTAAAATGGCAAGGATGCTCTATAGACACGTTTGACTCGGGAATTGGAAGCACTAGATTTTTATATCAATACTCATGAATGACAAATTAGTAACAAATTTCAAAAGACCTTCAATAAAAACATCATCTACCAAAGGAAAAATACGCTGCACTTAAAAATATAAACAAAAGGACATTAAATAGGACACTATTATTAAGCCAGCTGGTAAGTGTGGAGCTGTTGTCATTCAGAAAAAAGACCTTATATAATAAAGAAACAATTATGAAGCTTTCTGATACTAGTTTTCATAGGCAGAACAGCTCTGACATCACTACACAATTACAGTCCTCTATTCACTTCACTATTAATCCTGTAATTTTAGCAGGACACCTCCCTGATGCTACATCGATTCATATTATAGATAATCCTCACTGTAGCCATTTCTATATTCTCCCTAAAATTCATAAAGAATACAATCCTGGATGTCCTATTGTATTGACTTGTTCCTTCCCAACAGAAATTACATTCCAATTTCGAAGTCCTTACCTGCATATGTTAAAAAATCTACACACATTCAACCCTTGGTCATCTGAAAGAGCAAATGCTACCAACCAACTCCCTCACTGGAAATGAAAGATTTATACACTGTGTCACGCAGTCACTTCCCATGCACAGCGCACTAGAGCACACTATGTGCACACTATGTGTTTCAACATCCTCGTCAGATCCTCATCACCAGAGTATTGATGCCGCCTGTTGTTCATTACCATTACACTCCTATTACACTTAGTCTCTTCAAAATACTGCGTATGTTCTTCTGAGCGTATGGAGCAGAGTCCTGGTCTAATTGTCTACAAATTGCTGACCTCTTTAGTTTATTCTGTCTCCCATGATAGTCTGCTCTTTTGGATATGTGTGCTCTGATCTTAGACTGTTTTGGACTCCTTAGATTGTTTTTCTCAGTACTATGGTGTTGGCCCTGGCCAGCATTTTAATTTCAGTTACTCCTGTTAAATATAATAAAATGCCTAATGTTATCCACAAGCATCAGACAGTCACAATGGCCATGTCCAATCAAAATGTCACAACAGTCATGCCTCTGCAAATGTTACAATGGTCATGAGTAATGAAGATTGTTTGAGAACTTTAAAACATTCTGGTCTGGCCAGAAGTGGTCTCCATGGAAGAACTGTGGCGAAAATGCCATACCTTCAATGTGCGACTCATCTATACATAACAGGATCAGACAAATCAAATCAAAATCAAAAATTAATTTATATAGCACTTTTTACAACACTTGCTGTTACAAAGCAGCTTTACAAGTGTCCGAGTCCAACTGTGCAAGTGACCTAGAAAAACTGATGCTGGTTAGAAGGCAAAGGGTGGTCACACCATATATTAATTTGTTTTATATTTCTCTTTTGTTCATTCACTTTGCATTTGCTAATTTGTAATACCAACCCACTATCCAGGCAGATGACCACAAAAGTGGGGGATCTTAAATGCTAATGGATACGCCAAAACAGGTCGATGGTCATTTAATTCGCGCAACACATTTACATTTACATCTTGGGCATTTAGCAGATACTCTTATCTAAAGCGACAAAGTGTGTTGCATCTGTTCACAGAATGCATCCTAGATAGTAGCATAGATAGGTCAGAATCCAAGAGCCAGCCTACTACTAAACTACAGGAATCAATGCCATTACCTAGTATTCCAATTAAACATAGGCTCACTTAAACAGGAATTAAAACTTATACCAAGAAGTGCAAATAACCAGACCCTTTTAGACACTTTGAAGTTTTCTACATTTGCTATTTCAGACTCATTGTAAAATCGATAAAATATTGTTTTCTCATTAATCAACATATAATACTTCACAAAGACAAAAATGTATAGGAAGTGTATATAAAAAAACAGAAACCCTCCCAGAAAGAGTTCATGGCCCCTTGCCACTTAGAGTAAAGCTCCTAACAAAAGCACAGTAATTGCAACGATTACCATCATTTCCAAACCTCTTAACCTAAAAGCATTTGTGTCTATACCACATGTATTATTCATTATGTTCATATTCCCCACTACACCATGCTTTATTCAGAGTTGCCTTATGCCTTAATGTAAGTTTGATGTCAGTGTTTTACAGATGTAAGTAACAGTAAACACTGCAAACATTTGGTTTTGTTGGGGCTGGCAAGGTCTTAAATAAAACATTAAATATTTTATCAGTATACATGAATGCATAAAGGTAGCATTGTGAGTGTATTCAACACAGAAATCACTAAACACATGCTTGCTGCATGTTGTGCGGTGGTCTTCATTCAGTATGCACTCTGAGTGTAGTTGAGGCAGGGAAAGGCTTGTTTACACTAGGCTGCTACTCACTCTGCTTCTGCCATCAGTAGAGCTGCTGTGGTGGACATCAGGCAGTATTTTATTTACCAGAAGGACCAACTGCATCAAGTGATAATTGAGACCTGTGAAACATTACATTAGGCCTACAGCTCCATCCTCATTGGTGGTGTTTAAATGTTCAGATTGTCAACTTATTTGCTTCTGTAATGTCAAAGCTGTCAGCATATTTTGCAGGATTCCTTTTATTCAAAACAATAGCAGTGTTTCAGATTTTTAAACACAACAGTGTTTCTTGAATAGTATTTAAGCAACTGAAAAGAAAGTCTCTAATAAGCATTGCTTTAGTCCCATGAGCACACTATCAAAATGATGAAGGTATGCCGGAGGTTTTCATCTCTTCATCTCCTCCATCTTAAATTACAGACGGCGTTATAGGTTAGCGCACCTCAGCACTGTGGCCCTGTTGTCCCTTCACTCCGGCTCATGTCGGCATTCGATTTATTTTCTCGTTTGTTTGTTTTCCTTTGTTGCCTTCGGGCATGCATATTTTTGCTTGTGTTAGAGTTCCACTTGTGTCAGAATGCTCACACCACTGAGGGCATAAGAGCCACTTTGATTGATGATGCTCACCATCGCTCTGTGATGCACTACCTCGTTAAAGATCAATTGATTAATGTCTGTTCCAGGCCATCATGGTATTCCAGTACTTTCATATCTGTACAATAGTTTTTTTTTTTTGTCAGACATCTCTATATCCCTAGCTCTGCCAAAAATAAACAAAAAACACAGATGTAATTTTCATCTGAATGTGTTTAATGATTAGGAGCTCCATTTTTGTGGATGCAGCATAAAGCATAAGACCAGAGAGCAGTCACTTGTTGGCATGGTAGAAATGTTGTTTGCTGTTTTCATGACCATTGGGTTCGACTAAAAACATGATCAACAAGTGTACTTAGATGTACCACCACAACACACAATCATGAGATGGCAACATAGTGCAGTTACATTTGTCCTGGCTGCAGCAAAAATAAAAATGAAAAAGTTACAGATGAGGAAACAGACTCAACAGATTATTAAAATAATAATCTTCTTCTTTTTATAGTTATTATTCTAAACATCAATAATGCAATAATGAATAGAACCCTTCAAAGTTTGTAAACAAAGATGACATGTTGGCACTGGAAGTGCCATCTTTTATTTAACAGCTAATTTAATTAAGATATATCAACATATTGCATGATATCGACATGTTATATGTACGTGTGTTAAAACCTTTTGTCCATACAGAATGACAATGTATATGCAGTAATTTGATTTAATAAGATCCTTCAGAAATAAAATTGTGCAATCTACCTTTTTGATTCAGCAATGTTAAAATGGCCAGGCATATGTTCTCAGGTTCCAGGGTACTGATCAGTACTTTGATATAAAACATACATACTGTACTGACATATATACATTCTCTTGACATCTTACATTGTATTAATTTATTTAGTGGGATTTCCTCTGTGGATCACTCCCGTGATGAAAATCTATACAAAAGAAAATAAAAACTCAAAATCAACATGCAAAGAGAAATAAATATCTAATAATGTGATGATCAGTAGAAATTACATGAACATACTAATACAGCAGCAAACACATTTACCAGAGTGTACTCATCTATCAACACTCCAGGTAAACAGTAGGCTCAGTATAAAACCTGATGGGCAATAAAAACAAAAAGTAAACATTTTGAGTTTGAGTTACTGTGCCTTGGATGTGGGTTATATCTGAGATGTATGGAATTGCATACATGACTGTGCAAATCTTTTTACGTCTGAGTGAAATGTTTAGAGATTGCCACAGAGTATGCCCATTTTTGTCATTCAGTGACTGAGCTCACCCTAAGATTATGGTTCAGACCTTGAAACTTTATCAAGCAGACTGTGACTTTGGACAAAACCCAAAGAGTAAGACAAATGAACAAGTGCTGAGGCCTTTCACAATGAGCAACGTCTGTGTGAACGAGTAAAAACAGAGAAAATTGCTGCCAACATAATATGAAGTACATGAGTATTGTTCAAAGAAGGGTCAAAAGTCTGTTCAACCCAACATCAACCGAATTCCAAAGTTCAATTACTGATAGTGAAAAACGTGTTGAGTTACACCATTAGGTGTGTGTATTCACACTTTCCTTTCTGTTTCTAACTGCACCAAACATACTTAACAGCAAGATTATGTGACAGATTGCTGATAGAGCATGATATTCTATCTGTTCATTTGTGGAACATGCATACTGATGTTACAATGTGTGAGGCATGGTGCAAGGGTCATGAATTATGAATGCCTGCATACCAGTGAAGCCACAGCCTAGCTCAGAGAACACTGCACTGTAATCATGAGCATCTCATCCTGTGGGTATGACTGCTGTTTCACCAGGGCAGATCAAGAAGGACCTTTGAAATAAGGGACAGGAGCAACTAGAAAAAGTGTCTAGGAAGTTAAGAAGTTCAAACGTGTTAGAGATTTTATAAACCTTGTCGTAGAGCTTGATAGTTTACTTTCTGGTGTCAGCGTTCTTAGTTCACCATTTCCAGAATCTGAAACGTTCTGTAAAAAGCAGCTGAAACATCCCTAAAGGGTAAAAGGTTCTTCAAGTAATTCTAGTGTAAGAACAAAGTCACTGCATCCTGTATCATTTCCATCTTGTTTAGCCACTGTACAGTATATTTGTTTGGCTTTAAACAAAGAAAGGATTACAAATGTTTATTTATTCATCATTTATTTACAAATCTTTACATATTATTATATATGTATTATTGTTTAACTTTTGTGATATGTGAACAAAACAGGCAAATAGTACATTCAGAACTCATCAAAGTGGTTTAAACTCTGACAATAGTAACAATTTTGCTTGGCCAGAAACAAATAGTTTTGGTATAAATCTAAGTCACTTATGACATATGAAAGGATTTATTCTAAAGACATCATTTTGCTCATGTAAAGTGAGAGACATGGACACACTCTTGCTGTGCTGTAACTCAGCTATGCTTTAGAATTAAAGCTGTACTTATCAGTATTAATGGTGCATTTCACACACAGAATTGCATTAGCCAGCGACAAAAGGCTGAGTAGAAGTGATGAATGTGGTAATGAACAGCTGTAGCCATTTTGATGTGTTTTAGGAAACTAATTCAAAAAGACTGCCTGACATTTTAGTAATTCATAAAAATGTGTGTAATATGTAAAGATTGTTTTAAGACAAATTTCATGTTCCATGTGTAAATGTTAAGTTAAGAACAAATACTAATTATTTATGACAGTACACTTCTATATTCAGGGTTTGGAGGGTGACTAACATTTATAGATAACTGAATATCTAATGTATCTGTATCCTAATCCAAAGGATTGCTATATAAATCTAGCACCATCTGATTATTTGTTACATTTGGATTACTTTTCAACCCATTAACTGCCAAAGAGTTTTAGAACGCAGGTCTAGTACAGTACTTTGTACTGAGCAAGATGTGTAGAGGTTGTCCCACCCCTGTCCCAGGGTCGGTGGACTGCAGAATGCCCAATCTTTGTACTCCTGTCACATTGACAGACACCACAGTAGTAAAGATCCTTGAAATAGTGCTTGAAGGATTGTTTTAGCATGGGTGAGATCAGGCCATGCTAAATTGCTAAAAGGTGCAATTTGTTGGGAAGTAATGAATAAAATCATTCTTAAACAACAGATTATGGATTCATCTTTTTAAAATTTTGCTGAATATTCTACTTCTGTTACAACTGCATGGCACTTGGTTGAGAACAAGGCATATTTTGAAAAGCAGATTACAATCCAACTACCACTGCAATAAAATTAGACTGTCAGCAGCATCTTTCACAAATTGTGAGAATGAAGAGACCAAAATATGTGTTTACATTCAGTGCTGACACTGTTGCAATGTGAATCATTCACTCACTTATAACCATAAAAAAAGTGTGTGTGTGTGTGGTGGGGGGGGTGCAGGCTCTGGTCCTTATTTCCTTTTATTTCCTTATTACTTTGGCAATGTTACTCAAGCTGCTTCATATTTTTTTAACCAGTACTAGTATTTTTTTTGTAACTGTGACAGAATATTTTTTTTGGTAGCCTATTATGTAATGTTGTTTTCCTTTACTTTCCAATTCTGATTCTGTCTATAATGATGCTACTGAATACATGGGCAAATATGTGATAACATTTATACAGATAATATATCCACATTGTGATGAAAGGTCAACTTCTAGTTTTTATAAATATAGCTACCAACACATTCAAATCATAGCTACTTTCCTCTTAGGCCACGTAAGTTTTCACAAAATAGGTCGCCAGACTTACAAATCTGAATAGGTGACAGAAAAAAAATGAACAATAACTCTAATTCAAGTATTGCACCTTTAGGAACTGAAGGACACACACACACACACACACACAAAATAAAAGGCCTCCATTCATGGCTTCCGGGGGTAGGTCTTCGTAATGAATATGTGATGTACCCTTTGTTCCAGGCCCTTCATTTATATACCACCTTTTAAATTGCCTCTGCAGGCCACCAGAACTCTGGAGGCTACAGAAGCATAAGAGGCACTTTTCCTTTTTCCATTTCTGTGTGTGGGTCTGGGGTGTGAACCTCAGAGCATCTTAGCATGGGAGCCCCCTGAGTGGCCTGCAACATCACCAGCGCCTACTTAAGCCCCGAGCTTTACTTTTGCATGTGGGTTTCCGACTCGCATATTAGAGCAATGTCAGAGCTGAACAAACACATTAATGTCAGGAGAGTGGGCTGCTGGACACGCTTTCTCACTTCATCTGCTCTCGCTCACTTCTTTGATTGATTATTTTTTTTAACAAACAGAAAAGTTAGAGCTTTATTTTCATACATGAGATAAGGAGCGAAGCTTGATCTACATTGTCAAAAGAGAGAGTTATAAATAATAGATGAAAGGAGGATGTCATCTGAATCAAATTCAGAATGAAGCAAAAATAGTACTCAAGCATGAATATGGTAGAATATGTTCAGCTCCAAGGAATCAACTGACCACTAATCATGTCCAATAATCAGGAGGCAATACCCAATCAGTACCATTCCCATGAGCAATGACTGTCCTAGAATTGGGTTCTATATGTCAGGTTCCTCACCAATGTTAATAGAGTCCTTTGTTGGGCATACTGTATCTCAAATGTCTTTACCTTTAAAACAGTACATGAATGTTTGTAAATGTAATGTTATAAATATAAATGTTATACAGCTTCATTGAAACTGAAATAAGTTTAAAAATGTAAGTATGTTTTACATGAATATGCATTCATATAACAAATAAAAAGTGTGTGTGTATATATATGTGTGTGTGTGTGTGTGTGTGTGCGCGTATAAAGGTAAATGTAAATTCTAAGCCTAAGTGAGATTTTGAAATATGTTGCTTCTTTTTTTCTTTAGATTTGCAGTTATAAATAACCACTGCACAAAATCACTTTTCTTATTTCTGGACACATAGATGTGTCTCCTACTTTCTGTCTTCCATTAGAGTGCAAAATGGATGCTATTTTTGCCTTCAACTGCAGCACTAAGCCAGTCATTCTAGATGATCACAGAAGAGGGGAATAGTTCTAAAAGTGAAACTAATGTCACAATTACATTGTAAGATACAAAGGAAGAATCTACCAACCATGTGCATTCACTTTTTTTAGCGTACAGTACTAACTGCCTGACTGCATTCAGACATCACCAGGACAATTTGCTAACAAAAAGCTTATTTCTTGTGCACCTGTGTGTGTGTGTACACACAAACATACACACACAAAGACTTTGCTTACAAGGTTTCCAGAGAAACTGAATGTTTCAAACAGAGGTCCTTCATCAACTGTGTGACCAAAGTACTTCTGAAGTTCTAGGGAAGGGAATCGGTTTATAAATGAAAAAGTATAGTTTGTGGAAAAAAATCTTTGAGTCTATTATAACGGCATGAAAACTATAGCTATGTTAACTGGAAATCAGTATCGTGGTTCCCAGTAGGGGACAGTAGTTCAATAAATAGAGCACATTTTGTTAGTCAATGGATGAAAAGCAAGGGATGAAAAGAAGGGATAAAAGAGTGATAGAAGTGTGAAACGTCTCTCTAACGGGCTCTAACATACCTGCAGCCCTTGGGACTCGTTCCAAGCCGCAGAGAAGAGTGTTTTATTTTAGCCTGCCTCCCCTTTTGCCCTCTTCCCTCGCATCAGACGCCTGCTCTTTTCACTTTCACTATACCCAACAATTATCATGTTTTAAACATCAACTACTGCGAGGGGAAGTCAAACCATAATCATAGAAGTGACAGAATCTCAATTTATTCACACATGGCCAGTTTCATGCAAAATTGCATGCTTAAAAATGACAGCTCTTTAACTCTTCAAAGTCTGCTGAATGCCATTCCATACTGCTGTATGGAATATCCTGATGTAAGGATTCAATTCCACCTACAAGTCAAATCAGAAAAATAAAACTCAGTGAAGATGAATGTTGTACTACATGTAATGATCAGCTATAACATTAAAACCATATAATAACCTCTCATGGTGTCTTGTAGTTTCTGTCACCAAGATGCTAGCATCCAATAAATCCTGTAAGTTTACAGGATGGGGCTTCCATGAATCAGATGGATCAGTGTCACGAACACTGCAAACTCTCTACTGAACACACCCAGATCGGCCCCCTTCTGTTAGTACACTGGTCCCTGCTATTGGATCTTGCAATCAGACCTGACTTCCCAGTACACCCTACAGTCACTCAATTTTATTGTGACTTGGGGAAATTGGAAGCCAAGTCAAAACCTTTGCCCAAAGGATCATGCTGCCTCCACTGGCCTGCCATCCTCCCATAGTGCATAAGAGTGCCATATCTTCCCCAGGAAAGTGACACACATGCACCCAAAGTGATTCATCAGACAGGGCCAACTTCCTCCATTGCTCCACAGACCAGGTCTGATGATCATGTGCCTAATATAGGTGCTTTCAGCAGTGGACAGGGGCCAGTGTGGGCTTTCTGACTGCTCTGTGGCTATACAGCAATTTGTGATATAGTAGCTCCTCTCTGGGCATGAGATGGGCCCTGCTCCCATCACACAGTAGCCTTGGGAGCCCATTACCCTGTTGCCGGTTCACCCATTGTCCTTCCTTGGACCACTTTTGGTAGGTACTAACCACTGGAACCCACCCCACGGGATCTGCTGCTCTGCTCTGACCCAGACATCAGCCAATTTGGCCCTTGTCACAGTCGCTCAGATCCTTTTGCTTGCCAACACATTAATTTCAAAAACTGATTGTTCACTTGTGGCTTATTATATCCAACCCCTTGACAGGTGCTATTGTAATGACATAATTAATATTATTCACTACACCTGTCAGTGGTTTTAATGTTGTGGCTGATCAATACATAAAAACATAATCCATTCAACACCAGAGATGCCTGGTAGTTTTAATGACCTAGAACAAGATCTGTCATAAATAAATATTTTATCATGGCCTACTTATTACTCATATTTCTGGATAAAGTACCAAGTGTAAACTAATTTCAGTGGACATATTTAAACACGCATTAGAAATTCCCATGACCAGTCAGCACATTAAAGATTCCCATGACCAGTGAGCACTCTTTTCAACTTGACAAAAGGAGAACTCTCCATCCCACAGGCTCCTGCTAAATGGGTTGTTATTTGATAGGCCATCTCTTCATGATCTCAGTGCTATAGTGATCTTCATGAGCTCACATCAAACTGACTTGACTTCACAATATAGCTGCATCCCAGGCACAGTATAAACACTGTGGAATGGAAAGAGTAAATAAAATGAGATCTGAGGGCTGCCTGGGTGGATTAGCATCTGAGAAGCAACAGAGGAGAACCACATGTCCCAGTTAACTTTAAAGGAGGGGCATTTGACAGCTATGATATATGACCAGTGGAAAGCAATCGTACCTGAAAGCAATCAATCTTCACTTTAATTCAGAGCTGCTCTCTTCATCATATTGTCAAGGAACTCAGGCGCTTAGCCTAATGCCCATGCGCGGAGATGGCTAAAGCAAGTCGGATCCAAAAAGAAAGATGATCGATTATCTAATGGCAGAAAAGCCGCCACTGGAGTCATCTCATTTGTTAGAATGCTAAAGATGACGTTGATTTATCACTGTTGACGTTTCATAACGTCATGCTCTCTTACAGACAAGAGGGGGTGTGCAAGAACAGACTTAAGTAACTACAAAGGTCTCTCAAAACAAAGAGACTCCAACACACTATTCCAACACAAAACTTAATGGCCTCTGCAACCATCTCAGAAGTACAGAAAATCTGTATCTTCTTAAAAATCACTGGCTGATTTGTCTGTGATGAGAGCATGATTAATGGTTTATGTGTAGAAAGTCTGTAATGCAATAGCAGAAAAGACTAATAATCCATAATAGATGCCGTTGTTGTGATTCATACGCTGAAAGCCTGATAATAGGCTCCTGCAAAGAAAGAGAAATGTGTGTGCCTCTGCACCACCAGCTCAAAGCTCAAACTGCTTTAGTGTGCATGTGCTTGATTTATTTGTTCAATTACTCCTCATTTCCATTGGACTGATTAGGAGCACAGAATGCGGAGTATCATAAGGCGGAGCTTAAATATAATTCAGCTCAGAAAGGACACAAAAGAGATCTCTCCACACATTTTCTTCTCTAAAGAATGAAACGTGACTCAGATAGTCCTATGTATGGCCATATACATTAAATGTGGGAGAGTGTTCATAAACAGGGTGATTCTCCCAGAGGCCTAGAGGGGCTGCACGAGCCTCCCCTTTGTTGTTTTTAAGGTTTTTAAAGGTCAGTTATTGCAGCTATATCAAGATAAAGTGTAGAAATACAAAACTGTTATGTATGCCGTACATATAGCAATATGTATCAAGTGTGTGTGAGTGTAGACTTCAGCTTCCAAAGAGGTTGGAAGGGAGGTGATTTTGAGACTGTAAGATTGGGAGAACTCGAGTGAACTTTAGGTTGAGGTCTGAGCAGCCACCAGAAGAGAAGCCAGAACCCTTACTGAAGAGAGAGAGAGAGGGAGAGAATTTAGGAACCAGGGAGAAGTAACCAAGAAGGAGAATGGGTATGAGATTTGTCATGGAGAAAATAAGGAGTTTTGGTAGTGTACATGGAGAGAAATAGTGGTGGAGTTGAGGCACAGTCTTTCTCCAAGACTTCTGTTATTCCCAAACTCCATTAAAAGTTCTAAGATAATCGGTTTACCTCAAATACTTATGGTTATAATTAAAAGAGTTCAGCCTTATTGTGTTGTATCCTTTCTAAATTTGACCTTTTGTTATTTTCTTTTACTGCAAGAATCATTATAAACAGCCCAGAACACAGGTTTTAAAAAAAACTTATTTCTGTCATCAAACAACAGACAACTGATACAGGTAAAGTACATGTATACTTGCATTGTGGAGGTAATTGATTTCTTGTTGGGGACTGCATCAATGTACAGTTATTTTCTTTTTGTTAACAATGTTTTATCAAGAATAAAATGTCCACATAATGGCACTATTATGTCAGCCCTGAATGGTAATGTAACATTTTTTTACGTGAGCTCTGGAGTTAAAGGCAACGTTTGAAATAGCTTACTATGTACTGTATACTGTATAATGTGTACTAATAGTATGCAGTTTAGTATCCAGATTGCAAAACAACAAGCTACAAGGTCATGTGAGCATATGAAGGTTGCAGCCACTTGGGAATGGTTTTCCTCCATCTTTGCATAACAGAATGCAGTACACCATGATCTTTTTTTGCACTGGAATGTTGTTTTTGCACAAAGTTGTTTTTTTTCTTTTTCAAACTTTCTTTTGTAATCCAGGTATCTTTTGCATACTGCTTATGGAATACTGATTTTTTGGCCCATTATTACACATGTTGAAATAATCAATTATTTCAAACAGCCAGAGTTCTCCCACAATTGTGTTTCTCTATTCTAGCAGAACTATAGTTTTCAGTGAGAAAATAAAAGGAGCTAGATTCAGTTATAGAACATTAGAGCAAGAAAGAGGCGAGGTAATGTGAGCGCATGTGTGTTTATTTAAAACAAGTGACCTGAGTAAATGTGTTTATAACCAACACATGGCTCCAATGTCCCTGCAATAACTTGAAATCCATTTGCTTAATTTGTCTCAATAGCAAGGGAGGTGTGAGAAACAGATGAGATCATAAAATGACGAATTAGAGGCTCTGCCAGATCGTATTTGTCATAAACCCTGGGAAGCTGCAATGTGTATATGCTCGTATGTGCCGAGTTGGGATGTGGAAGAGAGTGCCCGTGTGCCAGGGTGGGGTGTTCCTGTCCACAATACGAAGAGGCACTTTAACTGATCTGTCCATCACAGATGGTTATCCACAGAGAGGAAAGGAAAAGGGTGTTTGGGGCCACAGGAAGAGCTGCTTTTAGCTGACCTTGGGAAGCTAGAGCTCTAAAAACACACAGGATTTATAGGCCTCTGCCATGAACTTGTGTATCTCCTAAGTGATGGGCCTTTTGCTCAGAGATGGTTTGGGACAGAAAGAGAAAGGGAGATATGGAAAGACAGACAGAAACCTTTATTTAATTATTCAGCTTTCAACCAATTACCCATAAAATACAGTAAAAGGTGAAGGTTTTGGTTGTTGCATGCAGGGCTTTTATTTATTTTACAGTGCTCTTTTATACTTATGAGGCCACATTTTAAGACTGTAAGACTTGAGACTACTTTGTAATACCAAAACAGTGTCAAGAAAGGTACAATAAATTCAAGCTATTTTAAATATTTAATTTCAAGGTTTTAAAATTGCACCCTCATCCTCTACACTCTCTTTATATCACCATAATTCATAATTCAGCCAGTGATTTTTGGTTGTTGGCTTACAATGACATAGAATGATTCCTGCACATACAAATATGAGTTGGGATTTTGCTGCCAAAAATTAAGCCTCCAGTTTTGTCAAACTGTTCCCACGAAGTTGGGAGCATAGCATTGTCCAAAATCTTATGATATGCTAAAGCATTAAGAGTTCCTTTAACTCAAATTAAGGGGCAGAGTCAAACTCCTGAAAATTAAGCCCCCATTATAATCCCTCCTCCACCAAACCTTACACTTGGCACAACACAGCCAGACCGATACCATTCTCCTGGCAATTACCAAACCCAGACTCGTCCATCAGATTGCCAGATGTAGAAGCGTGATTGGTCACACCAAAGAAGCCGTCTCCACTGCTCTAGAGTCCAGTGGCAGCATGATTTACACCACTGCATCCAACACTGTGCATTGGGCTTGGTAATGTAAGGCTGGGATGCAGCTGCTCGGCCATTGAAACCTTCCCATGAAGCTCTCTACACACTGTTCTTGAGATAATCTGCAGGCCACTTGGCATTTTGAGGTCTGTAGCAACTGACTTTGTAGAAGGTTGGAGACTTCTATGCAGTATGACCCTCACCATCCGCTGACTCCGCTATGTCATTGTACAGGGCCTACCACTTTGTGGATGAGTTGCTGTTATTCCAAATCACTGCCACTTTGTTATAATGCCACCAACAATTGACTGTGGGAAATGTAGTACTGAGGAAATTTCACAGCTAGACTTGTTGCACAGGTGGCATTCTATTACAGTACCATGCTGGAATTCACTGAGCTCCTGAGAGCAACTCATTGTTTCACAAATGTTTGCAGAAACAGTCTGCATGCCTAGGTGCTTGGATACACCTGTGGCCATGGAAATGACTGGAACTCCTGAATCCAATTATTTGGATGTGAGAGTGAATACTTTTGTCAATATAGCATATATCCGCAGTTCGAGATTATTTTGTCTGTTTAATCTCAATATCTTTGTACTGTTAACATTATACTAGTTAAAATATATAGTTCTAAACCAGTGAAAGAGAGATTACTTAGAGATTATCACCAGTTGCATATAGATAAATGCATGTAAATTATTTTGGCTAGCATAATGAACTTTGAAAGGCATGAACTGGTATTTTGATTATGTGAACAATATGAAACTATGATATATGTTCCTAAAATATATGAAAATTAAAAAGCTATCAAACAGTATTCTTTGACTGAACTTTCAGTGTTTATATAATTAACAACAGCTTCTTAAATTCTTGCATTTTTATCAGGATGTGCACTAGCTTTAAGTAGCAATAAGACACTATTATAAAAAAAAAACAAATTTCAGAAAGTGCCTTACAAAAAGTGCCTTTAAGCCTTTGCAATTCTCTTGGCAAAATATGTTGCCATATGTCAGACCTCAATTAACAAATGTGCAAAAGTGCAAAATGTACATCAGACTCATAAAAGCCAAGCTTCAACAAGGAAAATTTGGAATTGGGTGCCGTCCAAGTTTATAAGTGTTTACTGCTAAATCAATATGATCAAGATGACCTATTCATAACATGCACTGTAAAAAATCTCCTGATACCACTGTACAGTCACTGTGAATTTTTTTTTGTGTTCTTTGACTTGAATATAAAACAGAAAAGCATGGATCAGTAGCCTCTGCTGAATTAGCCCAACATGCCTGCAGCTATTATGCCTGATTGAAGTTGGCCAGTGTTTTTATAACTGTTAGAAAGGTTAATTAGCATCTTCAGCTTCTTTGACCTCTGTTCTAAAATGTTGCCACAGTGGTTTTGTTTTTATTCCTATACATAATGGCAGGATAAACTGGAAAAGAGTTACTAGTACAATGAAAAATACCACAAAGTTCTCCAAAAGTTTACACACAAAAGCAAATGTTGTGATATTTGCAGAAATTATTATTTCTAGAAAACCACTCTTTGTATAATGCTGTGTGAAAGCCACTAGGTTACTTTTCCTTGTCAATTTAAATATGATGATTTGCCTCAAACTAACAATCTGAGATAAAATAAAAACACACTCTGTCATCATCTTGCTAAGACAATATTCTCCCTGTAAAGGCAATAAATGAATTATGTATATCATTGTTAACACTTATTCACCAGTGTCTCAGGCTAAAGCAAGTGATGCAATGGATAAATAATGTGAGGATTTAGCTAAAGGAGAACTACTTTTTAAGACCCAACACCAACAAATAAATAAACCATTTATCTATATATTTATATTATCCAAAAATGCTCTTTCTTTGAATTGTTCATACTCTAAAGTCTTAGGCCCATATTTACAAAAGAACTGTTCACGGTGTATCACTGACAGTTGTCTTGCATGGAAAGATGGTTTGTAAATGTTTGCCTAAAAGTATTCCCACATGTACGTGTAAACGTTATTTAATGTTATAAAATTGTCCATGCAATATTGGTGAAAAACCAAGACACTTATGAAGAAGACCAAACATGCTCATGAAATATTAAAAATGTGTGGAGTAAAGCTTATCAATGACTGTAAAAGTATGGCAGTTTAACAGGTACAGCTACAGACCATGTTTGTGGTGGTAAAGTGTCAAATGGAATGAAGATCGTTTTTTATACACCTCTGATTATTTTCCTTTCTGTTTCTGCAAACTTTTGCTTGCAGGTTTTCTGCTAATTAAAGTGGGCATAGTTTTCCAGCTTTGAGGAAACACCACTCTGGGGCCTCTGGTGGCTATTTTGAAGAAAACTTTCTTCAAGGAGTTGCCTCCAACTCTCCCTAGACCCTGACAGCAACGTGTTCAAAAGTGAAACTGGCCAATAATTGCTTTGCCTGAGAAGTTAGCATGTCTCTCAGCCCCATTCATATGCTAGCACATAGCACTGGGCCCTGGGAGACTCACAGGCACTCGTGTTTACAGGGCAAGAAGATGGCTGACAAAGCACCTCCGGGGCCCTTTCTGTACAGTCAACAAACCAGAAACCTGAGACTTAAAGTTTCTTTTGCTTGTTCTCCTGACTTTCTGTCAGTTCTGATTGAGTTACAGTGCTTTAAAAATATTATCAGCATCAGAAGACAAATGAATGAATTTTCCAAGATACTATTTAAGCTGCTCGCTAGGGGGCAGGAGGGGGTAGGAGTCATTTCTTATCACTGCAGCCCAAATTACTGGTGAGCATGTTGTTACATAAAGGAGGCAAAGGCAAAGATCTATGCAGTCATGTGCACATATACATGAGAATGAGCCTGTATCACTCTCATCTCCCCCATTTCTGTTCCCTGTGGGCCTATTTGTGACAGGTTACTCACACATCTGCACTGCTCCACAAACCTGAGATGTAATTAGCTTTGCACATTACTGTCACAGCTACTTAATGTCACACTAACAATTACAATCTGTAAACACTGTTTTTCCACCATGTTCTTGTTGTTTTGTTTGGTTAGGTTTTCACTCTATGTCCAGGATTGCTGATTTGCCCACCTATAACAGGAAAATGGCAGAAGTGGCGGATTGCAATCAGAGAGCTGAGATTCAGGGTGATAACCAGATTAACGTCAAACGTGCTGTACATAATAGTGCATAACAAGAACTTTATGCAAGGACAGAAAGATTCTAACTTGCACATTATCAGTCAAAACAACAAGCAGTTTTCCACAGGTGTAACACTGATCCTGGCAAATCTGATGGCCTGCATCAAATGGAATGTTCCACAATAAAACCTTCCACATTTCTGTACTATAAAAAAATGTGCTTCACTCAAAACATAGACATGTCTCTACAGCATAGAACAATCTGTTGTTTGGTTGATTTCAATATATGCACATTGCTATACATTATTTGTGCACAAGTCAGTTGTTTAAACTGCTTGCATCTGAATATGTCCATTTATGTTTTTTTATATACAGTTTCTAGAAAGAGATTGTTGATGTTTTTTCAGAACAGAGTAAAAGCTTTGCTATTGTGTTTACTGTCTATGGATAGCAATTGTAATAGCGTAGCACTTAGAACGACAGTACAGCCTCTTCATGTCCTTGAGAACATAAGGCTTTTAAGCACGGCTTCTTTATGGACCACTTCCTACAATGTCATTAAACACTTCAGTTTATTTTCAGATCCAAGGATCATCTTTTACTGACAATCCTGAATGCAAATGTTTATTTACCGTTATTTAAACTTCTTTACCCTTGTATGTATTTATAGCTTTTAAATGCATGGCTAAAAGCACTTGTCAACGCTTCAGTTCTTTACCATGTAGCCAAGCGGATGCAGAACATATCTGTCAATTGAGTAAATATAACAAAGGAAAGCTTTGGCCCTAGAATACATATTCTATGTGATGATGAACCTGGTGCGGTAGATACCTACTACGGTAATGGAATAGTGATAGAGTTTTGGTGCAGTCAGGTGTGGAGACAGATATGCAGACGCGTGTATGATTTTCAGCATACACCTATGTCAGAAGCAGTGGCCTGGAAATTGCTTTTAAACCCCTAGGTGCATGCTTATTTCACAGTCTTGCTTAAAAAGGCAAGAGCTCAATCTTTTACACTCCCCACCCCCCCCGCCCCCAACACACACACACACACACACACACACGCACACCACCACCAAAAACCCCAAAACAGCTTACAGGAAGAGACACATCAAAATGAAGAACTGAGCAAGGGAGCAAGCCATACATTCCACAGTCTATTATGAAGCACAATGCACTGTGTACATCAAGGTACATGCAAGTTTAATCCCATAATTAAGCAAAACCCCTTATACATAGGCCAAAGAAGCACAGCTTGACAGTTCCATTATAAATAAGAATGAAACAAATTAAGGTAAAGTGTAATCTCCTTTTGTGTTCCTTGAGAGGTTTCTTTGATACAGTCATCTTGAGGAATGTTTTCTTAGGCACAATGAGTGCAATACTGAGGATTTTTGATCAACAGTATTGAACCTTGAAAACCCAGGTCTGGGTTTCCCTAAAGCATTGTTGTGCAAATAATGCTTAAAAAATCACATTTGAAAAAGACACATTGTATTTTAGGAATAGAGCCTCGAACAATTCATCCACCTTAAGCAATGACACATGCTCAGTCTTTATGACAATAATGAACCTCTTGACTTGAAGGATCATATATTTTACCTACCAATATGATACGAGAAGGAATGTGTAGGAGGGCTTTGTGATTGTACTTATATAACTTCACCCCACTTGTCTATGACCAAGAATAGGAAGTTTAACTTAGTAGACATACACAACACAGAATGAATATTTTAAAGGGAACTAGTGTTGGCAGTGTTTAAAAATATAATGGTTCTTAAAATAGTCCTCTTTGGTTAGTTATCATTTGCATTTGCATTTTATAATGCATTTGCATTTTATAATGCAGCCAATACATTTTGAGTTCTGTGTAGATTCATAAAGGAGTTTAGCAATTTACAAATTCTTACACATACACACTTGAATAGCATTCAATCTATCCATAACATTCATTTTCATGCCCTTTGAGCAGTTTTAAAACCTAACTGTGTATGACTAGGGAATTCCAGTATTCCCACAGAAAACAATTATGTGTTAATACCCTAAGGATCAAAAAAGGTTACTGTGTGTTATGATTGCAGGATAACAGGAGTTGTGAAGTTGCAAAGTTGCAAAGAATTTATGATTTGCAGAACAAACGACGGGTTCACTGAAAGTTCATGCACAACGCTTCCACACCGACCACATTAAGAATTAAGTAAAGATTGCAACACATTTAAATATTAGATTTTCTTAAATCCATTCTTCAACTACTGGATTACTACTTTGAGTAAAGTAGCCCAGAGAACCTATGATCTTAATCCTGAAAATGCCCAAATATTTCCCAGACAAATACCATGATGAGAAACATCATGATGGGAATCCAGTGACTCACAAGAAGTATAAAAAGGGTTGAGCTTCTTTGTTGTTTCAGTTCTCATTCTTTGTGTCCTTAGTTGTTGCGTACAGCCATCAGCCACAATTAATGTACCGAACAAGCTTTCATACTTTCATACTATGTGTAAATTGTAATCTCCCCTTTTAAGGCACTACAGCTGTGCTCAGAAGTGACCTACTCTATGGGCCAGGGATTTAGCTTGATGGTACACCTATTCTTAACACTTAAGTAGGACGTATATATTTTAACATGAGGATATGCATTTGATAGAGACTACAAAGAACTTCTGTAAGATGCTCTGGACAAAGGTGTCTACCAAATGTAAATGTACTAGTCTTGTACGTGGCGTTTTTTGTCAAGTGGTCAGGTTATGGCAAAAGCATTCATGTCAGTTTAGTGTACTTAAAGCTAATTTCCGGATTAGTTTATAAAATGACAAAAAATTATAAGTCTGGCTAAATATATAAAATGCATAAAAACTACTTCTCTTGAAGCACTGTTTATAAAGACACTTCACGTATGACACTGTAAGTGTCTTGTTCCGAAGGGTGGTGTAAAAAGGGAGAACACAGATTTTCCTTTAACAAGGTCCTCATAACATATGACACATTCACATGCATTGTATCATGCGCTTTAGTAGTACGAGAACCCCAGCCACTTCAGTCTTTTATTCCATGTTCTTGGAAATCTATCTTAGCTGACCAATGCTCTTCTCTTCAGCTATCACATGACTGTGCATCATAAACCAAAGCTCTTCTTTCTTAGCCAGTGACTCAGCCTCACTTCTGCTAGGCTCACATAGTGTTTAATGCCATGGGCCCATATTTCCCCACTGCAGAGAGGTGTTTTCACAAGCAGTCTGAGGTACCCTCAGGTCCTATATGCAATCAGGTACTGTTGTGTGTACCATGGTTCCCAGAAGCACAGTACTAATCGCATTAATGCGTTCTCACAGCGACAGCATTACAAGCCTGCTAGATAGACAGGGGCAAAATGTTTGTGTGTAATTTCACTTGGGGCAGTTTGCCAGCTGCACAGATTTGGTGGAAGCAGCATGGTTCAGATTGGAAATAGGTCAAATATATTTTACTTTTTGAAGACAAAGAGGAACAAAAAGGAACTGGGCTGAAAGAAATCATTCTGAATATCAAGCACCAGAGCAATATGTTGGCATGTCCTTTCATATTCTTCCTTTTTTTTTTTAAATACTTACATTTCATTAATTCAGGTAGATGTATTGAGATAGCATCATCAACATGGCCAATATATCAAAATCAACCCATCAGTTTATCCAATTTTTTCAATAGAAACTTAACGTTAACTTTTCAATGCTGAATTCCTCGCATTAAGCCTCAGGTAGGCAACATTGTCCTTCTTGGTTACAGGGACCACAGGGCCCAAGCAGATGCAACGGGTCCAATGAGCTGATCTCTGAAGCATGTCATCTAAGGCCTCCTTAATGATTTTTTTGCTTTTTTTAAACCCAATATGCAATCTGGCATACAGGAGTATAGAGGTGATACTGTGCAGTACTGCTGAATCCATCCATCCATCCATTTTCTTCCGCTTATCCGGGTCCGGGTCGCGGGGGCAGTAGCCTAAGCAAATAGGCCCAGGTTTCCCTCTCCCCAGCCACCTCTTCCAGCTCTTCTGGGGGGATACCAAGGCGTTCCCAGGACAGCCGAGAGATATAATCTCTCCAGCGTGTCCTGGGTCTTCCCCCGGGGTCTCCTCCCAGTTGGACATGCCCAGAGCGCCTCCCCTAGGCAGGCGCCCAGGTGGCATCTGAACCAGATGCCCGAACCACCTCAGCTGGCTCCTCTCTACGTGGAGGAGCAGTGACTCTACTCCGAGCCCCTCCCGGATGACTGTGCTCCGTACCTTATCTCTAAGGGAGAGCCCAGACACCCTGCGAAGAAAACTCATTTCGGCCGCTTGTATTCGCGATCTCATTCTTTCGGTCACTACCCAAAGCTCGTGACCATAGGTAAGAGTCGGAACGTTAGATTGACCAGTAAATTGAGAGCTTTGCCTTTCGGCTCAGCTCTCTCTTCACCATAACGGTCCGTACAGCGACCGCAATACTGCAGCCGCAGCACCAATCCGCCTGTCAATCTCTCGTTCCATCCTTCCCTCACTCGTGAACAAGAACCCGAGATACTTAAACTCCTCCACTTGAGGCAAGGACTCACTCCCGACCCAGAGAGGGCACTCCACCCTTGTCCGACTGAGTACCATGGTCTCAGTTTTAGAGGTGCTGATTCTCATCCCAGCCGTCTCGCACTTCGGCTGCAAACTGATCCAGCGAGAGCTGTAGGTCTCGGCCCGATGATGCCAACAGGACCACATCATCTGCAAAGAGAAGGCGTGGAATCCTGAGGCCACCAAACCGACCCCCCTCCACCACCTGGCTACGCCCGAGAAATTCCGTCCATAAAAGTTATGAACAGAATCGGTGACAAAGGGCAGCCTTGGCGGAGTCCAACTCCCACCGGAAACCAGTCTGACTTACTGCCGGCCATGCGAACCAAACTCCTGCTCCGTTTGTACAGGGACTGGATAGCCCGTAGCAACGGGCCCCATTATACTCCCGGAGCACCCCCAGAGAATCCCCGAGGGACACGGTCGAATGCCTTTTCCAAATCCACAAAGCACATGTGGACTGGTTGGGCCGACTCCCATGCACCCTCTAGGACCCTCGCACGGGTGCAAAGTTGGTCCAGTGTTCCACGACCAGGGCCGGAACCCACATTGTTCCTCTTGTAACTGAGATTCGACTATCGAACGGACTCTCTTCTCCAGAACCCCTGCATAGACCTTACCGGGAGGCTGAGAAGTGTGATCCCCGATAGTTGGAGCACACTCTCCGGTCTCCTTTCTTAAAAAAGGGGAACCACCACCCCGGTTTGCCAATCCAGAGGCACTGCCCCCGATGTACACGCGATGTTGCAAAGACGTGTCAACCAAGACAGTCCCACAACATCCAGAGCCTTAAGGAACTCAGGGCGGATCTCATCCACCCCCGGAGCCTTGGCACCAAGGAGTTTCACAACTACCCTGGTCACCTCAGCCCTAGTGATGGGCAAACCCCGTCCGAGTCCTCTGGTTCTGCTTCCTCTATGGAAGACGTGGTGGTGGGATTGAGAAGATCCTCGAAGTATTCCTTCCACCGCCTAATGACATCCCCAGTCGAGGTCAGCAGATCCCCAGCCTCACTGTATACAGTGTTGGTCGGGAACCGCTTTCCCCTCCTGAGTTGCCTGACGGTTTGCCAGAACCTCCTCGGAGCCGATCGAAAGTCACTTTCCATGGTCTCACCAAACTCTTCCCACACCGAGTTTTTTGCCTCTGCGACAGTCAAAGCCGCGATCCGCTTGGCCCCCTGTACCTGTCTGCTGCCTCCAAAGTCCCACGGGCCAACCAGGCCCGATAGGACTCTTTCTTCAGCTTGACGGCCTCCCTTACCCGAGGTGTCCACCACCGGGTTCTGGGATTGCCGCCCCGACAGGCACCGACAACCTTGTGGCCACAGCTCTGATCTGCCGCATTGACAATAGAAGCACGGAACCAAGCCCACTCAGACTCAATGTTTCCGGCCTCCCTCGGGATGCGGTCAAAGCTTTGTCGGATGTGGGAGTTAAAGACCTTTCTGACAGGTTCCTCTGCCAGACGTTCCCAGCAAACCCTCACAGTACGTTTGGGTCTGCCAGGTCTGTCCGGCATCCTCGCCCGCCATCTGATCCAACTCACCACTAGGTGGTGATCGGTTGACAGCTCAGCTCCTCTCTTTACCCGAGTGTCCAAGACACACGGTCGCAAGTTCGACGATACGATTACAAAATCGATCATCGAACTGCGACCTAAGGTGTCCTGGTGCCATGTGCACTTATGGACACCTCTGTGCTCAAACATGGTGTTTGTTATGGACAAACCGTGACGAGCACAGAAGTCCAATAACAGAACACCACTGGGTTCAGATCGGAGAGGCCGTTCCTCCCAATCACGCCCTTCCAGGTCCTACTGTCATTGCCCACGTGAGCATTGAAGTCCCCCAGCAGAACAATGGAATCCCCAGAAGGGGCACCTTCCAGCACCCCCTCCAAGGACTCCAAGAAGGCCGGGTACTCCGAACTGCCATTCGGTGCATAAGCACAAACAACAGTCAGAGCCCTTTCCCCGACCCTAAGGGCGCAGGGAAGCAACCCTCTTATCTACTGGGGAAAACCCCAACACACAGGCAGCGAGCCGGGGAGCTATGAGTAAGCCCACTCCAGCCCTCCGCCTTTCACCCTGGGCAACTCCAGAAAAGAATAAAGTCCAGCCTCTCTCGAGAGGATTGGTTCCAAAACCCAAACTGTGTGTGGAGGTGAGCCCAACTATATCTAGTTGGTATCTCTCAGCCTCACACACCAGCTCAGGCTCCTTCCCACCCAGAGAGGTTACGTTCCATGTCCCAAGAGCCAGCTTCAGTAACCGAGGGTCGGTACGCCAAGGCCCCCGCCTTCGGCCACCGCCCAAACCACAATGCACCGAACCCCTAGTACTACCTCTCCCACAGGTGGTGGGCCCATGGGAGTACTGCTGAATGTCTAAGCCCATTGGTGCTAACTGAAGGCCATTGTTTGAAAAACTCATAAAGCTCCTATTCAAATGTATCAGTAGCACCCGCCCTGTCTAATAGCCCTTCCATCTGTTGTCATAGTTCAGGATCTCAGTCTGGATCTAATTCTGCACTAAACATAAATAGTAATTTGCCAAAAATGTTGGTTCAGTGAAACTACTGTCATTTCCTATGGGGAAATCTCATCTAAGCTGGCTTCCCAGTCATTGATTGCAATTGCTAGGAATGCCCTGTAGCAATTCTCTTTCTAACATGCCTGGTACTGGAAAGCAAAGTCTCTGATGTTTTCATGAATGCCTTGCCTCCGGTCCCACAGCTGTCTCTCGGCTTCAGCTTCTCAATGCCCAGGCAGAAAAGATCTGAGAAACACAGCCTTGAGTCTGCCCAAAACATTAGCATTCTTATTGGCCTTGTAGAGCTTTGTTACCTGTAGCTTGTTTTTCTGGAATATTTTTACTGAGTTGTGAAAGAGAAGTGCCGATGTATTTAACTCATCGCCAGGCCCTGCTGGACATTAGGAAATGTGACTCATGTATTAACACCAACAGTGGGCTGAATGAGTTATATGGCCAGGCACTGCTCTATGAACCAGGTCTTCAGTCAGCAGCAGCGCCTGATGCCACCAGTAGGGAGAAGGGGTGCCAAGAGCGATGAGTGGGGAAAGAGAAGTGTGACAGGCATCAATGCTGGACTGAAGGCCAAGCCTAGCCACCCAATGTGACTCTGCCATCCATTTTTCTCTACAATAATTCCTCACTCTACAATAAACTGAACTACCATACACTGCAGCTACCACCAGTGTGGACTCAGGAACTGCTGCATTCTTGCCTTTATAGAAACATGGTTTAATGACAGCAGTCTTGATGTTGTTATTCAGCTAGTCAAGCTAACTGACTATTGTGCTGACAGAACAAAAGCACTGTCTGTTGAGATGTACTGGGGGTGTTTACATAACAGCAAATGGTGCAGGAATGCTATAATAATCTCAAGTTACAGGCATGAAGGTAGTGCTGAATGAACCCCTCTATAAGCAATTTACAGACACCTATATCTAGTTTTTCAATGTCACTGTTGACATCAACCACACTGCCAGTGCTGCCAACATTCTACACGCATTTTGACTTCGGAATATGTGGAGTACATGTGGACCTTGTTTACATTAATATCCATGCTGAATAGAAAGCAGAACTCCACCTTCACTAAGCCACTCAGAGCAAATCATAATTATAATAATTACAGCATATAGACCACTACTCAATTGTGTCATACTGGTACTGATACAGGTGAAAGGGAATCTGGCAGGTTCATCATCTCTGTTTTGAGCACACAGACTGGAACATGTTTACTGAGGCTGGTATGAAGACCATGTTGATCTAGAACATTACACAGCTTCTGTGACTGGCTATTTTAGCAAATGAAGTACATAGTAGATATAATTTCTTTCCAAACTATACCTACATGTGCTAATCAGAAACCATGGATGACTGCAGAGATGTTTGAGTTGCCAAGCAATGTTGCTTTCAGATCAAATGAAAAGGCACCCAAAGCATGAACCATACTGTCCAGAGTTATCACAAAAGCAAAGCACAATTATTCACAAAAAATCCACAGTAAAGTTCCTGACACCAGAGACAAGTGGCAAGGTATGCAGATCATCACAGTATAGAATATAGAGTGTTATGGATTGTCTGTGATGGAGATGCCTCACTTGCAGATCCCCTAAACAATTTCTACATGCGATCTGAAGTGCAGGACAATAATTCACTGAAGAACACCACCACAACTCCCAATGACTAAGAAATTCATCTAACCACCACAGATTTTAGGAAACCTCTGTCAACAGTTAAGCTCTGAAAGGCTACAGGAACTGACAACATACCCGGCAGGGTACAAAGGCAATGTGCTAATCAGCTCACACATTTCCTAACTGACATGTTCATTCTCCTTGACACAGACAGCTGTTCCTGAGAACTTCAACATGAGCACCATTATTCCTGTGCCCAAGAAATGATCCATGTCCTGCATCAATGACTGTTGGTATATAGCACACCATTCATCATGTGTTTCGAGCACCTCATAAACCACATAAAGACCAGCCCACCCCACTGGACCCATTTCAGTTTACCCATCATCCTCTCATTCTACAAAGTATGCTGTACCCTTTGCCATTCATCTTCCATTGACCCAGCTGTATAAAAAGAAAAGTTGAGCTTACTGAGCTTGGATGTTTTTCTCTGGATCCCGGTCTTCCCAATTTGCAATTACTCTGTCCGGATTAGCAACATTACATCCAAACAGGTTGACCTCCAAAGCTACATGCTCAGTCCACTGCTATTCACATTAATGATTGCGTTGCAAAACACAGTTCAAATAAGGTTTGTTAAAGACACTCCATTGGTAGGATATCAGTCATGAGTCAGCATACGGGGAGGAGGTGGGGTAGACATCAATTTGTCTCTTAATGTTGATCAAACAAAAGAGGGAAATTGTTGACTCTCAGCTCCACACTTTTCACACTTTTCAAGATGGCTGCCATCCAGTCCAAGATGGCTGCCATCCAGTCCAAGATGATAAGATTTGTGCTTATAAGTGCTTTACAAAGAGATGGGTCTTCAGGCTGCGTTTGAAAACCGTGAGAGAGTTCGCTGTTCGGACAGCCAGTGGAAGTTCGTTCCACCATCTGGGTGCCAGGACAGAGAAGCATCTTGTCGCGTGTCTTCCTTGAATCTTGAGGGATGGCGGGTCAAGTCGAGCCGTACTTGAAGCGCGAAGGGCTCGAGGTGCGGATCGACTTTTTGACCATTTCCATAAGGTATGGAGGAGCTGGTCCATTTTTGGCTTTGTAGGCAAGCATCAGAATTTTAAACTGAATGCGAGCAGCCACAGGAAGCCAGTGAAGGGAGCGCAGCAGTGGAGTGACATGAGTGAACTTGGGTAGATTGAAGACAAGCCTTGCTGCTGCATTCTGGATCAATTCAGACCGTTATTAAAGATACTGAAAAACAAAAACTTACTCAAGAGTTTTACTGGATGTTAAGAAAGACACTTGTCAAAAATTGTGAAACTAAAAGATCATCTATGAGGTTTATCGGTTTGTAAAGCAGGGTCAGTACTACATAAAGGAGATGACCTCGATCAATTCCATAAAAAAAACAGGATACATACTGGTATTGATACAGAAACATTGGTACATGAAAACATACCTGATGAGTCATTAACTATCGTCATAAGATAATCTGAGCATCAAAAAATATTACACTGAGAGTACGTTGATCCAGTTACTGCCCACGTGTCATCTAGAGCAGTTTCAAAACTAGTGCTCAGAGTTTTACATCATCCACCCTCGGCAAATCAAAGTAACCTACAACAGGAAATGATGGTCACCTCAAGCAGAATTTTTCTCTGCGGTGATTTCAACCATCTGCCCATCAAAACCCTTCTCTCCTCACATCCATTGTTGAAGGAGGTTACACAGAAAACAAGAGATGCCTCTTTAATAATCACCACTCAAGGACTTTTTACTGCAGTCCTGAAACTTTAGTACCTTTATATAATGTGTGTCACCAGTGATCATCAGTGTTTGCACTATAAAAAACTAGCATAGAAACCCATTATAAAGTAGGACGGAAGGTGACCCATGAGAGGAAGGAAGCCTTGGTGCTTTGCATTGCTCAGACTGGTCAGATATATATCAAGCACATTTCATTGAGGATAAATTTAAGTTATAATCTGATATTGGCGGCATGGATGGAGCAAGAGGCAAATGAAAGTCGAGAAAATCTTTATTCTCCATAACTGTTTGACTCAAGCAATCTCAAAACCTGGCAATGCCGCGGTAATGGCTCAGTGTATAGAAAGAAACCTCAGGAAAGAACGACAGTGCTGAGAGCAGGTACAGGTATCTGGGCAAAGGACAGCCATCAGAGGACATCACAGACATCGGGTACACGTGGGTGTTTGTATGTGAGTGGCTGTTTGTGTGTGAGTGGGTGTTTGTGTGTGGGTGTGTGGGTGTTTGTGTGTGAGTTGGTGTGTCGGTGTTTGTGTGTGAGTGGGTGTTTGTGTGTGGGTGGGTGTGTGGGTGTTGGTGCGTGAGTGGGTGTTTGTGAGTGTGTGTGTGTGGGTGTTTGTGCATGAGTGGGTGTGTGGGTGTTTGTGTGTGGGTGGCTGTTTGTGCATGAGTGGGTGTTTGTGAGTGTGTGGGTGTTTGTGCATGAGTGGGTATGTGGGTGTTGTGTGTGTGTGGGTCTGTGTGTGTGAGTGGGTGTGTGAGTGTGAGTGGGTGTTTTTTTTTTGCTTCTGCAGGGTGCCCGGCACACCATGACAAACATACAGTGCAGAATATGTGCAATTCTGTACAAAGAAAATCACAAACACAAACCTTGGATGGCACAGAACAAATTTTAAAAGCCTTTAAAGAATTGTTTCAGGAAGTGGGGGAAAGCTGAGAAATGGAAACAAATGAAATTTTAAAAAAAAGCTGGAAAAGATGCTACAGAAAAGATGCTTTGGCCCTAAAAGAAACAAAAACTCCATCAGATCTGTCAGAGATGTTGCTCAGTGTAGCATACGACAGGTGAAGAAGGCCCAGTCTAATATTAACACACTAAAGGCCTGTGCTGCATGCTTAATGTCATCTCTGATGTACATGTCGGACCAGATTAGTATTGTTCCTACAATTTTGAAATCTTCAAATGTGTTCCCTGTACATAAGACTTCATCCAGAAAGAAAAAAATGATGAAACCCAATTTACTAATCTCCTACTTTGGAAAAGTTTTAGATAATCTTATTAATATAAGTTTTAAATATAATCATACCTACGGTGTTGGATTACTGACACCATGGCTATTTTCCAGGAGATAATACAATTAATACTCTGGTGAGATTGACGCACACCTGGCTGATGCAACCCGACTCAAAAGAAACAACTATGGTAAGAGTTCTACTGGCTGACATGTAAAATCCTTTGATCATGTAGATCACAGGAATTTGAAAAATCATCTTCAACAAATGGACCTTCCCTCACAACTATTCAGTAAGCTCTAAATGTATCTGACTGGTCGAAAGCAAAAGAGTAGTTGGAAATGGATTCTTTAGTATCTGTAAAGTAGCAACATCTAGAGTTCCACGAAGAGGCTTTATATCGTACTAGTTTCTTGTTTTGCATTTCAACACAAAAACACGTCATTGCTGACATCACGTATGCTGAGGCTTTCCAAAACTACATGAAAACAACATGCTCTTAAACAAAACGAAATCTGTTGAACTGCTGAATCAGCCCCTTTCATTTTGAGAAAAGACAGTTCTGTTGAGCTTCATTTTAACCTGTCTGTGTGAAAAGCTTCCAAACATTTGCTAATCATTGTTAAAGCAAGAAACAAGATACCCCAGGAAGACTTGTTTACAATATATTCAACATATTCCAACATGTTGAATATGCAATCGTGTTATTTGTGGAATGTACAAAAAAACAAGAGCATGATTTAGAATGCAACTAAAAACCAGTAATTCCCACACTGCAGTCAAGATGACTAAAACTCATAAATGACAAGTCTGCAGCAAGGCTTCCTTTGAATGGCTTACTCCCCCATTTTGGTAATTATTTTCCTAAAAGTCATTCTTTCTTTTTTTTCAGAGCTCCTATACCACCACTGCCCAAGAGCATTAAGGCTGCTTATAGCAGCTATCTCCCTAGCACCCACCAAGATTAATCAAGAGGCTTCAAGAACCATCAAGGATCATCCAAACAAGAAATCTAAGTGAATGTGCACATTTCTTTGAACACCATCACCCACATGCACTTTAACCCTGAAAATCATTTTGTGGCTAGCTAGCTACAGACACCAACAGACCCTCGTTCTGTTGCTGCTACTGGGAACGTTCCATGCCACCAAGTCTATTTTGACCCACAGTGAATAGATTTAGCTCATACTTAAGGAACTTTTTGGGTGGCTCTCAAGGTTTCAGCTTAGTTGGTGCATTTTCTTTCAGGGGGAGCTTTTTTACCTTCCGGACTGATGAGTCTCTGGCAGAGCCTGGAGGGCCTGCTCCGTCAGGGTGATGCTCTCCTCTTCAGGAGGAAGAGGATGTGTTCTGATGGGTTGTGTTGCTCACCCACTGAGTCTTCTTCGTCTACTTTGGTCTGTGTATATAGATGATTAATGGTGTCGGTGAGTCCTTTCAAGTCACAAATAGTCCAGCAGTAAAATATAGTGGAGGTGAGCATTCCAGCACTGCCTCAAGCTGCCGTGCTAAATAACAGTAATAAATGAAAGCAACAAACAAAAGCAGATAACAGCTAAAATTTTATATAGCAGTGCAGGGCCCCATGTTGGGTGCCACTTAGTAACTTACTGCCGAGAACAGACTATACAGAGCAGGTACATAAAATCATAGGGTGTGTGGGGTCCCTATGCCAGCTGCCTAGCACCCAAGGCTGCCCAGAGGCACTTAACTTAGCAGAAGGTGCAAACTGACACACAACAAAGAGTGCTAAGTGTTAGGAGTTGTATATTCACTTATTTTTAAACACCACATATAAGGCCTGCCCCCAACCAGACAATCAACAGCACAAACAAACACAAATCCCCAAATGCATGTATATACAAAGAATGTTATGAGAATAAATGTCCTTGGTATGAACATGTTTGCTGTAATATCTACAAATTGGTGTGAATGTATCAAGCCCACTGGGAGTATGAAAGCCCTTATCTTGATAAAAAATCCCCCAGTGGGTTGTTATCTGTCACAGGTAGGTCAGTTTGCAAAATTCTTGTCTTGCAGAATAGTTAACTGCAAAATGTCAGAAAGGAACCCTACTTTGCATGAACATGTAGCCACACAGAGCCGAATTGAGCAGATAAGCGTAAGCGTAAAAATACATAGCATTATGCATCTGCAGCAAATACCAGTAAGTGTGCTTGAGCCTATGTATATTGAAATACTAACCAACACAACTTACAATGAGAGCAAAACCCAAAGCTTTCCCTCCAAGGAGATGCAGATGAGCAAATGAGAATGGAGAGAGTTAAACCAAACGCACCTTAACCCACTTCCTCTCTGCCTTCCTCTAAGTGTTTGTGTGGTGTGCAAGCAGATCAGTGTCTCATATCACCATATTGAGTTGCTACTGGTTTGGCCAAACTAGAAATCTTTTACAGAAATGTGAGCAGGTTTATGTGTGATACAGTGTACCAGAGTGGAAATTGGGGTTTGCCAGGAAAGGATTATTCTACTGCTTCCAGGTGGGATCCAACTCAAAAGGTTCATTTATTGATGCTTACATAAAAGGAAGAAAAATTACGTAGAAGAAAAGTCAAAGGAAAATGAAGTAAAACACTCTTAGCATAGACCTTCAGTTCACTTGTTGTAGTCCTTTCAGCTTCCATTTAATAAAGAAGATGTTCCTGCTTTAAAGTCAGCAACATTGTATTGTCTAAGGTTGTGAGGCCGATTAGACACAACTTTACTGTACCTGGCTCTCACTCTACCTCAAGTAAATATATATGCACATTTTCTCTCAAATATAAGATTTAGAGGTTACAAAAGTCTAACTCAAGAGTCCCATCAGGCATAGTGATGAGGTTGGCCTTCTGACCTCATCACAAGAAATAATACATCTTAGGAGACTGTCTGGAAATGCAGTCTTATCTTCAAATGAAAATGAAAAAATAAGCTAAAGTGAAGGTTGCTAACTGAAAAGTGGAAATAATTGCACAACAAGCCCCATTTTATGATTAAATGGCCCTTGTAATTAACAAAAAAGCAACAAAAGCTCCTAGCACATACACTGTCTTATAGTCTTGCACAGAAAGAATCAGTCTCAGTCCACAGAGTTCAATACAAATATAATGTGTTAACACACCAATGTGGTCTGAAGCATCAGGCAGCTACAGCTACAAATTTTGATTACAAATGTTTTAGTACTACAGAAAATCCTATTATATTTAGGAAGAAACGCACATTTAATTATGTAAGCTAGAAACAGTATATGATGGCATCTATTTTTTTATGTACAGTATATGATGCCATTTAATGGTTCATCAATGATCCTGTGAAATTTCAATGTTTTGAATTGTTTAATGCAATTCTGACAGAGTTGTGAAAAAAAAAACAATAAACGATTTTATTGATTGCAAAAACGGATTGATCCTAATAAGGTCAAACATACTTGTTCAACAGATACATTTCAATTCAAATTAAAATTATAATGGGTTATAATTAATTCCTACTGGGGTCTTTTACATCCCATGTCTGGAGAAGTATAAATTGGTTTGTTTCTGCATTTAATTGGAAAGAGTCCGGAAGAATATGCAACAACAGTGAAACTGACACCCAAGATTGACCTTGATTGGTTTAGTTTAAAGTGAATGAACTTATAGTTATTAAATTGCCACTACTGATTCAAGTGATTCATATTTTTTTAAAGAAAACTGAACAAAGACAAAAAATATATTCATGTGCAAAAATATACAAAGGGCCATTAACAGCAGTCCTGGGGCACCATCCTGCTCTGTTACTTCTGTTTCAAGTTCACCCTTCTCCCAGCACACCAGATTCAGCTCGTCAGGCCCCTCATGGCTTCATTATTTGGATATTTGGATCTTTGGTGCTGTGTATGTGTCTCTCGGGGTGTGCTTGAAACATACAGGGCAGTGTTGAGCACCCCGGGCAGACAACGTTCAGTGCAGTAGCTAGATTCCGAATAACAAATTCATAATATCACAGCATAACAGTGGGACGAAAACATCAACTCTGCACTAGTCTATATACAGAAGCTTGTAAGCCTACTCTAAACATAGAAAAAATCCGTTACTCTGTGTTAATACACAATCCTGAGTCACATTTTACATAAATGAAGCAGAGGGACAAGGACAGTAAATATTGGTAAATGTGCAGACATAATCAACTCCTTTTGAAGCTACTTTCTGTGTCAATATACTCTGCTCCCATTCCATGTGTCCATATACTGTGAGGTTATTATGAAATAATAAGGCACCAAATCACACCACAGCATTACTCTGCCCTCTCTAGCCCAGACATATGTTAAGGGCTCATCTACAAAAATGATCTGGTGCTTGTAGTAACTGTCATATGACTCATTAAACATGGTACCCGCTTCACCAGCAGCCGACGCACATGATTCTGGAATTTTCTACCCACAAAAGTATAGAATACAGGGTTCAAACAAAAGTACAAGTGGGCAATGTTGTTCGTGACATACTGCACATAAACAAGACTGTGATCACAAGGATGTCTATGCTTTTCCATTACTAAAACCACATTGTATGGGGTCCAGCACATGAAAAATAACACCACAATGACAAAAATGAGCTTAACAGTTCTGTGTTTTCCCTTCATCCGGGATAAGATCACCACCACACCAATCCTGATGTAGCAGTATAGGGTGATAGACAATGGGAAAATAAAAAACATCACAAACTGAGGGTAGGTGCCAAGGACCTTGGAGTCAGTTTTCTCTTCGCACATTTTCCCCAGAAATGGGTCGTTTATTATGTCATAACTAAAGAAGGCCTCCAAACTAGAGATGCCACTGACACCCCAGACGACGGCAGACATGGTAAAGGCGTAGCAGCTCTGCCGATGCTGTGTGGCAGCCACGGCGTGAACTACGGCGAGGTACCGGTCAAAGGTCATGAGCGTGAGGAAGAAGACCGAGCTGTAGAAGCCCAAGAAGTAGGCACCATTCACCATTTTGCAGGCTACACTGCTGAAGATCCACTGTTTGTAATGGTAGAAAGCTTGAAACGGCAGACTGAAGGTGAAAATCAGATTCGAAGCCACCAGGTTCATGAGGAATATGTTGGTGACGGTTCTGAGATTTTCAAATTTATGTAAGATGTACAATACCAGTCCATTGCCAAATATGCTCAAGGTGAAGATGACACAGTAGAACACAGGCAGAAATGTTTTTCCAAAATTATTGATGTTAGTTTTTTCACATGGAGGTAAAAAAGTCATTGAAGTATCAGTTTCATATTCATAGTCCAGAGTTGATGTGTTAGGCTTGTATGTGGCCATATTTCACGCAACCTGTGCAACAGAATTTTTGTTATAGTTATTAAGTGCCTGTTAGGCTATATGGTTAAGTGATGTATTATGCAAAGACAACTATACATACTATTTACAACAACAAAGACAAATAGCAATATACCAAATATGCACAAAACCAAACAAATACTTACTGCAAAGCACTTTTCAGCTGCCTGGTTTGAAGGACAAGAGAGTAAAAAATGACAGCTCAAACTAGAGTGGAAGTAGAGTGTGTGTGTGTGTGTGTGTGTGTGTTGCAAGCTGAGTCATTTACAGTATCACCGCTTGGTTCCTTTTAAATGTCTCCACCTACATTTGGACTCTCTAAGTAACACTTCCATCTCAGCTATTTTCTTCATCTTGTTTGTGCCCTTTGAAAGTTTTTTTTTTAAATAAGTTCTACAAAAAGCAACCCATGGGGTATACAAAACACACACACAGATTAAAATTAAATAATAAATCTTAATCAATTATAATTTTAATAATAATTGGATCTAATATTATATATTTAATAATATGTGGAACATCTTCAACCAACATCTCACATGACCACCCAACTTTAGACAATCTAAATATCTGAATAAAACTATTAAGATGTTGGAAGAAAATAAAGACATGTCAAGAACTATGATTTTGACTTATACTTTTATATAATGTTTCTTGTAATCTAATGTATATGCTTTTATGACTGCCTTATCATTGGTTAGGATCTGTTAAGATAAATAAAATAGACTGAAACATACATATTTTGCTACATCAGTACCAAATATTTGAAAACCCAAAGGACATAAATAGAAAGTGTTACATGGAGTGAATGACGTGTTATATTTATAATAGATTTCAATTTATTTTCAGGATAAGGGCTTTCCACTCCCCTACAAAAACAGGAGGTAATCAAAACTCACATCCAGAAAATGCTGGAGGAGATGATTAAACCAAAAGACCCATCAGGCTTGGGGACCAATACCACAGCTGCAGACCAGGGGAGAGGATGATGGTTTTGTGTAGATTACCATCACCTGAATGCTAAAACTCTTACCCTATTCCTTTGATCCATAAAATTTTGGAGTCAAGAGTAAGCAGACAAAGGACATTGCACTGCATGGCCTATTCCCATTGAAAGGCACGCCTTTTTGGTTGAAGAACATCAGCGGAACTTTTCAAAGATTGATGGTACGTGTATTGGGGGAGCTAAAAGGGAGGATTTGCTTTGTTTATATTGATTCTCAAAAGCACCTCAAGAACATCTTCAGCACTTGAAAGCTGTGGTCTGGAAATTACAAGCCTACCTTATGTTGAACATAAAAAGTGCTACCTTTTCAGACCCACTTGGCCCATGTGATATCAGGCCGAGGAGCAGAAGTTGATCTGGTAAAGGCCATCTGTGACTTCCCACCATCAAAACACATGAAAAGTTTGCAAAGGTTCATGGAATAAGTTGGGTGGTGCCACAGGATCAAACCATACCTGTCAGACATCTCAGCTCCCCTGTACCAGCTAAAATCTGCGAATACCATCTGCGAGCAGGTGAATGAGGCGCACCAAGATGTTAAGGCCAGCAGGGTCCACTACCAAGAACAGGAAGGCATCTTATACCAAATTGTGCCATCTAGACATGGGAGGTATAATTACCAACTGGTAATGGCCGAGGGGTTGCTCCAACAGTTTCTTGACTTAAATCGCAACAGCCTATTGGGAGGTTATCTAGGCCATATGAACACTCTCGGGAAGATTCCACAGGTGGCATTATGGCTGATGATCACAAGGGATGTGTTATCACGGCATACCATCACTAGAAACCTCACAGAAAGGATAAACAAAACTGTGAAGGTCATAAAAGCATCTTTTTGTGGGGCATTACCACCTAGGACTGGTGGTTGCCTGAGTTTCATTTAGCCATTAACATCACCATGCATGAAAGAACATGTGTCACATATGCCATGCTGGCCTTAGGATGCCAACTCTAGGGTTAGGATTATGCCTCATACATACTGCACCCACAGTGCAGTAGTGTATGCAAGGTAGTTCAGAGGGAAATAAGGGGTGATCGCCACATATCCACAACAAATAATGATGATTTATTGATTAATTATTCTCAGAATTATACAGTGTTCATATATCACTTATGTCCATCATAGAAGTGCAAAACTAAATAGGAAGCGATCACGCCAGTCTCAGGGGAAAAAAGGAGGAATTTAACAGAGAAGGTGCACAACACAAAAACCGTGCTGTACTCCAAATTATGGAAATAATAACCAGCGATCAACTGGTACAAACACAAGACATATATAGACAAACGGCCCACAGGTGTTGGGGATTATAGTAGGCCCCACCCACCTGAGAGACGAACAACGCAAAAACAACAGTCCCTTTAACATTATTTTATTTAGTTACATTTTAGGTTGTTCTAATTAATTTTATAGTTTCCTATTCCATTTACTAAATTACTTTATTACATTATTTATTATTTTAAGAATTTGTCATTTTATTACCTTTATTTTATTACCTTTTATTACCTGTTTGTTTACTTTATTTTTTTAATCTTTGCTTCATTTTAATGTTTTGTTTTATGTAATCTGTAAAGCAATTTGAGTTGCGTGTATGCATGAAAGGTGCTATTCAAATAAAGATTATTATTATTATTATTATTTTTATTATTATTATTATAACAGGACAACAAACTACTGCCGCTGTGGACGGAGGCGGAAAGTAGCCTTTTCAACATTTACTATTTTATTTATAGTTGTTGGGATCTTGAGGGGTCACTTCAGTTGCTTTTTGGTATTTGATAGGCAACCAATCATAATGTAGCCTTTCTGAAAAATTCTTTCTAATTGCAATGCACTATTTCAATCAGACCAAAGCGCCACTGGATTTGCTCTGTTCTGTACTGCTGCTGTACTGTAGCAGGAGCTGTACTGGACCACATTTCCAAACTTCTCCCAATCAAATCTACTGCTTTAACAGTCTTACCCAAGATTTACAAAGATTGTCATCTAAGATAACTACAAATAATAATCTAGGATCAGTTTGTGCAATTCATAATTGTTCTGATGAATACCACTGAATGGAGGACAAACTGATCCTGCATGGGCTCTCTGAGGTGTTCGTCATATGTCCATTTATGTGTGTGTGTTTCAGAAGTTTGGCCCTTTGCTGTAGTGTTCATTCCTGAGATTGTAGGCCTGGTAGCAGCTGGACATGTCACACACTCCAGCTGGCCCTGGGGCACCTCGTTTACCTGGAGTGCCGGGAGAGCCAGATTTTCCTGGCATTCCAGGAGGACCTGGCAGTCCAATTCCATCAATGCCACGTGGGCCCTGGATGCCTGTAGTCAAGAGAGGATGCGTCAGATGTAAGACAGCATCAATATGGGAGTTATGGGAGTTTTTGTTGTTTGCTTTTGTTGTTTGTTGCTTTAAATATTGGTAGCAATACACTTCATTATACTTCGATTACCATTTGCACAAGCCAAGTTATTAAAGGACCAGTGCTAAAGTTTGATCTAAATATTGTCAATTGGTTTTCTAAGCAAATCTTTAGAACGAGATGCTAATGTCTCACCTGGTTGTCCTGCGGGCCCAGGATGCCCTGGCCTGCCATCCCCTTTGTGACCTTTAAATCCTCTTGGTCCCATGTCCCCTAAGGAGAGTTACACTTTATTTGCAAACAGAATGTGCATATACTGTGCAGTTTATGTTTTTCACCACAATTACCTTTGACCCCTGAAGGCCCCTGAAATCCTGGTGATCCCGGGTAACCTTGAGAGCCTGGCCTGCCCGGGTAGCCTGGGGACCCATTGGAGCCTTTGGGCCCTGGAGCTCCAGGCTGTCCTGGGGGTCCTTTAACTGTTTCACAAGGATCACAGCTTTGAGGAGTCATTGTCTGTAGTAGCTGGGACAGTTGAACTGAAAGAGATGAGTGCAGAAAAAACTATTTGGAGCACACTCATAGATGACAGTCATAAATTACATCCAAAGTTCTTCTGAAGTGAAATCTCGTTTCTTCATAGACAATTCCAGGGAAGGCTTAATTTTAATGATACTAAGAAAGTTTACGATCAGACATGTATAACAACAAGATAGCTTTGTATCTAAGAGGAAATGGTTTTTTCACACCATCATTTCACATCAGTTCATATTTCACGGATTGGCACAGAAGCCAGTATCCTTCCTATGACACGTCTCTGACTGTTGCGACACAGATTATGACACAGAAAAGATTCATATCATTGAATATACTGCTCTCTTGACCTGGGTATGAGCAGCAGAACATTGCTGAAATTAATTACTTACGTCTCAGCATGTCACCACACAACTTTTTCAAGTATTCATCAGAAGGAGACCTTCCCTGCAACAGGGAAGTACAACATACACTTAGCACTTGGAATAGGAATTCTCTGAATTCTTTAATAAATCCTGTAATTTATTACATTTGTAGAATTTAAATGTGATCCCTTTAAATGTGACCCATCAATTTGAGTCGCTGTTTACCAAGAACATTTTAGGTTTTTATATTTTGCTTTGAACAGTGTTTCAGTTTTCTGGTGATACTAATTATCTTCGTCCATGTATTGAACAAGCCATGCTCATTTAAATGATGACTTTCATTGAACCTTGTTGTTGAGTAAAACGCCCCTAAACTCTGTGTTCCATCTCATCAGAAGATTGCACAAAGAACAGTAAAATACTCAGAAATGAGACACTGATCATTTGTCTAGTGACAACATTTTACTGTAGTGAAACATATCATTTGTGATCTTGAAATAGACCATTTCGAACTAATTGTATGCTACACACAGTGGTTTGTTTCTCTTTGCCTGTAGTTAAAAGAAGGCAGGATGAGGAAAGAGACATGCAGCTCACATCTAATGAGAGAAAACTAACAAGTGTTACTTATATATATATATATATATATATATATATATATATATACTGCTAAAAAATAAAGGGAACACTAAAATAACACATCCTAGATCTCAATGAATAAAATATTCCAGTTGAAAATCTATTTATTACATAGTGGAATGCATTGAGAACAAAATAACAAAAAATTATCAAAGTAAATCAAAAATATTATCCCCATGGAGGTCTTGATATGGAATCATACTCAAAATCAAAGTGGAAAATCAAATGACAGGATGATCCAACTTCAGTGGAAAATCCTCAAGACAAGTTAAAATGAGGCTCAGTAGTGTGTGAGGCCTCCACGTGCCTGTATGACCTCCCTACAACATCTGGGCATGCTCCTGATGAGGCGGCGGATGTTCTCCTGAGGAATCTCCTCCCAAACCTGGATTAAAGCATCAGTCAACTCCTTGACAGTCTGTGGTGTAACGTGGTGTTGGTGGATGGAACGAGACATGATGTCCCAGATGTGCTTGATTGGATTCAGGTCTGGGGAACAGGCAGGCCAGTCCATAGCACCAATGCCTTCATCATGCAGACACACTTCAGCCACATGAGGCCTAGCATTGTTATGCATCAGAAGAAAGCCTGGGCCCACTGCACCAGCATATGGTCTCACAATGGGTCTGAGGATCTCACCCCGGTACCTAATGGCAGTCAGGGTACCTCTGGCTAGCACATGGAGGTCTGTGCGGCCCTCCAAAGAAATGCCTCCCCACACCATTACTGACCCACTGCCAAACCGGTCATGCTGGAGGATGTTGCAGGCAGCAGAACGTTCTCCACAGCATCTCTAGACTCTGTCACGTTTCCAGACTCTGTCGTGTGCTCAGTGTGAACCTGCTCTCATCCGTGAAGAGCACAGGGTGCCAATGGCGAATCTGCCAATCTTGTTGTTCTCAGGTAAATGCCAATCGCCCTGCACGGTGTTGGGCTGTAAGCACAAGCCCCACTTGTGGACGTCAGGCCCTCATACCACCCTCATGTTTGAGCAGAAACATGGATATTAGTAGCCTGCTGAAGGTCATTTTGCAGGGCTCTGGCACTGCTCCTCCTGTTCCTCTTTGCACAAAGGAGGAGATAGCGGTCCTGCTGCTGGGTTGTTGCCCTTCTACGGCCCCCTCCATGTCTCCTGGTATACTGGCCTGTCTCCTGGTATCTGCTCCATGCTCTGGACACTGTGTTGACAGACACAGCAAACTTTCTTCCCACAGCTCGCATTGATTTTCCATCCTGGATGAGCTGCTCTACCTGAGCCACTTCTGTGGGTTGTAGACACCCCCTCATGCTACCTCTATGGTGAGAGAACTGACAGAAATGCAAAAGTGACCAAAACATCAGCCAGAAAGGATGAGAACAGAGAAAAGGTCTGTGGTCACCACCTGCAGAACCATTCCTTTATAGGGGGTGTCTTGCTAATTGCATCTCATTTCTACCTGTTGTCTGTCTGTTCCATTTGCACAACAGCAGGTGAAATTGATTCACAATCAGTGTTGATTCCTAACTGAACAGGTTGGATTCACAGAGATGTGGCTTACTTGTGTTCCCTTTATTTATTTATATATATATATATATATATATATATATATATATATATATATATATATATATATATATATATATATATATATATATATATATATGAGGGGAGCTATTACAGCAGAACTTGGACTAAGGTTTCTTTATTAATGGTTATTATTAACCAATAATTTTTACTACCAAAAAGTATATTTGATTAATTCTTCTTTCTATTTTTTAATATAAAGATCAGCTCGCATGAGATAAAGAATTAAATTGTTTTGTAGTCCTCAAATAAACCAAGTTGTGTTCCACACACAGGCAGCCATGTTTAAAACATAGTACAGAATCTGATACATCCAGGCCAAGAATCATTGGGAATCAAAATTGCTTTGCTATTTTATTATAAGTATTAAAATAAGTATAAGTATAAATAAGTTAAATAAGAATTTTAAGACTTTAAGACTATCTATGATTAATCTTAGAAAATATTACCAACTCAAAACAAAGTTTCAAGTTTTAACTAGTTTTAACTAGTTTTTATTTTTGTTTACATGCTAGCTTTTGGTAGGATGATTTTTGCTTTGAACATATCAATAAAATTACCACACATTTTGAACCAGCAGCAAAGTTGTATTCTGTCAAGTGCACTGCCAGTAGACTCACAGGTTTCCCAGGATTGCCAGGAACACCAGGTTGTCCTGGTAAGCCATCTTGCCCAGGAGAACCACGAGGCCCAACTGCTCCTCTTGGTCCTGTATCTCCTTTGTTCCCTTCAAGACCTCTCGCCCCTGGTTCTCCCAACATGCCTTTCTACCCAGGAGAGAAGAACCATAATGAAACAAACACTGAAGCACAGATTTAAATAGTTTCCTAATATAAAACACAGATGTGAAGCAAACACCAGCACCTGAGGAGTCATACTGCTCACCTGCCTCTATTAAACTTTAAAGTCTCTCTGTTTCTCTGGCTGTTTTCTATCTGATTCATCCCAGCAATTTTCATTATGAAGTTCCCGATGAAGAGAAATTCATAGAGAAACTGCAGGGAAAATAATGCTGCGTCCCACCAGGACCAGAACTAAACCAGAACTACACCAGAACTACACCAGAGTTTCATGTGTTCTGCCTATCCTCTTGAAGCAGCCGCTTCAGTGATTGATTAGCGCTTCTGGCTACGGCCCCTTCCACCTTGCTTATGTTCCAGCTGAAGCAAACCCACCTCAGTCACTGTCAACCTGTCATATGTAAACACCCTGTGGACACCTTGCCCACAACTTTGAAGTGCTTCACTCTTTCTTCAGCAGGAAGGGACAGTCTGGCATTCGTAAAGTGAGGCGGAATAGATTAAAGGTAATTCAGGGGTCTAATTCTACAGACCTCTCCTTTGCTTCCCCTGGGTCCAGCTTCACCCTGGCAAGGGAACAGGAGGGAGGGGAAGAGATGCCTGTTAAACTAAATGAGTATCAGTGTAAAATGTATCGTATTACAAAATTGGCCTTCCAGATCTTGGCAAGAAGAGGAAGAGGCACCATAAAAAATAGGCACCATAATGACCCATAATCAAGCTGTGTACAAGAGCCACATGTACCAGATCAACTCAATTCTCAGTGAATACAATCCCTAATGTGAATTGCTGGTAATAATGGAGTTGAGAGTCTATAGAAATCTTGGTATGAATCTCTGTCACAGGTCATGGGTAAAAGTGACCTACAGTATAACAGTGTGCACAGTGTTCAATGTGTGTTCATCAGTGGTTACATAATAAAGGTTATAAGATAATTGCATATCATGTTAAAGCAAGCTTCTTTCCATTTTTTACTTACTATAGCAGTATTTGGTATCAACAATAATAGGAATACCACATGCAGTGTGGTGCCACCTGGTGTTCAGATAGTGTATGTGCACGTACTGGTAGGCCGGGTACCCCAGGTGCTCCCTCACATCCTCTCTCTCCCTGAAAGAGGATGAAGGCTGGTTTCTGTTAGGGGATCTCAGATGCTGAAAGGTTATCATTAGCATTTAATGCCTAAAAGCAACCTGAGGCTCCGAGTAACCTTTACGAGAACATGCTGCCTGAGTTTAGCTGTAACACACTGCAGATGTAGGTGTTGGCAGCCATAGACACGGTTGCAGTAAGAAACAAGCAATACGTTTTGTGGCAGCTCTGATCTTTCAGTTTCAGTTCAGTTGCTTTTATTATTATTATTTATTCAACTGTAGTAGATTGTCTTACCTCCGCAGACACAACAAACAAATATGAAGAGTTTTATGTAAGGGAAAGATTATATGCATCATGCTAACTTTAGTCAGTTTAAAATGTGACTAGCAGAAGGTTCAAAATAAACATGTGACGAGTGCCCTCTGAGTGCCATACCTGAGTGCCCTCTGCACCAGGTTCTCCCATCTGTCCCTGTAGTACCAATTTACACACATTCATTTATGCAGTACAGTTGGGTCAAGACAGACTAGTTACATCAGTCATGCTGAAACTTCCACACTTATCAATGTTAATGTGTTTAAACTCTCCACTGCTGTAACTATAAAGCTAATTATATATCCACAACATATCATGTTTGGCCATTTCTCTTAGGTCTCTTGATGACTTACCTTATGTCCTTTAAACCCAGGAAGACCCATTGCACCTTGTAATCCAGGAAAGCCTGGTTCACCCTGTGGGCCCTGAGTCCATTAAGACATATCTGGATCAGTTTTTAAACCTTCTTGCTGAAAATATCTTAAATATAATATCTTTAATATCTTAAACTACATACCATGAACATGAAACAATGCAACAAACAAAGCTCTAAACTGGCCATTTTGAAAAAAAATCTATGTAAAATGTTATGTAATTTGAATAGAATGAATGTCACCTTTTGCCCTGGTGCACCTGGAAGACCAGGTTCACCAATTTCTCCTGGACTACCCTAGACACAGGCAGACAAAGCTTAAAGAATTGGACACCCACGCACACACACACACACACACACACACATATATATATATATATATATATATATATATATATATATATATATATATATACACACACACACCCACACTCACTCATTTGGGCAAACAATGAGCAGATTCCCAATGGCATCTGCCACCATTTTTGTTAAGCTATGTCAAGGGTCTTTTTAACTCCAGTACAATACAGTCTGTAAAACCCAATAAATGTAATCTCTATATAACAATAACTAGCCCCAAAAGAGGAAGTCAGTGCATTAGTATAATCACCAAAGGCAATTTTTAATACTAGACTAACCTTGGGGCCAATTTGTCCATCTGCTCCAGTAGGTCCTGGGGGGCCCTGAATGCCCTAAAGAATTAAAACCAAGAGGACACTGTTTGACTACTGTAGTCAATGGTGATAGTATGGTCTGCCCACTTCAGGCATCATCATTTTGCCATGGTTTGGGGGACACTTATGTCTGTTATCCAAAACAAATTAAAAAATCAAAAACAAAATCATATAAAGTTACTTAAAAATAATTAAGTTCTGATTTTATTTTAAATTTACTTTATTTAAAACTACTTACTATAATAATCAGAATAGTTTTATTTTAGCTAGTAACAGCATTTGATATTTTGCTATTGCTATTCCTATCACAAAGCTAAATACATGAGAAATGCCAGCCACTCTTGCAACACAGTACACATGGAGAAATGCTTTCCTGAGCATGAAACACGGTGTATACATTAAGCAGAGAACCAATTTGATTTGGCTTGGGTTTTGTGTATGCACAAATTTCCTAGAACTGCTCGATTGTAGTAACATTTTTTAAAACTTTTGAAGTTTATTTAAAATTACATAGTTATGTAGCAGGAAATTTTGTCATAATCATCATCAGTCTGTTATCTTTGTACTGAAGGTGATACAACAGAGAACATCATTATATACAGATTATATAAGGAAGTATTAAAAAAATTGTTTAGTAATAAAAATGAGTAAATGGCAACAATTCATTTGGATGGTTCATATTTATCATAAGTTGACTTTCCACAAACAGTCAAGCAAAATGTCCCACTGCTGTGACAAATGTGTAGCATTAAATGTAGTCTAAATGTAGCGATATCAGATTACAAGTCCATTCAACTTCAAGAATATCACTCTGTCCAGCTGGGAAGTGTATGGGATTATGAATCAGTTTCACCTGCTTTGGTGCAAATGACCACAGGTGCAACATGTGCACTGGAGAGGCAACATCAAGACAACACCAGAAAGGGAGTAGTTTAGCAGAAAATAGACACACCATAGACATGTCCATAGACAATCACAGACTCTACACAGTGAGTGCAGTGTCCTTGTCACTACTGGTAGCATAAGATGGTGCCTGCAGCCCATTCAGGTTGCACAGGTAGTCCATCTCCTCCAGGATGACACATCCATGCATGCCATCACAATGAGGTTTCCTGTGTTTCCCAGTACAGTCTCAAGAGCATGGAGGAGATACCAGGACATGGGCCGTGGTGGGGCATCAGCTCTGCAGCTCTTTAGTGTGAGGAGGAACAGGAGAACTGTCAGGTCCCTATCAAATGATCTTCGGCCCACCACCTGTGTTCGCGTTTCGTACCAAACTGTCAGAAACAGATTACAATGAGGCTGACACAAGGGCCGATGTCCTCTAGCAGGATCTGTGCACACAGCCCAGCACCTTGCAGCTCAACCAGCCTTCTCCAGAGAACACCAGAGTCAGAAAGTCCCCCATGGGCACCCCCGCTCTCTTCACAGATGAGAGCAGGTTCACACTCAGCACATGTGACAGACATGGAAGAGTCTGGAGACACCGTGGTGAGCGTTCCACTGACTGCAACATCATCCAGCGTGATGGGTTTGGCTGTGGGTCAGTGATGGTCTGGGGAGGCATATCCTTGGAGTGTCACACAAACCTCTACATGATAGTCAGCGGTATTCTGACTGCTGTTAGGCACCGAGATTAAATCCTCAGAAGCATTGTCAGACTTTACACTGGTACAGTGGGCCATGGAGTTCATCCTGGTACAGGACAATGCCCAGAGTCATGTGGCTATAGTCTGAATGCAGTTCCTGGATGACAAAAGCACTGATGTCATTGACATTCCCTCACTTTTCCCGGAACAGAATCCAACTGAGAACCACTTTATCAGTGTATCCCATGCTGCCACACACTGTCTAGGAGCTCACTGACACCCTGTTTCAATTCTAGGAGCATGCCCAGAGCATGCCCAGACATTGTTGTGAGTGCATACAGGCACATGTAGGCCATAAACACTACTGAGACATTATGAGTTGTCATAATGAAGTTCATGGAAAATTGGATCAGCCTATGGTTTTGGATTTTACGTTAAATCATTTTGTTCTCAACGAAGTACACAATTTATATTTATATAGTATACAATTTATTTAAATCAAGATCTAATATATGACATAGATGTTCAGGCTAACATCTGTGTCTCAACAACTATTCTACAACAAAACACAGCTATTTATCAGTAAATACTCTATCCTTAATCATCAAAATGCATTAAGACCGTGATCCATGAATAAGATCATGAACCTCCTAGTTTATATTAACTGCCAAAAAAATGGATATATTGTCAAATCCATGTAATTTCACGGTCAACATTGTTTACCATCACTTTGTAGAGAATATGATTACTACATGTTGATACTCAATGTCTTTCTTTTTATGTCTTTAGTGGTCATTTGGACTGTCGAAACCTAACTCTACTCTTTGCCATTAGATATCACCTGGAGGTATGCGACCGATATAAAGGAAATGGGTTTGCATTACATTCAGATGATTCAGTAATCAATAGATTAATCCATAGATTAACTAGAATACGCTAATTGTTCTGTAGAAAAAACTGTTGAGATATGATATGACTGATGATACCACAGTGTAACACGTCATGGCTCAGTAACCTTTGACTGACAATTAATGGATAGTCAGTGTACCATCAAAATGGGCTAATAAAATACATTTACCAAGTAGTATATGCATGCTATATGGAACTTGAAAGATACACTAAACAGTAAAAGGTAAAATTAATGTCTCTACTGATTGCACATAAAACTAGTATATGAGGACCTACTGTAACAGAGAATAAGTGTATGTAGCAACCCATTCTATATCCCATGTCATCAGAAACTTGTGTGCTGACACACAGAGTGCAATGGGAAAACTTGCATAATTTAAGTTTAAAGTACAGTATATCAGCAAAGGTGGAAATGTAATAACCAGTAAGCATTTATATGCAAATTTCTCTCATTATTTAATTCTTGTCCTGTTCAATTTATAGAAAATATCATTCAAAAATCCATTTGGAATCTACATTTGATTGTTACTGAGTCTCTTCTCATCTCATATGACTCTCAAAATGTCTACAATAGCTGGACCTCAGTGAAGACCTAAATAAACATTTTTTTTTTTTGCACATCTAGAATAGAGACCACATTCAAATAGCTTGATTCACATTTAGATGAATAAAATAACATTAAGCTGTTTTTGCAGGACCTTTTTGCTATTTTTCATATGCATGCTTCATATGCAGAAACAGAATACAGTGTTACTGATGACCTCTGGGTCAACTAGTCATTACTGTGACATTAAATTCTGCCACCTTCACCCTGAAACCTTTGGATCCTGGTCTCTGATTTGTTACCTTGGTGGTGGACTCTTGGTCATTACCGGTATGGCCATTCCTGACCACAAGGAGGAAGCAGTATAGAATATGAGCCTCATAAGGAAATTGATTTTGGCCTTCAATAGTTAATTTTTCCTTACAGTAATTTGTGTTTCTTCCAATCTATTTGAAGGTGTGTGGTTGGAAAGCACTTTGGTTTGTACTAGATAATTTGACATTTTCAGAAGAGTAATTATATGCATAATGCTTATCAATAGATCAGGTATTTAAACTGTAGTTAGTTTTTTGTATTTAATATTTTCTTGCTTTATACATGTCCCATGGCAAATGAGGCTTTGGTCTTCCGAAAGGTTGCCTGTTCATGTGAAGGTTTAAATGAACTAAATGTGTAATGCATAAATACTGTATAAGTGCATAAAATAATCACAGACCAGGCAGGGACATAGAAATAAGCAAATATGACTGAATATCAATCTGTAATGCCACAAGATGGTCAGTGAAAAACTGCAACATTTTACCCCCACCAATAGAGGTCAGACAACTATTGTTTCTTTGAGTGTTTCTTGGTGTACATTTTAGACATACTGAAGCATCATTGCTTACCAGGTTCTGTTACAAATCCTACTGATCAATTTGTGATTAAATTCTGGCTATGTCCAAATCCTCTTCAATGCCTTGTTTTGAATTGAACTGAAGAGTGTATCTTAAGGTCACTGGAAGAAATTTCAATCTGATTTCTCTCACATGCCTTATGGGGTGAATTGTCCCAAAAGGGAAGACAAGGCAAAGAGCTGAACCTGGAGGGCTCAAAATAAATGCACACTTACTGGAGGTCCTTTCAGTCCAGGAGGCCCTTTCTGCCCAGGTGGTCCCTTAGCCCCCTAAGCTCCAGAGACAAACCCAATATTAGTAACATTGTATTGCGACTGCAACAATTGGGAAGGGATTACATGCACATATGTCTTCATGTATGCTCAAGATGTTACATCTGAGAAAAAAATGCTCAAAGAAAGTCAGTGAGGTTCTTTACCTAAACAGCTTTTCAGCAAGGCCAGCAAAGACAAATAATAATAACAAATAAATCAGAAAAATATAAGAAAACCGTGAATGGCATGAAGCACAAGATCTTACCTGCGGTCCATGCGACCCCACGTCACCAGGAAGTCCACGAATACCCTGAGTAGAAAACATGAAATCGACCTTACTGCCTGGATATATGCCACCACTACGAGGAACAGATCAGGTGGAGACAGTATTCCTATACAGCGCACGCTATATGCAACAAACCACATGATCACCCCACAATCCTCTTCCAGTTTCAGCTATTTCATCATTACTGCAGTGGCACCAATTACATACTCATTTCTGGCTCAGTCGTTAAACAGACGATATTACCAAGAACAATGACAGGGATAAAGGCACATAGATTACAGAACATGAAAAAGATATGTGGTCCATACACTGCCAGCATCTACTGCAGAACACTGCACAAGTTTAACAGATACCTCGTCTCCTCTACTTCCTGCAGACATCCATAACACACATCTTACACACTATATATACAATTACATACACATAAGGGATCGCAATTAACTGTCAAATCTATGGAGTAAGAATAAACAGATTTTGCCACAACAGATAGATTTTGAACTTCAAATCTAATGTGCTTGTTGCTAAGGATAGTTGTTATCCTTTAAAATGCACAAAGGAGAAAGCAGATATTATATTATTAAAAAACACACACACACACAACAAAGTAAACATTAAAAATGCAAACAATTAAAAACAGATCTGAGAGGAGCATTTGAAGACTTGAATCATTGGCAATGTTAAATGAAATATGAGACCGAGCATTACCAGTCTACTTTCTCTAGTCTGCCACAGACTGCACAACTGCCTCACCCTGTCTGATACCCTGATGAAATGGGAGGATAAACACTTTTTTATGGGGAAATATATAACTTTATGTTACACTATGAGGCCTGATGGCTTTACAGTTCATTGTTAAGAGAGGCACTCCCAGGCGGGTCCCACATCCAACCACTGTAAAACATTCATATCTTATCAACACATGCATCTGGCAGGCTAAAGAACCACAGTCAGAAGTGAACGACCTTCTGCCATTCTCCTGAAATGGAGAATAACATTTCTTGGAGCAGCCCGGATACATGGAACCCTCCCCACCCATATCAGCAATGCCTCTGACATGGGGTTAATTAAGCACCTCCAGCTCAAGATTCCTCTGTGCGGGGAGACACACAGTAGCACGGTGGGAACATCAAGGGCTCCATCTCGCCTGCCCAGGCTTCTGAGGAGGGGGGGGGGGGAGCGATTGGGTCGGGGAACAGGTGCATCGCTTTGAAATGACGCCTCCTGCATAGCACCTGGGTTAATGAGTCATTTGATGGTGAGAGAAGTGCATGCAGCCCTCTAAAGGATCCTTCCATGGGAGGGATAACATGGGATCAAATAGCAAAGTTGACAAGATCGCTAGAGGGAGTAAGACTGTAATACACTGTGGAAGTGTGATAGCGAGAAGTAGTTTAAGGCCATGAATGTAATTACATGACAAAAATGAAAGACGTCACATCGGAGGAGTAAAGTGAATCTTATAGTACCTGTTCACATTCATGTAATTACCAACATTCTGGGGCACAACTGAGTGATGACCATGCACATTTTAGCACCATATTTTGAAGGAAAAAAGAAATTGGCAATAACATAATTTTTGATTATTATTACCATACTGTTACCATACCATATTGTTTAGACATGTCCAATATACATATGATGACTCAGCCAATTTAACTGCAATAGTACAAGATTTTTATTAGCATTTCACTGCTAGCTGTACCATGTATAACTTTGCATTTGACAATCTTTGATTTGGCTTTGCACAATGACTAATGACAAAAAATGGTTTGTCAAAAAAATGTGAAAGGCATTTGATTACTTCTCATTTCAGTTGAAATATTATTGATACTGCTAAGACTGTGAGACAGTGAACTCATGAGGATTCTTGCCATTTGTTCTTGGCTGTAATAGACTTAGTGTAAGGTGCTTTATAAACCAGACCATTAACAGAGAACAAAACATAGTCTATAAACCGAGTTGCTGACATTAATGGCAAAACCAGCTTTGTGAGTCTTTGGTTTTTCATGGCCACGGCACCATTTCCCTTTTCACACAAGCTGTGGGACTGCAGAACATATTGAGCCTGATGCTGTTTGATAGCCAGATGTGAGTCAAATTTGTAAAAGTGGCCATGAGTTTCATCACTAGACTTGAGTCTGGCTTTGAGTGTCATCAATCTTGGAGGCAAACAAAGCTAATACTAATTCATCACAGACGCTGGCCAGACTACATTACGTTCAGCGATGTTTAAAGCCAATTGCTGTTTGCACTACTGCAGATTAGCCTTAGCGAGATCTTAGATTACCAGTTAGACCAAATCACATTTGTTTACTTCACACAATTTAATTTTCCATTTGTGAAAACAACTTTGGAAACCTTTAGGCTACTGCCTTCTCGAATACAGTGCCTTAATGCCTTTCGAACACAGTGTTTAGGCATAATGCTAAAATGTCCAAGAAGTCGACAAAACTCAAAACACCAATTTGTGGATCTGTGTGTATCCGTCATGTGTACAGGATGTTTTGACAACCCATGGCCATGAAGGACCTTCAAGTAAAACGCCAGCATTCGAGAATAAGGAGATTGGAAGGTAAGATATTCTGTATGTTTACATGGTGGCTCCATCATGGATGTTCACAGAGAGCTTTGCTCGTTATGGGTTTGAGGTTTTGAGGTTTGTAAACACACGAGTGTAGCAGGGCACCTGGCTGGAAGTACCCTAACACACGCTGCATGCCTATTTTAAGGTTTGTTTCTGAAAGTTTTTTTTTCCCTTCACAGTTGCATGTAACCACTGCAAAGAAAGTTGCAAAGTTGTCCACTTTGCAAAAATGTCTGTTACCATGAACATTGGTAGAGACGTTTAAATAAATAGATTAACTAATAAATTAATTCATTTATTAACTGGTTGATGAATAAAGTACTTTCAAATAGAGTGTATAAATCAAAGTCACAGTTGCAATTGCCAAGCCATATAAAGTAGGTAAAATAAAAATTCCTTGAAATAACATTAACATTACCGTGCTGTTACTGTTAGTAGCAAATAGAGCAACTTAGCCACAGATTGCTTTTATTTATTTAATTTATTTATTTAATTTATCTTCTGGCTAACATCAAATGTCAGCATTTTCTTGTCTGCACCTATTCAATAAATAAGCAAGGACGAAAAGGTGTGAATTATCTGGAATCACCTGTACATACCAAATGACTGTCACTTAGACAGGAGGAAAAACAACTTACTGGCACTCCTTGTGCTCCATCTGTGCCGGGCAACCCGCCGTCTCCTTTATCGCCCTGGTAAAAATAAATGTTCAACATCATTATTTATATGGAGTTCCATGCAGTTGAAGTCAGTAGCACTAAAAAGTACTTTAAGACCTTAACACAGTAACGGGAATGGTCAGGATTTAACTGCGCACATTAATCATCTCAAAACCTCGAATATGGACGAGGACGAGCTTATCTCTTTGATTAGGTCTAGAGAAGAGAGCTGTCCTTTTGTGTGCAGCTCAACAGGACATCTGCAGGGCAGTTCCACTGTGTAAAAGGACATCAAGAAGTTACAGAGAATGCTGTTTTCTTGAAAGGTGCCTGAGTGGACATCTAAAAACAAGTCTTTCATTATGAAACAAGGCTGCTATGACAAAGCAATAAAGGAAGCATTTATAAGCAATAAACATAATGAAGTGAAAAAGGAATTGTCGTTGTCAGGAGGAACTGATGTCCAGTGTGGCAGGGGACCAGATTCATTAACAGTACTCCTAATCATTTTCTTGCTAAAAACGCCACAGAGAGATCTGACTATAACAGCAGTTCTGACCACAGCATTTTAAACAGCCCATGGGCCCAAATATTCACCTCCAGCATTGTAGTTCAAAAAACATATTTAGTGATGTCAAGCTGGGATAAAGAATTTGTGCAGGTTTTGAAAGAACACAAAACATTGGACAAATCTGTCGGTGTGCTGCACTACAGGAAGAGAAGCTGTGGTTAGGCTGTTTCTTCTTCACAAACATCCACTCTCTCAAGACACCTAAAAGTGTACATGAACCCACAGGATGTACAACATGGTTCGGGGGAAGCAATCAAAGGTGTACACACGGAAGGGCAGAGCTACACAAAATCACTGGACAGGGTAAATATTAAGAATATTAGTGTCCTTTTCTTTATTAATGTCAGCAGAGAGCCTTTCTCTGCTCTTACTCATTTATCTTCTTGGAATTGCAGAAAGACTTTGTAACAAGTTGTGGGAGTCCGTGTCTTTTTATTAATCTACCTGTAATTACTTGCACCAGCTCTGACTCACAATTATGGCATTAAAGTCATACTGCAGTTCTATTACAAATACAGCTTAATAAAAAGAGCTCAGTGATGGTCTCCTCAACAGATTGACTAAAAATAAAAACAATGTTCTCAATCTAAAACAATGTTGTTCTTAATCCAGAAATAGAACTAGAACTCCAACCTAGAAAAGTTTGTGTATTTTAGGTTTCCAGACATTATTAACTATATCCTTTATTTCATTTCAGATGTACCAGTTCAAATGGAATACAAATGCAAATTTTCATGACAGGGTTTCAGTAACTGAGTTAAAAACCCAAAATTTAAGTAATTCCTTCCCAGAAGCAGGGGCAACACTGATGTCTTGGAATCCATACAGGGCAACACTGATGTTTATGAGTCCATATAGGGGCAGCAGTGATCATTAGGTTCTCACACTACATTTGCTTAGCATGAGGCCCTGGTCCATACTCAATACTTGCTAAAAAATGCTCTCAGTATTACTTGAGCAAATAATGTTCAGACAATAAAAATGCATAATCATATGCTTTAATAGTGTAGTGTGGTTGGCCAATAAAGGCTATATTTTGTATTAGGATTCATCATATATTGAATATATTCAGTGAATTCAGTGAATATATTCAGGATTTATATACACAAACAATTAAACATGACAATTCTTTATATAATATGAGATTACTTTAGTGAACATTAGTTAGCCAAGCTATTGTTTAGAGCAGTCTGCTTAAGCACTGAATGGTACAGATCAAATTAACTGAATATAGCAGAACACAAAACAAAACAGCATTCTTCTGGGTGGTTAATCATTGTAATGCTACATTAATGCATGGCATGTTTTAATCTGTTAGTATTTTTAAATATTCAGTGAACATATTAAAATACCATTAAAAATGTTCAGCCCTCTATGTGCTCCCATCTGTGCAGATCAGTGTTAATGGCCTGAAGTACTATGCCAATCTCCCAGCCACCATATTCACTTCAATTCAAATGAGAACAAAAATATCATCCCAATGAAGTAAAATCAAAGTAATGGTGGGCATCAAAACTGTAATCAGTAATCAACTAATATTTTTTCCATAATACCTGGATTTGAAGGGTATCCATACACAGCCATACCCAGGTTTTGACCATGAAAAGTACCCATAGGCATGGGTTTATGTTAACTAGGATTTGTTTATTGGTTAAGGTTGTTCTTGTGTAGTACACATGTGTATGCTATTATGTATGTAAAATGCCCTTACATTAGCCACTTTTATCTTTTGAAGACAGTTAACATATGTCAGTTGGTTAAATTGTACTAGGTGTTCTCAGAGACTCTCATAAAATCATGCAGCTATACAAAAATTAAATTTGTATTATTGCATTCTAAAATGCTTAATACAGTTGAACCAATCTTGCAAGTAAGTGGAATTTGTACTTCTAAATCCAGTTATTTACATATTTATAACATATATCAGTGTGCCATTTTGATAAACATGTAATGTTCCAAATTGAAGTTATAAGCAGTGGAGTTGTAGGATCTAAAGTTAAAAACATGCATTTAGTTGTGCATGCACTTTTCTTCTAATAAAATAAGTTTGTGTTACTGTAGCTACCCCTGACTCCTCCCTCTGTCTAGTCCATGTGTGCATACACGTTTGTGTGTGTCTGTGTGCGTATGTGTAATTTCATTAGTGTTATTCATTTCACTTGTCCCTGGTCTTGTTATTGTTATACGTTGCACATCTGTGTTGTAAGTCTGTGTTTTCAAGTCTGCATGTAGTCCTTGTAATTTGTCACTCAAACCAGTCCTGTCCAGCCATGTCTACTCTTGTCTAGTCCTGTCATGTTCTCTACATTTTCGCTGTTCTTTGAATAAATGTTAAGAATGAACAAAACACTCTCAGCTCGGCATCCTGTCTCTGTCCCTCGCCATCCGTTACATTATGGCCAACCAAGCATTTCTGAATCAACCTAAAAGGCATCTGTGTATATGAGAATAGAATAGAATATGAAAAAAACTTGAGAAAATAGTGAAATTTTCTGCAGGAGTACCAAATTGGAAATAGGACCTTTGCATTGCACAATTTTTGTGTAAATTGAACAAGAGGGTTCAATTGTAAATTGAACAATTGTCTATCTTTCATGCTTGGTCCCTTAAAGTTATTCAAGTGTAAGTGAGCTGTTTCTTTCTGGAACCACTTTTAAGACGATAAACGTGGATGGATACAATGCATGCTTGATGAATGCATACAAAATAAAAGTCCATTGAGTAGCCTGTTTTTAAATTAAAGCAGAAACAAAAGGACAGTTCATTGGCTCTCTAACACAATGTTTCCAAGGCTGTTTTGACTCATCCATGTCTTTGTTACAAGTGAGACCATTTTACTAGTTTTTCCAGACATGTTTGTGTATGTTTGGTGTCTTGGCGTCTCTTGGTGAAATTTTTTGTGATTTTCAGTGTTGACTTTTAGACATGTGCACAAATAAAAACATTTTGAAAGGATAAAAACAGGATTCATGGATGTGTTTTTTGGATGTTTATCAATATGAGTAATAGATTAGAGGAAACGTGATTACTGGGCAGGTGCATGTGTTTGATAGAGCTGTACAAAAAGGTGTGTGTGTGCATGTCTGTGGCAGCAATTTGAATTGGCCTGTAACACTCCTTGACTATAATTATGACCAGTAAAACCATAGCACCACATGAATGCAACCAAAAAGACCTAGTTTTCTGTCAGCTGTGTGTATGCGATGCTGTGTAGGAAAGTACTTCTCCAAACTTAATATGAGGCCTTACAAGCAGCCTCTGTGGTCTTATGGTGTTTTAACTGCCTTGTAATCCAAAGAAAAGGGAGGTTACAGGCCTTTATTTGAAACTGGAGGTTATCTGCTCCAGTACATTCTTTTCTGTAAGAAGTTTCACTTAAGCCACATCACTGTATAGTCCTTTAAAACAAGCTTTTTATAAAGTCTGTCATATAATTTGTCTATTGTTTATTCAGTCCTCTTTCTGAGGTCTTCAAAGGACTCATAATTTACTGGTATGTAAGTTCTGATTAAAAACATCAAAAGATATCCTCAAGTAAAATTTTGTGAATGTAAAATTGAGAACTGTACATTAAAAAAATTAAACGGAAGAAACACTGCAGAAAAGTCCTTTACAAATGTAAGACTTCAGTCTCAATTTTGATATGGTTCATCAGCTAATAAGCATGAATTTTATTAGCAAATATACATTTTTATTTCAATGATATATCATTTTGTTTAATTAATTTTTTAATTTATTTTGAAATGTGTGTGTGTATGAGAGAAAGAGAATGTTTGTGGAAGAGAAACAGACTATGGAAGATAATTTACCCACTATTAAGTACAAAAAATAATAACCAATTAAGTACAAAAAACAAGTAACCATCAAGGATCTGAAGAATAAGAAGATAACAATCCAAGCAAACAGGAATGTCTTTAAGCAAACGAGAGAAACAGAGCCGTACAGGTCTGAGGTTGGAGTGTAAAAGTTGGACAGAGATTGAAAGAAGAGATGGTGGAGAGGGCAGAAAGTGATGAGATAAAGATATGAGGTGTGATATGAGGGTAATAGGATGGAAAGATAAAAATAAAGTAGAGAAAAAGGTTTCTTAGACTACATAGACACAGATGCAGAGATATGGAAATAGACACAACTATAAATGTTTTACAAACCAAGACGTGTGAAAAGTGCATGCAGGTATTTGTGGCCAAGTGTGTATTCCCCAACACTGGTAACTACTCCCACAGGGCACACAGGTTTTAAGAAATGGCTTTGACACCTTATATTTAAGTAATCAACAAAATATCAGGAGCAGATTGTGGCAAGAACCAGAAACAAATTCAGAGTGGAAGACAATTTATTATTGCTGTTCTTTACTGCAAATCACTCTTATCATGGAACATGTCATTGTTGTTTCATATGATGTTGCATATTCCTAACAACTGAAATATCAGGTCTATCTCTCTAAATTAATATGTCCATCAACAGGGGCCTCTAGTGGAGAGGCCCTTAATTGCTCTTATTACATTTCCTTTTCATATGTAATTTAGACATTTAAAAAAAACTTTATTTGCATCCTAACTATGTAAATCATTAAATAATTCAAACAAAGGGTCTGCTCCAGTTTTAACCAGTAAGGAATGAGGGACAGTTATTCTGCTTAAAGGCCCCTGTTTCAACATTTTTGGATTTCATTTTTATTGTCTTCACACAGTGGTATGTGGGAGTTTACTTCACTCACAAAATGGAAAGGCTTTTACTTGTGATACACTATATTGCCAAACGTATTCGCTAGTCCATCCAAATGATCAGAATCAGGTGTTCCAATCACTTCCATGGTCACAGGTGTACAAAATTAAGCACCTGCAGACTGTTTTTACAAACATTTGTGAAAATATGGGTCGCTCTCAGGAGCTCAGTGAATTCTGTGATACTGATAGGATGCCACCTGTGATAGGATGCCACCTGTGCAACAAATCCAGTCGTGAAATTTCCTCGCTCCTAAATATTCCACAGTCAACTGTCAGCTGTATAAGAAAATGGAAGTGTTTGGGAACGACAGCAACTCAGCAACTTACAAGGCCATGTAAACTGACTGAGCGGGAAGCACAAAGTGTGAAGAGGTCGCCAACTTTCTGCATAGTCAATCACTGCAGACATCATATCTTCATGTGGCCTTCATATTAGCTCAAGAACAGTGCGCAGAGAGCTTCATGGAATGGGTTTCCATGGTCAAGCAGTTGAATCCAAGCCATACATCACCAAATGTAATGCAAAACGGTGGATGCAGTGGTGTAAAGCCCCTTAGTGGCCCCTTAGTTCCAGTGAAAGGAACTCTGAATGCTTCAGCATACCAAGGCGTTTTGGACAATTCCATGTTCCCAACTTTGTGGGAACAGTTTGGAGCTGGCCCCTGCCTCTTCCAACATGACTGTGCACCAGTGCACAAAGCAAGGTCCATAAAGAGATGGATGGCAGAGTCTGATGTGGATGAACTTGACTGGTCTACACAAAGTCCTGACCTCAACCTGATAGAGCACCTTTGGGATGAATTAGAGCAGAGACTGAGAGCCAGGCCTTCTGATCCAACATTAGTATGTGACCTCACAAATGCGCTTCTGGAAGAATGGTCACAAATCCCGATAAACACATTCCTAAACCTTGTGGACAGCCTTCCCAGAAGAGTTTAAACTGTTCTAGCTGCAAAGGATGAACCAACGTCATATTGTACAATATGGAATTGGAATGGGATGTCAGTTAAGCTCATATGTGAGTCAAGGAAGGTGAGCGAATACATTTGGCAAAATAGTGTACTTTAGAATCTGAAAGTCTTCTATACATCTGAGATTTACTTGGAGTGAACTTCCAGAACAAAGAACAAATAAAAGAGGCTTGAAATGTTTTTGCAGTTCTTTTTTTAATCTTTTTGCACTTTTTGCAACCACATGACAAAACCTCCGCACAACAAATAATATTTACTTCCATTTGGAAGATCAACAGAAATCAGATAAATGCCTTGCTATTGTCAACTGTTCCACTGAAATGATTCCTCCTACAATAACATCGTCCTTATCAAGAACAACCTGTGCCAAAGCAAAAGTACCCAATGGACTACACAGGTTAATTATATAAAAACCATTTGTTAAGGATTTGGCCACTTTCCTCTGCACCTGACATTATTTGTGTATGGACCAGAAGCATTTATTTGTGAAAGCTGAAGATGAAATATGGTCCAACTCAGCATGCTGTAAAGAGGTGCCAGCAAGACTCTGGATCAAAGCCAGACAACAGTTTTAGCATGCCACCGCTTTTAGACGAGCTGTCATGTCTAACCATATGCACTACATCCTGAATACAATGCTATAATGTGCTCCGAACCCAGCAGGATATGAGCCCTAGGTAGGGCTGGACAGTGGAAAAAGCTGCCATGAACAACAGTAACACCTGTCTGCCAAAGAAAATGATCCAACATACAAGTCCGATTGACAGCCTGTAACGCCGGTCGGCGCGTAGACTTGCGAGTCGGACACAATCGCTGAGATGAGCGAGATTTATTATGAGACATACCAGATGACGAGACGGAACCACAACGTAAAGACATAATGAATCAGAGAACCACAGATTGATTTAAACACGAAGGCGAACTAGAAACATACAGGGAGCTGAAACAGAATGAACAAGGAGACTAACCGTTACGACAGAGAACACTACAGAGAGTTTTGACAAAAACTAAGACAGCGGTACGACAGGGGCTGAAGACAAAACAACCCGCGACATTCCAGACATAACACAGGGTTTAAATAGACAGGACTAACATGGAACACCTGGAGGGGAATACGAGGGGCAGGGTTACAGAACGAGAGGCGGGACTAAGACGCACATGGCTAATAAAACAAAACAGGCACGATCGACAGGAGGAGGAGGGCTAAACGTAACAGTACCCCCCCTCACAAGCGCACAACACCGGGGGTGCGCAAACCAGCACCACAGACAGGACATGAACCAAGGACAGACGACACTGGACGGGAAGGAGAACTAAGGAAAAATTTCGGGGCAGGACGTGAGACCACAGGGAAGCCAGGGACAGACATGGGAGCGGAAGGGGGAACAAAACCAGAACAGGTAGAGACACAGGACGGAGGGCGACGAACAGACTGACTCGAGGGGGAAGGAGTAACACCACACGGAGGGCGACGAGGAGGCACGACAGGAGGACGGGGAAGACGAAGACCTAACACAGACCAGGCAAGCGACAGGGGGACTGGCACAAACCTAGGGACAGACACCGGGACAGACACGGATACAGGCACAGGAGCAGACAAAAACGGGACAGACACAGGAACCAATATAGGAACAGAAACAGACACCACCACACGGGCAAGAACAAAACCAGGCACGATAGAGGGCAAAAATGACACACCAGAATCCATAGACGAGGGCGGGGAGGGCGGGAAACAGGGAGGGACAGGAGACTGAAAACAGGGCGGGACGGGCGGGATATGGGGAACTTCGCAGGGCGGGAAGGGCGGGGTCCGAGGCGCAGCATGGCGCGTAGGCAGTCCCAGGTCCACGGGTGGCGCTGCGGTGACTGCCAGCTGCGGTGACGACCCCTCCTGGGTCGCGGGAACAGGTAGTGAGAGTGACCCCTTCCGGGTCGCGGGAACAGGCGGCGGCCCCATCAGGGTCGCGGGAGCAGGAACAGTGAACGACCCCATCCGGGCTGCGGGAACAGGCGGCGGTCTCGTCCGGGTCGTGGGAACAGGCGGAGCAAGCTGGCGGGCGGCGGGGACTGGAGGAGTCCGCTGGCGGGCAGCGGGAACTGGAGGAGTCCGCTGGCGGGTAGCGGGGACCGGAGGAGTCCGCTGGTGGGCAGCGGGGACTGGAGGAGTCCGCTGGTGGGTAGCGGGGACCGGAGGAGTCCGCTGGCGGGCAGCGGGGACTGGAGGAGTCCGCTGGTGGGCAGAAGACCCACCCTGGGTCGCAGGAGACGTGGAAGACCCCCTCGGGGTCTCGGTAGACGTGGAAGACGTAGAGGACCCCTCCTGGGTCTCCTGTGAGCTCACAGGCCTCTCCTGGGCCTCCGGTGAGCTCACAGGCCTCTCCTGGGCCTCCGGTGAGCTCACAGGCCTCTCCTGGGCCTCCGGTGAGCTCACAGGCCTCTCCTGGGCCTCCGGTACGCTAGCTGGCCTCTCCTGGGCCTCCGGTACGCTAGCTGGCCTCTCCTGGGCCTCCAGAACGCTAGCTGGCCTCTCCTGGGCCTCCAGAACGCCAGCCGGCCTCTCCTGGGCCTCCCGAACGCCAGCCGGCCTCTCCTGGGCCTCCGGCGCTATAGCTGGCCTCTCCTGGGCCTCCGGCGCTATAGCTGGCCTCTCCTGGGCCTCCGGCGCTATAGCTGGCCTCTCCTGGGCCTCCGGCGCTATAGCTGGCCTCTCCTGGGACTCCGGCGCTCGGGTACTACCCCCCCCCAAAAAATTCTTGGGCGCATCACCTGCCATAGGGGGGCCTGCCGAGGTGGTGGGGCTGATCAAAGCCACCACTGGAGCCTCAGAAATCCTGGAGGAATATGCAGGTACGGGGTCTCCTCGGCGGCTCTTACTGCGCATGCTCCCACCTACTCGAGGTATCGGGAGCTCGCAGTGTGTTTTAAGAGCACGCCGAGTGTTGCTGTACAGACCACCTGCACATTCACTCCTCCTGACCACGTCTTGCGCTACAGGTTGCCCCTCCCTGTAGTGATCACCAAGACGGGCAGGATCATGGCGCTCCTCCGGGTTCTCATGGCAGTAGACAGCCAAATTAAAGATGTCTAAATAAGTTTGTCTATCCTCTAGAGAACCCCTTGTACCCTCAGCGCCAGGGGATTTCTTGTCTCCGGTTTGTTCGCGCTGTAATACCGGAGAGGTGAGCTGCACGGGAGCAGCTGACTTCTCATTACGGCGACAGAACTCACCGGAGTCTCGCTCACTCGCTGTGTCCTTTCTGGGCTGGTTGTTATGTAACGCCGGTCGGCGCGTAGATTTGCGAGTCGGACACAATCGCTGAGATGAGCGAGATTTATTATGAGACATACCAGATGACGAGACGGAACCACAACGTAAAGACATAATGAATCAGAGAACCACAGATTGATTTAAACACGAAGGCGAACTAGAAACATACAGGGAGCTGAAACAGAATGAACAAGGAGACTAACCGTTACGACAGAGAACACTACAGAGAGTTTTGACAAAAACTAAGACAGCGGTACGACAGGGGCTGAAGACAAAACAACCCGCGACATTCCAGACATAACACAGGGTTTAAATAGACAGGACTAACATGGAACACCTGGAGGGGAATACGAGGGGCAGGGTTACAGAACGAGAGGCGGGACTAAGACGCACATGGCTAATAAAACAAAACAGGCACGATCGACAGGAGGAGGAGGGCTAAACGTAACACAGCCAAACACATGCTTTTTGCAGATGCATGTTTTCAGTGGCATGAACTCAGATCTTAGGGGTGAGTGAAAGGTATGGCGGACTGTCACTGTTAATCCAAAGAAAATTAAAGTTATTTTTAGCATAGAGGTTTCAAAGTACAAAATGTGGCCATTGATGGTTGTTGGGTAACAAGACAGTAGTGGCAGAGACCAGCACTCTCAAACTATTTCTCTTTAATAAATATTCTTATATAATCCCTTTCATTATTTTCATGATTTAATTGTTCACTTAATCAAATGCCTATTTCAGTGTGCTTTACTGAAACTGCACACAATTATTATTATACACAATGGATGAATCATTGCTTAATCACAAATACACTATCCAACGACCAGTAACTACTGCGCATCCCACTGCCCAAATAAGTAAGTAAGTAAATAAGCAGTAACCTGTTTTTTAGTAGTGCTGGAAGCCACTAGTTAATGCATAAACTGCATGCATACAGGACCAGTGCATTTCATCATCCTTCCTCCCAGTGATCAAATGATATGGGTTGCTTTGGTCCAACACACCTCCAAAGCTAAAAACTTTTTTACAAAGCTGCTTCTTATGTTTACGTTCCGCCTAAGGAAACCACGTTTTAATAAACACATTGCCAACAACATGGCCTCTTTGCGTCATCCTACACTTTTCTATTTTCAGTTATGCAGCAATTTCCCCAATTTCAGAGCTGTTCTGCACAGCCGTAGTAATTCAGTCAGGTCATACACAGCTCAGCTTCCAGTGTGCTTAGTGTGTCAACTACAAAGGCAAATGCCCATGATCAAACAAGACAGAGTAGTTCAGCCATGAAGTGATAATACTACAAAGGCTTCCTGTGGGCCACACTATGCAGTGTACTCTTCCTCACTACAAAGGAAACTATGGTAAGCAGAAGTGAGAATGACCAATGGTCTGTACTATATATTTGTATTATATATGAACTTTGTTGAATTAGTTCTTAAAATACACTACTCTCAAAAAGTTATGGATATTTGGCTTTCAGGATTTTCAGGATGAACCTAAAATGCACTCCTAACCTTTATGGATGAAATTGATGTGACATTCTCTAAATGTTTGAATGCACATGTCCAACTGTTCAGTGTTTCAGTCCTTTTTGTACAACTTGCTGTTCTCTGACAAGGAGCCCAATGGCAAAATTCACAACATGTGTTTGATCCATGAATCAACCAATACATTTCCTGTGTCACGGTGACGCTCCCGGACCCCTCCCTCTGGGCGTGTGTTTATGTTGTCTATGTCCTTATGTGTAGTTCCGTGGGTGTGTCGGTATGTGTGTTCATCAGTCGCACCTGTAGCTCGTCTCGTCATCACAAGGGGTTAGTGTTGTTCGTCTATTTAATGTGCGCTAGCGCAGTGTCCCGTGCTCGTCTTTGTTGGAGTCACTGTATGTGAAATTGTGTGTGCGTAGCGTTCCAACGCTAATTTATGTTAAACGTCCAAATAAAAGATATAAAAACGAAGCTCGACTCCGCATCCTCGTCCTCTCGCCACATCCTGGTTCAATTAGAATTGTTATTTAAACAGTCCTCCTCATCATGCTGTTCACATTTTGACATTATGAGACCAAGAGGACCTAACAATTGACAACAGTACCTCACCTTTGGGAGGCTTCAAACAGGATGTTCTCAGAAGACAGAAGTGGCCACTGGTCTTAGAGTGTCACAGAGTATCATCAGCAGGTTGCAAAGATACAGAGAGTCTGAGAGACAGAAAGGCACAGAAGTGGACGTCCTTTGGCCACGTCCCACACTGATGACCGCTTCACTGTGAACAGTGCCCTGCGGAACCGAATGATGAATGGCACATAACTCCAGGCACATTTAAGGGAGGTGAGAGGCACCCAAGTGTCATGTCAGACCATTCAAAACCATTTACATCATAGTGGTATTTGTGCTAGACGACCCGCAATGGTACCAAATAGAGTTGCCTGCACTTTCTCCAAACTTCAATCTATGAGATCAGCTGAGTCGCCACATAGAGGCTCATAACTCTGTACCCTAGAAACTCAATGACTTGAGGGCTGCACTTCAAGAAGAGTGGGATGCCATGACTCAGCAGACAAACAGCATGTTGTCAAGCTGTAATTGATGCTCTTGACACATTGACATTTGATATCAGAGTATACCCACCACTGTTGTTGGCTTTTGTTTCAAAAAATTGTTTGAATCACCATTGTAGGCCTTTTAGGCTTCTACTTAAATGCTCTACTTTCATGATATAATATCACTGTAGCATGAACTTGTGAGTAGTGTATATGAAGAGAGTAGTGTATAAGATAGTAGTGTATATTACTATAGAAGTTAGTGGGCCTCACATTGGTCTGCTAAAAAAATAAAGTGATTGGTCTGGTTCAATTTAGATGGCTATGTACAATGGCAAGCTATCTTTAGGTTCTATGAGAAAATGTATCTGATATTTTTTTCATGTAAACAATCATTATTGTCATTGTAATAAGTGTTTAATTGCCATCTAAATGGAAGTTTAATTCAAATATGTAAACTAAGCAGAAACTGAAATCTTTGAAATACCGCTTGACTTCTGTAAATCATTACCCAGTGCAATGTTCCCTGAAACTGGACCAATGCAAATGCACTTTATTTATTGTTCTTGTGTAGCCAAAGAGTACCACGGGTTACTAGCCAATGGTTGGCAAGCTTGCAATACTGGTCAAGCTACACTGGAGACAATACAGCAAACACAGACTGCACTCAAAGACATTATCTGTTCAAAAGTGAACGAAATTTAAAAACGAAACTGTTTCCCAGTTTAGATATGAAAAGGGAGGGCTCGGTGTGATCTGCAATGCATTTAGCCATCTGATCCAGCTAATAAAGGGGCTGATAATTAGCTGCTGAATTAAAGGAGGTATAGGAGAGCAGAGAAAACTCTAAATGTTGTCACCGAGCCTGTTGTCTGACATCCAGTGTATGTGTACAGTGGGTGAGAACACATGTCTGCACAGTCGTATTTCTCACTCTCAGCCGTGGCCAGCATGTGTTTTGCATTAGTAATGCAAAGTGTGAGAGCCTTCAGAACGGGAGCAGCAGCTGTCTGCCCACATGCTGAGATACACTCCACTCGAAATTAGACTTCCAAAGCCTGAACACTTACAACTACCACTTTAATAACAGGAAAAGCACCTAAATTGCTCAGTGAAGTTACACTGTATAGACATAACCACATTTCCAAGGACTTTTGATACCAAGTCTTTGGAATTGTATCATGACCACTGCGAGGGGACAATTAGAGGGACATTCATGCGCTTTTTTTCACTGGTCACACATTTTTCAATATGGCTGAAATGGCTAATTTAACAGCAATCATTATAGGCCCTTGGTGAAAAAACAAATCCTTTCCTGAGTATGCACAGATTTTTTTAAAACCAGCACTGCGCCAAAACAGTCAAATTAAGGTCAATGCATAATACGGTTTCACTTTGCAGAATCTCAGGATGCGAACTGAATTGAAGCATGTCTTGTTTGATGTTAATGACTGTGAAATTACTAGCTCAGGAGAGCAAAGAAATGTCATGTGGAATATGGTCCTCAACAAGTGAACTAAATCTGGCCTATGAACACAATTCACATGCACCACCATGAGCACTTTAATGCTCACCTCACCAACCCATGGCATTTTTAAAGTGGACTGACCTTTGGTCCAACCGGGCCAGCTCTTCCCACAGTGCCGTGTAACCCTGGATCCCCCTGTGGGTGGGAATTGCAGGACTTTAAGAAGACAAAATAAGCCAGGGCAATGCAAGAACAAAGCTCCATTCTTAAAGTAAACGCACAAATGAATCCCCTAAGGACACTGATGGGCTGGGGATTACTACAACATAGACCAGAATCCACATCAGATGATGAAATGAAAGTAATCCTAATATTACTTCTGGTTGTGTGTAAGAGTATAAAAACACATATTTGAGGGGGACACGAATGTGTTTGTGAGCCATTGTGATGAATCAGACATGTGAATGAACTGTATATAAATTAGTATATACTAATTTGTTTAACCGGCATTGATTATGGTCAGTGTAGATTATGGTCAGATTATGGCTATGTGTAGATCTGTTGGCTAAATCTGCATTCACACAGTTCAGGGCAGATGAGATAGCTGTCAACATGTCATGCGCCATGACAGCAGGGCATGATAGGGATTGCAGAACCTCAGGCTTCCACCCTAAGAGCTTTTAAAGGAATCACTATGTGCTTGTGCCATGTCATGTGTAATTACATAGCTGTAAACAGCAGACTTGCTTACCTTTGGGCCCGGCACTCCAGGGGGTCCTTGTTCACCTTTCTCACCTTGAGGTCGCTGTTGATAAGATGGTTAAATAAGTGCATTGTTTGGACACAGGTAAGACTAAAGGTAATAAAAAGGCCAATCCTTTACAACTGTACTTAATGCTAGGTCAAGGCTGTAGCCAGGGTCTTCCAGCAGCCTTCCTGTTTGACCACACTGAACTACTATGTACTACTATGGTTCAGTGTACTATGGTGAACTATGGTTCAGTGTACTATGGTGACCTATGGTTCAGTGAACCTGAACCTGGTTATAATAATCTAAATTCACTTGGTGGCTATTTTTTTCTGTGTACATTCTACACAATATGTAAGTCATAAATATAATATAATATAATTCTTTTAGCATTTGGAAGACATACCTATCTGTATCACATTTTTATCAGTATGACAGTACGTGTGCGCCCTGGGAGTCCAACATATGACCTTGAGCTGCAAGAGCACAAACCTTGAGAACTACCCAGGGTCCTAAAGAAACCGTGACAGGGATCCATAGCTCAAGTCCGCATGAATTACATCCAGAAAGACTCAACAGCTTTTCCTGCTTGGGTCTGGTCTTACCTTGGGTTCTGGAAAGGCTGGTTTCCCTGGCAACCCCTGTTGTCCTCTGTCGCCCTGTAGATACAGAATAAATTAGAACACAGAAATAGTGAGGTGCCGCACAGTTGAGGACAGATGATGCTATTCACACTGCCAAAGGATGTAGAGGTCCTTGTTTTAATTGAATAAATTCATGAATGCAGCATCACCCCAATTACCAACTACATCCTCTTTTGTGAAGACCTGACTTCTAATTTAGATAATTTTAGTCCAACGTACTTTGCTGCCTTTTATTCCTGGATCACCTTTAGTCCCAGGCAAACCCGTTTGACCCTAGGGTGCGGGAAACAACACAGTGGTTTGGAGCACCTCATACTCTTCTACATATCTCTAAGAAACACTCCTGAAAAAGAGGTTAGGCAGAGATCCAACCTTCTCCCCTGTTTTACCGGGGTCTCCTGGCATTCCTTTCTCACCTCTGAAACCCTTCACAACAATATGTTTCAAAGTTAATCACAGTCACATGACTGATACTGTAGCTTGACATTGCAGTTAACTGTGAGAATAATAGCTTTTTCTGGTGTGGGTTAAGGAATGCGTTGGAGAGTACTCACAGGCTTACCATCAGGGCCTGGAGGTCCGTCCTGGCCATTTTCACCCTGTAGGATAATCATGAACCATAACATATCCCGTGTACATTTCTTAATGTCGGTGTGTATGAGTATTGCAACTTCAGCTGGAAAATATGAACCTTTGGCCCGGCTGGTCCAGGAGGTCCAATGCTTCCCTGACCGCAATCACATGCTTCCTCCATGTCCATAGATGGCTCCCGATGAAGAGGACACTAAAGGGAGAAACGCAGACTGCAACAATTCTCAGATCCACAGATTTTCAAAGGGAATGATTAATGGCAAAAATCAAAATTATCACTTACCCTCTCGTCATCCTATACAAATGAAAGAAAAGGAGTAGAAAAAGAGTTAAGCATGACATCAGAGGTGAGCGCATCCAAAGGGCTTATGAGTGTCATATAGCTGAATAGATAAATAAATCTGCAAGTTTACATGTAAGCTTACCACAGACAAAATCTCACATGCAGTCTCTCTCTCACTTTGCATCGGGTCACAATAGAGCCTCAGTTTTTGAATTTCTATCTATGAAATTTCGAGCACAAAAAATCATAAGACACAAATGCTTTACAACATTGATGATTTATCAGATTAGGGCACTGGAATGTGTGTACAATGAACATCTTGCAGCTTTCATAATCTCGTATGCCAAGGAACAGAGCAGAACTAAGAACCATCTAAATAACTTGATCTACATACACAGCAGTTCAAAAGTTATTGAAGTCTTTATATTTACATAAGCTCAGACTGTCTAGAAGAGCAAGTCCATCGTACCATATAGCTACTTCTGGAGTCAGAGTCAGAACTGAAAAGCAAATATCGTCATTCTGTTACTCACAGGAACTGTGGCCTCAGCATTGTAGCGCTTGGCAATCTGAGTCTTGCCATTGATGTAAATGGGCACGACTGGTTCCAAATCCTTTTCCTGAAAAATCTGATCATCCACAAAGCAGGACACACGCCTCGGCCGAACCAGAAGTTTCAGCTGGTGCCAGGTTCCATCAAAGAGCCTCTGTGATGTAAATTTGCACCTTAATGTTACTGTATACAATTAGGAATGCAAATGTGGTCTGGATTAATTGGCCCAAGAGGTGAATTCTGTCACTGAGAAGTCGGAAATGAAGAGCATATTCAATATAGTATAGAGTGACTCATCATGTCCAGACATAAGCAAAGCAAATGAATGCCTAGGGCTCCATAAAGAGTGGGCTGCTAATTTACCCTTAGAGCTGCATGAAGCCAGAACCCCACCAAATACATCACTGCTGTACTCCTTCTAGGTCCTCACAGAACAGAGGACGGATGTGCTGATATATGAGTCTGAGAAGAGTGTGAAGTTTTTGTTTGTACTTAAGTTTTTGTTTTGAATCCACCTTGGGCAACATTGGTGAAAGGAAAAGTACAGGAGAAATCAGAACTGTAACAGCATTTATCAAAAACTAGGCTGGACTATGAGACATTAAGTTTTTCTAAGACATCTATGAGACATTTCTTCTATGAGAAATGTATTTCTTTTTATCTGTATTTTTTCTATTTATCTCTTTTTTATTTGTTATATGTTAATTTATATATGAGCATTTATTTGTTATATGTTCATGATACATGAGATTTTGTCAACAGTTTTAAGCCTCATTTGAATTCCATCTGAACATTTTAGAAGTATATTCTTTCATTAGGGTTAGGGTTAGTGTATGGAAGTGTATTTGGAGTGCTTTTCTCCCCAGCACAGATGAAAGGTCAGGACTCATTTAACAGACTTCAAATAAATTTATATTTTTTGTTAACTGTAATGCCTCTTTTTGTGAACTCAGAGATTTGATGGAAGCCTCACTGAAAATTTCTCATAACCATAAATAAGGTGCTAAAATTCAGAGACTAAAATTCAGAGACACAGTGAATACTGTGTTAAAATACATGACTGAACTTTTCTTTTTCTAAAACCAAGCCAAACAGGAAGACGTCTTATCAAAGGCTTGCAGGGCTACCTGGAGAAAAAGCTCTGGAAGCTCTGCAAATTTACTCTCAAACACTATGAAGAGAGGAAGTACAACCACTTTCTCCTTTCCTGTGGGTTCTGTGTGGCTTTCTGCCAAAACGTCAGCATCGGTCACACAAGCTACATCCCCTGATATTACAAAAGAGCTTTGAGAATGCAGTCAAATATGACTTGAGCTTTGAGAATGCAGACAATCTTGGAACATTGTAATTTACAGATGCTATTTTAAACCTGCTCACCCAGCTGAAATAACATGTTATGCATAACAGAAATAATGATGATCCTTTATCTATCATCACTTGTGATGAATAGGAAAATGGACTGTATCTGAGGGTTTATGCAGGTTTTTATTATTTGGAAAAAAACTCTACAAACCTGAATACCTTGCCCATCAAAATTGACTCTTTGCTCTCCACCCACTGTGTTTGTGGTGATGAAAGTGGCAGACTTGTCTTGCCCATGTAGTGTCACAGCCACTTGGACTTGTCGATCTCTACCAAGCACCCTCCACAGGTCGAACCTCTCCTCACTCGCTGTCCCTTTCAGACGCACTGTGGCCACAAATACGTAGGATGGGGGGAGACCCTCTGGGAAGATCTCCCTTGGAAGGAATGTGGAGGAAAATGTATTTATTCATATATTAATTTATTCCATTGATTGTCATAAACATAAACAGGTAAATATTTTGTCCGATCCTGAATATCTTGAAGTCTAAAAAGATGCCATGTCTGGGTGTTTATGGGAGCATAATGACTAGTCACATACAGTATATGGGTGAGAAAAGGTAAATATAGCCTGTATGAATAGGTGTTAGGCCTCCCATTCTAAGGTATCAAAGGGACACCTACACAGTGGAAGAAAACTGAAAAAGTAGAAACAAAGTCATTTCAAAACTGTGAATATCTGTACCATAAAGCAGTGCAGAGGTGTAGCCACCAGTTGCAATTCAGGAGTAGGTGTTTGAGAACACAGCATCCACACAGACATTTGCAGGTAAGGACAGCAGGATTTCTCTCAGCTCCACATTGCTAACGATATATCAACCACGCACTCAGGTAACAATGCACTCATCAAAATTGCAGGCCAACCTTCCCCTGTCTGACCTTTCAAAACATTGTGGCAATTGTTCTAGAAATTCAAGGAAGGAGTTAATTGTTATATACTTTCTTTGACTGACTGATAGCCTAGTTGGATAGTTGGTTGGTTGATGACAATTGATTGACTGATTGATTCAACTACGTCTTTATTTTCTTACCTTGTCTTCTCAGTAATGTCCACGCCTTTGTTCAGCAAGTAGGCCATCTCTGACATCAGGGATCCCTGGATCTTTTGGGCCTTCATATGGATCTTCATCCCTAGGATCAGCTCAAAGCCCTTCTCATCCCTCGAAGCCACAGGAATACGTGTGGGACAAACAGACTCTGCAGGACCACAGACGGAAGAGTGTGATGGAACCTTTCTACTACAGAATACCAACACTCATTCACTTACAAATATACTAAATAAAGACCAATACCCGTTTGCTTTATTCATTATAAATCTTAGCATTATTCTGATTTGAGTGAGGTTCATCTCACTCAAATAAGATCATCATATGGTGTGTTCTGGTAGATCTTTTTTTCCAGCCTAAAACAGACATAGAATGTCTCCAAACAGAAATGCTTTCGACTTTCTTCATAGAGGCCCATCTAAGCTTGAAAAAGATTCAGTAGGCAGTTTTAGGTGTCTTTATTCCAGAACCTACTTTTAAGGAGCCTCCCGTGCCTCAGACCTCTCGTGGCATACTACGATCAACACAGCTACACACACTAAGTCTGTTCAATTTACACTCGTGATTCTGCTTTACGCCGTGTAGGCACAGTGCACTTGGGGTCTATTCTTTCTTCATAAGACCGCGGCACAGACATGAATGAGCATGGTAGAAATTATGTCAGCAACTTCCATGACCGGCGGCAGAGGCACTGAGCTGGTTCAAAGCGACGCAGTTACAAAAAGAGGTTGGTTAGCCTCAATCGACGAGCCGGTGCTGGCACAATGTCCAATCAGATTAACTCATCTCATTCCCTTTAAAGGAATAGCATGACATATTGCCCTGATACTTTCGCCGTGGTAGCGGGCATATTAGTTGGGTGGTGTTCATGGTAAAATAAATCCCGTTGTGAGAACACATCTTTGTGTACCTTCTTGAAGTGAAGAAAATATAGTATTACACTTACAACTCCAATGAGGCGGTTTAAAGCCAAACTGTATTAAAAAATACTGCTGCATCAGATGATTTTAAATGCCACGCCCCGTTACACCAATCAGGCGCATTTGTCGCAGGCGCATTTATATCATTTATTTCTGTCCACCTTAACGTCTCCACGCAGCCATAAAATTACAGCTACTTGTTCTACTTCACAAATATACCTGCACATCCACTGAATTTATTATTTAGATCCCCTTTAACAAAAACCCTTACAAATCCTGACACCTTCTGTATAAGCCTATTATAGACAATGACTGAACTGGTCGTTTTGCAGAGACCCACCCTCACACAACTTCTGCTCCATGGAATCGCGTATGTGATCGATGGTGGTATAGTCCTCCGCATATAGCACATAGTCGCTGGACGGCTTGTTTGCAATGGCCACCAATTCCGAAGTCATGACCTCTGAACCCACCCCAACTGCAAACATGATGATGCCCTGAGCTTGGGCGTCCACACTTGCATCCACCACATCGTCCTGAGATTTCCCGTCCGTCACTACTACACCAATGCGATTCTTAACAGAGTCACCACGCAGGGAAGAGGCAAACACATGGTCGACAGCAAACTTGATGGCACGACCTGTCTGCGTGTTGCCACCCAGGTAGCTGATGTCCTGGATGGCCCTGATGAGCTCCCGGGTGCTCTGGTGCAGGCCGAGTGGGACCTCCAGGCGGGGTGTGTCACTGTACTGTACAACTCCCACCTGGGTGTAGAGGGCGCTCACATCAAAGCCACTAGTGACATTGACCAGCCAGCGTTTGGCCGTATCGAAGTCCTCGTCACCGACACTCCAGGATCCATCAATGATATACACAAGATCATTTACAGCTGTGCTGCAACCTACAGGACACAGAGGCCCATATTTGGCAAAAAAAATGATAAAGGTTATAAGATAACAGAGATAACAGATTCTATTGAGATACTTCATAATGATGTCTAAATTTGAATTCAGAATTGCATGGTCACATAATTAAATATAAATGCATGCTGAAAGACCTATGACCCTTAAGCCTATATATTCAGTGTGAACCGATTCTACAGCTCAATCCACATATCTGGCTAATTTTGCAGAATGAATGAACATTTTTTACAGTGTCCAAAGAACATAATGTGGGCCTACCTGCTCGAATATCCTCTTCTTCTATTGATTGAATTAAGGTGAGGAGCAGTACTGTTGTCATTAATCTCAATATTAACATTTTTTAAAATTTCGTCCTATAAAATTCGGTTTCAGTTTTCAGGTCCTGCAAAAGAGGAATTAGAAATGTTCTCTGAATACGGTACTGTCCATAACAACATTATATTGACAAAAAGTGTATCCACATTGACAGTTTCTGTCTGATGGCACCCCTGACACCAGCATTATAGACTTCATATTTTCCTTCCCATAATGCACTTTCCTCAGAGTTGTTTAGGACCAAGCGGATGCAGCGTGTCCTGGCTCACCATAAGTAATTCTTCTGTAAATCCCTCTGCCTCACTTAATATAAACATCCAACATATATAAATATATACCAGTGAGTCCAATTCTTGTAATATATAAGCTTTTGCTGTTGTCATTTGGTATGGTTAGATTAGCTGGTATGTTCTCGTCCCAGATCATCCAGTCACTCAGGGGAATGTCTATTTCCACTCCCCTCTCTAACACATCACTTGTTCTTTCAGTGGTGTTGCTGTTAGGCAGTTTTCCTGGCGGCTTTTCTTTATGGTCACATATTTGTTTCAGCAAAGGACTCGTGCGTCAAAATAACCACACTCAGCCCAAATAATGTATCTATAAAAATAGATATTTTGTGCCAAGATCTCTTTGGAATAAAAAAAGAGTGCTCATGCACTTTGTTTAATGAGAAAATTTCTTTCTTTATTATACCTTGAAAAAATTCTTGGGAAGAGGGTCATTTTTTTTTTTTTTTCGAGTGCCATAAAACTGTGTGGTCTCGTTTTTTTATGCTCTGCTCCACTGAAGTCTGCGAGCTGTCTTGCAGACCACAGACTGCAGCCAAGCAAAATAACAACGTAAGTAGGAAGCTGGTGAACACAACACGAAAATAAACACAGGGCAGCTGGGTGCTGGCAAGCCATTCCTGTGGCGCGCAGACACACTCTCAAGGATGAATCTGCATGGCGGCATAGTGCACAAGTATATGTGCACAAACTTCAGCCCTCTTCTGGCTGCTTTAGGTGCATTCTACATGAATCCTGCAGTTAGTTATAATACAGCTCAGATAAGAACAGAGCAAGAAGGGTTTCAATTTTCTCCCCAGTGGCTGTGCTGTCACTTTAACACTGGATCTCAAAGTAAATTGGCCTCAGTCCAAGGTATCTTAACACAGAGCTGCTTCCCTGGTCAACCAGTATCTCTGCTACATTTTTCAAGTAGAACCTTCCCACTTTTACAATGGCAACGCACAGACCATGTTTTGTTTACACATTTTAAAGTACATTAACATATGCCATAGAAAATAAGTTAGAAGAACACATTCTCTCACACAGCCCTTGTTCGTGTACAATGTGGTGTCTTGTAAAATCACAGCGGATCATTAGGGCCTGCAGGAGAGATTCAGTACATCCTTAAGGGCATGTGACCTGGATTATAGGGTCTGGTATGGTGGTGTATGCTAACCAAAATGTGACAAGCTTTAAAGAGAACCCACACCAAGTGCAGAAACCTGTGGGAGCTTATAGTACAGCGTGACCTTTAATAACTATGGCCTGAGAGCGTAACATGACAAGAACCAATAGAGTGCCCAAACTGGGCAATGTCAAGTGGTTTAGAACCTTGTTCTGCCCAGTCTAAAGGGCACTTCTCATAGGTCAGTCACACCCTTGCTGTGCCGTCCTCTGTCTCATATGCATCCACAGGACAGAGCAGTACATAGGAGTCGTCACATCCTGCCTCCCTGTCCAAAAGTCAGATACACCTGTTGCAGGGATCCTAACTGATAAACTAACTATGTGCATATAACAGCTACATATATCTGAGGATATTGTGCATAATATTATAAAAGTGAAAAAATATTACAAGAAAATTTCTTTGTGACATATATAGTTACTCAAATCCTTAACAACAATCTGTCATATTAAGTTGAATAAGTGTAAAAGTAAATTATATAGGAAATGCATGAAATGGAAGTACTGTAAAAACACTGCGACCCTCTTTAGGCCCAAAGGTTCTAATTCTGGGTAATCATTCCTCGTTTACCTTTTACAACACACACAACAGTAAGGGGGAAACTTCCTAATGGTACAAACAACTCATAAAAGCTGGTAGAGGTTAATGCTAACATTACACATTGTCAATTGCAATCCTTTCACACTGGTTATCATCTGCTGTAGTCGCTTCAGTACTTTGGGTAAAGAATTCCATATACATGCTCAATCAAGCTGAAATAATGTAATGTAGCTGGGTACAGTAACTACTGTGCCATAGCAGAGTTTGGCATGTGTTGCTTCAGCTGAAATACAAGGGGCAAGTTGTTTAAATAAACATCGTTTTCAAAACCCCACCTGCAGGGATTTGTTAAATTAACATATAGCGCAAGTAAATATAAGGTGCAGTTCTGCCCCAGAGAGAAATTTCCATGTCCCAAACCACTATTATGTGTATGATACTTTCCTTTAACATACAGACTACAGGCTCACTCAGCCATGGGACTCCATGCTTAGGGTGGACAGTTTCACCTCGACGATTGTCTGGCCATGTGGGGACAGCTGTAGACGGACTAAAACCTACCAAAATTACACAAATTACATAGTTGGCTGCACCTTGGAACCTAATCACCCTATGTACAAATATTCCTGAAGTTCGGTCACAGGTAAAACATCCCTGCTAAGGTACACATATGAGATATGTCTGCCTGTGTTTTTTACATAAATAAATGTTTGTGATTTCCAGTGAATAAACAAATAATGAACAGCCTGCAGCTGTAGAAACTGATCGTGTGGAACAACTGACATTACACAAACATGAAAAAAACATGATATTCACTACCACTATAATACATCTTTCACTTCCAATGACAACTGAGTTAATACACTGAGCTTAACACATTATATTATAAATGAATGACCATGTGCTGATATTTTCTTGATGGCTAGGACATGGAAGTAGGTACCAGAAACAGTACCAAAAGCTAGACTTATGGTGTACTTAACATGAAAAGCCTGATTTCATGACATGTTTCATTCTGAAACAGTATTCGAAATATATGCCACATTAGACATGTTCACCTTTTCTAGAATAGACATTTTTGAATGAGTATACTAGTCTTGCAAAGACTGTACATTTATAAACTTTATAAGCTTGTTGAGCAAATGATATTACAGTGGGTAATAACATGGTATTTGTGATCGCTACAATAGATCAGTCATCTTCACGTACAACTAAATTAATAGTTTAGCAACCACAAACAACCTTGAACACAGAACCATAAATCACAAAACATGGTATACAATATACCTTAAACAAAAGGCGTGTTTCATGGAATAGTGCATTCTTAAGAATACCATCGGAGTGAAATATGTGTTAGTCCAGCTACATCCACTATCAGCATGTCACAGAGTGTAACTAAATCATTTTTTAATCTCTCATGAACTTTTAACGTTAACAGGAATTCTGAATGAAAGGCAAACTGTATTTAACTTATAATGCATGCCAGAAATCCATTTCTTTGGAGAAAAACTATATTTACCAAAAAATGCATACTGCCACACTGAAAAACACAGGGTACTATTTTAGTATTGCTTTGTGCATGTGAACATGCTAAAAGCACTACAGTACTCACTAGTAGATTTTGGGAGGTAAGTATATTTCAACTTTAACGTTCTAATCCCACACAGTATTATTGTCAACTAATTTTCAAACTGATGTAAATTTAGTCTATAAAAGCAAAACTTGAAAATTAGAAAAACATGTTAAATTCCCTTGCTTGATGAGCAGTAACACACCCACCTGCCCTGCAGATGGGGCAAGAATTCAATAGCTGCCTAATATTTACTGACAGAAGAACACATTGTAGTCATTTTTTATAGGAATTAGCAATTACATAAAAACTAATAATAATTGGTATCTGCAGCAGAATGCCCAAAACATAAACGTAAACAGTTTTTTTTTCTTTCATGATACTACAAACAGAAATTATAAAACAAAACAAGAACAAAAGTCGTTAAATTGTTACGGGGCATTTATAGAACTCTGTAATTTACCATTACATCAGTCATGTGTAATGATAATAGGCTACAAATATACACTTACAAATTACAGTAGGAAATAAGATATTTTGAAAATAGCGCAACTCTTACCTTCTTGTATTAAATTTCTCGCAAAAGAAAAATTCTCGAAATTCCAGGACTATGTTTCAAAAAGAAAACTTCTATGCAAAGTATTTTTACTATCTTTGTAATGCCTCTGGAAAGTACAAGTTGCTGCCACTGGAGGAGGCCATATCGCTGCCATGAGTGTTTTTATCCTGCGGCTGCCGTGACGTCACATTTACAAAAGTTTATCCTTCTTAAGTTCTTGCCGTTCATCAAATCTCGTGAGGCTGCTACCGTACAAGTTAGTGATGTGATTACCACTGCAATACGGTAAAAACAGTGATGGCGCAACAATTTTTATTTTTGTATCATATTAGCAAATCAAGATCTGCCGAATATGTCCTCATACAAAAGAAACGTTGGAAACAGAATATTCAGCTCTACAGAACAGAATTTTAAATAAGAAAGGAAAGCTATACTTCAAACTGAGCGGGGCTGCTTGTTTGATTAGTAGCATACTAATATTACTGTTTCTTTTGTCACTGTCAGGAGTTTCTCAGATGCAAGGTCTTATTAAACTTGTTACTTGAAGGCATATAAATTAGCCAGTCTGTCGTTTCTGACAAGTATTGAAAGTGAAAACTGCATATGCCTTAAGCACTACAAACATAGTTGTTTCCACATTATATTTATAGAATATATTTTACGTTAACCAAAATTCACCAGTACAATGGTACATAATACGTAAGAAAACAGGCTATATTGGTTATTCACATGCAAATCATGCTAAAATCTTTAGTTTGTCTCTTTCTTCTTAAAAGATAGGTTTGCAAAAGACTCATTGTCATATTAAGGCACATAATTCCTACCGTAGGAATAGGTGGCTTCACTACCACCTACAAGGACATGACGGAAAAACAGGGAATGGACTCATTTAATTAAGGAGTTGATACTCTGACTTTTATTTTCGACCCTTTTCAGTGTGCAAGCTCATTTGGCTTCTGAAGATTTTTTTTCTATTAACCAGACACCTGAACATTATATTGTGAGGGCACAAAATCTGCAAAGCTGATGAGCCTTCATTCCCAATTCTGTTTTAGCTACGTCCAACATCCCCTATATACTCTTTATTGTTAAAGACGCTTCTTTTGCTGATAACAATTTTTGCTTTCCTTTACTTTCATAAAACAGCATATTATCAGCAGTTTTGTACCCTGAGTGATCATAAGGACTGTAATTTAGTCTAGTCACTGTTTAGAGTGATTTTAATTGGCAAAGGAGCTACATGATACTTAACATGACTTTATGCTTATTAGAGCATATATTTAAGGAAGTACTTTTTTTTAGAAGATCTTAACACATGGAGGAAATACAGTTTAGATTTGCTGTTCCTGCCTTCTATGGAATTACATATGTCCAGTTGTTCAAACCATTTGGATCAGAATTATCTGGATTTGGAAATGCCATGTTTTGCAATCCAGGATCGATAGCCAGCAAGATAGCTAGATATTAGATGCTACCTTTCTAAGATAGCTAATATCCTGCAACAAGAATTTATTTGCATTGTAGCTAGCTAGGTTCAATCAATGGCTAAGGTTCCCAGGTAAGTATATTAAGAGTAGATCAATTAACACGTACTATAATTTTGACGATATTGCAATGTTAAATCTAAGGTTAAATCTATCAAGAACTACTAGATGAGTTCAGATGGTTTAACCTAACAGAAGTGGCTAGTCTTATTCTTGGGATTAAGGAGCAAATCATCGAAAAAAGATGTGATTACTGCCACCTACCGCGCAAAAGCGTGTCATGCGAATATGCTTTAATCAAAAATCAAATTCAGGAATTAACTAAACAAAACTTATAAACGCATAATAATAATAATAATAAAACAATGAATACAATTTTTAGTTTATAGCATTGTTAAGTAGCCTACAAAACCTTTTGAGCTCCCAAATATATTTTTAAAGGAACAGTTAATGTATTTATCGAATGACCGCTGTTGTTGTTTGTAAATAACAAAATATCAATATATAGTGTAACAGCAAATAAAATCCTAGATGGAGGAGTTTGATCCGCTGTGGGCTAGATGGAGGAGTTTGATCCGCTGTGGTGACCCCTAAACGGGAATTGCCGAAAGAAGAAGAAGAAGAAGAAGCAAATAAAATCCTAAAAAAACACATTTCTGAAAAAGAGAAAAAATGTGCCAATTTTTCAATTCTCAATAAACTAACAATTTAACAGTAGAGATATACAAATTGTAGTAAAGTACACAAAGTTTCCAGAGAAACAGGACATTTCAGACAGAGGTCCTTCATCAGCTGTGCAAGCAAAGTGCTATATATAATATATGTTGCCCCTACCCCCTGTCACCACTGGAACAAACTTGGGACAACCTTCAACTTCTTGTGTTCTTGTGTCCTTTGGGAATGTCATTTCTATTATCACTGCAACTACAATACAATATATGTATATAAAGGAATCTGGTAAACTGTCTTGCATAAATTGTTTGTTAAAATATAATCAAAATATCCCTTGTATAATTAATAGCACTATCTAGCCTACCACTTTCTCAGAGAAAAAACCATAATGATAAATGACCAGTAGAGTGCAGTAGAGTTCTTTTATAGCATAACAAACAGACATCTTTTAGTCTGATTTTGACATTAAAGCTATGTTTATATTCCAATGTGTACAGAGAATCTGTCCCACTTAAAAAACACTGAGCTCACCCTGGCAATTCTGATTATTATAATTATTATTACATAGTACAAATAGATAATATTTGTCTAAGAAAGATGTTATGGCTTAATAATTTCCACACTTAATTATATTATATAACTTTCTTTCGTAGAAGTCATAAGCCCACAAGTTTGAATTTGTGTTTTATGTTCACCATATTTGCTGTCTATCTTCAAAATCTGTTAATTACTACAGTGCTTAAGTAAGGATAATAATTCCAGTATATAAAAATTAAATAGATCAGTTTGGTTATTCAAATATTTGATCATTTGAATATTTGATAATTATAAACTAAGCCATCTATTTGAAGAAAAAAATGCTGGTTTGCTTATTTTGCATTTACGAATTGGAAGCATCCAGCATCACATGACTCCAGGTCTGCTGCCTTTAGGTGCAATGTGAGATGGACGTGAATGTCTCAGCATCCAGTGGCCCAGACAGAGTCTTAACACATGTTTACGAGCATGTAGCACCCAACATGTGTTTTACAGACATTATTAATCTTTTAAAGAGATTTAAACACCCCCGCGTGTTTTTTTTTATTTTTTATTATTTTTTTGTCGGACGGACAGACGGACGGACAAATTAAAAAAAAAACGGCCGGACAGACAGACGGACAAATAAAAAAAAAAAATCGGACGGACAGACAGACGGAGAAAAAAAAACGGACGGACATCAATATTTTAGTTATTAATACTAATACTAAAAGTGTCTGAAGATTCCCTCATGGGTGATTTCAACAACGTTCTGCTTTGCTTTACCGAGAGGAGAGGAACAATATGCTGTACCAGGATTAGCCAAGAGGGGGAGACAAAAGAGCACACTCGTCTCTTTGAAGCCCCCCTCAGTTTTCTTTCTCCTTCTCCATGTCTCTTCCTCTTTGTGCCCTCCACTATCAGTGTCCAGGTAATCATATATTCTTGTCGCACACTAACCAGACCATTTGCCTTTCCTAAAGCTAAAAGAGAGGGGAAGCCTCCATTCAGACTCATGCAGCACCACTGCTTGGGTATATTATTGGCAACCAGGTTAGACTGAAGCTTTTGGACAGACTTGGAGATGCAGTAGTAAGTCTCCATAGCAGATTGCTGGGATTTTCTGAGGTAGGATTCTCAGTTTTGAGTGCAGTGTTGTACCTTTTATTGATGTCCACCTAAAGCCGCAGATTCATTTTCCTCAACACACACACATACACACACACACACACACACAAAGAGAGTATTACACAACTTACTGTTAATGTAACACACACACACACCCTTGGCTTTTCAGAAGTGCTGCAGAGAGTCATGTTGCCAGCCAAAGAAGCTGTAAGGCTGCTCATGAATGTTCTGTTGGTTGCAGGTGACAGAAGTAGGCAAAGACATTCTATTCTACAGGTCTTGTAGTATCTTTATTATTGTTTTCTTTTTAATAACAATCTTTAGAAAATTATGTTGTGACTGGTGAAGAAGCATTCCAGTGAGAGGTCACAGGTCACAGGTTAGAGCCTGAATGTACAGTTCATGTGCAGAAGTACAAATCTTTCTCAAAATCCAAGATGTATATCATTTCACTGTTTTTAGTTAATGTTTTCTGGATTCAAAGTATACAGCATTTGCATATTGTAACTCATTCATTCTGTCTGAGATGTCATCTCACTCTCTCACATTACAGTGTTTCTGTAAGCTCCTCCTTTTTCCAGGAGACAACCACACTTTTCATAACACTTTCAACATCAACGGCTCATCATCCTTCCTGAATTCATTAGAAATAAGGTGTTAAAAAAGAAGTAATCATGTAGCTATCACAACCTGCTGTTAAAATAGAAACACTGTCATTTGAGTTCATAGTTTTCCCCTTAGAAATGCAATATCAAGACACCATCATTCCTGTTCATTTTATGTCATCTTAGAATTTGCCAGCTTGTGTGAACATCTGTTATTAATTACATCTTCTCCTAATTGTGGAGGTGAAAACTATGATTTTGATTACGCAATTAACATGCAACCTTGAAGATGGGAAACGGTTGGCACAACCCAGTGAATACGGTTTATATTGGCGAGTTAGCAATGCATACTGATCTGAGTTCACGCCTGTCAACCTATAGGAAGACAAACAGTTCTTTTATCAACTCTGCACAAATAGTGCACCTGACATCCTGAAATCAGGGTGCAGTGAGGAGGCCCAGGGCCCAGCCTAGTGTGTGAATGTGCCCACAGGGGTCTCTCCTGCTGAGGGGAGGAAACAGCAGGAGGCAGTGAGGAGAAAACAAGCAGGAGAAAATGAACTGGCTCTGCTTGAGCTGCAGAAAATTTGTCACTGCCAGCAGACGTGGGCAGCGCGGGGAATCGGGTGGGTGGAGAAGAATGTCGATCTGCCCCATCTCCCTACACCTCTCTCATGCTCTCTCGCTCTCGCTCTCTCTCTCGCTCTCACTTGATCCCTCCTCCCCTCTTTCTCTCTTTATCTCCTATACTTTCATTCCTTTTCTCAGTTCTGTTCATGACGTTCTGTCAGCGGCAAACAGGGAGAATCACAGAAAGGGAATAGAGGGAATCGCGATGATGAAGCTGAGATCAAGACTATATATAATATAGTAATATATCCATGGATCATGGTTGATGAAGAATTACAGCAAAGGTATTCAGCTGGTCTGTAAAAGCGAAATGGTGTTCCTCTGTCACACAGTGATGTATGGACTGAGATGGCGGCAGACGGTAGATGGTGGTAAAGCTCATGAGTTATAATTGTACTCATTAGGGTTGAGCTTCAGGAGCATTTACTCTCAATGAAGACTGCATCCTTTAACTCTTCGCCACCTGTGCTACTGTACTGGGATCAGAGTTGGAGGGACAGGCAGGGTTAGGGTTAGGGTTAGGGCAGGGTCTCTCTGGGCCAGGTGTGATCCTGGGAGAGAGTGATGAAGAAGAAGAAGAAGAAGAAGGGCCTGCTGCTTGCTGCTTTGTTTCCTGCAGTCGTTCAGACTAAACAGGAGAAAAGAGAGAAAGAGAAATGATGAATGACGCATTAAACAAAACCACAAACAGTGTTGAAATGCAGCAGAGAGAGTCCTCACCTCTCCAGCTGCCAAAGTCCAAATGAGATACAGCGGTGTTTAAAATGTGGGGCGACTGCCCAAAATCAACGGTTGCGCATCAATGGTGTGTGGATGAGTGTGTGTGTGTGTGTGTCCATCAGAATGCTTTTAGCAATGATGCCTTTAAGGACTGCTGATGATGAAGAGTTACAACAAAGGCAGTATTCAGCATTCAGTATTTAGCTTGCATAGAATAATTCATGAGAGAGTGAACTATTGCTCATGTGACATACTAGCACTTTTAGAGTATGCTTCTGAATGAAAAAATATGCCTTTAAATTAGCTTATGAAAAACATAGATATATGTCAGGCGTGTCCAATGGTTTGACTGCTACTGTATTTTTTGATGGGTTTCCTCTCTCCATAGGATTAATTAAATGAATCTGATTGTGTTCGGTCACTCCGTCATTCATCCTTTAAAGCTGATCAATTTGTTGCATTTATGACACCTGTGTTAGTGTTTGCCAGGTTTTACTTTACTTATATTTGTAAGATCTGTGGTGGTTCTTCTCTTGGCCCTTTCAAAACTAGACCTGGTGTCTGAAAAAATGCTGTTCTAGTAGACGCCATGAGAGAACAAGACCTCCTGCCATCAGGAAGCACTGGCTCATGGCTGCATTCGTCACGGGCCTGAGCAGGGCATGGTGGTGGCCCACGGGCCTGAGCAGGGCATGGTGGTGGCCCACGGGCCTGAGCAGGGTATGGTGGTGGCCCACGGGCCTGGGCAGGGCATGGTGGTGGTTCCTTCCTCCCCTCGGACCCTACTCTGTCCTTCATCTTCTGAAATAACTCCCAGGAGAGGACCTGCTACTGATGGCACCTGCTGACTCTTCAAGCTCCCATCATACACACACATACATCTGCCCACCCTCCCTTTAAGGACTGTGGATACATCAATATTTCATTCTCACTGGGAATTTTGGGGCAAATCATGTGCAACTGTAAGGTAGAAGTGCCCACGTCCTTTCTTCCTTCGCTCTTGTCTCTTGTTCTCCTTTAGGTTCCTCCGTTCTTCTTGGGTTCTCCTCGTTTAAACCAGCATGGTGCCTTTGACCAGCTCCGCACAGCAACTCTGGCCTTCCTCTGCCACACTGTGGTGTATTGATTCAGATGAGTGGTGGATGTCAAAAGCCTACAAGTTAGAATGGAAACCATATGGTTGAATTGCATTAGCAGAATTGCTCTCATTGAGGACTTCGTTCTTTACATCTTAGTATCTTGTGCCTCTGTGTGGAGACGAGTGAACTCTCAGGGTCAGGTGGGATCATGGGAGAGAATGCTGCAGAATCAGCAGACGGCTTTGCTGCTTGGCGCCACAGGTCAGTCTGCACCCGTAAAGGGTGGGATCAAAACGAAGGACGAATGATGCATTAAACAAAACCACAAACAGTGTTGAAATGCAGCAGAGAGAGTCCTCACCTCTCCAGCTGCCAAAGTCCAAATGAGATACGGTGGCGTTTAAAATGTGGGGCGACTGCCCAAAATCAAGGAGGGCATATGAATAATGAAGTGAGCCAAAGTTGTTCACATGTGTGTGTGTGTGTGCGCGTGTATGTCAGTTTCTTTTGTCATCCAGCAAGCAAGGTCAGACTTTCAGCTCTGGGCTGTGTCAGCCACAGCCGTCTCACTCAGCAGCTCCGTCCTCTCATTATGCACCTCCGGTTCCTTTGGGGGCGTCTTTTTTATCCTTATATAAAAAATTTATTTTTTATAGTGATGCCGAACAACACATCCAACCCCAACCCCCCCACACACACACACACACACACACACACACACATCCGCCCCTTGTTTTCACTCCTACTCTCCTCCCCTCCTCAGCAGAGGGGGCCATTAGAGAATTGGGATGTGTCTCCTTCTCTGGCCCCACTCCCCTCATTAAAGACTGCTTCACTGTGTGTGTGTGTGTGTGTCCCACCCAAGGTCACTCTCTACACACACCGTAGCCACCACTTATATGTTCAGCTCAGACAGACCTCATAACCAGGGTAAACAGGGACTTGCTCACCATGGCGATTACCATTATGATAATGTGCTGAGGACACCGTGCAGTGATGCCCTGCAGGGAAGCACAACTGAGTGCCCTGCTGGGGTAACTCTCCTCCCAGTAAAGGGAAATCTGTCCTGCCTCCACCTCCACTGTGAACATGATGCTGGGTTTTTCTGAGGCACTGCAGATGTGTTTTACAGACTCATGGCCACGTTTTAATGGGCCAACAGCTGGAAGCTGACCAGGCTGTGTTCACATTTTGGTGTTTGTAAAAATCCCAAGTCGGTTAAACGTTCCCTCATGGACTTGCGGGCAGCTCTTGCCACAGACACGCACAGGTGCACAGGTTGCACGCTTGAACAGGGGTGCCGTTTGCACGCGTGTCCTCTGCCATACGCGCAAGTGTCACGCAGGTGATCTGGAACACCAGGCTGGTCTGGGCTGCTGGTCTCCATCACCTCTGGCGTTTTGCGCATGCTCAGAGCAGAGCTCAGTGCTGCCGCGTGCTTTAGCAAACAGCCACCATCTTTATCAGCGCTGCATGGTATGTTCCTCAGGTAATGAGCCCTGAGCCCAGGTAAGACGTGGCTTTTCTATCGTAATGACCTCCCAGCTCCACCTGCCTCCTGGGTTCTGGGCCGAGGCAGCCAACTGATCGAGCGGCTCCATTCCGCATGCCTCCTGCTGAAGGCCCGGACCCCAAGACGACCCGGCACCTGAGACCTGGTTAAAAAAGGGGGAAAAAAAAGGAAAAAAATCTGGTTTAACACCTCTACTGCAGATTATCCCCAGAGAGGAGAGACAGCGCTTTTGGGGTGGGGTGGGGAGATTATATGGGTGCGTGTATTGAAATCCACTGTCCATCTAAGCAGCTTCATTCCAGCCCTGCATGTTGAGGCAGACCGGGAACTTGCTCGTTTGGAGTTAATGACTGAGAAAGCAGGACTGCTGCTGGCCTTAATAATAGGATTAGGCTTCATGTTGGAGAGGAGGGACTGAGTCAACGCTGCGATTTTCTAGCCCATCTCGCTTCAGCTCATCCCTTCTTAACAAGCGAGTCCTCTTCCGTAGACGTCCTCTCCTTGTCCTCTCCGTGTCCTCTCCATGTCCTCTCCTTGTCCTCGCGGGGACGGGAGTGTGACAGGAGGGGAGGCCGGGACAGTGAGGGGAGACTGGGCAGGCTCATGCACAGAGCTGTCGGTGGAGATTGTCTTTGGTGGGAAAGTATGCGGAGTTGTGCTTCCGGTTAAAGCTGAGTGATGAGGCCAGTTGGCTTCTGACGACGGACATGCATTCTAGCAGCAGTCTGCGGGTTGACCCACTTTGTGATTATGCCTGACCTCTATTTCTCCAGGCCTGGTCCTCTGCCATGCTCACTGTCTCACTCTACCTCTCTCACGTCCCTCACCTCTCAGACGAGGAACGGCCGAACAACTCTGCCTCTGCCTGATCTGACAAGCTGCACGCTGTACGAGTGTGTGGATGCATAAAGAGGTCAATGTGAAGCATATTGATGTGATGTTTCCTTGCTGTTTTCCAGTCAGTGGAAGTCCAAGTGACTCCAGTGTCTGCTGACCTTGTCTCTTTCTCCCCTTGTAAGAGTTGGGTCTCCTGCTGGCTTTCTGATTCATATGCAAGTGTCAGTTACACAGAAATGCTGTCATGTTAATTCAGTCCCTTAATGGCTGAAATGGTCATGAAGATTGATGACTATTCAACACTGCTTTTGACTAAAAAAAACCTGTACACATACACAAACTTATCTATTCAGGTTTGAGTGCAGACCCCCACAATTATACCTTTGTTGTAAGTATCAACATGTCAAAGGCCTTTTCAACCAGGTGTGAGTTCCTGTCATGTGAACTGGTATTGGAGTTTGATTGGTCAGTGCTAAGAAGTCTTCATATAAAGATGTAACACTGGAACATAGTTCAAGAGAAGACTAAAGGAATTCCTCCCTGGCTAAGAGAGGAGAGAGAGAGAGAGAGAGAGAGAGAGAGAGATGGAGAGGGAGCAGGGGTAGGGGGAGGGGAGAGAGGGAGAATTTCGGTGAGAGAAATTCAGGCACTCAGGAAGAATTGAGTGTTTCATGTATGTATGCATATTTTGACACTACAAGAGTTAGTGCTTTGTGCATGCATGTTTTTGTTTCATATATGAACATATGAGGATTCACTTGTGTTTGTGTGTATTTCACATGTATAGGTATACATACACGGTATTTTGTATATTTTGTATGTTTCATCTGTGTACAGTATGTGAGCAAAATTTGAGTAGTTCATAATAACTTTCTAAATTACATTACATGCTAATTTGCTAAACATAAATCACTAAGGTTTAGCTGTAACATTGATGTTTCTTTCATGCTTCAGAATGAAGAGTTTTCTGTCTCTTACAATTGATACTGAACACTTATTCAGAAGGGAGTTTCAGATAAGGCTGGGATTATAACCCAAGGCCCATTCGACATGCATCTATGCATCCTTCTTATTTCATCTGATTGTGCTTGTCATATACCTGCATTCATTTTTATTTATCACATGTAGCACATTTGATCAACCCTACACTGATAAACAAAATGTCAAGGATTTTTGGAAGAATGTGTTTTAAAAGCTCATTGGCTAAAAGTTTGCACGAGGAAGTGCTCACTCTAAAGAGAAGAGCAGAGCAATAGTCCAGGTCCCCGCCTCTTTTACCCTTTATGTGACTGGCTCTGTGTGGACCTCTCAGGTGTCACACCCAAGCTACAGTCTTTAAACCACACTGTCTTGTGCATGTCTTTATCTTAGAGTCTAGCTTTAATCTAACTTTGGCTCATTAAATGTTTCAGCAGTAAATAGCCACGTCTCTAGCTCTGAGTCACATTGTCAGCGGGCGGGGGCGAGCGGGGGCGGGTGGGGACGGGCGGTGGTGAGCGGGGGTGGGGGCGGGGGAATTCCACGACCCCTTCCTCCCCATCAGCCCCGTCTGCCTGATCCTACTAGCCCCCTTCTTGCTTTTATATCTTGCACACAAAAGACAGTCTGGGTCCCTTGTTTTTTTTCCTGCAGGCTGCAGTAATGTCTCTCCTGTAACCTTGGACTGATAATGGGTGATGTGAGCCTTGCCGAGGAGCTGGAGGCTTAGATCCAGCAGCTCCCAGCCAGCGGGTTTAAGTGCTCCCATTCCAGCTTCCGCAGCATCACTGGCCATTAAGAGCTGCATCAGAGACTGCAGCCAGGGAGAGAGAGAGGGAGAGGGAGAGAGAGAGAGAGAGAGAGACATGACCACAGAGAGAGGGAGAGAGAGAGAGAGAAAGAGAGAGGGAGAGAGATAGAGAGAGATTACATGAAGACAGAGAAATACATGCAAAATGTTCCAATCATTCAAGGACACAAGGTCCCATGCACCAACATGTTCATTAATACTGCAGTGAGAGTTTTTCCCCCTACCTCACAAGCCCATTTAAAACAAGCTAATGGTTGTTACCCGGTGCACCCATTAAAGCTCCATGTTCAGTTTTTGTTTATTTTCTTTCACTGTACTTATTACATGTTTTATGGAAATGTGCCAGATTAAATTGCCAATTCATTCCGCATAATTCTTCTGCAGGAATGAAACTGTGGTGAGTAATGATGTGGTCCGGGCTGTAGTGTTTGGCAGTGGCTCTAGACTTTCCCTTTTCCAGCAAGATGCTGCTTTTGTCCACTTATCGTAATGAGGGTCCTCAGGGGTGTGGACGCATGGCGGGGGCCACGTGTGAGGTAAACACACGCGCTTCCTGCTGCACAAGTGAGAGAGTATCGTGGGGAGACTGCAGGTGTGTGGGTGCAATTCACTATCACAATTAAACAGCGCAGGCTGCTGTAAGAATTGAGGTTTGGTCTCGCATATGTTGGTACTCACTGAGCCAGCATACAGCACGTGTGTTTACTGCTAAGCACATACACCCAGTCAGAAGGGCTCCAATAAGAGGATTAGACTGAAGACCATTAGAGATCATGAAAAAGACACAAAGAGACGCCATATTGGGTGGACCAAGGAAAATCTATTCGAGTCCCTCTTGTTTAGATCCTGCAATTTCAACAGAAGGAATCCATGGCTCAGTCCCCATGTACTGCCAGCTCTCACATAGATGGGCATTCTAAAAAATATATATTTTGGCTGTAGTTATAGATTCATCTGTATTGTTACACTGACCTTACACAGGGTAATGCTTTGACCTTACATGACCTGTACCTTTGCTGCTTTAACACCCCTTGATTCATGAGGTCTTTGCAAAGTATTTGTGAAGCAGAGTCACGTTTAATAGCTGGAGGCCTGTGTTGAGGGCCTGTGCTGGGGGCCTGTGTTCAGGGGCTGTGTTGGAGGCCTGTGCTGAGGGGCTGTGCTGGGGGCCTGTGTTGGGGGCCTGTGCTGGGGACCTGTGTTGAGGGGCTGTGCTGGGGGCCTGTGTTGAGGGGCTGTGTTGGGGGCCTGTGCTGGGGACCTGTGTTGAGGGGCTGTGCTGGGGGCCTGTGTTGAGGGGCTGTGTTGGGGGCCTGTGCTGAGGGCCTGTGCTGGGGGCCTGTGCTGAGGGGCTGTGTTGGGGGCCTGTGCTGGAGACCTGTGTTGAGGGGCTCTCTTGGGGGCCTGTGCTGGGGACCTGTGTTGAGGGGCTGTGCTGGGGGCCTGTGTTGAGGGGCTGTGTTGGGGGCCTGTGCTGGGGGCCTGTGCTGAGGGGCCTGTGTTGGGGGCCTGTGCCTGTGTTGGGGGCCTGTGCTGGAGACCTGTGTTGAGGGGCTGTGTTGGGGGCCTGTGCTGGGGACCTGTGTTGAGGGGCTGTGCTGGGGGCCTGTGTTGGGGGCCTGTGCTGAGGGCCTGTGCTGGGGGCCTGTGCTGAGGTCCCACCCTGACGGGGCTGCTGGGAGATGGCAGACAGATGGGCAGATGAAAAGACTGGCGGCTTCACAGGGGCCCCGGGCCTGGACGCGCCACACTGCGGACAGATGCTTTGGTTCTGCCCTCTGTCCCCCCGCCCCTCTGCACAAGACTGCCCACCAGACATCAGCGCATCAGGAATTAAGCCCCGCCACGTCGTTAGTCGTCATCTCTCTTGCAGGTTTTACTCCCTTGACTTCATGGTATGTTAAATGTTGCCATTTATCTTCCCTCCGGATAGAAATTGCTCAGAAATTGGGTATTGGTTCGATATGAGATAAGAGCCAGTGATAATCACCTCCCGCTGCCTGTGGTGTCTATCCAATCATGAGGCAAAGGCTTTTTGTGCCCAGTTGCTTAGAAACAGTGTTCTGAAATTGTGGCAAGAGAATGAGTCTGCATTGAACTGCTGAAAAGCTGAAAAGACTGTCAAGGCTCCTCACTATATTGAGTGATTCTGTAAGATTACTACTGTTCACCTTGCATTGCTTCACAGGGCTTTCGGCTTCTGTGTCAGTATTTTTGTTTGATTCTATTGCTCAGAATGTGTGGAGTACACACATACACACAGGGGCTTGCAGCATCTCCAAGTTTGGACTACAACCAACAGAAAGTTTGTGTGGGCTAGGAGGGGCATGGCTGGAAGTGAGAGGAGGTGGTGGGGTGTGTGGAGGTGGCAGGAGGTCACGGGGTGGTGGGGGAGAGTGCTGGTGGGGTGGATGTGGTTGGAGGTGGTGAGAGACTGCATGAGACTGACAGGAGGGATAAATGGCTCAAATAAGCATTTTCACTGCAATGAATCCAGCAGGACAACACATATTACGATAAAATTTGCCAGTAAGACTAATAGAGCTTAAATAAGCCCTGTCTCTCTTTCCTACTGTATGGTGATTGTAGTGAAGGCTGGTGTCACCAGTGTATAAGTGACATGACTGCACCTAGGAGTGAACTCAGGGTTCGTCACTGCCATCTTCTACAGATTCGCCATACAGGAGATAGCTATGGGCACGGACATATATGTATATCTATATATATATATATATATATATATATATATATATATATATATATATATATATATATATATTTATAAACATGTACACACAGAAGAGAACACAGACAGAACACTACGTCATTCCTAAACTTCAGAAATCATCTCTGTCTCTTTCTCTCTCTCTCTCTAACTGTCTCTCTCTTCCTCTCGCCCTTTCTCGTTCTCCCACTGTGTCCTTCTTGCAGGTCACTGACCATGCTCTGGCTATTTTCTTCATTGTGCAGATGGTCCTAGCCCAGGTAAGGATGTATGGACAGTTGGAGAGCAGTACATGAGCGGGAGATAGCAGACACCTGGGTGCAGACAGGGCAGTGGAGTAGGACAGGGACTCTGCAGGGCTGAAGCTTGGGGGGGGGGGGCTAGTGAGTTGGTGTGCGGGTCAGCACTGGGAGATCCCTCAGTGACTGTTGCATCATTAACCCCAGCCCCTGAAAACAAAGAGCACACATGCTTACTGTCCCAGCCCAAAGGTTAACAACCGTTTTTCATGTCAATCTGTCTCTTATAGTGTGTGTGTGTGTGTGTGTGTGTGAGTGTGTGTGAGTGTGTGTGTGTGTAAAGGGAAGTACAATGCGTCTTTCTCTCTAACAGTCGTTTTCACTTAGACTTTGCCAGGCCACTGAGAATTACTTCTCCCCTCCTCCGTCTCCCCCATGTCAAATCCAGGGCTGCCTAATTTAAACGTAATGGGCCGTCTGTGTCACCGCTGCACGGCACCGGGGGGAGAGGCGGCTCATCGGCGTGCCACTGAGGCCGCGCTGCTCGTGTGCCGAGCTGACATCTCAGCACGGAGAGCCTCTCTCAGCCCACTGCCTTGGCCAGAAACTCCATCAGCTAAATCAAAGGATCTCCCCCTTCAAGGCATCTCACACCTCACTGACTAACCCTTCTCCACATCTCGTGCTTTGTCTGACATGTGAGCTACGGCCTTTGTGCAATAATTGTCTTTGGAAGAGGCTATTCATAAGGCTGTATGTGACAGTGATTAAGAGTGTGGGGGAGAAAGACTCAGCCGTGCACCAGATGTGCTGAATTTGCCTCCGCTGCCAATCTGGGGCCACATGGCACATCGTGCTCGCGAGCTATCGTCGTTTGTCTTCCTTTGAAAAACGAAAAAGAAAAAAAAGAAAAAACAATAAGCCGTCGTATTAAACGGAACATGAAACATTTAAATATCAAAGGAACGAGTGATTAAACATGAAAAGTTGCTGCTTAAAAAACACACACCAAAGCATCTCGCTGTCTTCTCTGTGGCGGTTTGAAAGCCTTTATGATGAGCTTGTAGGAGATAACTGCGCCGCAAGTGTCTCGTCTGATGAATGGTCATTGCGGAATTATACCTTAAGTCTCATGAAATTGCTTGTTGGGCATGAGTTTTTCTCATGCTTTCCTGTGCACGTTTGATGTCTAAAGTTCTGACCACTCTGGCAGCAGTATTCAAGCATGAACTTCAATTTTCTTTTCATAAAAGGATTATGCTTCTATTTGTATTACTGTACTTTCCACACATACCTTGCACTTAGGAGGCACATCTATACTCTGATTGGCCAGCTGTTTGTGAGGGCTCCACACAGTTCTCTCCATGTTCACATTCCTTTCTGCCAATGGGGAGCAGGCTTGCTGTATAAAAGGGTCTAATCAATAAGGGCAAGGTCAAGAGGATAGGATCTGTCTAATAAATTCAAACTGTGGACTCAAAATCTTTGCGAATCTTGTACAATAGTGCAGAATCCTTGGAAAATTGTAGTAAAGTCTGGCCATTTACTAACCTCCCTCACAACAAAGTGCTGTAAGGCTACTGACTCAGATGCCACAGATGGTTCAGACTTGGTCCTGAATGGCCAGTTTTTACAAAGAAATGTCCTTTATGGACAGCTACTGCTGAAGTGTTGCACTGCTGATATCTGAAGCCACAGGTGCTTGTGCTGTTGCTTTCTTTCCCTTTTTGACTCTTGCTGGTTTTTGTCCTGAATTTGGTCTCTGCTGTCACCGAGTCAGTGTGCATGCTTAGAATGGCTGGTGAGTGAGTGACAGGCAGGCGGTAGCAGTCGAACAGGCGTGCTGGCCTGCAGGCATCCTTTTCAGATCCTCACATTCGGTCCTTTCCTTTCTTTCTCCATTCCTGCTTTCTCTTATCCTGTCTGCTCACCATCTACCCCTCTTCTTCTCTTCTCTTCTCTTCAGTTTTAAGAAAATAGTCTTGGGGCATTATTTACAGGCCAGAGGACTGATTCTCCTGCCATGGCAACAATCAAGTACAAGCTAACGTGGTAAGGGCTTGTCACGAGCGCCCCCTCCGCAACCCCCCCCCCCCCCTCCATGGACTAAATTGAGCTCTTGGGCCACTGTCTAACCCCCTTCAGCATGAGTGTCAGCAGATGTTTCACATTAGGGGCCATGCTGAGTGACAGCCCCCTCCCGACGACCCGCCAGCCCAGCACTCCGTCCAGGCTGTCATTTGGCAATCTGAGAGCAATCATGCTGTGTGAAGGCCACGTGCTCCCCTTGGGCCGTGTCCCGTCCGCCTGCCGCAGGTACTCTCGCTCCCTGACAGCTACCAACGCCGCCTGATTAGCCTGCTTCCTCCGGTGGACTGTCTTTGCCTAATGTCAAAATAATGGCAGACCTTGGAAATATTTATTCCAAGAGAATGAAGTGGAGGCACGGTGCTCTGATGTCTCTGTCCCCACTTCTGCCTCATCTTTTTTTGCCCATTCGTTCAGTCAAGGGTTTGTGTTTCTTTTCATTGCCCTTAATGGAACCCATCAGTTAAGCATATGTACACACACACACACACACACATACTGTATATATATATACTGCAGTGTACTTAAGTCACGTAGAGATATCAAAAAGTACACAATGTTTCCAGAGAAACAGGACGTTTCGGATAGAGGTCCGTCATCAGCTGTGCAAGCAAAGCGCTTCTAAGTGCTTCCTTCTTCTTGACGCACTTTGTCTGCACAGCTGATGAAGGACCTCTGTCCGAAACGTCCTGTTTCTCTGGAAACTTTGTGTACTTTACTACAACTTTTAATATCTCTCTCCCCCTCTCTCTATCTATATATATATATATATATATATATATATATATATACCTGCTGTCATAGCTTCCTTGTAAAGAAATTAAGAGATGGCCCTAGAGTCAATCAAATCATGTGAGCAGGTTTTCCATGGATCAGTTTCAGAGTGAGTGACGTTGAATAAAAGATGATCACCAGTGCTAGACTAAACCCATCAGTGCTAGAATAAACCCATTACTGGTCAGTGCTAGAATAATCTGGGTCCAGTATTTCAAAAACTGCCAACCTTGGGTTTTTTCTCTTGCAGTGGTGTTGAGATTATACCAAGAATGGTGTGAACAAGAGAAACACCCAGTGAAAGGGGATCCTGTGGACATAAACAACTCATCGCCAAAAGGAGATCTGAGCAGGATGTCAAGAATGATTCTACCAAACAGGTCAAGCATATTTCAACTGAATATAATGCTGGTGCTTCAACCAATGTGTCCAAATATTTAAAACTCATTCCTAAGCACAGATGGCATATAACAGTACATGACAAGTCTGAGTGTCATTGCTGTTTAAGGGAAACAGAAAGGAGAGACTTTGTTGGGTAAAAGATTGCGAAAATAGGATCACTGAGCAGTGGAAAACCTCACCTGGTCAAATGAACTCAGATATCTCTTGCACCATGCTGATCAGAATTTAGCGTAAGCAACATGACTCGATGAACTATTCCTGTATGGTGTCAATAGTTCAGGCTGATGGAGGTGGAGAAATGGTTTTCTTGGCACACCCTGGGTCCTCTGATACCTGTGGATGGATGTTTGGGCAGGAGGGCTCACCTAAACATTAGCCAGCCAAGTTCATGCCTTAATGGCAGCTGTGGCTGTGACAGAAGAACATTTTCATCAGGACAGGGCACTATGTCACAAAGGTCATGTAGCCATGGATTGGTTCCAGGAACATGATAGCAATTTTTCCTTGCTTCAGTGGTCTCCACAGTCCCAAAATCTTACAGTAATCCTATAGAGCACGGGTCAAATGACATAATACTGTCTTAAAATAAAAGTCTATGCTGCTTTAAAGTGTACATTGTAAAATCGTGCGTAGACTACATGTCCCACAATGCCAGTCGTTTTTGGGACCTGCACGCCACATATCGCCACTAGAATGCAGTGTTTTCAGATCAGCGTTTCACTAAGGCGGTTTCACAACAATTCTGGGTCCAAGAAATGAAAAGGTAATACATAAGCAAGGCAATTTAATGAAAGATGGGAAAGCGAATGCTTCAGGGTGAAAAAACATACAATTTGTCTATGAGGAAAAATTGGCGGTAAAGGTGTACAATATACGTTGGTATTTTGACACCAAACATGCAAAATAGTATGCTAAATTTAGCCTCCAAGAAAAACAAATTGTTTAAGAATTAAAAAAGCAGCAGGATAGGGTTACAAAACTACAGCCAAAAAAGCAGTGAAAGCTAAATATCTTTATTGTGGCTGAAGAAAGCGTACAAGTTTCGAATTGTTTTTCAGAGGGTGACTTTTTCCAGTGTATGCTAAATGTGTGTGAGCGGGTGCTCTGCGAAGATACTCTCGCATTCATCTGGCTTCATTAGCTGTTGATGAAGGCACAGACAACACGGATAGGCCCACAGCGCATTCATCAATGTTTATAAGAGGCATTGCTGACTTCTGTCTTTGAGGAGCTCCTGAATGTAGCTGCCTTGCATTGAACGACAACGGGAAAGGACAGTTTGGATGCGGCGAAGAAGTCCGTAAGTAAAAATAAATTACACTGGGAATAGTTGGTGGGGCTAACTACTGGTGGCAAACCTGCAGTGTGAGGAGAAAAACCATCCATGTTGAAACTAATGAAGGAGTCAGACCTCTGGCCAGAAAACAAAACAAAATAAGTAAGTATTTCTAGAAATCTGAATTAAATATAATGTATTTCAACATAGAATAACAACAGTTTAACATTTGTAATTTGATGGTTGTGCTTGCATTATGTTTAGTTTGTTTTTATTTTCAGAACATGATCAATGGATGAGGATGCTGTGATATATGGTGTACCTCCGTCTAATCTGTGGCAACTCTGAGAAGCCATCCTGTCTGCATTGGCCAAGATCCCTGCAGATTGGATTCAACACCTAATGGAATCTATGCCATGCCAAATTGGTGCAGTTCTGAAGGCCAAATGAGGTATGTATATATATATATATATATATATATATATATAATGTTCTGCCTTTATATATTGTATGCGCAGTAAATGTCTTCTACATTGGTGTGTAAGTTTTAACACTGTGTTACCATCAGAGTGCTCAGAGTTGCATGTATGGTACTCTCACATACCTTAGAACATTATGGAACCAGTTGCTTTAGTGTTTTCAATGAAAAACCGTTTATTTTTATTGACTTTATTTTATTGCATTGTCTGCAATATGCTAGACGTCTACATAGCATTGTTTTATCTCTGAAACTATAAGAGGTTAAACATTACTTGTATATCCATAACCATTCATTTTTAAGACTGAGCTTCAGGACAGTGAAGCAGGATGATATTTCTCACTTGATCTACCACAGACCATCTAAAGGTCTTTATAATAACTAAGGTTAAAAATTATATTTGGTCCCATGCATTATTCAGAAAATCCATGATACAATGACAGCTATCTTTCTGGCCCGATGGATCTCGCCAGTTATTCCTGTCTTGGGCTCTATCAGAGGCAGATCATCATCCAGTACGTTCAGCCTCATGCACGACAGGGAAGATATCTCACCACTGCACGACTGCTCTCTCCCCAAAGTGTCATCATCATTTTCCTGCTGGCTGGAGCTTCCCTAGAGTCTGCCAAGCAGGAAAGCTATTACCACTCAGTGCTCACTGGATGAGGAGTTCCTTCTAGGGAGGGGAGGCTGCTTAAAGGTGTCAACCAGGTGTGGTTTATGAATGTCAGGAGGCTTTATGAATGGTTTATGAGTGTTGCAGAGGTGTGCATGAACCACACAGGTCTGCAGGCATTGCGCTTGGCTCTTGCCAGCGTTCCGCCAACCACACAATCTTTTCTCAGCCTCCTTGTTTGCACCATTTTGCCATGGTCTCTCCACCTTGCACATTACTAATGTCAGTAGGTTCAGGCTCGGAATCTGCCAGGGTTGTTGTGTTCTTTTTACTTTTTTTGGAGTATCCCAGCGACAGCATGTGTGTCCAGGTGGAGAGGAAGAGATGGAGGCAGGTGATTTGGAAAACCAGGAAAATAGACCAAGACCATTTGCATTCAGCAGAGAATAAACCACGCACAACTCTGCCTTCAGCTATGCTTTGTAAAACCAACAGAGTCATGAGATTCTATAATTAGATCGTTCCTCTGAGGTGATAACCACTCTACTTTTCTACTTTTCAGGCGTTTTTTTTTTTTTTTTTTTTTGCTGTTGCTGCTGTACTTGTGAAGATGTTTCTTCCACAGTAGCATTAGGCACTGACATAAAAAGAAATGGAGCATATCGAGAGGATTTGCTTTAGGTACTAGTGAACTGGCTGATGTAGCACGTTCCCTTATTGTCGCCTTGCAGATGGAGTTTACTGTTTTGTGGAGGTTATATGTAACACAGTGTCTTGGCTATACCTTATGCTATACCTTATGTTCCTGCCTTTTATCTTCTCCTGAGTTTAGATTAGTCAAACGGAGCATTGTTACAGCTTCTCATACATATACATACATACATACATATTTACATTTTATATAAATATCCAAATTACCTTACATGGAGATTTAATGTTATGCGTCATAATTGTTTTCTACTATAGTGTACAAATGAACAAAACATTATAATACAACTGTGTCTTCATCAGTTTCATACTTGGTTCTTTTTCTCTGCTGAAACAATATGTGCCAGTTGTGGAAGTGCCAACGATTCAGCACAGGTACAACAACTGATAGTTCATCTCAAATTATATATTCTGTCACAAATGGTTAGACGTTAACTGCTGTCGAGGTGGGGGTGGGCGTGGGGGGGGGGGGGCTTTAAATGGAGCGGACAGAATTAGGTTCTCTCATTGATTGCAATCAGGGGGACTGAGGGAGATTGCAGCCTCTCTAAGTGGAGGAGGCATAGCAGAGGAATGGTTTCTAGGTAGGAGAGGGTGGGGGGGTCTAGAAAGAGGGAGCATGCTCACATTAGGGCCCAGTGTGTGTGGGATGAGGAAGAGGAAAAACAACACTGATTACCCCTAAGATGTGAGGTAGGACGCTGATGGCAAAGCTGGCAGAGGGCTGATTGAGTGATTTACGTGGCTGGTGGCCAGAGAAATGAGGCGCGTGCTGGGTACAGGTGGTCCATTCTGCCAGTGCACAGCTCAGCAGAGCGACCCCTGTTGGCCCGTCCTGGAATTATTTTTTTTGCTCACACCAGTGGAGAAATCGATAATTATTACACTTGCATAAGGCTTTTGTGAGTGACCAAAGCTGTTAACTCATCCACAGTTTCACCTGTACTTTATGCCATCCATAAGGCTGCAAAGGCACTCAGACACACGTCTACCCTGAAAACCCAAGGTAAGCATGACTTGCAGAACAGGCTGGTTTACAGCGGACAGACCTGGCATTGGAAGCGGAGCGGCTGTCACAGGCTGAGGTCTGCTGTGTAAATCTGGGTGAGCGCGCTGAGGACTAAAGACACGTGTAGCAGACAGACAGGCGCAGTCAGTGGGTAGGACTGCGGGCAGAGTGACATCCTGCCCCACCAGATTGATAACACTCCGCCCGTTTACAGGAGGGCACCGTCACACCCTCTGCCGTTCTCTGCTGTTTTAATCTCTGCCGAGTCTCTTGTGCTTTCTCTCAGGCTAATTAAACATTGGCCTTCACAGATATATCTCTGTGTCATGTGCACAAGCCTCAGCTCCCGTGCGGATGTTTGATATTGCAGATGGAAATAAATAATACAATTTAAGCTTAATAAGGGGGGGAGGAATTTAATATATTACTAAGTAATTATTTCAGCATATTAATACCAAAAATATGTGATCAGCAAAAGACCATTAGGGCTCTTCCTAATGGAAATGTGATGGTTCCTAGTCTTATTTTTATTATTCACATGTACCGTAACCGTCCTGAAAGTACCAGACACCATGTGCTGGAGCCTCATTTCAGCACTCCACCCAGAAGAATATTGTGCCCTTGACTGTATCCTATGTGTTCATGCAACATTAAAAAATACCTTATTTTTGCAGTATGCTTTAAAAGACACCTTTTAAAATCGGTGGAGTGAATTATTTTGTATTTTATAACTATATTATACTATAATAGCAAAACACATTTGCCATTGTTTAAATGCTTTATGTGTATCTTGAGTAGTTTGTGTAATTGTGATAAGTTGATATAAGATAAAGAAATCAGAATATTTGTAGGACCTTGTCTCATCTTTCACTGCAAAAATCTTTGTCAAACATAAGAGAGACGTCATCAGTCTTACACTCCATGGTAATATGTATATTCTCTCTTAAAGACCAAGGAGGTTACATCTATAGAGTTTCCCTCACATTGTTGTTGAACAGAACATCATGCTTTAACTCTACAGTAGTATTCAGACTGTCACTTCCCTTCTAGCTCATGTGATCCCATCCAAAAGGCCCTTGGGTCCTGGTATGGGAGCAAGCAGCCCGCCCTCCTTACTGGTCCTTCTTCCACTCTTTAAACACTAATATGAAGCATTACATACTTCTATAGATGAAGGGTTTGCTAATGCCATGTGTTGAGTGTATAAATAACTGCTACAAGGCAATGATACCACAGTTCCCTCATGAACCAGAGGGGGGTCCTTTGCACTTGTGAGGGTTCTGCTAGCTACATTCAAAATTCAGTTTAATAATGCATCGTTTTGGCTTTGTTAGCATTACTCTGAATGTTACAGGTTATGCCTTAGTTTAGGTTATGCCTTATTCTGTTAAACTTACAAAACTACAGCATAAATTGCCAATAGCATTATAGAACAAATGTGAAACTAAATATCCAAGAACCTATTTTAATAATTGCTTCTAGTGGCAAGAACTAATTAGCATGTTCATTACCACAGGCTATGCTGTGTCAACTATTTGGAGACGGTGGACAGCAATGGACAACATACACTATTTGGCCAAAGGTATGTAGACATGCGTTGTAATTGAGTTCAAGCCTTTCAGCCACACTTTGTACCAAAGAGTTCAGTGACTTTAAATGTGGCACTGTCATGCGATACCATTTTTGCTGCAACTCAGTTCATGAACCGCTAGATCTGTCCCAGTCAGCTATAAGTGCTATTATTGTGGACTGGAAGCATGAGCAACAACAGCTCGGCCATGAAGTGTTTACACGCACACAAACTCAGAGTGGAGCCACTGACTGCTGAAGTACAAAGCGTGTGTAAATCACTGAGCCTCTGTTGCATCACTCACTACAAATTTCAGAATTTGCCTCTAGAAACAACATCACGGCAAGAAATTAAATGGGTTTCCATTGCTGTGCAGTGTGGAGCATTGGCTGGAGTGGTGTAAAGCATGCTGTCCCTGCACTCTTGAGCAGTGGAGATGGGTTCTCTGAAGGGAGGAATGATGCTTCACAATTTGCCGGTCTGATGGACTAATGTTGGTTTGGTGAACGCCAGGAGAACACTACCTACTGGAGCAGAGAGTGCCGACAATAACGTTTGGTGATGGGATAATGGTGAGGGGGCAGTTTTTCATGTTTTGAGCTTGGATTCTTAGTTCTACTGAATGGTAGTGTTAGTGCTTCGGTATACAAAGGCATTTTAGACAATTATATGGGTTCAGTTTGGGAACGGTGATTGTCAGCCTGGCTTTCTTCCAACATCAGTGATTGACCTTTAACAGAATGGGCACAAATTCTTACAGACACACTCCAATATCTTTTGGAGTAATTGCTCCCAGAAGAAGGGAACAACTCCTTATTACTGCCTGTGGTTTTGGAATGGGATGTCCAGAAAGCTCATATACGTATGATTGTCAGTTGTCCACATACTTTTCGCTACACAGATATTGAGTGGTTTACAGAAACAAAAAACACACACACAAAAATTATTCCTTGCTTCTAAGTGTGATAGAATGCAGAACATAAGAGTTTCTGCAAAGTCTTACTGCCCTAGAGATACCAGGTAGCACAACTTTCTCTCACCACAGTGCTGCAGGAATCCCTCTTCCTGAAACACCTTGTGATTGCTGAGTAATTTCACTTCCATAAGTGAGAGGAGGAAGAGTCCATACTGCAGAACACGGCTGTGATAAAACATTCAGCATTCAGTTGGAAGATGCCCTTAATGACATGTGCAGATTAAAGCAAGAAGTGATGCAGGAAGAACAGTAGTCGAGTATATACACGTCTCATTGAGGCTTGCTAAACGTACATTGATGAGATATCTGAAATATGGTTTCACAAAAATGAAACAATTATAGTCGGAGACTGAAACAATTCCAGTTAAAATGGAAATGGGTGTGTTTTGCTGCCTTCCAAAGCTGAAAAGAAAGATTTTGCTACCACATTTATCCATACAGCCTACTCAAATTATTATGAAGACCTATAGTCAGTGAAGAAATGCCTTTCTTAGGAGGAGGCATTGTGCTGTAGAGGTGAGAGTGAAGTGGACTGGTGCCCTTCCCCTGTAGGTGGTTATGTGGCAAAATTAAACCAAACTAGAAAGAAGTCACATTGAATACTGAGTTACAAAATCCTATCTGTTTCTTTATGCTTTTACCGTTATCAGCAACTGAATTATTCCTATTATTACAGTTGTGGAAAAGATGGATTCAGTGAGCATCTGTGCTGATTTGAATGGCCCCCAACCCTGATCTGTGTGTTCAGCAGACGCTTACTCTGTACTATGCATTTATACAAAATGTTTGCATCACTGTCATGAGGCTAAAGCTTCAGTACCATTCCAGTATTTCTTAAAATTATTCATGGAATAACTTTGTCACATAATCTGTGCAGATGGACTGAAAACAGTGGAACAGTGAGAACCATGAAAACATGTATCAAAATTCAGACGCTTTACAGAAACAAACAATACAGAGACATTTCCATGCTACTGCATGTAATAGGGTGCAAGACATAAAGGTTTCTGCAAAGACTTATTGCCCTAGAGAAACCAGGTAGCACAACTTTCTCTCAAATTACCACAGTGCTGCAGGAATCCCTCTCCATGAAATCCCTTGTGATTGCTGAGAGATTTCACTTGCTGAGAGGAGGAAGAGTCCGTACTGCAGAACACGACTGTGATAAAAAAAAAGAAGCTGTCAGAACACTGAGAGTTTGGAAGATACCCTCGACATGTTTGTGCAGTCAAAGGTAGTCGTACTGTCCAACATCACTTCTTAGTTAATTCTTGATTCACATCAAGATAAATCCTGGCAATAACCCGGAAGGCTCTGAATGATGACAATGATCACAATGTAAATCAGCATTTTTCAAAACAAGCAGCTAGTGTCTCAGCGGGTGTCAAGTCACTGCGTTCGCATCCGATTGGCAGTCAATGCTTTGCCATATGGTATAATGCTGTTCTTTTTACACAGTGGTGAAGAAAGTTGGAGAAACTTTTTCTTCAAGCACTCTCAGCAACGCTGGACAGACGTTTGCTCAAATTAAGTGAGAAACTTTGACAATAATCTTCAGAAAGGGTTGTGGACAGAAGTATACCTTCCTTACTTATAATTGCCTGTATTTGCACTAAATTCTTCCACAGACTATGTCCTCACAGTTGCAGCAGCCTGACGTTTGTTGCTATGCCTGCTGTTGGGTATTAGAAGGCTGTTCTCTATACCAGTACTGACAGACCGGTATGATTGGCCCTGCATGTAGAGTCACTGATGAACTAGACTCTATCGAGATCTTGTAGATGCAGTCTTTTCCAGCCTGCTACAGAGAAATAACTAAGGTGACACAAACTGGCTGCACACTGTAGGACGCAGTTACTCCGTGGACAACAGTCTCCCTACCGCACCAGGCAGAGTGAGCTCGTTGTGCAGTAGGGATGCCTCATGTGGAGTTGGAGAGTGCGTGCTCTGTCCAAGTTCCTAATGAGGTACACAGAGGTCACCCTGGGGTTGCATGCGTGCCATTTGTGGTTCATATGGGCAGAAAAGTTTTTACTGACAAGAAGTCAAAAGAAATACTGTGTTGTATTATCCAGAGCAACTTTGCAATTACATTTCAATCATGTTACAGAGGTAGGTGAATGTAGACTTAAGAGTCTTACTCACAGTCTCTTATTGGTATAGCATGAAGCACTGGCCTGGATTGGGTCTGAACCCCAGTCTCCCACAGGGGTGGCAGTATTGTTACCCACTGCACTATGCCAACGACATGAGTATTAACACCCTGAAAGGTCAGCAGAGTCAGAGGTGACATCATCTTCTGAGATTTTCACAGAGGCATAAACTACAAAATCGAACCCAAGGCACACCATCTTCTGTTCAGTCTGCCACGTTCAGGGAAAGCAGATCACAAGTGGCTTGAAATGGGATGACCTCTAGCAGACATTACACATCTTGCGTGTACAGAGCTCTCAAAGAAATGACAGAATGTGGCTAGGACTACATTTCCTTCATGTAGGGAGCATCAAACGAAGAAAGGAGCAGAAAGATCCCCTGAACTGCTAGTTAGTTTAGTCATAGAAATATTCTAAACTTTAGGGAATTGGCATCACTCATTTCTGTCATGCTATAGGGGAAAATACTGTAGGATGCTATGCTATGGAGTGTTAGACTAATACATTATGCTCACCAAAATATAACCATATGCACATGAAGGACTAGTCTTTTTTTAATGTGTAGACCTTCTATAACATTTTCTATTTTATACTTTGTATTACATATAAGACAGTGATAAATGTTTCAATTCTATATTTTCCAAATAAACATTTTAATACAGGCAAATGTATTGTTCAGATCCCCAAAGCTGTTAACTCCTCTATGAATATTAAATTGCGCCCATGACAAGGAAATTGTTTTCCTTGTCTGTCTGTGGTATTGCAGTGAGATCACAAATTCCTTTACTGAACAGAACCCATTCCTGTTTGCTCAAAGTTGAAACTGATTTTTATGAAATCCCATTAAAATGACATTGAAACAACATACGGTGAGATGGTAAATATGACATTGTGGGTTATTTGTTGCCTTTCTTTGGTGCGGTTTCAAAATGACATTATTTTGTACAGTGTGTCCACTCTTCCTGGCTTAGAGAGTTGATCACATGCATGAGTGGGCCATTCAGACTTTTACAAAACCGTGCAACAGTCTTGCAGAGTTTTCATTCAGAAAAGTAAAAATGTGTGAAGGACAGACATGGTGTGATGGAGCTTGAGAAGGAACAGAAGAAAATGCATGGAGACAGGAAGATGTTGGTGTGAGGATGATCTGACAGAATGGAGCAGGTACAGACGTGCTGTTGCAGAGAATGAAGACTTCTTCTCTGGGGCTCCAGGGACAGGGCCAGGGGCTGTCCCACCTCTTATCAGGCTGTCAGTGAGCATAAGCGCATTCAGCTCAAGATCTAATGCACAAGCCATGTGTGGAGTAGAGACTTGATCTCAGTTGCAGGGGGTGGCAGTAGACCGCGTGCTACTGAAGAGATGGAGATGGAGAGTCCACCTGGCATTCATTTAACTGTTCCTCATCGTATTGAACAAAGAAAGGGGGTTAGGTCGGAGCAAAAAAACGAATGCGGGACCAGTTACAGATGGAAAAGATGAGGAACGCAGAACAGAAAGATCAGGGACTACAGTGACTACTCAGCCGCGGTGACCTTATACAGGATGCACTCAAGGTTTGCAGGATTGCCACCTTCCGTCTCCATTCCTGTCACTTTTTCTTCAGCAGAGGCAATGCCAAAATATGATAAAAGACTACCATGAGTGGCTGTGACACGACATTCGACACCGTCAACTTGAAACCCATTCCCCTGTCATAGACACACTGCCTCTTGGGGTAAATTGCTGTAATTTGTGCTATGCTTCTCAAAGAGGCTCAGGAAAGGCTCCCTGCTGCAGGGGCTCTGAGGTTCTGCACTTAAACAAGTCTATTTGACTTTGGAGAGACTGGGAAATGTGCAGGTGATTTCCTTAATCCCTTTAAAGTCTGCATATGCATTTTAGTATGAGTTTTCTTTTTTTTTCCCCCATGCTCTGTTGGATTTACCTGATTATTCTACTTATTGTAATCAACCAACGTTTGGGAGAAAGAAAATGGGGCTTTAGGTTAAATTATGTTTGCGTGTTTTAGATGTCTGTATATTTATGTAATGACATGCATGGTTGGATTCCAGAGGTTTGACATTGCGAGATGACAAAATTCAGTGTGAGAACAATTTGACTCCAATATGGTTTTGTGTTCTTATGCTTCATAATTTGTTTTATGCAGACACAGGTATTATATGAAATCCTTCATAATTTGTTATATACTTGATGGATGTGTTCATTCAACAGTGCTTCCACAGCCAGGATAAATGCAACAGAATTCAGAATACAAGCCTTTTTAAAGGAGAGTTGGACAGACAGAGAACATTTAAACAAAAGACTGTAAGCATGTGTAATTTGGCGCTCCCATACACAAGTGACCGCTTTTAAAATCCCATTAACAGTAGGTTCCCCATTTTGGCATATAGCAACAGTATAAACCATGGGGTTCTTGGAGAACGTAGTCTGAAGAACCCAGAGGGAAGAACATCTGCTGCTGTAGTCCGTGTGTCTCATGGCAAAATCAGGCACTGACGTCTATGCTTTATGTTTCCTTCTGAAAGTAATCTGATAAATGACAATGTTATTTGTTGATGTGTTTATGGAACTGAAAATTACACATTACCTTGCAATCAAATATACATACACACATAACAAGTCCAATATGGCATCATTTTACATTCATATGTAATAAGGAAGGTCTGCTTGGAATTGGCTATGTTTCACAACAATTACCCCCGCCCCCATGGCAGAGTGCAATCAGTAGATAATCTATGCATCTTATCTGGACATTGTGATGTGATGTTCATATCATCAGTTGGGCAGCCTGTGTGAGCTTTCACTTACTGCAGTGTACAGGTGTACTGCAGTGTAACATACATGTTAATACATGTTAAATGTTTGGTTAACATTTACCTAGTATAGTACATGCAAATGTTTTTACGTTTTAAGGACTCAGTTCACATATTTTTAGTTTTCACCAGCATGGTTTTCATACGTTTTATCTCAGGACTGTACAGTGCAAATTATAACTGAAATGAGGTGTCACGGTAGCAGAGATCTTGGAAACCTTAGACCTCTTATTTCATATTTGTTATAGAAGATATATTAAAAATGATCATTTTTTAATATCTTGGTTGAGGTTATGTTTGTAAAGTTGCTGTTGTGTGTTTTTATCTACTGACCACAAGAAGTAGCTTTCTCAGTATAGTCTTGCCATAGACAGTAAACTCAAGATATTTGAACCAGAATTATGCAGTTAGGCAATTACTCATTTACTTTGTTATTATCTGGTTTATATATTGTCTATTCTTTGCTTATTTCTTAACAGAGGCTACTTTGTAATTTTCTCGTTCTCTCCTCCCCAGTTCTAATATCCACTAACGTGTACTTGACAATGACCTGAAGGTAATTTTCTGTTCTGTATTCAGGGCTCTTGGAGAACAGTAATTTGAAGTAATTTGAAACCCCAGTAATTTAAGGTTTAACCGTTTAAAGGAGAATGGCGAAGGGAATGAATTCTAAAGTAGGTAACGTTCACGTTGCTCGCACTGCGAGTTGTTACAGAAGCACTAACAGCCTATTCTCCTCATGTAGGTGGACCAAAACGCTCGGTTCGTCCTATTGGTCGTTGAGATTGGCGGCGTCTTGTGGGCGGGGATGAAGGTACCACATGGAGTCTGAGCTGCTGTGTTATCAGTGGATGCTGGAACTGGTGTGGTTGGATGATGCCGGTCGAGCCACCGCAAACGACAGCAGCATCTTGATTTGAACAGTTGGCTTAGCGTTTCCAATTAGGAATGTTGGGCGACTTTTTGACTTTGTAAAAGTTAGTCATTTTTCTAGGCGGTATATTAAGTCCCGGCGTTTTCTATGTATATTCGTAAAAGGAAGTTTTATTTCTATTAAAAAGTGTCTTTAATTTGTGGAATCATGAAGGTACATCGACGAGACAGAAAACTTTTGCTGTCTGCCGCTGCAATTTTTCTCATCGTTTTCCTTTCATTCTCTTCTGCGTCTACTAATCCTCACATGTACTATGGACAAGTACAAGAAAACGCTCCAGTCGGGACTGTGGTGGCTGGGTTAGTTCTGCCTTTTGGACCCGAATGCAGAGTGTCGCGCGACACGGGACTGAAAAGTGCTTTACAAGGGGACGACGCATCAAATTTTTCTCTTGTATTTTCGGGGGGAAATGGGCTCCTTCTGAAAACCACGAAAAGTTTTGACAGAGAGATTAAATCGTCATATTTGGTGAATGCCTTTCTACCAGGCTGCAAAACTAATGAAATGACACTGAAAATTGAGGTGCTGGATGAAAATGACAATGTACCACTGATCATCACTGAAAATGAAATGATAGAAATTGACGAATTAACACCAGTCGGTACCGAACTGGTACGCCTAAGAGCACAAGACAAGGACGCGGGAAGAAATGGTGCGATAATGTATTTTACATTTCCCAACAAAAACGTGCACGTGGTTCCCAAAACGGGTCAGGTACTGCTTGTTCGTTCTCTTAGCGCACCGAGAAACATAACTGTTCCAGTTTATGCAAAAGATAACGGAGACGGAGCCCTCGAAAGCGAGCCGTTTCTTCTTCAAATTGTTGTTAAAAGCACAGTTATTACGAGCAGAAGGATACCGAGAACAATATCGGAAGAATTATACTATAGTGTAAAGCTTTCTGAAGATGTAAAAGTCGGCGACATGATTTTCACCGTTCCTGACCAAAAGTTCGAAAAGAAGTGGTTCGAGCTGATATCGGAGGCAGATCCGCCCGTCCAGATAGAACGTGAAACGGGTCGTGTCTACTTGGCACACAGCTTGGCATCCTCCACGCAGGTGATGGTTAAAGTCCATAACATTAGAGGTAAGACTGACTTGTCCCTTGTGCCTTCCTTAAATAGTGCCCATATGTTATGATAAGTGAAGCCTATAACAGAAGAAAAACAATAGATGTTTACTTTTTAATTCCTTTTTAGGAATTTATAGGTTATCATCATAAATGCGTTACAGAAATTGCACTCTAGGGTTACTAGACATATTCAAATTTGGATTTATCGCAACACTGTTTGCGCCAGGCACCGCGCAAATTACTACGGGAAGACACCGGTCCATTGACTGGGCTCCTGCCTTAACGAATAATACAGATTGATCGATGCGAACAGATCGATGCATTACATCAAGAGACTTCCAGTCACCTCTTTCTCTTTTTGTAATAGCCAGCCCCCCTTTACTCTATAATAGCTATAAATTCAAGGCCTTCCGTGTGACTAGTCACATTGTTGAATCGGAACTATTAATGTGGTCAATATGGCACTTCGTCACGAACTTGATGGTTTTGACAATCCCTCGTTAGTTCGGCTGGAGATTGTCTCGGGTCGTTACCATGTACACAACATTAAAACACATTCTTATTGCTTATGTACTCTTACTTTATATCACCCAAAGCGTCGAGTTTTTTCATGCCAGTGACAAATGGACACATTTTTAGCATAAAAGCCTGCGCTAATCTGACTAGATGAGCGGGTGGAGTGAATGTGGATATTTGACTGGACATGTTTTTCTTAACTTGTGCAGTAGTTTGAGAAACACATGGTCGCCACATTGTGAAGAACTGTGGCTCTACCCCCTCACCTAAAGGGGTTAGATTGTGACACGTTGGGTAAAACAGAAATAAGGTTCCCAACATCACAGGGCCTGGTCAGAGTAAATATTATGATCATGGCCACTAATTAGCAAGGTGAGTTTAGACTGAGCACCGTGGGGCCGTGGCAACCTCACTTTGTTAATCAAGGACCCAAATGTGAACCTATATCCAGTGTTTGTTTGGAGTAATTACCAATATTTACCCATCTGGAACACACCAGAGACACATGCTTTATACCACTGAAGTACCTTGTCCAGTACAGGATATATTGTTTGTGCAGGGCTTGTGAGTGCTGGCTGTCGTATGCCTGCATTGTATCCCTGTGCCTCATTATGTCACTGCATTCGCCTTAGGTTCTAACTTCAGTCACCCAGTGGTTGTTTGGGAATTGAGAAGGTGAATGAGGATGACGTGTTTGCTGGAGGAGCACGGGGATGCCCGGGGCTGATGGCCACGTGTAATCAGCAGTTCCAGGCTCCTCCGTATCCATATTTAATAGACTGTCTAGCAGCTTACGTCCACATAATCTGCCTCCATTGCCATGTCCCTGGAATTCAGGACTTTTTTTTTTCTTCTTGCTGAACCTCTCTCGTGACAGTTCTGTTTTCTGGGCATAATTTGGTGTTGTCATAGCTGTCAGCATCTGACCAGCAATAACCTTCCACTAAAGCAGATAACACGGGGGACTGCTGTCAGTGCGAGGAGTGAGCTGCCTCCTTAGCATGGACACAGCACCAGTGTGCATGTACGCAGCCCGGCTCCACAGCCCGGGGGGGGGGGGCCCTCTGCTCCTCTGAAGCGTCGCGTCTCCAGAACGTCTCGCGTTCGCCGAGCTTAGCGCGTCTCTCCCCGTTACGTTTGGCTGGCTCGTGTGCACGCTGGGGTAATGCGGTGAGCTTCGACACAGCACAGCGGTCTCACAGGGCAGCGTGGCAGGAAGGCGGCCTGTTCCGCTGGCTTGTGTAGTGTGGAGTGCCGTCAGAACGGCCGTCTCCCCAAACATGCAGTGGGCTTTTGGGAGATAATTATTCTGGAAACCTGGCCTCATGCTGTTGAAAAGTAATGTTTTCTCCTGGTTAGATGAGGAGTTTTAGATAAATCAGTCCCATCTTCATGGGCCTTCTTGGTTAGTATTCTCTTCTTACTCTTTGAAATAGGGCCATCGGGGAAGCAGAACAAAAATATGAATACATTATTGCAGAAGTGACTGAAGTAAAAATGTCTAACACATAATGCAAGAATTATTCATGGCAGAGTATATACATAAACAGGGGTGTTGGTAATTGCGGCATTATCAAGGCTAACATTACAGCAGGTAAAACAGCACAGTGACGCAAGTTTTTTCATGTGTCCAACCCATTTCAGCTTTCCCGGGTCCGGCTCAGGTCAGAGGTGAGCATGTTCACCTGTGTCATGGGTTCACTCCAAGTGTGTTCATGCTCACCTGTGTCATGGGCTCAGGGTGTGTATGTACACTCTCTTTATGACCGGCTCCAGTGCGGCTGATTCACTCCAGTGTCAGATGCCATTTAATTAAAAAGCTCCTCGTGGGGGTGGTGGTGGTGGTGAAGGTGGGGGTGGTGGTGGTGGTGTTAACAGTTTGTCCTACTCCATTATACACAGTAGCATTAACATGCAGTGTGCCTCTTCAGGACAGCCTTCTAATCCCCATAAAGACCATTCCCTTGGGTGCCTCCACTGGCTTGGTAAACACAGATATTGGCTTGTGTGCTGTGTGCATGGTTGCTTCCTCCACACTGTGATCCTACCAGCACTTCAGTTCCCGCCTCCAGGTAGCACCGTGACCACGAAAGTTGGAAAAACCTTCCAAGGGGCATGTTGATCTTTCCAGGAACACGGAAACCACTCAGTTTGAAAGGCTCCCCTTGGGTGACATGGAGGGGAGGCTGGAGGGTAAGAACCAATGTCTCAGGGTGGGGCGGGTTGGGTTGGGGTGTGGTGGGGTGTGGGGTACGGTGTTGGGGGTGTGCAATAATGCAGTTTGGCATGCCCGGGGAACAAATAAGAGCATCTGTCCCTCCTTTCTGAACACTGCATAAACAGATATCTGCTCCTTGTGCTGAGTGAATCCCTATTAGATTTGCATATGAGTAGAAATAATCCATATCTCCTGCATGCTGATAAGGTCTGTGCCATGAGTAATGGCTGCATGCAGTTAGTGAACCTTGCCAGTCTGCTCATGCGTTCTCCATCTGTCCTGCGCTGAGTTATTGCACATTTTCAGCTTCTGTCGCCTCTGTCATGTCAATAAAGTCGTAGAGAGAGTGGGCGGCGACTCGGCGGGGGGAGTTTGGAGTGGGAGGTCACAGGGAGCGGGCAGCTCAGTGCCAGGGCAGATGTGCTCACGGCTCTCTTAAAGCTTCTTGTCAGAGTCTACTGGCCTTTCTGTTGCTCAAGCTCCCAATTATCCCCCCAATCGTCCCTCACTGTTGCCCGAGTCTCGCGGCTCAGGCAGCAGAGCGTAGGTGTAATTAGGGCCGCGTGCCCTCTCGCCTCCCACGTGCTCTCAGGAGCGTGGCCCCCTCTCTCACCCCGGCCGCCTCAAACAGGGCATGTGCGCCCGGGTCGTTGAGAGGACCGTCAGCTTCCATTAAGCTCTGCGGTGCACACGGTGAAGTGGGCACCCAGCAACAGCCACAAATGAGTGGGGGGTGGGGCGGAGGGGTGGGGGGGTGGGGTTAAGCTCTGTTCACTCACCCTCCCCTGCCTCCTCAAGGCTGCAGACATCTGTAATATGAAGTGTGACGGTGATGAGATGCATTAGGAAATCTTTGTTGTTTTCCTCGGAGCCCTTATTAAGGCAGCTTGGGTGTCAGTCAGGGATACAATATATACATTTTGGTTGGGGCATTATACAAAGATGACCGCACATTCTCGTCCTCGAGCCAGTGCGTTTGATCGCAGCGATTTCTGCACGGTATGAGAACCGAGCATTTTTGCCCAATGCCGTAAGCAGTTGATTATACAGCTCACCCACTGAGCCCAGGAGAAGCTGCTCAGCCGTTCTCTCCTGAAGGATTACTTCCCAATATAGGTCGTTAAGGTCAGCAGAACCCACGTGCACCATCTCCTTCCTGGAAGATACGATGCTGCTGTAAATAGATAAACAGATCATCAATGAAATCAACCATATCCTGTCATCTTACCCTAATGATGGGGGGAGGGGGGCTTGAGTCTTCTCTGCTTGAGCGCACTGCAGTGTCACATTCAGAGTGCATGAGGAACGGCAGTGCTGCAGGTTCCTCAGACCACCCGGGTCTCATACGTTTATTTAGCTCCTACAATTAGTCCCTTTTCCCATCTGCTGTGTTTGGCCTGAGGATCAGCCTGTGATGCAGCTCTCATGCACCCTATGGACAGCCATTATAGGAATCTACACGGGAGATTTCAGCTTGTACTGAGCGATTCTGGAAAATCTGAAGATCTGTGCGTACGTGTGCCTGAGCATGCATGTGCGCTCACGTGTGTGTTTGTGTGTATCAAAAACAAAGGGATTTTAATAATGTCTGTGCTTGCTCGCTGGTGTGAGTGAGAGTGTTCAGGGGGGAGAAAGTGCTGGAGGATATATTGCAGTGAAGAAGCCAAACCTTCACAGAATGGTCTTTTTTTGGTGGTAAATGAAGCCCTGGAGAGCTATAGGGGTCTGTTTGAATCAGTGTTATTAGGAGAGATGCAGGGCACATGTGCTTAGAGGGATGCTGTGTGCTGGTGGTGAGGACAGCAGGCAGAACTAGGCTGTTTGTTTGGTTGTGTGTGTGTGTGTGTGTTATCAGGTTATTATTGTAAATTGTAATCATCATCGAAGAGATTAGAGCTTTCAGTCAGGTGGATATGTATGAAACAGGCTGTTGCTGGAGGAGTAATGGGACTTTCTGACCCTATGAGGAAAAAGCAGCCTGAATGAGCTGCAGACTCCAAACATTACCTGCTCTGATAAAGAAGGACTTACTTTTGCAGAGTGCTGAGAGAGACACCCTGCTCTGTAACACCAGCCATTCATCAGACAGCAAGCATGCTTAATGATGGTAGTCCATCAAAGGGCTTGTGCCGTCTCTCTTGGTCTCTCGACCGCCCCCCCCCCCCCAACAACCCAGCCACACCCCACCCATTCGGCTGTTTAGTTATGGTTCCCACTGTCCGTACCGCTCATCTTTGCAAATGGAGCTTCATGCCAGTACAGGCACTGTGCCCTCCATTGAGTCATAATAGGTTATCGACAGACCACACGGAGTGGCCCAAAGCGTTTTTAATGATGAAACAGGACAAGGTCATCAGCACCCGGTCCCACCCCCTCGTTATGTGCTCTCTTGGCCTGTTTCACTGCACCAAGCCTGGGTCACACAGGGCCTTTGGTGCTCCCTGGCATTCTGGTCTTAATTAAAACATTGGTCACACCAGCTAAGATTTAGTTTAATTCCTAAAGGGTGTTTTTTTCCCTCTCGTATTGAAATCCTTCTCTTCTGTGGCGAAGAAAATCGCAGCTGAAACACTCTGTTTAAACACACCGACCCTGGATTTCAGCAGAAAACTCATTTATCTGAATTAGCAATGGGCATTGTTAGCAGACTGCAGTCATATTAATAAGAGTTTTAAAAAATGAAAGGAATAACCCTCATGGCTATCGGTGTGGCCAGCTCGAGCCCGGGTGAACGCAGTTTCATTAGCCGATCAATACAAAGCGATTGTTCTCCAGTGTATGGAAACTGCAGATGCTGGAAAATGTTGTACATTGTTCATCACTGTGTAATAGTCCCCGGGAATAGGAAGCATAGTGCTTTCCATTATGAATCCACAGAATAAATCTCGTTGTTTTTTGTTTCGTTTTTTTTTAAGCCGTCGCATCCTTGTCATTGAGTTCTCCTGCTCCTCTGTGATAGGAACGAGGTCTGGGCCTGGATCCTTTTGCTCTTTCAGTGCAGACGCTGTGTTCAAGTCATTTGACAGCCAGGCGGCCTATGAAGATCCATCTTTTTTAAGCTTGCCATCTTGACATAGTTTGTGTGATCAGCACATTTTCCACCTGTCTTGTTGATGGTGGTGTTCAGCAAACTGAGAACTCACCAAAGCACTGACTCCTAGTGATGAGTCGAGATGTGTAGACATCTAGCATCTGCCTCTGCTTCTCTCTCTCTCTCTGCCCCTGGTTCTCTCTCTCTCTCTGCCCCTGGTTCTCTGTCTCTCTCTGCCCCTGGTTCTCTGTCTCTCTCTCCCCTGGTTCTCTGTCTCTTTCTCCCCTGGTTCTCTGTCTCTGCTTCTCTCTCACTCTCTGCCCCTGGTTCCCTATCTCTGCCCCTGGTTCTCTGTCTCTCTCTCCCCTGGTTCTCTGTCTCTTTCTCCCCTGGTTCTCTGTCTCTCTCTGTCTCTGCTTCTCTCTCACTCTCTGCCCCTGGTTCTCTGTCTCTCTCTCCCCTGGTTCTCTGTCTCTCTCTGTCCCTGGTTCTCTGTCTCTCTCTGTCTCTGCTTCTCTCTCACTCTCTGCCCCTGGTTCTCTGTCTCTCTCTGCCCCTGGTTCTCTGTCTCTTTCTCCCCTGGTTCTCTGTCTCTCTCTGCCTCTGCTTCTCTCTCACTCTCTGCCCCTGGTTCCCTATCTCTGCCTCTGCTTCTCTCTCACTCTCTGCCCCTGCTTCTCTGTCTCTCTCTCGCTTTGTCCTGGTGAGCAGGAAGCACATTAGAGAAGTGTGTGCCGTCCTATACAGCGATCCATGCACACAGTTTGTGAATGGGCACCTGTGTTTCCATGGACACACAAGTGCAAGTACACCTACACCATGGTGTGCTGCTCTCTCTCTCACCCACACACACACACACACACACACACACACATTATTTTAGCGTGGCAGTGAGAATCCCTTCTGTGTTATTATTGATTTCATATGGGACCGCAACACAGACCTTGATGATCATTTGCATACTGCTTTGCCGTCCCTGCTTTAGAGATGCCAACTTCAAAGGGGAGGAATAAACTGCCAGAAAAAGGGGCGTGTTTAAAGATTTAAAGCTGCTGAAATCAGTTAAGCAAATATGCAAAGAGCTCTTTGGGTTTGCATGGCAGAAAATCAACAAATGCGTTGGGTTGGAGGCTCTCTCTGAGATATACTAGAGGAGAACTCAACTAGCCTTACATAAATAAATCCTTTGTTTTACTGGTGCTTTAGTAATGCTCAGAAGATGCTACAGCCCGTGTAGACTGTGTTTGAGTGCATGGCAATGTCTGCAGTCACACCGGATTTCATTTAATTTCGTACACTATGTGAGATATGGGGCATGGAGTCTGGTAACATATTCATGTAGACATTTTAACAAAGAGGAGACAGTTTCACACTACCACATAAAGCATGCCAAGTTTGCTTTCACATTGTTACACACCTGCTAACTTATTGATGGCAGTGTTCAGAACTTGATGACATTATCGCACTCTGAGCAGTGTGTTCTTCACAGAGCAGAGGAAATGTCACTGCTGCAGAATGATAAAGAGCAAAAACACAGTCCCTCTCCTTAGCTAATTAAACATACCCTGGAACATACATCAAATGCCCAACCAATAACATGCTGCTAGTGAGGGGAGTTCTCATTTCAAATTAAAACAATGAAAGTTTGTCAGCTTGTTAAAATTAGGTCACTAAGAGAGCACAAATCATGTCAGGCAAGACATGCAAATGAGAAGCAGCCGCTGTGCCGTTGGTGGAACAGACCCAGGGTTAGACGTGTAGCTAGGTACGTTAAAGCTTTGGGAGGTGATCCGGCAGCGATTGGGCACGCTTCCCTTTCCCACACGTATCTCTTCCAGACTTCCCGATCTCCGAGAAGGAGGAACCATCCCTGGAGCCAGCCTCGGCATGGGAGAGACAGGGCCCCGTGATTTACTCCACACGCTCCTGTCAGGCAAAAATGTAACGGAAAGCATTTAATCCATGTTCAACCCTCTGCTTTAAAACCAAACAAACAACGTAACAGAGTGCTCACAATCTCACAAACCGTGTTACGAGTGTGTAGGGGCAGCTTTGGAGGGTGGCGCTGTGTGCTGGGCTTTAAGGGAGTGGGACTCGGAGAGCAGGACTGGATGTGGGGAATCGCCATGGTTGCCCTCGTCTCTGCCGGTCCAGCAGCCGTTGTCACTCGATACTGCCATTTCATTCTCTGAGAAAAACGTACACTTTCCACTCCAGAAGACCGTAACAGTCTGAGGAGAAGGCAGGCAGATCCACAGTCCTGATCTCCCTCGTCCTGTGCTGCTGACGCCATAGAGAGGCAGCTCATCTGCCCAGCCCTCTGTGTGCTAATAAACCATGATTCATGGCACCAAGGATCGTGTTTCTGCTCATCGATGTGCTTCCTCGGTCTCCCGAAGAAAGATCGGATTATAGGTATATGCGTGTCTGCCTTCCCGGCGTCTCAGATGTTTCTCCGATCGTCTCTGTGCACCGGAATGTTAACGACAGCGCCTTGTGTATATCAGGCTGAAGGAAGCACAGCACTGGCAGCAACTGCCACCTTCCTGCCCAGCCCAGGGGGGCATGACCGCGAGAGCATGACCGCGAGAGCATGACCGTGAGAGCATGACCGTGAGAGCGTGACCGTGAGAGCGTGGCCGCGGGCAGGGGGATCTCCTCAGGAAGAGGCACCTGAGTGGCCTGCACTTACGGCACACTTCACCATATTACTCTGCCTACATGGTATTTTAGGCTCTCAATTTCTCTGTTTGATACCATTATTACATCATTTTACAGTTCGGCTCCCTGACAGAGCTAGTAATTAATTATTAACTGTTTTTATTTCATGAACTATTTATAATATTAACAACACATTTTGCATGAATAAGATTCCTCGGCTTACAGGAGGGTCAAACCGTCCCTCTGCGCGCTGTCTACCACTAGGTACATGTGATTGTGGCACCACAGCACTCTGTCTGAACTAATGAGCTCCTTTTGTTTCTTAAAGAGGGAGTTCACCAGTTCACCACAGGGGACATTAAGGCTAGTCCAGCATGCAGGATATTAAGTTAAACTTCAAAGACCCCATCAAAGTGTGTGTGTATGTGTGTGTGCGCGCACGTGTGTGTGTGTGTGCATGTTGGTAGATGGAGTGAATAAAGTGAGTTTTTGGACACATAATTAAAACTGTTTTTATTGGTACGTTTCCTTATCTTGGAAGCTGTGAAAAACTGGTATTAACTAAAAGCACTTTTGTAAAAATATTGATTTTACAGTTCACAAAACCGGCAAGTTGTACTGGACTTATAGATTAACCTTTATGTACAGTCTATTGCATCTGATGTTTACTTAAACACTATGCCTACGCACTCCACCCAACACAAAGGGATGCTCTAAAAAAGAGGAGAAGCAACCATCATATTGAGTTCAACAATCAAATTGGCTTGAACGATCATATTGGATTGAACAATCATATTGGATTGCATTCATTAAAACATGTTTATCCAGGCTACCATAACACACTATAGGAAATGTTTCAAGCATTCCAGAAAAGGAGAATTTTCCCAGAATACACTGTACTGGGCTTTAAACATCTGTAATCACATTAGAAAAGTTTGTGTCCCAGCCCGCTGGAAGCTGTCAGTTGGAGAGCTTTCATGAGTCGTGAGTTTGCACTTGTAAACGGGTGTGAACGCTGCCAGCTCTCCCCACCCTGCACACACCGGTTGCAGTCTGAGGAGCCACAGAGGCGGCCTGCACCCCTCCCCCCTGCTGCTGATAGGAGGGTTGCTGGTAAGGGGCTGTGAACAGGGGACTGGGGGGTAGTGGAATATGTGTGGGGGGGGGCGTCCTGGGGAGTTTATGTCCCCTATCAAAGGCCTTTCATCTTCGGCTGCGCGCTGCAATAATCGAACGGCACAGTTGTCACCATTTGATAGCACTTCTGCATTAGACGACTCCCTGTCATCAATAATGCAGAACTCTAATAAGACAGCATTCATTCCACGGATCAGAGACTCCCCTTGAGTAGGCCTGGCCGATCAGTTTATGGCTCTTCTGCTTCACCAAGAACATGAGGTGAAAGGGTCCTGGCACGCATTTCTCCCAGTTGCTTTATTTTTCCTTTCCTAATCCACTCAGACAGAGCAGTGCATTAAATTGGTGGACTTTCAGAACTAGGGCTGTTTCTCTCCTGCTCTGCGCCTGCCGACTACAAGCCTATTAAAAGCGCGTCCCGTGGTGAGCCGTGTTAGCCGCTCTCCTCCGCCCGCGGCTGCTCCAAGCGCGTTCCAGCCCACAGCCCCGTGGGGCCCTGCGGGCAGGGAGCCGGGCGCGGCACCGGATGTTGTCCGGATGCCAGCACCTCCTGCCGCTGACCTGTGGCCGGCTGGCTTTGAGGGGGGGACGCAGGGTTCAGAGTGGCCCACCCTCTGAGCTCCCACAAGGCAAATGGAAAACACATGGCCTGCTCCCTGGGGCCCCGAGGAGCCCTGTCTCGTGCCATTTCTGACCCTCTCTCCACTCTCTCCACAGCCGGCCCGTTGTGCTTGAGCTTTGAAGAGAGGTTCAGCAAAATAGTGTGGAAGTCAGTGGAGAGCCTGCTGTTCTCTCTCCTCTGTGACTGTGTCTATTTCTCACATCATTAATCGCTTACTCACCAGCCACACAACATCCTCCTTACTTTCTCCGTAACTGCTCATACAAAACAGTAAATTATGTAGGGCAATGCAAATCATCATATCCAAAAAAGTCAGTTGTATCTGAATGAGCTCACAGTCGGGAGACTTAGTAAGCAGCACTGCTGTTATGTTGTTCAAATGCAAACCTGGTGAAATCCTCATTAGTTTTTGACTTTTAATCTAAATAATTTCAATGGTTTACAACTAACTGAAAGCAAATGAGGAATTAAATGTTGATGCAAATTGAGCACAATAGGATTTATATATTCTCATAAAATCATACACCACAGAAAAGGGGTTTCTTCAGTTTGTCTGCTTTCACGCTTGTACAGTTGTACGGATCTTCTCCATGAGAAATTATACCTGTGTGTGTTTGGTGAGTCTGAAGCCTGACAGCTCTGCCTGCTCTGCATTCAGCACGTATGTGCATGCGCAAGTGTTTATTACTACATTTGTACTGTGGATCATCTCGCTAAACTCCTTTGGGGAAAGATCACTCCGTTGCCCCGGAGACAAAGGAAGCAGGCCCTTTTGTTAGCGCGTGTTTCTTCCTAACCTCTGTGTGCGGTGTGGGGATGGTTTCGGAGCCCCTCGCACTGAAGTAGTTCTGAGGCGCGAGGGGTGGGGGGTGGGGGGGTTTTAGGAGCGAGGCGTGCGCTGGAGTCCCTGTGAAAAACAGGAGCAGGAGCTTCTCCCTCGGGCTTCCCAGGGCGGTGCGTTTCAGCCTGTACAGGCTTTGAGGAGGAGCTGAAAGGTGGGAGAACAGCTCCCAGTGAAGGAGGCTCCTCGCCACACACGTGCGCCCGTAAACGTGCACACGTGAGCCAGACTGATCCGACGCTGTGTGCTTTAGTCACAAGCTGCAGGAATGTGCCGCGCATCACGCCCTAAAAACGCACACGCGCGAACCTGAAGTCGTTCGGCGGTGAGATGTGGCGTTTGAGTGTGACATGAGGCACATCTGTGTACCCTCTGTGTGTCCCCAGCCCCCGCCCATGACACCGTTCTCACATACGCACACACGCTCAAGCCCCGAGGACATCAGGTGGCGTTCTATGTTTGAGAAGGCTGGCTGCTGTGTGCCTTGATGGGAATGTGTAAATTGTTTTGTGGTTCGCACATTTTCTGTTGTTTTTTTCCCCCCCTTAGTTTGGAGAGAGATATGAAATTTCATTTTAGAAAACAACCTCTGCCTTAATAAGAAAACTCACTTTTTATCATTACAAGGATGTTTATTATACAGAAGACTTACACATATTAATAGAGGCAGGTAGGAACATCTACTCACATTTCTTTATACTGAAAATAAATGTTTATCTCAAATGATAATGGTTTTAACATTCAGACTCCAGGATACATACGTACACCAGGTGAATTCAGTGAATATAATTCAGTGAAAATAGAGCTTCTGAAGGAAACTGTGTGTTTTAAAAACCATTCCCAGGTTCTCACATTTAATTATGCTATGGAAGTCAATTCTTGGGTTGAAATCGCGTCTGAATGAAGCATGAAATTGCTGCGGTAGATTTGCAGCTGTTATCTTGGGTAAGCTTTAGCTGAACACACATATTTGCGGTGTGTAACAAGTCCAACCTTTGAAGTTGTGCTCCTAGCGAGCACGAGGGGCCTCTTTGATGTTCTCTGCCTAGCGTGTTTCTACTGGGACAAGCCTGACTGAGACAGAGAATGGGAGAGAGGGGAGAGAGAGAGAGAGATAGAAAGAGAGACAGATTGAGAAGGAAGGAGAGAGAGTGAGCGAGAGAACACATTAGATACCTCCAGGTCTGAGAGCTCTCAGATAAAAGAGACTGTAGCTGTTCAGACTTCTTATGTTGTATGCGGCTGCCATATTTGCTTCAGGTCTGTCAAAGTGGGAGGCCTCAGCGGTGGGAGAATGAGGGACTGACTGATGGAGAGTCAGACAGGGACATGGAAGAAGCCACAGTCCAGGCTGAGAAGCAGGAAATCCATGTTCTCCTTGTGAGTCCTCCTGAATGTGAAATTTCCAGTCCTCAGAGGTGGCCTCCCTCTTCCTATAACTATATTTAGTCTCTCTGTTGGCCTGAAGGAGCGGTGGCCCGTCTTCCATCCTTCACTTGCTCAGCAGGTCCATCCTGGGTTTCACAGGGTTTCTGGGCTTTCCTGACACACTGTAGCATGAGCCGAAGCTTCCCACGGCTGAACATTACGTGCCTGCGCTCAGGAGCTCTGACAGTTTACTCCCTCCCGGACACGGGCGAATGAGGAAGGAGATGGATTTCTGTCTCTCCTTAACACCACTTTTCAGGAGCTATTCGCTCCGGCTGACCATGGTAATGAAGGGCTGTCAGGTCGTTAGCTCACTGGTGAGGTTATTAAAGTAACCCAGAGATTTCAGAGGGCAAGAGCCAATAGACAGTGTCCTTCACATATGAATGGCTGGAATAGGGTACCGAATGTAATTCGTCTGTAATTTCATCTGTTAACCCCCTAGTTTGAGAAGTGCACACTGGCAGCTGTCTGTCAGTACCTGCATCACAGCTTAATGAGAATGTTTGCATGTGTGTGTGTGTGTGTGTGAGAGAGAGAGAGAGCACAAGAAAATGATGCAGTGTTTTTGTATGTATGTGGACAGGTGCAGGGAGACTGGGTTATCCCTAACTCTAACCCTAGTGGACTGGGTTATCCCTAACTCTAACCCTAGTGGACTGGGTTATCCCTAACTCTAACCCTAGTGGACTGGGTTATCCCTAACTCTAACCCTAGTGGACTGGGTTAACCCTAACTCTAACCCTAGTGGACTGGGTTAACCCTAACTCTAACCCTAGTGGACTGGGTTATCCCTAACTCTAACCCTAGTGGACTGGGTTAACCCTAACTCTTACCCTAGTGGACTGGGTTATCCCTAACTCTAAAACTAGTGTACTGGGTTAACCCTAACTCTAACCCTAGTGGACTGGGTTAACCCTAACTCTAACCCTAGTGGACTGGGTTATCCCTAACTCTAACCCTAGTGGACTGGGTTATCCCTAACTCTAACCCTAGTGGACTGGGTTACCCCTAACTCTAAAACTAGTTTACTGGGTTAACCCTAACTCTAACCCTAGTGGACTGGGTTAACCCTAACTCTAACCCTAGTGGACTGGGTTATCCCTAACTCTAACCCTAGTGGACTGGGTTACCCCTAACTCTAAAACTAGTTTACTGGGTTAACCCTAACTCTAACCCTAGTGGACTGGGTTAACACTTAGCTCTAACCCTAGTGGACTGAAAGGGCTCAGCCTGGATGTTTTGGATGGAGCCTGGGTGTGGCATTTTGCTGGGAGAGGCTGTTGTGATCCCTCTACCTGCTTGTGGATGTGGGCAGCTGTGGCCCTGAAGGACTACAGTATAATCCTCAACGCCTTCACCTGACATGCTCCTCACTCGCGATCTCAGCCTCCTCATAAAGCTAAATTTGTTCTTTTAGCAATGGAAGAGAGAGGATAAAGATATTCTCGTTTTGTGCCATAAATTGCTTTGATTTTTTTCTGTCCGTCGCTATGGAGGATAAACCCTCAGTATCCTAGTCATGTCGTGCCATCCGTGCCGTCGTTGGGTTTTGTGATGGCCGGCTGTCTCGTGGGGCCCGGTTTATGACAGACGTTTTTCCATTTATGCGAGAGACAGATGAAGGACTGATTTCCCACTCTGGAGTCCATCTGTTCTCTCTAACTCCTCTCCAAAGTGGTGGCTGTGCTCTGGGCCCCAAGCCCCGGTGGCCCAGCCTGGCCCTCCAGCTGCCCCTGACAGACCTCCCTGGATCTGGGCCAGAGTCTGCCGGGGCCCAGCCTCTGCCCTGAGCCCGGCTCCCCACGGTGCCCTCCCCGCCTGTCCGGAGCATCGTGCATGCAGTTGCAGTGGCAGAATGTCCGTGGAGGAATGTAAGCCCGGATATGCCATAAAGCTTGAATGGGCTATATGAACGTGCTAAAATGACAGTTCTGAAAAGCTTTGCATGGCATTCTTCCTGCTCAGCAGTGTGCACGCTGAAGGTTGTGCCGAGTTCAGGGCCCGACGGAGCACGGGCCGTTGTGCGTGTCTGAGGTTGTGGGTGTACGCATGCAACTTTCATTCCGAAGCACAAAGCCTGTGTTTTTTATAGGGGGGGTGCTGCTTTATGTTATCTCCTCTGGTGATCTGACACTGTACTCTTTAATGCCATAGCAACATCAGAGCGCGAGGCCGACGTGTCTCCAGCTCACGCGTCCGTCTGGGCCCTGCGTGCGGCTCCAAGGGGCTATCGGGTCTAAATGGCTCGGCACGCTTCTGAAAGCGCCGTCCTGAAAGCTGCTGTGGTGATGGGGGAGGGCCGGTTCTGGGTCGACCCGCCGCCGTCATCGCGACACGACTCGGAGATGAAACAGCTGACAATGAAATGCTGCTGATTGAAAATGTACACTGTTGATATCCAGCAGTCGCTATAATCTTATTAAATAAGTTATTTTGTCTTGTAATGTCTTAGCTAGGTCATGCATTGTTGAACTAGTGCAAATGCATCCAACCAACATTAATGTTATGCCTGTCTAGCAGAATCTATTTTATAATTTTATTTGACATATAATGACATTTAGTAAGAATATATAAATAGCGTGTATCTTGGCAAACTACGTAAAGGTTACTGAAATATGTACAGTGCAAAACATTTAAAAATGAGCAAAGTAATTTATACATAAAACAAATAGTATTGTGTCCCTGGGGGCTGCCGCCATAGGTTTACATGACAGGCAGCACTGCCTCTGTATTATCAGCCACGCAGCCTGCAGGAGTCTCATTACTGTCTTTCCAGCATCAGATGCAGAATGCAGAAGAGTCTCTCTCTCTTTCCTTCTGTCTGACTCTCCCATTCACACAGTCTCACACACAGAAGCAGTAAGACCCCAGTAAGACCCACCTTACGAGCCAGTGTGAGAGGTAGATGGTGTCGGTCTGGCTCTCTCGCTCCAGGCTGCCCTCAGCTGCTCTTTAACCTCCTCACGCCTCTTTTAACAACCCTCCTTTTAATTCTCTTCCCCTCATTTCCTTCTCCAGCTCTTATTTTCAGTCTGAATGATAGTTTAGCAGATCCCTTTATAAATGTGCTGCAAGATAATCTGAAAGTGAAAAGGCTGCTTATTGGAGCGGCTTTACTTCATCTTTAGTTATAAAGCGCAAAGAATGAACATTCCGATTGAATGGAGTAAACATTCTCCACAGCTTCATTAAAGCTGGTGCCCCCACGCACTCAGCTCGCTGCCCTCCCTGTTGCCCCTGCCCCTCCACCCCCCCTGCCCTCCCTGTTGCCCCCGCCCCTCCCCCCTGCCCTCGCCGCTGCCCTCCCTGTTGCCCCCGCCCCTCCCTCCCACTGCCCTCCCCGCTGCCCCCCCCACCCCCGCTGCCCTCCCTGTTGCCCCCGCCCCTCCCTCCCACTGCCCTCCCCGCTGCCCCCCCACCCCCGCTGCCCTCCCTGCTGTGATGTTATTTGCTGTGCACCACACTTCACTGACCTCAAAACATGGAGGGTAATGAAGCAGGAGGGAGGGCTCAGACATCGGCTCGTCAGGGCCAGCCTCGTTTATGTGGGGCACCAGGGGTCAAAGAGCCGGGGGTATTTACCTGCCACCGACTGCGACCCCCGGCGTGGGCAAGGCACCTTTCATTACACACTCACAGGACAGGCCAGGAGCAGCACTGCTCCCGCATGCCAGACACACCCTGGCCAGCACGACAGACGTGGCGGAGATCACGGCCCGATCGGCCCTGCTGCTACAGAGTGCTTCTGTCTTCGGACAATCCGTGCAGTCAGCAGTTTAAAGACCAAGGAATTTATCATAATGGGGCTGTTTTGGACACGCTTTCATTTCTGCACCTCACCATTTCCACTCTCATTACGCGCTGCTCTTTGTTAATTGATGTCATATTTCACTCTGACACTTGCTTGCATCCCTTTGTCCTGCCTCGTCCCACTGCCTCTGCCGTTTACGCTCTGCGTTTCCCCTTGTCAGCTATTCCCCCAGGTCGGTGCTTCACAAGCAAATTCTCCTCCTCCTCCTGTTTTCCACAGGCTGCTTTAGACGTGAATAATGCATGTCTTGGCTTGCTTTTCCAAAACAAGGAGAACCCCCCCCCCCACCCCCCCAGTCTAGTGCATGGATTACCTGAAAGAGGCAGAACTGCCCACCTTCGTCTCACGTGTGGGCGACTGTAGTGCGGAGACGGGCCGGCGTGCTCCTCCAGGGGACAGTGCTAATCCAATATGGACCCTAACCCAGTGGGCACGGAGAACGTGACGTGTGGTATCGCGCTCCGCGTGCACCGCTACATCGCTGCCAGGAGCCTGGCCATGACCTCCTTCCACATGCCCCCAAACTCTGCCACATGCCCCCAAACTCTGCCCTCTGCCCCGGGCAGGAACCCCCCCCAACAACAGCGCCTGTACCCGGGAGCCGCGTACAGCCCGGCGGAGACTGGAGGGGAGACTGGAAGAGGAGATGGGAGAGAGGGAAAGGAAAAGAGGGAGAGAGGAGAGGAGCAGGAGGAGTGGGAAGAACAACGCCCCAGCAGGGCTCTTGTCCTGAACAAGCATGCTTTGGTTCGGGAGGTGCGAGGACACAGGCGCATGCACGCCCATCAAACGCACCAGGCTGCTTACTTATGGATGCCGCCGCATACCTTGCCTTCTCAAACAGGACTGCATTATTAAAATGAAGAGCAGGAAAAGCGTGAAGAAACAAGGCAGACGAGTGTGTTCCTCCCGTCCCCCGGGGGGTTTGCTGTTTGTGCTTCCTGGTTTTTAAGGGCTTCCTGACTAGTTGGAAATCTGAAAGTAAAGCTCTGCTGTGGCAAAGAGCAACACAAGCCAACAGAAATATCTCTGTCTGTCTCGCGCTCTCTGTCTCACTCTGTGTCTCACTCTGTGTATTGCTCTCTGTCTCACTCTGTGTCTTGCTCTCAGTCTCTTTCTCTCTTTCTCATTCTGATTGCTTAACTGTGCCTAAAGGCTGCTGCCCCCACAAGCCAAGTAGTCGGAATCCCAAAATATGAGAAGTGAGTCATTTGAGCCCAGGAAGAAGTGGGTTTGGGGTGAGGGGGGGGGGGGGGGCATTTCCCCAGCTGAATTAGCAGCAGAGAAGCTACAGGTGCAGCTGCCCTAGATGGAGGACACACAGCCTTTGTTGAGAGAAACTACACAAACACAAGCTGGGTCTGTCATCAGAGCGGTGGCTGGAAATCAAAGCCTTCTTCCCCAAGCCGGTGAGGCGTGGGCCTGAAGGGCGGAGGTTCCCCCGCTGCTGCTCCAGACAGCCGCTGAAACAGCAGGAGAGAGGTGTCATCTGAGCCGCTCTGCTAGGAGGCAGGCCGACTCCAGCGGCCCTGCCTGTTAACCGCTGTTTGATCTGCCCCCTCTGCTGCCTGCAATGTGGGTCGGAACAGGTTCAGATCTTCCCGACACTACAGAAGCTTTTCAGATATTGAAGACTGGGTTTGGTAGGGGCGGGGAGTTTAATATCCCCTCTGAGATAAGAGAGCGCGGGTGAGAGGTGAGAGGTGTGGCTTGTGCTCGTGGCAGTGGAACCAGACAGGGTGCTGACAGTTCAAAGTCACTCAGCAGGTCATTGGGTCACGTCAGTAGCCCCAAACATCTCGTTTTTTAACACCACACACTCATCTCGTCCTAAACAATGACTTCATCCTTTGAAGGTCTTGTCTGAAAGGCCGGGCAGGTTTGAGTCACCCATTTCCCCCTTGCTGTCAGCACTATATCCCCACACACTCGCAGGTGTGCCGGAGGTGCTGCTGAATGGTGGTGGGAGCAGTCTTGATGAGCCAATGAGAGGTTGTCTGGATGTGTGAAGGCTCCGCTGACTGTCTGTTCCGCAGGCCAGTGGCCATCGGAGGAAGCATACGTCAGATAGAAGGATCCGTGCTAAGTGACAGACTCCTGCTAAGTCACACACATCCTGTGTGTGTTGTGTGTGTATTTGTAGGGTGATGAAGTTGTTGTTAAGCATGTACAGATGCACTCGTTGTGTGTGATGTTCCAGGGCATGTGTGTGTGACTATGTTGCTGGAGCTCATGGCTGGTGCAGCCTGCCCACCTTCCTCTCTCTCTCTCTCTCTCTCTCTCTCTCTCTCTCTCTCTCTCTCTCTCTCTCTCTCTCTGTCTCTGTCTCTCTCTCTCTCTCTGTCTCGCTCCCTCCCTCTGTCAAGCTGCTGCATATCTACTAGTGTAAAGGCCTCTGCATGTTCCACTGGCTGAATGGGAGGCCAACTGGCAAAGTCTCTGTGATGCCCAGACAGGCACACTCACACAGCTCAGACCCTAATACACACTCACACACACTCACACACACACACACGCACAAACACACACACACACACAGATCAGACCCTAATACACACTCACACACACAGACACACACGCACACACACACACACACACACACACACACTCACATAACTCACACCGTAATACACATGCACACACACACTCACACAGCCAAGACCCTAATACACACATTCTCACACACACACACAAACACACACACACACACACACACACACACACACACACACAGCCTTACCCTGGAGAGATACCCACTCACACAAATGCAGCCAGAGCTAACAGGCTCCTTCAGCCTCTGCACTGGCCCACCCCTCCTGTAATACACTTCAGGCAGTGGAAACACACGTTAGCTCAGAGAGACGGGGAGAAAGGGGACACATGCTCCCCTGGCTAACATGATGTGGCTCCTGTCTGATCCAATCAGATCGGATTTGTGCTGTTGTGTCAATGCAGGAACACAAGCACATCCACACTTGCACATTTATGCACCAGTGCTTGTACAAACGCACACACAGCCTGATTCCCTCTCATGGTGAGTGGATCTGGCCTGAGGACCCTTCCGTTTGGAGCAGATTATTTAGGCTGAAATCAGGCCGCCTCTAGATGGGCAAACTGAAGGAAAGAGCCCAACCCTGTAGCACCCCTACTGCCCAGAGACAGGGAGAGGGAGAGAGAGAGAGGGAAATGGAAAAAGAGAGAGAGTGAGGGAAAGACAGAGAGAGAGAGACGGAGAAATGCTCTGTTCACTTGAAACATTTAGAAACTATTGCTTAGGGAAATTCTGCACTTTTTCTCTCTCTTCTTTCTGTATGTCTGTTTCTGTCCCTCTCTCTTCAGGTATGTCTCTTTCTGTACCTCTCTCAGCTGGGTATGTATCATTCTGTTTGTCACTCTCTCTTTGTAAGTCTATTTTTATTTGGGTATGTATCTTTCTGTCAGTCTCCATCCATCCATTTTCTTCCGCTTATCCGGGTCGCGGGGGCAGTAGCCTAAGCAAAGTTGTGGGACTGTCTTGGTTAACACGTCTGTCAGTCTCTCCCTGTGTAAATATCTTTCTGTCCCTGTCTCTCTCTCTGTGTCTGTGACAGTGGTAAATTGCTGTCTCTTTATCTTTGTTCTCTAACAAAACCAAACTATAGGATGTGGATAAACAGAATCCTATAAAAAGACAAAGACAAATGTAGACATTTTCTGATACATTGCAGCTAAAACCCACCTTTGCTTCTTTCTCTTATGAGACGTGTTAGTCAAGGGTGCACCTAGCCCAGCCTTTTGAGTCTAGCCTGTTGTTCTGGATTCGTTTTGATGTGCTGGTTGAGCTTCTCACTCACAAGCCCCACTTGGACCTTCTGCTCTTGCATCTGAGATTCAGCCAGAGTTCATGTAATGAAGCTTTGGTTCTGAGTAACCAACCCCCTGGTGTGTGCAGGGCTCTTTTAGAGGAATGTGAACTTTATTAGGGACTGCAGTAATTATCAAAGACCAAAGATGGGCCTGAAAAGCGAGGTCCAATATGTTTGTTATAGCGCCAGGTTAGAGAGGAAAGGCAGAAAGGGAAATGTGCAGGAGAAGGTAATTGGAGGAGTATATGTATATGTGTTTGTGTGTTTCTGTGTGTGTGTGTGTGTGTGTGTGTGTGTGGACAGCCAGGTGTGCTCTGGTGCAGAGCCATGAGTTTCCTTACAGATAGCTACCTACAGCTGCTCTGAGAGCTGCAATACCACAATCACAGCCATGGGGCAGGGAGGGCGGAGCCAGGGCAGGGAGGGCGGAGCCAGGCAGCCACTCCCTCCGTCATTCCACACCCTGTGTGCTATGTGTGTCAGTGGACTAGACAAACACCTACAGAAAGGAGCTGGTAACAACATGATAAAGAAACAGTAGTGTATCTGGTCTGCTCTATGTGGTCAAAATACACATGCACAAACACACACACACACCATGTTTTCCTCCTCAAAATCCATGATGTAGTGGATGCGTCTGTAGTGGAGTCCACTGCAGCATGTGTCTGCAGAACATTGGGCTTTATTACTGCTCACCTAATTGATGTCATACTGAAAGTGATTGTGGAGGAGGAGCTGCTTAGCTGTCTGTCTGGGGGACGAATTAAATCCTGTAACAAAAATCTGAGCTCGAGCTCCCCACCTGAACCCCTACTTCCCTGCTGCACCACCTCCTCCCTACTACACCACCTCTTCCCTGCTACACCACCTCCTCCCAGCTGCACCACATCACATCCTCCCTGCTTCACCACCTCCTCCCTACTACACCACCTCCTCCCTGCTACACCACATCACATCCTCCCTGCTACACCACCTCCTCCCTATTTCACCACCTCCTCCCTGCTACACCACCTCCTCCCTGCTGCGCCACATCACATCCTCCCTACTACACCACCTCCTCCCTGCTACACCACTTCACATCCTCCCTGCTGCACCACCTCCTCCCTACTACATCACCTCCTCCCTGCTACACCTATCTCCTCCCTGCTTCACCACATCACATCCTCCCTGCTTCACCACCTCCTCCCTACTACACCACCTCCTACCTGCTACACCACATCACATCCTCCCTGCTACACCTCCTCCTCCCTATTTCACCACCTCCTCCCTGCTACACCACCTCCTCCCTGCTGCGCCACATCACATCCCCCCTACTACACCACCTCCTCCCTACTACACCACCTCCTCCCTGCTACACCACATCACATCCTCCCTGCTTCACCACCTCCTCCCTACTACATCACCTCCTCCCTACTACACCACCTCCTCCCTGCTTCACCACCTCCTCCCTACTACATCACATCCTCTCTACTACATCACCTCCTCCCTGCTACACCACCTCCTCCCTGCTACACCACATCACATCCTCCCTGCTTCACCACCTCCTCCCTACTACATCACCTCCTCCCTACTACACCACCTCCTCCCTGCTTCACCACCTCCTCCCTGCTTCACCACCTCCTCCCTACTACATCACATCCTCCCTACTACATCACCTCCTCCCTGCTACACCACCTCCTCCCTGCTACACCACATCACATCCTCCCTGCTTCACCACCTCCTCCCTACTACATCACCTCCTCCCTACTACACCACCTCCTCCCTGCTTCACCACCTCCTCCCTACTACACCACCTCCTCCCTGCTGCACCACCTGCTCCCTAATACACCATCTCCTCCCTGCTACACCACCTCCTCCCTGCTACACCACCTCCTCCCCATCAGGACACCCTGTCCCACTCTCATGTTCTTGCTTTTCTTGTGGCAATTAAGCACTGGCTCAAAATACCAGACCTTGTAACAGGATTAACTCAGTGTGTTCAAGAGGTAGAGGAAATAATTAGTCCTATTACTGATAACATTAATCAGGTTAACAGTCATGCCTCATTATGGGGCATCTCTCTCTCTCTCCTTCCCTCTCTCTCTCTTTCTCTCTTTTTCTGGTAGAAACATTACTGCACTCCATGGTTGACCTAATCAGCAACTTGGTACTAGTAAGGTTGAAGCTGATTGTTATGTATTTGGGAGTAGACTGTGTGTATGTGCATATGTCTGCATGTGTGTGTGTGTGTGTGTGTGTGTACATGCAGAGGCATAAGACACAGTTTCCATTCTAAAAGATAGTAAAGATGTTGGAAGGTATTAGTTCAATCCAAACTCTGCCAGTTTACAGTGCATAAAGCCCATCTCTCACTGCACTCCAGGATCATTTGCCAAGTCATTAGGATTGAGTACAGTAATTTATTTCCATCAGTCTCAGTGTGAACTTAAATGTGGATTCAAACCCAGCAAATGAATGCATATTGGAGAACTGTATAAATACATGGAAGCAATTACATGCTGCGTGCAATCTGAACACTTTAATTCTAAGAACATCCTTATTTCTTGATTTTTCTTTAGTCGATAAATCCAAGACAAGTACAAGTCTGCAGTGTCCTTTAAAGAGGCCAAAAATATTTCAAGGGATTTCTAAACTGATCTTTTATATTTACGTGGTAGAGTGAAAAGGCCAGACCAAGAGTGGTTCTAGAGAAGTTCTAGATGATATACAACCCAGAGTAGTTTGATTTGCAAACAGTATCGTTCCCTGTCCTGCAGTGATGTTTGCAGGCCTACAGACATGCTGTGCCTGTGGAATGTCAGTGAATTCATGCAAATAAACAGTGTGGTGCAAAAGCAAACACACTGTATTTTCATATAAACCTCCCCCGATGGTCTTAAAGCAGGAGCCTCTGAGATAAAGCAGCAACTCGGCACAACTGTCGTGCTAGCCAACAGAATGGCATTAATGAGAACACTCTCTAATTTGTGAAGGGATGAATTTAATCTGGGGTTGCTTAAGGGCTCGGGTTAATAGTGTTTCAGCAGGATGAGCCGGACAAGGCCAAATCCAGTCATGGCTCTGTAATCCGGTTTGCTGGGCCGAGGCCGTCACCTCTGGGATGTTCCTCAGTCTGCAGACCCTAGACTGGTGTCGTGGTACAGCAGGTGGACAGCACATGTTCCTGACATGCCTGAGAACATGTTTATTTTGGTTTTTTAATATCATGTGCCAAATGCACCAAACAGAAGAGATGCGAGGGTGTGGATTTGTGCATATTACAAGAACAGTTAACAAACAGACAGGATTTCGATCTCCTATCCCCGTTGTGCCCAAAGCTTTCAGCATCTTCCAAGTTCAACGTCCTAAAGCCTCGGTGTCCAGCCGCTCAGCTTAAAGTCCTCTCTTCCTAAAGCTCCTCCTCCATCACGGAGCTCCCTGCCTGTGCGGGGCTGCCGGGGCTGACTCTCACTCTTCGGGCCAGTTGATTGGTCAAGCTAGAGACACAGACTCCTCAGCCTGCCAGCAGTGCAGAGAGGCCCCACCCACTAACACCCCAACAGTGTAGAGTGATGAGCACAAGGCGGAGGCAGACGCAAGGGGGCGTGGCCCAATACGGCACTGTACCTCCCCTGCTGCCACCCAACTCTACCCAGTCCCACACTGCATGTGACTGGAACTGTGAATATGCCCAGTACTCCCAGTACGACACCCAGACTGTTCCTTCTGACTGAGCACCTGCATCACGGTGGTCTGCCCAAGTCCATTTGCAGTCTCTGCTTTAGTTAACATACTGTAAATATGCCCACTGGGGGCCTTTATTGCTTCTGTTGTGGTAGCTGGTGGAGGTCAGAGGCTGACTACCTCTCTCTCTCTCTTTCTCTCTCTCTTTCTCTTTCTCCACTTTATAGCAAGGGAAAGTGCTTCTGTGCCTTCTCCAGGGCCATCCCCTGTGTAATGCCTTTTCAAGAGGCTGAATGTGCTGATGGTGTCTAGAGTCAAGCTCATTTAGCTACCAGTGACCGCTTCTGCGGCACCCTGCAATATCGCTAACAGCCACACGGAAAGGTTTCACCCCCAGTTTAATTCCCATAATTAAAAGCCTTGTTTCTACTTTGTAGCTGCGCCTGGTGGATCAATCCTCACCTGAATAGTTTTCGGGCGGTGACTAATTGTTTCAGGGGGTAATGGCCAGATCAAAGGGCCTAGGCTGTAATTGGCTGAACAGAGGAGACACGTATCAGCATTACAGGAAACAAAAGCAATTGTAGTCTGTAGAAACGCTGACGGAATGCTTAAAAAGGTGTCACGGATCTCAGAGGGGTTGCGTGCGAAGCTTAAGAGACCTGGGCAGCAGTGCGGGCTCAGGCAGGAGCAGCAGGGCCGTCTCCTCCACAGACACCCGCAGACACGAGGCTGGCCTGCCCAGCCAGACGTCTCCTAGCTGGGGCCTGTGTGTTCAAATATTAGGATTGTTACAAGATGCTAATGTCCCAGATGTGGGGGAAGATATGCTATCTTTCTCTCTCTATCTATCTCTCCCTCTGTTGCTATCTCTCTTTCTCTCTCTGTCTATCACTATATATCTCTCTCTATCTCTCCCTCTCTATTGGTATCTCTTTTTATCCCTCTCTCCCTCTCTCTCTATCTCCACCACTCTCTTTATCTTTCTCTCTCTCCATCGCTCTCTATCTATCTCTCGATCACTCTCTCTCTTTCTCTCTCTCTTTCTCTCTCTCTTTTTCTCTCTCTCTCCCTCTCTCCCTCCCTCCCTCTAGCAGCTTGCTGGAATCAGGGATGTCACCGTGGTGGGTGTGAAGAATGTTAAGGGCTCCAGTTCTTTACCGGCCTGAAGCTCTATTGATCACGCCAGCAATCAAGTCTGTGAATCCTGGGCTGGATTCATCGCTGAGCGCACTGCTCCTCCAAAACCAACCTGAGTGCATTTAATGAAAGGAAACAAAGAGGAATGGGCCACTGGACACACCTGCCAATCATTGCAGAGTGCGCTGGTAAACAGAGAGAGACAGACCGGGAGAGCAATGCGAGAGAGACAGACAGGGAGAAGGGGAGAGAGACGCAGAGAGAGGGAAGAGAAAGAGAGAGAGAGAAACAGCAGCAGGGGAAGAGAGAGACAGACGGGGGGCAGACAGGGAGAGGGGGAGAGAGAGAGACAGAGAGGGATAAGGAGAGAGAGACAGCGATGGGGAGAGAAAGAGGGAGAGACCTGTCTGAAGCTGTGTGGTGAGAGTGCGTGATGCAAGACTGGTGGCTCTGTCTGAAATCTTCCTCCGGCCAGGGCTGGACTCAGGGTTTGATTTTAAACCTCGCCCCCAGCGAGGCGCATCCCAGACGGGCCGCAGCGCCACCCGCGGCCCCCCCACCCAGTCCCTCCTCACTGGTGATTCACTCTCTCTTCCTACTGCTTTTGCTATTATTCCAAGCTTGTTGTGCTGCCAGTGTTCCCAAAGGCAAACAAGCATCAATCATTACTAATCCTCCTCTCTGTAGAATGAAGATAAATAACACACTACTCTCCCTCTCTCTCTCTCTCTCTCTCTCTCTCTCTCTCTTTTCCCTCTCCCTCTCTCTCGCCTTTTGCTGTAATACATGCAAAATGAAGTGTACTTTCTGAGGGTTTTTTGGCAAAAGCTGAAGGCTTATTACATTTATTTTTAAAACTAATATGCAAATATATTTTCTCAACTAGAGCTGCAAAACTGAGCAGTTTGTTTTGTTTTTGTTTAAATTTGTTCAAGCAAACAAACACTTGAGCTGAGAGGGTGGGTGAATATATCCAGTTGGAATTCTCTGGGTTTGTCTTATTTTAAAGTGAAATGGTGAGGGTTGTTCTTTTGTGTTCTGGTAAAGTTGTGGGAGAATAATTGATAGGTAGGATGAGTGAAGGAGGAGGTGGGGCACCACATTAATCATTAGGGCTGTTTTTGCTAGGACACGTGACAGTTAGGGCACATTAGGGCTGTTTTTTGTAGGGCACGTGACAGGACACATTAGGACTGTTTTTGGTAGGATACGTGACTATTAAGACACATTAGGACTGTTTTTGGTAGGACACGTGACTGTTAGGACACATTAGGACTGTTTTTGGTAGGACACGTGACAGTTATGACACATTAGGACTGTTTTTGGTAGGACACGTGATTGTTAAAACACATTAGGACTGTTTTTGGTAGCACACATGTGACCTGTTGAATATTAATAGTCAATTCTTAAACTGAGGAGAGCTTAAATGGGCTGATCTTGGGAAATGGAGCAGTGCTCTTCTCTTACTCTCTCTCTTTCTCTCTATCTATCTCTATCTATCTATCTATCTATCTATCTCTCCCTTTCTCTTGTATGCACCCATTCTTTCTCTCTGTCAATCTACTTCTCCACCCCAACCCCCACTCCCACCCCCACTTCTCTCTTGTACAGAAAAACCAGTTGAGCTCCAGAATATATTAGCTCTGTCTCTGAGTGGCAATAATACATTAAAAGACTGGATAATTTGAGCATACTCAGACTCCAATCCATTTAAATGACAACATGTTTGAAAGCCCAGTAATATAAATGTAGTGCATGCATATGGGCGCACACACACACACACTCACGCAAACACACATACACAGAGCTCTCCCTCTTTGAAAATAATTAAAGTAATACAAAGTGGCTATTTCACAGCAGCTCAGGAGCAAGCGTATAGTTTGTCTTGGTGCTACAGGCCACATCTAGCCTTGGAGGAAGAGGGGTCTCTCTAAAGGGCCCACCTCTCCCGCTCTCGCCCGCTCTCACCCGCTCTCGCCCGTCACTCTGAGAGACGGGTGGAAAGATCCAGCACATGGCAGGAAGCCGGGTGAGCAGGAAAGAGAGCAGCACGCTCACACTGACGGATGGGAGAGTCGAGCAGATACCAGTGAAGGATTAATCAATGTGCCACACACCACTGCTGGCAGGTGGGCACATGCGCACACACACACACACACACACACACACACACACACACTCACGTGTGCATACATTGTAAAGAGGCAGTTGAGGCACACTGCTGCAGTCCTATTCACAAACACACCTCTGCTCTATACCAGCAGCACTGCACAAAGGTGTGGCCCGTTACTGGACCTCTCTGACCAGCATTAGGTCATCTGGGGAGTACATTAATGATGGGGTTAGGGGCAATAGTGTGAATGGCTGTCCCTATATCTGCAGCTTTGTTACCAGGCAGTGGGATGGGAGGAAAGTCTATTATTAATTCTACACATTAGTGAAGGCTGAAACAAGTGACCAGTTTTGTGAAGAAGCACCATTAGCATAATACTCTCACAACATCTATATCTGTCTCTCTGTCTCTGTTTCTGACTCTCTGTCTCCCTCTCTCTCTCTCTGTCTCTAGCTGTCTCTCTCTCAGTCTCTCTCTCTCTTGCTGTCTCTCTCTCTCTCTATCTTTATCTTTGCTTTGCTCAAGCTGTGTGTGGCTAAATGCTCACCCCTCTCTCTCTGATTGAATTGCAAATGCTCCTTATGCTCGAGAGCAGTCCCCCATGGAGGAGATTCATGCGTGAGCCGTTGCTCTGCAGATTGAGACCTTGCCAAGGTGTGATTACTGTGACAGATCCTCTTCCAGGTAGCGTTCGGATAGGACTTTTTTATTGTCTCTGTTTATTTGCCCCACATGTTTAGAACAAAACCTGGAGTGGTTGGAGAGAATTAATGATGTGTGTGTGTGTGTGTGCGCGTGCATGTGTGTGTGCGTGTGTGTGTCCGTACCTCAGATGGCCCTACGTCATGTCGGACTGTTTTGGGTTTCTTCTGTTTGTTCCTGCAGTGAGAGTCCTGTGCTGATGGCCAGTGTGACTCAGATCTCACTACATGACAACAGGTTTCAGTAGGATTACACACCCAGCATTGGCTCAGCCTGCTTGTTTATCCAACCATCCAGGCATTTGGGCTGGGGAGGAGGGGAGGGCGGGGGGGGGGGTGGCAGGTTTCGTTATGAGTGGCGCAAGTCAGAACTCTGAATGCAGTTTGAACCGTGAAACTCGGTTTCCAACGCTTGATGATGAAGTTTCTGTGCAGAATGGAAAGAGTCTTTGAATCATTTGAGATATACAATTTACCTGCTTAAACTCTTTAGACCAAAGTGTTGTTAGTGCTGCGGTACCAGACTGTAACTTTAAGTGCTTTAAGTATGTGATGGTTCAGTGTTGGTCTTGCTGTGTGAGCAGGATGGTGTAGTAAACAGCTTTGTGGTGTCAGAGAGGAGCAGAGAACAGCTGGGCTGAATGGGTTTGTTCTTATCCAACCTGCTTCCCAGCTGAGACTGGGAGATCCCTTAAATAAGGGACAGACACTTGGGCTTCCCATTATTGCCTCACCACCACTCCAGTCTCATGAGGCTGGAGCCCTTCAGATACCTCCGAGCCAGAGCCACAGCGAATAATGTAAAAAAAAAAAAAAAAAAGATTGAAGCCGAAGAAGAAGAAAAAAGGAAGGATAGTATAGGAAAGAACGGATGAGGAGGCGAGAGGAGCGTCGGGGCAGGAGCGGTGATGAACTCTCTGCAGCCTCTCGCTTAATCGCTCCCTAACTCCCGGAGTGAGCTCACCAGACTAATCCTCAAACCTCCACAGGCCTCCACTGGCCAGTGCCTAGGCGAGGGGGGGGGAGGAGGGAGAGGGAGGGAGAGAAAGAGAGTAACTAAGTTTAAATTGAGGCAGAGCTTGACTTTTTCCCAGGGCTCTGGTCTCCTGGAGGAGAGGAAGCCAGTGTGGCTGCTCCGTGAGATTAGACGAGATTTGCAGATTCTTTCAGCCGTTGTTGGGTTCCTCACCATAAGTAGGTCCCTGTACGACTACAAGCCCCTCTAAAGTTCTTCCTTCAAACCCACGGCCAGCTTAACACTCTTTATTCAACCGATTTTGGAGGCTATTTATGCAAACAAAGGGACAAATCTTCCACTTTGATTACTGGGCCATGTCTTTCTACTTAAGGGATGTGTGTTTATGTGTGTGATGAAAAGAGGGGGCTGGCTGTGTCTTTGTGTGTGTGTGTGCGTGTGTGCATTTGTGTGTGTGTGTGTGTGTGTGTGCGCGCGCGCGCATGAGGGGTGCTTTACATGTGTTCATACTTGTGTGTGTTCATACTGTGCCTTTCCTCCCCAGAGAGAGGGGAGAGTAGGGGTGAACCAGAGCCTCATTTGTGACATAGCCGTAGGTGTTCTCGCCTTTATCTCCCGCACGCACAGAAACTCCGCATTCTTCTCATGTTTGAAAACACTGACATTCATCAAGCTGTGTGTGTGTGTGTGTGTGGGCCAGCTCAGCAGGTCAGTCCCAGTCCAATCCAGCTCTGAGGACCACTTTTTTACAAAGCTGCTTGAGTGGAAAATCTGGTAGTGCTGGATTAATTTCACCTAAATGGCATTTGGAGGCGAGGCATTAGTGCTGGAGATACCCCCGCAGGGAGAGCAAGCCTGAATGAAGGCACGGAGCCTTCCCGCCGTCTAGCAGACCGAGTTCAGCCTGCCAGTGAACCTCACTGGATCTTGCCCTGCTCTTTCAATTTAAAGGCAATTGGGCTGAGGGGTTAATGGCAAACCCAAGCACACGTTGCCCTGCCAAACTGGAGCATCTTCACAGAAATGTGACATTCCACAAGTTTTGTGGATGAGAGTGCCTGAGTTCCAGCACAAACAAAGGAACCCTTGAACACAATTTTTGAACATGCGTCCTTTAGCAGCGCAAGGATAAATGTTAGAGAGCGTGAAGTTTTAATGAATAATTTTCAGAATATGAATAATGTAAAATAGACGTACATTACTTGGCATTAATGGAAAATGAATGGTTAACTTCATGTGTTTGTTACCCTTTAGGACAAACATAAATCAAGCCAGACATATCAGCACAAACTACTGAGTAATGAAGAACGGACCTCATTCACTCATTCTCTCCCTCGTCTCTGCATAGGCTTGGCATGCATTTCCGTGGGCTAGCGCTAGCTGCTGGGGGATTGGACTGTGTTAAACATGGCAGAATCTGGAGCGTCTAATGAGCGTGGCGACAGCGCCTGGCTCTCGCACATCCACGGGGCTCCTCTGGCAGCCTAACCGAGCTCAGCTTAAGTGACTGGACCGCAGAGGCGGCGAGACGTCCATTCAAACGCTGCCAAGGGGAGGAGTGCGGAGAGAGAGCGTGAGGTGCAAGCGGCAGGGTACAGGCAGGCTCGGAGACTCCAACGAGACTCTAACGAGACTCCAACGAGACGGCAGGTAGACCCGCGCTGCTGGTTCTGACATGCAGCCCGGGGCCTTTGGTGACCCACTCGGCCTCTGCCCGCGCTTAGGGCGACTCGGACCAAAAAGCAGCCGGTCACCGAGCTCTCCCTCAGGTTCCTGGCCAGACTGACCGGTGCCATCTGTGCTATACACGCTCGCCTGTGAGCAAGCCCCATTGGCCAGTTGGGGTGACTGCTGTAGGGGACGGGCTCTGTTTCTCTCCCCCTGTAACCCTAGACCGCTCTCTGCGAATGACTGAAGCGCATCTGCATGAGGGACTGCTTGTCCTGAGGGAAGCTGGACTGCCCCATACAGGCTGCACGATTGGCAGAGGGGCATGTTTGGAGATCTCTTCTCTTCTAGTTCCATTGGGTCATCAGCAGACATATTTCGAAGAGACCCGCCCACCTGAACTTAACTGACAGTTGTCATGGACAATAGGATGCCTCTGCAGATGGCTGCAGCTGTCGCCACCCTGTCAAATCTCCTATAGCACCTTTGATTGTTGCGTTTTAAAATAACTTTCCGGACATAAATCATGAATAAATTATTAGCCCTGCTCAGAGCTTTATTTTTTAATGCCGAACAAAAGTCCTCCAATATTCATATTTTAACTGACAGTTTCCATGTAGATTGGTCCAGTTCCTTAGAGCCTCTGAAATGTGGTTCCGAGACATTTGCTTGATGATGAAAACCATATCCAAAATAGTCGTCTCATGGGTCCCTTATTGTAAATGTGAAGACTGGTGAATTATTAAGTGTGTGTCCTAAGGGTGCAGAGAGAAATATGGGTACCACTATAGCATGAGTTCTTGAGGGAGCACCATTCTTCTCTCTCTCTCTCTCTCTGTCGCTCTGTCTCTTATTTCATTTCTAACTCTGACATCAATTTAAAGGACTTAAAAACAGAACCCGTTTATTATATAAGGTTTGGAATATTGAGACTCTTAGTTTCTCTTTCATGTTCTCTCCCATTTTTCTTTTGGTTTGTCTCTGTCAGCTTGTCTTTCTTACCGCTCCACTTGGGAAGAGCTGCTTGCACCCTAACATGCCTTCCATGACAAGTGACATCACAAAGGAAGGAACCTCCCACAAGAGCGAATGGATCCTCATACATCTAAAGCTGAGCTTATTCACTGAGAATCCCATAGGCACATTTTAAAATGCCTGAAAGGACTTTTTTTGGAGAGTGCCAAGCTTATTGAGCTCGGTTCACATTTCTTGCTTCTTTGAAACTTTGCGTCATGTTTTTTAATGATAGCCTCCATGGAGGAGGTTCATTGTGTCTTTTTGGACATGCTAAAGGTTTCTCTTCTTGTGGAACTTGCATCATGCGTAAGTCTGGTTGGGTTGAGTCCATCGGAGCACCAAATGCCCCTCAGTCACTGTAACAGCCCCATCGTGTATGCTGAATGCAACTTTACTGTATCTAGAGCAAGAATACACTACCTGGGTTATTTCAGAGTTTTGCTTTATTTGTAATGTTCTGAATATATTCGTAATCTGAACAGTGGGATCCCTTCTAGCTGCACGGGGACGGGTCGTTTCCCAAAAGGCTTTGCAGTTTATGCAGTTTACGCTTTGTGTTTGTTCTCTTTTCCAGACAACTGAGTTTGAGACGTTCATTTGAAGTATAGTGCCGTGTCCTTCCTGTTCCTGGATATGCATGACCTTTCATAGCAGGCACCCTCGTCCTAGTTAGAACCTGGCTCCTGGAACACAGCTAAACCTCTTAGTAAAGACTTTTGAAAAAGTGTTTTCTTGTACTCAAGCAAAGAGCCTCATTAAACGAATGGACTTTACATTAAAAACAAGGTCTTTTAACTGCAACACGTTCATATAAGTGAGGAGAGATGAGGAATAGGAAGGTTTGCACTCCAACACCCACAAGGTCTCCATTTGCGAGGCTTTGCATGACTCGTTCACTAACTTCGAGGACCTTTATTGTTTGGCAGAGGCCGTTTGGAAACGTTTCCCATGGTCCACTCTCCAGTAAGGCCCATCAAACTCCAGATTAGTAATTGAGTTTCTGCACAAGTGAGAAACTAACCCTGAGCATCAAAGGAAGTGGCCAGGGGGGGGGTGGCCTGCTTGCCACCCCTGGACTGATTGATTCGGTTCCCCAAGAGTGGAGGCTAAATCAGACAGTTGGGCCTGCTTAATCCAGACACTGGCTGGACTTCCAGTTGATAGCCAAAGCCTTGTCTGACCCAGTATCTCCCTACGTCCACTGGGACTGGGGAAAAGGCGTTATCTACACAAATATGATTGTCATAATAGGTAGGTATCGGTTTACAACTGTGAGGTATTGTTCTGAACCAATCAGAGTTGTCAACGTGCTCTGAGAAAAGAGATGTTCCCATTATTTGCTTTACCTCTGACTGTCCTGGAAGCAGACATTTGCTTACAGACTGTACATGTGTTTGATCACGGCTTAGGAGCTGCCTCGTGGCGTGCCAGATGTTCTGCGAAACATCTCAGTGCTGAGTGCGTGCTGAGCCGCACCGGAGCTCAGTGTTGGAGACGGTACCTGGACAGCTGGACTGCTGGACAGGCATTTGGTCTGCACTTACCGGTAGTCCAGCTGCAGTGAGCGTGGGGTGGAATCGCTGGACCTTCATCAGGGAGGTGGAGCGAGATCTGTCGCAAGAGAAGAGAGGACAGAGCAGAACTGTGAGGAGTGTCAACTTTCTGGGGTGCTTAATGAGTCCAGCTCAGAGTGAGAATACATCAGAAGTAATGAGATGTCTTTTGAAATCACAGCTCAACCCGGTCCTAGTAGTGTGGGGTAAATGAGCTTGTGTGTGTGTGTGTGTGTGTGTGTGTGAGTGAGACAGAGTGAGACCCACAACTACAGACTGCTTTGAGGGAGGTGTACTGGCTCTGATCATAGTCATTATTTGAGCCCAGAACTCCAGAGTCTTCTCACACATTACACGTGCACACACACAGACAGACACACACACACACAGTGCCTCTAATTGAGTTTCTGTGTTGTTCCGGCTGGAAGGACTGAATTGCCCATGAGCTGTCAGATACAGGGTAGAAGATCTCTGCTCAGACAAGGAGAGCTCTCCCCTATTCTTTCTTTGTCTCTCTCTCTCTCTTTCTGTCCTTCTATTTTTCTCTCTCTCGCTCTCTAGCCACGCCACTCACCACTGAGCCTAGCACACATACGGTACAGGAAATGAAGTCAGATATGACTTTGTTCTGACCTGCACTAGTTGAGGTGAGCTGGGAGGTCAGGTGCTGGCAGAACCTGTGGACTCCTCCAGCCTTTAAGTGGAGCGTTTGCAGAATCACCCAGCTGGCCAAGTCCAGCCTACGGCCAGGGCTCCTCTCCTCCCCCCTCCTACCCTCCCCTCTCCTCCCCTCCCCTCCCTCTCCTCTCCTCCCCTCTCCTCTCCTCCCCCCCCTACCCTCCCCTCTCCTCCCCTCTCCTCCCCTCCCCTCTCCTCTCCTATCCTCCCCTCTCCTCTCCTCCAATACAAAGTTTGTTCTAGAAAATTCTTGTTGTTACTCTCTGTTTGTGCTTATGGGGTGTATGAGAAGGTATGTGTGTAATACGATGCTTTCCTGGCATACCCTACAGAGCAATGTATGTAAGTGTGAGGGGGGTGGTGTGCGGTGTGGTGTGTATGTGTGGTGTGGTGTAGTGTGGGTGTGTGTATGTGTGTGTGGTGTGTGTGTGGAATGGGGGGTGTGGTGTGGTGTAGTGTGGGTGTGTGTATGTGTGTGTGGGGTGGGGGGGGGTGTGTGTGTGAGAGATTGGCAGAACTGAGCAGTGTGCACTGCTGCCTCTGGTGTTTCTCATTGAGCAGGGATGCGTGTCCACAAACAGCCTCAGGCCTTTCAATCAGATCCCAGCCACTGAAATGAAGTGAAAATAACTAGCATGAGAGAGAAAGAGACAGGAGGAGGATGGAGGAGGATGGAGGAGCCTTCAGCTGCTGCTCCACCTCCATCTCAGATCGCCTTCCTTCATCAGTGGATGTTCTTAGAGTGTTCTGCAAATGCAGGTTTCCCCCATGCGATCTCACGTGTATTAGAGATGACAGTATGAAGTATACATCACGTCAATTTTGAGCTTTGATACTATGAGAAATAGAATGGAGCTGTGTGAGGTGGGTTGTGTGCACCTGCAGGCACATCTCATACCATCTCATACCCAACAGAACAGAGATCAACTCCTGGCACAGCTCCATCTCTCTGCCCTGCTCCATCTCTCTGCCCTGCTCCATCACTCTGCCCTGTGCTGAGAGGGTAATGGCCGGGCTGAGCTGCCCACTTCACTCACAGTGTCCTCTGCCTGCCGCTGTGTATGTCATAAAAGTGCAGCACGTTTGCATGCTATTGTGAGCGTGTGTGTGCACATGTTTATGTATGAGTGTTCATCTTGAAGGTAAAAGTGGGCCAGATTATAAGGCCACAGTTGCCCAGTGTAGGGCCTGTAGAGGAGCAGATGGGAGGCAGTGGTTCTTGCTTTTTGGATCCAGGGCGCTCAGCCTTCCACAGTCCACACACACACACACACACACAGTAAGACTGTTGTACTGAGGCAACGTGGCCGTTAGTGTAAGGTGTGTTAGTGTGCATGCTAATTTGTAGGCAGTGACAGGGGGCAGTGTATAAAACAGACAAGGCCTGATTATTTGAGCAGTGTGAGGTTTGTGTGTGTGTGTGTGTGCGCGCGTGTGTGTGTGTTCTTTCTGAGGGAACTTGCCTATAATCCTTTTCTAGTGCCAAGCATGTGACGTTACATTTTTACTCTTGATTTGAACTCCCTCGTTCTCCCTCTGTCTTTCTCTTTTTCTCCCTCTGTCTCACTCTTTTTCTCCCTTGTCTCACTCTTTTTCTCCCTCTGACTCACTCCCTCATTCTCTCTGACTGAACCCTCTCCTCAGTGTGTGGCTCATGGCAGGAGAGGGAAAAAACAAAACAAAACAAAAGACCTGATTTGAAAACTTAATTATACCCCTGGAAATGCATGTCATCTGCACAACAATGAGATATCCATTGTTGAGTAGTTAATTGGGTGTTGAAAGGGCTCTCTTTTTAGACAGCAACATGCGAGCAGTTCCTGCACAAGGGTGCCGATTATGGGCCCTAACCAAGGCACTGTTCACATGCCATGAAGACTTAACCCTGCGAAGCCGTGACGAGACTCAGGGGACACCTGCGTCGTGCCAGTCGCCATGACAACTCGGCCTATGCCGCCACTCAGCGAGGCACCTGGGAGCTTCTCCTGGTTTCGTGAGCATGCGTGTGTGTGTGTGTGTGTCTTGAGTGTGTGTGGGAGAGAGCTTAGCGTCGTCTGTGTGTGACGTGCTGGGGAGGGACAGGGAGAGAAGCTGAAGGAACACACTGAACCTCCTGCTGCACAGGACTTGGTGTCTACGCCCATGTAGCGCGTAACAAAATGTGATCCATGTGTGGAGATGAGCGACTTTGTTACGGGCAAATCTGGAATCGTTATCCTTATAACACTATGGCCGTTTAGCTGGGGACCATAGAAACCAAAGGTGTTTTTAATAGACCCAGAATGCAACCTTCCGTTAGGGTGCAGAAAGCAGCGGTTTATCGTTTTAGGAGTTTGTTCAGCATCAATTGCTCAGAGTCGGGGATTGTGGAGTCGGCAGTGAATCATCAGCTACATCACAGGCAAACACCAAACACACGGGGTCCTGCAGTCCTTTCAACGTGGTCTATATCTGCTTAGTATGAGCCGGTTTCTTTTACACAACACTGTCTCCATTTCCTTTATATCAAATCAGTATGTAAATGTGGAATGCAAAGTCTTGGTAAACATGATTCCCATCTTTTCTCCAAACTCTTCTTGCTCATTTTTGACTATAACAGCCTGTGACGTCTCTTGTATTGATATTCAAATGAGTACAGAGCTTTGGACAGACTTAGAATGAATTCGGCAGCTATTTATACATAGAGCATATTATATCCAGCGCTTTGCCTCATTGCTGTTCCGGCTTAGCCAGGAATTACTGAGGCATACATAAACACATGTAGGCCTCGTGTATTCCTCCGTGCTTCTGTTCTTTTCATTTCAGCTCACAAACAATGTTAGTGAAAAGATTGTGAAGTTGTTTTATTGTGTCAGAGAGAGAGAGAGAGAGAGAGAGAGAGAGGGAGAGAATGAGTCCGGTCAGGATTCACTAAATGAAAAGAGAGAAGCCTGTCATGGAGAGAAAATTCTCATCCTAGAATCTCCCAGAAGACCTTGTTATTTTCATCATCACTGAAAGGCCAGCAACTCTCCCTCTCATTGTGCGTGCGTGCGTGTGTGTGTGCGTGCGTGTGTGTGTGTGTGTGTGTTTTATCATCTGCTTTAAGAGGCTGTTTTCCTCTGTCTCCCATTCTCTGACTCTCAGAGGGGTGTTTATGTTCCATTAGGATCCTCTGGTAGTGTGACAGCTGCTTAAGGGAGTGTGCAGCTGGCCAGACGCTGAGCTCTGCTTCCCCAGGTCCTCTGCTGGTCGGAGGTCCAGGCCTGAGTCTGTGGCCCATTAGCTGGCCAGGTGCTCGAGTCCCCCACTGGGCTCTGGTCCGGCCTGCTGGTTCATCTGTGGGCCTGCCGATGTGCTGCTGGGGCAGAGGGCGTGAGGACCGAGTGTCCCTGTGCAGCAGGACACCGGGCCGATGCACAGAAGGCAGCAGAGCTTGACTGCTGGATGAGAGGCGTGAAGGTGGTTCGCTCCCCCATCACGGCCCCCCATCACGGCCCCCCCCCACCACGGCCCCCCATCACAGCACCCACCATGGGTCCCCAATATGGCCCCCCACTACGACCCCCCCCCCCCACCACGGCCCCCCATCACAGCACCCACCATGGGTCCCCATTATGGCCCCCCACTACGACCCCCCCCCCCCCCCACCACGGCCCCCCATCACAGCAGCCGGGGCTCATCTGTTCCTTCCACGATGTACACAATGAGTTTTAATCCACTTCTAACGAGATGAATCAAGTTGGCACCAATTATTTCTTTCTAGTGCAATATTTGTATAAAGCTATTCGTTTCAAAATGAAGTCAGAATGAACTGACACACAAACAGGCACACACATTCAGTTATGTAAGGCATGAATAATTTATCTGTTTTATCACCAGGCCCTGCTGCATCAGTGGAGTGCCATCAGTTCTTGTGTGGCATTTGACTTGTTACAATATATGTATTTATGTACATCACACGTGTTTCTTTGTTGCTGCAGCCTCTTTGGTTCGTTTAGACTTGTTATTGGGGTTGAATCACTTACTCTTTTTCTTTTTGTAAAGATTTCTAATCATAGAGTTCCCAGGATCGCTGTTGTAACAGCAACAGCGCTGAATATAGCTCATGTTTATTTACAGGTTTCAAACGTGGACCGTGCCTTTTTCCTCCACTGGGCGTGTTTTGCTTTGTTACCTTGGCAACTGTGGCAGGACACAGACGTGTGTTTGTGACATCCAATTGCTGTGATTCATGCCTTTCTATGTTTTCATTAACGCACATGGCTCATATGACTTAAGTGCTAATGGATTTGTTGATCATGAAGGCAGCATTTGTTTACTGTGAACACAGGGTTCTTAGTGTTAACACAGTGTTTTCTTGTGGATAAGGTGTTTGTTTCATTTTATTTAATTAAAGTAAAAGTTCTGTTGATGAATCAAATTTTCTTTTGTGCTTGTTTGACGATAAATTGCTGATTACTGGAGTTCAAATAGCCGTATAGCAATAGTGTCGCTGACAGAGATGTTTTCTCACAGTATGTCTGTAGTTGGGTCTTATGTTCCCAGGGCCCCAGGATTGTTTTTATTTTTAATACAGAAATTGTCTGGATTAGGTTGATGGTACATTTTTTATTAGGTAATCACTAATTTGTATTGGAATACATTTTAAAGTAACCTTCTCAACACTGCATGTAATGCTTGTATGACTTAGCGGGACCTCGAGGAAGAGTCAGTCACATGACTCTCACTTGAGGAAGAGTCAGTGACGTGACTCACTTGAGGAAGAGTCAGTGACGTGACTCACTTGAGGAAGAGTCAGTGATGTGACTCTCACTTGAGGAAGAGTCAATGACGTGACTCTCACTGATGACACGGCTCAGAAGACGCAGGCTGCCCTTACGGCCTGTGGGCCTGCCTGCTAGGCTCTTCATACTGGCTTCAAATCTCGGCTCCTCAAAAGGCGAGGAAGATCAGAGACGTGAAACGAGGAAAACAAGAGTTTAACTGGGACTTGTCAGGAATCCTGCACCCCCTCCACCCTCCCCATCTCTCCTCCGATCTCATGCTCTACATCTGTCCCTCTCTCTCTCTCTCCTTCTCTTTCGCTCTCTGTCTCCCTCTTTCTCCCCATCACGCCCTCATTCTTTTGTTACCCTCAATCAGCCTCTGCTGACACCTTTCAGAGCTGCAGCTGTGATAAGGCCGTACAGGACGCAGCAGAGCCCTTTCACCCTGCTGCCTCTGAGTGAAGCTTCCTCTTATATTCGGCGCTGTCTCGCTGCTGTGCGAGCCGTCAATAACAAGACGATGTAAGTCTGGAGACAAACAAATACTGGCAAAACAGGGGAAAAACAAAAACAAGAGGAGCAAAAAAAACCCCCCAAAAAACAGCAGATATTTGTGTTTGTGTTTGAGCCCCCTCTCCCTGCTCAGTGACTGATACTGCGCATCTGAGACCACGTCTCTCTCTCTGACACCAGCCGACTTCTCGGGAATGTACCGGGAGAGAGTGCAGTGATGGCTTTGGCACACGTCATTTCGCTCTGTGTAGCCAAGAGTCCTTGGGCTAAATGACAGGGGCAGAGAGGGAGAGGCGAGACAGACGCCTACAGATCTCACGGCTGCTTCAGCTCCCTCTTTATCTCTAAAGCTCCCTCACTCCCGCTGCGATCAGTCTGTGGGGTTGGGTGCTTTCAGTCACTGATACAGCCCCACAATGCCAAGTTTGGAGAGATGGATTTCTTGATGTTTTGGGAGATTATAGAGATTGCGGTCAGTGTCATGGCTGTCCAAAAAAAAAGAATAAAAAAAGAGAAGAATGTGTGTTATGACAGAGCAAAGAGAGTTTATTTAGACAGGCTTCTCCCAGTAATGAAAGCTTTTGAGCTTTAAGAATCTCTTGCTACTTCAACTTGATGTTGTACCATACACACGTCCTTCATTCATTCTCTCTCTGCGTCTGTGTCGTTGCAGGTGACGAGTGGTACATGTGCAGACTCTCCCTAACCCTGCCCAGTCTGGCAGACCTGCAGTGGGCCATGTTTCCCTGCCCATACCTGGCTGCAGTTGGCCCTGATGCTGCTCCAGGCTCCATCGTCTACAAGCTGGTGGCCCGACATGGAGGTGGCTCTTTTCGCGGAGCCCAGTTCCTATTGGTCGATGGTGAGCATTCCTCTTACTAATTGAAAGACAATGATTTGTTTGGAAATCCGTTAATCCAGCCAAGCAGCCAATTAAATCCCTTCTACACTTCATTAACATGCGGTGGGAGAGGATAAGGAGGAAGTGTGGGGGTGAGCAAACACAGGTGGGCATCAAACACATCAAAGACAAGCATCGGCTCGGCATTACTCACTATAAGCCTTCGGTGAGTTGAAGTCATGAACTTCCAATGGTCACTCGGAGCCGCCGACACCCCCCCCAACCACCTCATAACCCTGTAGCTCACATCACTGGGGACAAGTACGGTTCAGCTGGTTTTTCAGCTTATTTGAATATTTGTGATTTGAGTTTCTGTTAGAGAAATGGCACCATGCCTACACACATAGATGAGCTATGTCATTAAAATATCTGCGGTCAATGAATAATGAACAGATTTCTACAATTATGGTTATTGCAGTTTCTGACAGATCATCTGCTGGTCTTCAGCAGTTAGATAGCAAGCCTACTGGTGTACGGGGATATAAGGGTACAATTGATTTAGGTTTTCATAAAAAATTAAGAACAATAAATACATTTTAGGGGGCTTGGCACTATTATACATGCTGTTCTTCCTTAGCAGTCCAGTCCACTGGTCGATACAGAC